>JAQSUU010000751.1:2607500-3207500 GCA_038087645.1 Saccharum hybrid cultivar R570
CCGTGCAGCCTCTGCACCGCCATCGCTCGAGCATTGAAGCCGCACGCCCTCTCCTTCGTGGGTGAGCGCTGCCGCGCGTGATCCAGTGGCACGCAGATCGGGCGGACCTCAACGGTTCCCACGGCGGCCATGGTCAGCGTCGGAGAAGGAAGCACTAGCTCATCCCAGCCCTCTCCTCCCCACGCCCTCTTCGTCCCAGCACGAGCGCCGTCATGGCTCGAGCATGGGAAACCATGAGGCCTCTGTGGCACGGGGGAGCTTGCGAGCTCCGGCCGTGAGCAGATCAGGCGGAGGTCCCATCGCCGTCCCCCTTGCCTCCCTCGAACTCGAAGAGGCTCAAGGTGAGAAATGTTGGGGCTTTCAGGTCCTAGGGTTTGGTGGGGGTGGATTTGGACTCGATCTCATGTTTTTTTAATGCTTTGGTGCCTCGTGGCCGCCGACGCGGTAGATCCGGCATCTGGAGCCCGGCGTTGGCTCGGGTCTAGCACCACGACGTGCTTGCCGCGGTTCTTTGCAGGTGAGCTCACAATTGATTAGTTTGAATCGAATCCTGCCGAGTGCTGATTGATTTACCTGTGAATCTGTGATACATCTGCAAAGTCATGGTGTTGAGCTTCACAACGACCAAGCGGCCAGGGCACACTATTTCTAATCAACTTGTGTCTCTATCAAAAGTATAATCTAGATCTTTGGTTGTAGAAAAACTTGGAAATCATTTGACCTATGTACACTAGCACAGGAGTACCATTTTGCACTTATTGGCATTTGGTCAGATTAATCTTTGGACTACCATTGTATATTGCATTTCTACAATCACTCTACCACTACCAGTGGAACTTCTGCATCTTTCTAATGGCTTTGGTCCAAATATGAATGCTGATGTTACCTTTTTAGGGGTTCGGCATGCTTCTTCTATTTTTTTCCATATGCATATATAACTTTGGCTCGGTAATATTCATGATTTCAACCGTATATCATGTTATACTGAAATTATAAATTTCCTCCATATATTATTTGTTTAAAAGTAAAAAAATCATATTCATATGAATTAATAAAACAAATAGTTCAAATGATACCAAAAGATTATATAGAAAGTAGCCATTTGCATTTTAAAGCTTCACACATTGAACAAGATATGATGGTACTGATATAAAGTGGTGATGAAGGATCCGCTTCTTGTCCTGACATTTGTGATAATATTTTCGCATCAATTGCAGGTTTTTTTTCCTCATGTCATTGATGAGCAATATTTGATATTTTTTTTGTGGCTTTTGTGTTTTATAGTCCCATCATTTGGTTGGTTACATACTAATTCTGGAGTTCTTTGCATGAGATAGGCCTCTTTGCCTTTTGATACACTAGGTAGCGTGCCCGTGCGTTGGTACGGGATAGCTAACATTTTGTACTTAAAACACACGGATCGCACGATAAGATAACAATATTGTAAAAATTGAATACCAACGTTAAAGTGATATTTAATCTTAAAAAACAAAGTTTTGTGAAATTAACACAGTCACGGAGAGCGCAGCGTCACAGGCTCACAAACTATGCTGTATACACCTTTCCGTGATGCGGCTAAGGTAATGTTTTATATCGGCAGGAATAAATCTCTGATATTTGTCGGGTGGTATTTTATCAATAAGCGTTCGGATGGATCCATAGGGAGTGCATTTCAAGGGGAAGGATGGGGGGAGCGTTAGGGTGGGATCGCAGGCTTCGGCAGACCGACGACCCGAGGTTTTTGTCGCACGATGTCATTGTCCACCGTGCACCGCCTTCACCTTGGATTGGAGAGCGACGCCGCTGAGCGACCTACAGGATCCTGAGCTCTAGCAATGGCTCCGGCCAGGAAGTTGACTGCATGTGTCAACAAACACTGAGTAGCCTAGACAGGATCGGATGGTCACAAGTTGAAGATCACAAAAAAATTAAATAGTATTGCCTGGTGATTTATAGAGGGTTAATAGTATTGTCAGGACTGCACATATTCTTAGTCTCTACTATATGAAGAAGGAAGTGTCTGTCCCGTCTGCCACACGTGTTTTCGTCCGACCTCTGCAGTTTTCGTCGCCCTCACGCTCGTACTCGTACCTCGTCCTCCACGATTCGCACGCCCCCTAGCACAAAGAACGGTTTCTCATGACCCACCATGAACCTGAGCAAACTTCCAACCGGGATTCCAGGAGCCGCGCCGCTGCCTCCTTTCTCCACAGTCCCGCCTGGAGGTTGGAGCTCCCGTGATGGCTCATGGAAGAGACGATGCCGATGGAGAAAGCCATAGCCTCTACATCATCCTCTGGCTCTTCCCCAACCTGTGCATGACCCGGCTCCCGGGTCGCCGCAGCCACACCCCACCCGCCCATGAATTGCGATCTCCGTCACCACCATTAGGGACCCTAACCACCATGGGCAACTCTTTCGCCTACTTCTGCTATGCAGTCAGCGCTGCTGGCTACCGCCACCACGTGGTGCCCGCCATGCTCACCTCCGACCCCACCTACGGCGAGGGCCTCGGGTGCTCCTACTACATCCTACTAGAGATAAGGTGGAGGAGGGTTCTCCGTGGACGATGATCTGGTCGCCAAGGAGGTCGCCAAATTTCGGACCATCTCCGGGGCGCGCTCAATGCTAACCAGCTTCGTTCTCCTGCTGCCAGACAAGTCTGCGGCCTCGGCGACGACGGCAGCCACCTCGTTCGGGTCGAGAGCTTCAAGTCGTCCACCGCCTTGCCACTGCACCACCAAGGCTCCTGTTGGGACCCATTTGCGCGCTCGCCAGGGGCGGATCCACTCCGAGCCATTGAGATGGGGTTCCTTCCCTCGATGTCTGCGCTCATGTCCGGCCCTCTCAGTGCTGTCGTCACCGGTCACCTCTGGCCGCATGGCCGCGTGTGAGGTGTTGTGCCCGCACTCTAGCGGAGCCTCTCACGCCTGGATGAACGGCCTCCTGAGATACTCCCGTCCCTGACCTCTACCATGTCGTTGATGGTGGCAGAGCAAGCAGGTTCGCATACTCCCGCAGCATAGCATTGGAGGCATCCTTACAGGAGTCGCCGCTCGGCAGCCTATATCCATATGCTCTATCATGTAAGCTCCAGCTTCTCATTCTCACAACTGGCATCCATTGTTTTATCCATTACACTTATACATACTCTGACATTTCTGATCTTACCCATCATTTGATGAATCACTAATTGGTATGAATTGGGAGCTTGGGATATTTTGCATCTGGAATGCACACCTTTATCAGATTCATATCACGCTGCAACGCAAGTAATTCTTTAGCAACATGGAGGCCAACCAATAACTTAAATCAGACGGTGCCCAGCTTCATCTGCTCTCCGTGGGGACTTGTTTTGTTATGCATTTTACCAATTATAAATTGGATTTACAAAGTCTCTTTTTTAACTCTTGTATATCAGTACATCACGTACCTTTCCAATCTCTGAACCCTTCTCTGGACCCCTTTATTGCCTAGGTAACTCGCCAATTTTCAACTTTTGGAATAATTATAGGGTCTGAAATTATTAGATCGCTCCTGGTAAAGCAAGAAGGGCCTAAGAAGAATGGCAGGTAACTGAACATGCAATTTCCAGAAAACAACATGATCTATCAATTGGTAAGCTGGTCCATTCTTCTTAGCCCCTTCTTGCTTTATGAATATTACTGTTTCATTCTATATTGTTTTTAAATTTAACCGAATCTAGCCCCTTCAACTAAATTCTCATAGCAATCTCATCCATTTGTCCTTGGTGTTTCCAGCAGTTTATATATAGGCAGTGTTCAACGCCTTTCATTATGGCATTGACATAACCACCCACAAAACCTTTATCTTAATGTTGGTGAATTTTTAAGAAATGCATTATGTGCCTATCCTTTAGATTAGCTGACAGAGGAAGTTAGATGGCGCAGGAGTCAGTTGGTCCGTCACCATTAGTATAGCATTATTTAGTTAAACTCTGGAGATTTTGAGTTCCATATCATACAACATGTATGTTACTTATGTTTTATTCTTGGATATTCTGAGTTTTTTTACTGGTGTTGTATATATAGCAATTTGTGAAGTTTAATGGATATATACATAACAATGCTTTTACAAATCAAGCCAGCCAACTATTTGGACTAATGGATATATGTTCTGGCTGTAGCTGTTAGTCGCTGGATTCTCACTCTTGGTAGTAGCAGAATCCTTGCTCTCATCGAGAGAGGATGACACTAGGAGTTGGAGCAATTTTCTGGTTTATTTCTCACATAAACTCATACAATGCCATGCCAACCTGAGGGGTTGGGGATACATATTTATAGGGCTGCTAGCCAGCCAAGCATATGCTAAGATGCTAGTCTAAGATGCTGTCCTAGATGCTAGTCAAGATGCTGTCCTAAGATGCCGATGCTGTCCTAAGATGCTAACTGCTGTCCTAAAAACAGTCAAGGATGCTATTACAAGGACACAAGGACCATGTGTTGCAGTCCCACAAAGACCAGCCACACACGGACTTATTTCTGTCATTCTCCCCCTAAGTCTTGTGTGGCGCCGTCTAGGAAACTCGGACCGTCCCAATCCTGGCGCAAAGCTCCTGGAACTTCACTCGCCCAAGGGACTTGGTGAGAAGGTCTGCCAGCTGATCCTGGGTGTTGATGTAGCCGGCCTTGATGCTCCCCTCGTCTAAGCAGCTCCGAATGAAGTGGTACTTGATGCGGATGTGCTTGCTGCGCTCATGGAAGACGGGGTTCTTTGCTAAGGCCAAGGCGGACTTTCTGTCCACCCTGAGCTGCACCGCTTCAGTGTCTCTGCCGAGGAGATCACCAAGCAGTCGAGCGAGCCAGAGCGCCTGAGTCGAAGCGGTGGAAGCCGCTATGTACTCGGCCTCGCAGCTGGACAAGGCCACCACCTGCTGCTTGACCGACTGCCAGCTAACGAGGCACTTGCCGAGGAACAAGAGGACCCCGCTTGTGCTCTTGCTGGTGTCGATGTCGCCCGTGTGGTCACTGTCGCTGTACCCGACGAAGTGTGTCGCGCCAGGACACCTCGGGTAGTAGAGACTGTGGTCGAGAGTGATGGATAAGTCTCTGTGTTGGCTGGTGGTTGTGGGGCTGCTGCAGTACGCAACACATGATCTTTGTGTCCAACATCTTTTGACTGTTGTTAGGACAGCAGTTAGCATCTAGGACAACATCTAGGACAGCATCTGCTTTTAGGACAGCAGTTGGCATTTAGGATAGCATCTTAGACTAGCATCTTGGCATATGCTTGGCTGGCTAGCAGCCTATAAGTATGTAACCCCAACCCCTCAGGTTGGCATAGCATTGTATGAGTTTGTGTGAGAAATAAACCAGAAAATTGCCCCAACTCCTAGTGTCATCCTCTCTCAATGAGAGTAAGGATTCTACTGCTACCAAGAGTGCGAATCCAGCGACTAACAAGTGGTATCGGAGCCGTACTATCCTGTAGCCTGAGCATCTCCTGCTCTTCTCCTTCCCCGGCCTCGCAGCAGCCCCAGCCGGTAGCAGCAGCAGCTCCGGCTGCCCCTGCTCTCCACACAACAGCCCCCTCGATAGCGCGCCATGTCCGCAGGACAGTCTCAGGGCTGGGTCGCCTCGAGCACGCGGAGAGAGGGAAGCCGAAGAACGGGATCGCAAGGGGAGAGGGCGTCGGAGGTTACACGAAACTAATGTCGCACGATTAGATTATCTTCGTTTCTTTCTTTTTAGTTGTGGGAGATTTGTGCTGCTGCTGCTTACCAGTTTTCCTCCACAAACTGAAATCATTCCTCTTTGTTTGCGTACCATAGTGGTGGACAACAGGCCCTCAAAAAGGTACAATTGGTGAGCTTTAATATCATGGTATTTTCTTTTGTGCAGCCATGTCTACTTGTGGTTAAATATGTCTTGTGAAATGATACATAGACATGCTTGGTTGATTTTATTATCAAGCTATTATGCCAGCAGTACATAGGAGAACAGAGCCACAAGCAAATGTTCTCAGGCTTTTGAGTACCGTTACTGTGACCTTATGCTATGCCAACCAAATGTTTGTTGAAAGATTGCCCAATTAGTGACAAGAGGCACCTCTCAGGTCATGTAGTAATGGTACTGAAGACTGTATACGTCATGTCATGTTTTATTAGTACATACCACCCACTAAAAGTTTCTTCAGTGCAAGCTAGAAGTTATAGCTACATTAAAGAGGATGTCTGGAAAATTAGTCCTAATTCTAGCAATACCACATGCTACCTGCAATTTGCCTATGCTTTGCTTGCATCAGGCAGAGAGCACACATGTACAACCATACCTCAAGTCAATTTTTCGTTAACTGGATTCTTGAATAAGCAAAAGAACATGGTCTACATGCAAATTGGAGTGATAAAAGAAGATGTGCTGGGCACCATATTATAACAAATAATCCTATTAAATCTGCTAAAACCACATGATCTACAAGCAAAATGTGTAATTCACATTGCTGCATGATGACTTGAATTTTCAGAAGTCATAAATATGCAAACTGATCTATGAGCCTATAACTTAGCATAGATGACAAGTGTCACAATCTGATCCAGGGGGGTGGTTGGGCTGCTGTCGCTGGGGGCTGCCGGTGGCCAGGGTTGGGGGCGGCGGCTGCAGGGGCAGCAGGGGTGTGGCGTTGGAACAACTACAAAGATCACAAGAAACCCAACTAAAGTGAATGGAGAGTGAACCCCATTCTTTTTTTTTTCTCGAACACGCAGGAGGGCTGCGTATCAGTATATTAAGAAGAAAGAACTCAGTCACTAATACAAAGGGTTTTAAACCCCCTCACACACAAACACACACACTGGATCGCCTGTTACCAAGAAAAAAACAACCCAAGACCAAGGAGACCTATCAGTCTAATTGGAGGGCTGCAGGGCGAGAAGATGAGAAATTTCTCGAGCCCCAGCCAACTCCCACGAAAACAGATCATCCCTAATGGAGGAGAGAAGCCCATTTAGATCAGGCTGCCGTCCATCAAAAACGCAGCGATTCCTGTGATTCCAGAGAGACCAAGCCACCAGGATTATAACAGAATTCAGGCCCTGCTTTGCTTGATCAGCAACCCTTGTGGTCGCTTGATCCCACCAGTCTTCAAAGGAATGATCATCCGACTGTGGGGCTAAGCCTTGCAGACCGACTCGTTGCAGGACACTGAACCATATTTGGCGCGAGAAGACACAGGAAATCAGCAAGTGGTTAATCGTCTCCTCCTCTTGGTCACACAGAAGACAGTGCTCAGGATGCGGTAGTCCCTTCTTTGCAAGCCTATCAGCCGTCCAACACTTATTGTGTGCGACCAGCCACATGAAAAATTGACACCAGGTGCCCAACTCTTCCATATTCTCTCCCAAGGATTGAACTGGATGGCACCAATGAACATTGCTTCATATGCTGACTTAGCTGAGTATTTTCCTGTTGATGCGAATTGCCAGATGTGAGAGTCATCAACATCAACTGCAACACCACCGCAGCCAATAGATGTAGTCGCTGGATTCGCACTCTTGATAGTAGCTGAATCCTTACTCTCATTGCGAGAGGATGACACTAGGAGTTGGGACAATTTTCTGGTTTATTTCTCACACAAACTCATACAATGCCATGCCAACCTGAGGGGTTGGGGATACATATTTATAGGCTGCTAGCCAGCCAAGCATATGCCAAGATGCTAGTCTAAGATGCTGTCCTAGATGCCAACTGCTGTCCTAAAAGCAGATGCTGTCCTAGATGCTAACTGCTGTCCTAAAAGCAGTCAAAAGATGCTGGACACAAAGATCATGTGCTGCAGTGTGCAGCAGCCCTACAACCACCAGCCACAGAGACTTATCCATCACTCTCCCCCTAAGTCTTGTGTGGCTCCTTGTAAGGTATCTGGGCCATCCCGATCCTGGCGCGAAGTTCCTGAAACTTGACCCGCCCGAGGGACTTGGTCAGGAAGTCGGCGAGCTGGTCTTGGGTGTTGATGTAGTTGGCCCGGACACTCCCTTCCTCCAGGCAGCTTCTGATGAAGTGGTACCTCACCCGGATGTGCTTGCTGCGCTCGTGGAAGACAAGATTCTTTGCCAAGGCCAAGGCGGACTTGCTGTCCACCCTGAGCTCCACCGCCTCTGCATCTCTGCCAAGGAGATCGCCAAGCAGCCGAGCCAGCCACAAGGCCTGAGTAGCAGCGGTAGTGGCTGCGATGTACTCTGCCTCGCAGCTGGACAGAGCCACCACCTGCTGCTTGACCGACTGCCAGCTGATCGGACACTTGCCGAGGAAGAACAGCGTCCCGCTGGTGCTCTTGCTCGTGTCGATGTCGCCGGCGTGGTCGCTGTCGCTGTACCCGATGAAATGCGCCGCACCGGGGCACCTCGGGTAGTGCAAGCCGTAGTCGGAGGTGCCTGCGACGTAGCGGAGGATCCTCTTCACGGCCTGCTGGTGCTCCGCCGTCGGTCGCTGCATGAACCGGCTGACGTAGCCGACGGCGAAGGCCAAGTCCGGTCGCGTGTGGACAAGGTAGCGAAGGCTGCCCACAATGCGCCGGTACTGCGTCGCGTCCACCTCTTCCGTACTCTCCCGACTCAGCCTCAGCCTCTCCTCCATAGGAGTGTGGGCTGGGTTGCAGTCGGTGAGACCGCCTAGCTCCACAATGCGCTTGGCGTAGGCAGTCTGGCGAAGAGAGGTGCCGGAGCTGTCCTGGTGGACCTCGATCCCCAGGTAGAAGGAGAGAGGGCTCAAGTCGCTCATCTGGAAAGTCGCCCTCATCTTCTCCTTGAACGCCTCGATCTCCACCTCCTTGGTGCCGGTGATCACCAAGTCGTCGACGTAGACGCCTACCAGCAGGGCCTTTCCTCCGCTGCCCCGCCGGTAGATGGCTGCCTCGTGTGGGCTTTGCTCGAAGCCCATCCCCTTCAGCGTGGAATCCAGCTTGGCATTCCATGCTCTCGGTGCCTGCCGCAAGCCATAGAGGGCCTTGCGCAGGCGGAGCACCTTGCCCTCCTTGCCGGGAATCGCAAATCCCGGCGGCTGATGCACGTAGACCTCCTCCTTCAAGTCGCCGTTAAGGAACGCCGACTTGACATCCATGTGATGGACACGCCAGCCCTCCTGGGCAGCTAGCGCAAGGAGGAGTCGCACAGACTCCATCCGTGCAACGGGCGCGAAGGCGTCGTCGAAGTCGATTCCTTCTTGCTGGACGAAGCCGCGCGCCACCAGACGCGCCTTGTGCTTGATCACCTCTCCGGTCTCGTCCTTCTTGAGCTTGAAGACCCACTTGAGAGAGATGGCGTGGTGGCCGACTGGAAGATCGGCCAGCTCCCACGTCTTGTTCCGCTCGACGGCGTCCATCTCCATCTGCATCGCGGCACGCCATGCCGCGTCCCTCTCCGCCTCGGCGAAGGAACGAGGCTCGCCATCGTCCTGTGCGAGGTGCAGCTCCGCCTCAAAGTCATGTTGTGCCAGTCCAGGGACCGGCTGCTCGCCGAGGAGGTTGTCCACGGTACGGTAGCGCAGAGGCTCGCCGCCGTGGTAGGCGTCGATGCGATCCTCGTCGTTGGACAACGGAGTTGCGAACTCCACTGTGCGCTGCTCGTCGTGGGCCGAAGCTGCCGGTGCCGAGCCTGAAGAGGTAGGGTCCGGTGTAGGAGAGCGAGGCGTGGCCGGCGGTGCTGGTGGTGGACTCGCCGGAGCCTGTGGACTTGCCGGAGCTGGTGGTGGCGGTGGTGAAGGACTCGCTGGAGGTGGTGGCGAACGAGGTGGTGGGGTAGGCGAGCTCGGTGAGGACGAGCTGCTAGCTCCCCCCCGCCTCCTTGAAGTGGACGTAGTCGACGACGAAATCGCTAGTCGTCGGAGTCGAGCCATCATCCACCATCTTGCCCCACGTCCAGCTTCGCCCCTCGTCGAACACGATGTCACGCGTGATGCGCACGCGCCGTGTCGCAGGGTCGAGGACGCGGTAGGCCTTGGCGCCCTCCGCGTAGCCGATGAAGACCCCTGGCGTGCTCCGGTCGTCGAGCTTGCCGACGTGGTTGAGCTCCTTGACGAAGGCCAGGCAGCCGAAGACGCGAAGGTGGCTCACCACGGGCTTGCGCCCGTGCCAGGCCTCGTATGGCGTCTTGCCGTCGAGGGCCTTGGTGGGGGAGCGGTTGAGCAAGTGAACGGCAGTCATCACCGCCTCACCCCAGTAGATCGCCGGCATCCCTCTCTGCTTGAGGAGGGCACGGGCGGTGGCCACCACCGTCTGGTTGCGGCGCTCGACGACGCCGTTCTGCTGCGGAGTGTACGGCGCGGAGAAGTGGCGGTGGATCCCCTCATCGGCGCAGTACGCCGCGAACTCGGCCGCCGTTGTCCGTGCGTAGGACCCGAAGCTTGCGGCCGCACTCCGCCTCCGCAGCAGCTTGAAGACGCTTGATGGCGTCCGCCGCGGCTGCCTTGGCGTCGAGCAGGACAGCCCACATGTAGCGGGACATGTCATCGACGAGGAGGAGAAAGTAGCGCCGGCCTCCAGGTGTAGCCGGTGTCACGGGGCCACAGAGGTCACCGTGTACGAGCTCCAGCTTCTCCTTGGCGCGGAAGCTTGCCTGGCGAGGGAAAGGGAGCCGCCGCAGCTTGGTGAGGACGCAGGTGTCGCAGAACTGCTCCACGTGGTCGACGTGCGGCATGCCCCGCACCATCTCCTTGCTGCCGAGCTGCCTTAGGGCCTCAAAGTTGAGGTGCCCAAAGCGCTCGTGCCACCTCCAAGCGTCGTCGTCGCGGCGGGCTGTAAGACAAAGAGGTTGCGCCACCTGTGCGTGAAGGACGTAGAGGCGGTTGCTCCTGTTGACCTTGACCAGGAGCCGGTGTCGATGATCCCAGATGCGCAGCACCCCGTGCTCGATCTCCACGCGCGATCCGCTCTCATCCAGCTGTCCCAAGCTGATGATGGAGTTCCTCAACGCGGGGATGTAGTAGACACCGGTGAGCAGCCTGTGCTCGCCAGTCTTGGCGACGAAGATGACAGAGCCGACGCCCTTGATCTCCACAGCGGAGGCGTCGCCGAACTTGACGGTGCCTCGAACGCCTGAGTCAAGCTCGGAGAAGAACTCCCGCCGCCCGGTCATGTGGTGGGTGGCGCCGGTGTCAAGGCACCACCCGTCGGTCATGTCGTTGCCGGAGCTGTCGTCGAGGAGGGCGTGTGCTTTTGGCTCGTCAAGGTGGAGGAAAGCCGTTGCGGCCGGTGCCGCTGGAGGTAGTTCGATGCTCGCATGAGCAATGAACAGAGCCGGCTGCTCCTCCTCTTCCGCCTGCGCGACGTGGGCCTGGCCGCGTCGTGGCTGTCGACAATCCTTGGCCCAATGACCAAGCTTGCCGCAGTTGTAGCAAGGGTCGCCTCGTGCTGGCTTTTGCTTGCCAGCGGCGCCGCCCTGGGCGCCTCCACGATCATCACCCTCGGCACGTCCTCGCGCCCCTGCCTGGGCGTCTTTGCGCGGCTTGCCACGCTTGCCACGCTTGCGGCCGCCTGTCGTGGAAGAAGGCTCCCCCTTCTTCCTGTCACCTTGGCCGGCAGCCCACTGCTCCCGAGTGAGGAGGAGCTTTCCGCCAATGGTGACGGGTCCCGAGAGGCGCTGTGGCTCATCGCCGTCAACGACCTTGAGGCGGCCCAACGCCTCCTCGATCGTCATCGTGGAGAGGTCCAGCAGAGACTCGATTGAGCGAGCCATCTGCTTGTACTTCTCGGGGACGCAGCGGAAGAGCTTCTCAACAGCTCTCTCCTCGCCGTAGGTGTCGTCGCCGAACTGCACCAACTTCTGCAACAGAGTGTTGAGACGGAGAGCAAAGTCATCAACGTCCTCACCTGGCTTGAAGGCCAGGTTCTCCCACTCCTTGCGAAGTGCTTGCAGTGTGGACTTGCGGGCACGGTCGCTGCCGATGCGTGTTGCAGCGATGGCGTCCCAAGCCTCCTTGGCAGTCCGCTTGCTGGTAAGCGAAAACTGCATCTCGGACGGGACTGCAGCAATGAGAGCATCCAGCTCCCGTCGATCTTGGTCGTAGTCGACGTCGCCGTACCGGACTGCATCCCACATATGCCGCACCTGGAGCTTCACCCTCATCACCGCAGCCCACTCAACATAGTTGGTCTTGGTGAGGGTAGGCCACCCGCCGCCGGGGCCGACGTCCCTGACGACAGCCTGGTACTCGTGGTGACCACGGTACCGAACCGGGGAGAGAGAGCCGCGCTGTCTGTGAAGGCCGCGCTCTCCGTCGACCCGTCCGCCGCCGCCATGCGCGCCTCCTCCAGGAGCGCCACCGCCGTGCGTGCCTCCTTCAGGAGCGCCGCCGGCGTGTCTGCGCCTGTCTGGGCTGCCGCCGCGCTCGTGGGCGTGCACGGCTGCCCACTGCGCCGCTCGCCCTCGCGATGCCTCCCTCTCCAGCAGCTCAAGGTCCGCGTCGGCGCTATCATCAGCAGCGATGGAGCTGCTGTTGCTGCCGCGTAGAACCTCGACCTCCGCTGCTGCTGCACGCGCTGCATCCGCCGCCGCCGCTGCTTCCACCTCCGCTCTAGCTGCTGCTAGCTCCGCTGCTGCCAGCCTAGATGCCCTTGCCGCTGCTGCAGCGGCGTCTGCTGCCGCTCGCTCGCGCTTCTCTGCCGCGAGGCCGAGGAAGGAGAAGAGCAGGAGATGCTCAGGCTACAGGATAGTACGGCTCCGATACCACTTGTTAGTCGCTGGATTCGCACTCTTGGTAGTAGCTGAATCCTTACTCATTGAGAGAGGATGACACTAGGAGTTGGGACAATTTTCTAGTTTATTTCTCACACAAACTCATACAATGCCATGCCAACCTGAGGGGTTGGGGATACATATTTATAGGCTGCTAGCCAGCCAAGCATATGCCAAGATGCTAGTCTAAGATGCTGTCCTAGATGCCAACTGCTGTCCTAAAAGCAGATGCTGTCCTAGATGCTAACTGCTGTCCTAAAAGCAGTCAAAAGATGCTGGACACAAAGATCATGTGCTGCAGTGTGCAGCAGCCCTACAACCACCAGCCACAGAGACTTATCCATCATAGATCCCACAGATTGAGGTATTCAGTCAAAAAGGCCACGGTATGAGCTCCTCTTATGTCAGCCACCCATCTCCCATCAGTAAGTGCCTCATGAACTGTTCTTTTCTTTGCCCGACTAGAAATTGAACCAAAAAGATGTGGCACTAGCTTATCAAGGCTCCGTCCATGTAGCCATCTGTCAGTCCAAAAAAGAGTGTTCCTTCCATTGCCGACTTAAGAGACTATGGCTACTGAGAAAAAGGCTTTGACCGAGTGATGCACCTGGATGGGGAAAAAAACCCACGGCTTTTCTGGCTCAGTTTTCTGTGACCAGAGCCATCTCATTCTGAGGGCCCACCCTAATTGTTGCAACTGTGATATACCAAGCCTCCCAACTCCGGTGGTCGAGTAACCCTGGGCCAAGCCACCAAGCAATGTCCTCCTTTCACATCTCTTCTACCTTTCCAGAGGAAGCCTCTTCTGATCTTATCAATGGCCTTGATAGCCCATGGTGGGAGATCCATGGCCATAGATAGGTAAATCAGCATGGATGTGAGCACAAACTGGACCAACACTTTCCCTCCCTGCCCTTGTTAGCAAATCAGCCTTCCACCCAGGTAGTTGGTCAGCTACTTTGTCTATTATTGGTTGGATTTGGGCCCTAGTCAGTTTTTTGAGAGATAAAGGCACTCCGAGATACTTACAGGGGAATTCAAGCAACTGACAGGGAAGGTGAGCTTGTAATATTCGTCTGTCCTCCAGACACTGGATGGGCAGCACGCTACTCTTGTCCACCTTGGTTTTTAACCCACTAGCCCTTCCGAACAAGTGTAACATGTCCAATATAATGTCGATGTCATCAGCAGAAGGCCTTAGGAAGATTACCACATCATCTGCATAAATAGAAATCCGGTGCTGCAATGCCCTTCTAGCCAGCGGCTGCAACAGATCCTCTTCCACTGCCTTTTTTATCATGAAGCCCAAGACATCCATGACTAAAATAAATAACATTGGTGATAACGGATCACCTTGCCTCAAACCCCTTTTGTAATTTATTTTTTCCCCCGGGGAGCCATTGAGCATCACCTGTGTGGAAGAAGCAGCGAGGAGACCACTAATAATATCACACCAAATCTGTCCAAAACCCAAGTTTCTCATAACTTCCAGCAGGAACGGCCAAAACCCTCACAATTTTTCATGTGGCTGGTCGCACACAATAAGTGTTGGACGGCTGATAGGCTTGCAAAGAAGGGACTGCCACATCCTGAGCACTGTCTTCTGTGTGACCAAGAGGAGGAGACGATTAACCACTTGCTGATTTCCTGTGTCTTCTCGCGCCAAATATGGTTCAGTGTCCTGCAGCGAGTCGGTCTGCAAGGCTTAGCCCCACAGTCGGATGATCATTCCTTTGAAGACTGGTGGGATCAAGCGACCACAAGGGTTGCTGATCAAGAAAAGCAGGGCCTGAATTCTGTTATAATCCTGGTGGCTTGGTCTATCTGGAATCACAATTGTTTATGTGGCTAGTCGCACACAATAAGTGTTGGACGGCTGATAGGCTTGCAAAGAAGGGACTGCCGCATCCTGAGCACTGTCTTCTGCGTGACCAAGAGGAGACTTGTGAGGGTTTCTCATAACTTCCAGCAGGAACCCCATTCTACATGTCAATACCAACAACAATGAAATTTATAGTATATTATATAGTCGATCGGTCGACTTTCTAAATTGTGAGGGTTCAAGTCAAGTCCCTCTATCCCCAGTAAAAAGCCCATTTTACTTCCTAACTATTGTACCAACCTCTATTTTTCATTAATGGTTCAAACAAGGTTCACTATCTTTCTTATTCTACTCTTTCACAAACAGATCCGAACTTCTTTGGATCTTATCCCATTCATACAAATGAACATATTATAGTATAGGCAAAGTAATCCCAATTTTTAAGTAAGTCATTCACAATCCATATCATTATCCTGACATTTATTAAGTCCAATTTTAGGAGACTTTTTTCTTTTTAGTCCCTTTAATTGACATAGATACAAGTACGTACTCCACTAGGATGATGCACAATAAATGGTCCGGATAGCTCAGTTGGTAGAGCAGAGGACTGAAAATCCTCGTGTCACCAGTTCAAATCTGGTTCCTGGCACAGATAAAAGGATCTACCGAATAGGTATTGATAAAAATTACTCAAGATGGATTGGGATACATATTTAGAATAATATACAAGGCGCTCAGAACATAGGGTTAGCCAAGTTCGACATGGTTCTTCAACCGCTCCGCCTCGAGAATGAAGATAGACATCCTTTGATTGCTTCTTCTTGAGCTTGGTCGCCAAGTGTCAATAGAAATAGGAAAACCGTCAAGGATTGCAGTTGGAAATCTAGTTATTTTTCCTTGCCAATAAAATCAACAAATTGTGAGTTGCCTTTGCCAAGGAGATGATCAAAGAAAAGAAGAAAACACCAGCCAGAACGGATATGCGAACAGAGAAGGTCGCATGCAAACGAGTGAGAAGTAGGGCCTAGTTTAAGTAGCAGATATGGGTTCCTAATGCAGCATGATGGGAAGCTGCTCGGAGAAGTCCTGAATCGAATTCTCTGAGCTCGTATCCTGCCTGGAAGCAGTCTGCAGCCTCGAGCAGTGATCCTTCAGATTTCAGGACAAGTCCAAGATCCAGCCAGGCTCGATGGCTTGTAGGCTCTAAACAGAGGGTGTTGCGCAAGAAAGTTCTTGCGATTGATAATGAGTTCCGTTCCCTTCTAGATTTCGTAGAATTCCTGCCATAGAAACCATGCTTGGGACGTAATCTGGATTGATCGAAAGGGCGAATGAAAACGCCATCAGGGCTTCTTGGTGCAAGGATTGACCCTCCAACTGAAGACCTGCAAAGGTGTTGAATGCATTAGCAGTTTTAAACATCGAACCATCGAATGAACTTTAATAGTCAAAAACTAACAGAAGCAACCTCTTGGATATTCATTTAGATATCAATCCAGAAGCACCGGTATAGTAGTACTGTATTATTAAGTTTCAGGGACAACCCCAATTTCTTGATAAAAGAAGATGTGCTGGGCACCATATTATAACAAATAATCCTATTAAATCTGCTAAAACCACATGATCTACAAGCAAAATGTGTAATTCACATTGTTGCATGATTTGAATTTTCAAAAGTCATAAATATGCAAACTGATCTATGAGCCTATAACTTAGCATAGATGACAAGTAAAGTGTCACAATCTGATCCAGGGGGGTGGTTGGGCTGCTTTTACTGGGGGCTGCCGGTGGCCAGGGTTGGGGGCGGCGGCTGCAGGGGCAGCAGGGCGCGGCGCTGGGAGAGGGGCGGTGGCGGCGGCGGCGTGAGAGAGAGAGGGAGGGGTAGGGTTAGCTCTATTCCTTGCTTTGGTTGAAACTATTACATTGCCCCTATATTTATAGTCCCTAGAGGACTTGTACTCCGAGCAAACTAAAAGAAGAGTCCTTGTAGATTTGGACTTCTCCTTTCCTAGCAAACCGATCTTATTCTATCCTATTTCCTAAACAAATTTTATTTCTATTGTTCCTTCTTTTTCCTATTTTCTAATCTGGACTTTCTTGGTCGGTAGGCGCACGCCAGTCCTGCTTTGGGCCCCACCCGGGCGCCTTGGCCCAGACCTTGGGGGCCTCTCTTAGCCCGCTTGGCCCAACTTGGGGGCCTCTAATCGGATGTGTGACATAAAGATTTAGGGAACGCCAATGGAAGGACAATTGACACTAAGTAATCAATAAATGCCCGTTGATATTTATACCATTTACACCAACACAAAATGTGTAAAGTCCATGTTGTTTGCATCGGAAAAGAATGGTATGCTAGCACACAAGATAGTAAATGCCTGTTCAGCATCATAGAATGGGCATATTTGTACTTCATCAGGACATTCAGCGTCTCTAGATGAATTGATGTCAAATGTTATTGGTGAAACAGAGTTTAGTTAAGACATGCTATCTGATGGTGCTTTCTGATGGTCAGCTTAAGACACTTGTGGAAGAAATCAAGAAATGCTGATGAGTCCTGTTGTGATATGCTGTCAACTCAAGATATAAGGAAACATACGTTGCTTTGTCTCTCAAAAACCAGCAAGCACATGGAAGACCATTCTTTTTCAAGGCAATCAATGTGAAGAAAGGTGTTACCGATAACAGAAGGGGCTAAAGCACATAAGGGAAAAAATGATGCCTCTGATCATGTGAGTTCCCTTCATGGTCTACTAAATTAAAGTAGCTTTACAGTTTACATGCAGGCTATTTATGTTAGTTGCCGATGCCAATATTTTTGCAGGTACAAATTCAATTGATGTGAAATAGGTATTTCTATAGTAATGATTTTTTTTTTGCTTCGATTGCCTCTCTAGAATGTTAAACAACTTCAGCTCAGACTTGACAGGTAGAGCCTTCTGATTGACAAAGTTTTGTGACTGTTTAACCCTCTCCTTCCAATATTTATATTCATGTCGATTTTCTGTTTGACAATATATGTGAAGGTGTCAGGAGGGACAAGTAGCGGTTCAGATACCAAAGGTGTGGACTTTAAACAGTGTTAGTAGTTCCTCTTACATTGATTCGTTATTGTAATTGTTTATTAGATTTGATAATTGTTGTACAATATCGTGCCTGAACCGTGACCTCTTTCTGTTTTGTGCCTTTTATATCCCTTTATGTGTCTCTATTTCTCGTCTCTTTTGGGTTTATCTCTAGCCTACCCCAACTTGCTTGGGACAAAAGGATATGTTGTTGTTGTTGTTGTTGATAATTGTTGTACAATCTGCGGTGGCTAGAAAAAGCAAAGTACAGGTCTTTTGGACAAAAAGCTTGCTGCTACAGCCAACAGGATCTGTCAAGGGAACAGAAATGCAGATTTGTGCTGAGCTGCTACAACTAACAGGACACTGCTGCTAACCAACCGACAAAAAATAACCCTGTTACTTATCCTAATCTTAGGTCCTGACTCCACACTGATAATGCGAATAACCATATATATATGTATCAATGTCTGCCTAGATCTTAACATTACCATTTAATTATAAAGCAATGTCTATCAAGCTTTGATAATAGCTTTTATTCTATCAAGCAAAATAACTCCCCTTGACTCCACATAAAACTTGAGGAGACCAACTTGGAGAGGCTTCGAGCACCAGCCGAACACCATAGTGCACACTCCTCTTTCACATTTTTGAGAACCAGCTGGATACTTGGGGAGCTGCCCTCAAAAACACAGAAATTTCTGTGCTTCCAAAGTTCCTAGGCCACCAGAATTATCAGGCCCTTCTTAGGATCTTTAGGCAAGCCTTTTATGGACTTACACTACCAGCTAGAGAAATGAGTATCAGACGGTTGAGGAGACAAGGAAACCAGCCCCAGCTTCTGAAGAATGACTGCCCAAACTTGCCTAGAGAAGACACATGACATCAGAATATGTTGGACAGTCTCCCCGACCTGATCACAAAGAGGGCACACAGCGGGATGAGGCAAGCCATGCCTTGCAAGATGGTTGGCCGTCCAGCATCTGTTGTTGATGTTGGAGTATAGGCCCATTAAGGCCCATGTATGCACTCTTATACAGCCACTACCCTATGGGAGTTGGCCCAATCAAGCAATAGATTCCAGCATGGTATCCTGAGCTAGGGTTCCATCCCACCCTCCTTCCCCAGAGCCACCGCCGAGCAGGCAGGCCGCCGTCGGCGCCACCACCGCCGCCCCCATGGCCGGACGGCCTCCTCCCCCTCCCCCTTCTTACTTCTACTCCTTCCCTCCTCTCTCTTCTCCCACCTGGGCGCACGTCGCGCAGAGCTCTGGCGCCGCCGCCGGGCAGGCTCCTGGCGCCGCCGGACCTGGCCTGCGCGCGCCTGCCGCCGCCGGGCGTGCTGGCCCAGGGTGGTTCTACCTTTCCTGTCGCCCCTTCGCCGCCCCCGTCCCACCTCCACATCGCACGTCCTGACACCACCTTGGCTGCCGCCCTCAATGCTGCCCGTGTTGTGGCTGCAGAGAGCCAGGCTCGGGTCCGTGCCGCCGCCCTCGCTTGGGAGCGCGAGCGGGATGCCGCCGAAGCTCTGGCCCGCTAGATCGCCGATGCGGAGCAGCGTCTCGCACTTCCTATCTTCCACGACGGTGCCGCCACCTCCTCTGGCTCGACTGGTCACCGTGCGTCCACCGCCGCGGTCATCGGGCATGATCTGGCCGATCTCCTCGTCGCACAGCTCCACTACCAGGCCGGGGGTGTCCAGAACATCCGGCTGCTCGTTCCGGTCGTCCTCGAGCCCGAGTCGCCCTCCTACGCCCGCTGGCGGGATCTGGTCCTCCTCACCCTTCGCCGTTACGCCCTCGACGACTACGTCCTCGTCGACGCCTCGGTCGCGGCCTAGACCCCCGCGTGGCTACGCCTCAACAGCATCGTCCTCTCCTGGATCATCGGGACGATCTCCCTCGACCTTCACGACATCGTCCGCAACTCGACGGACGCTTGCCAGGCCTGGTTGGCGCTCGAGGGCTAGTTTCTGGGCAGGTCCGCGACGACCTTGCCATGGAGGAGCTCACTCAGGGAGGCCCACCGGGGTCCACCCCCGCGCCGGGACCTCTCTCCGCTCCAGGGTCCTCGACTGCCCTGGCTGCTACCCCGCCGGCACGTCCTTCTACTCCGCCACCGTCGTCTGTTCTGGGTCCTCCCCCCAGGCCGACCGGGGGTGGGGGGGGGGGGCGGTCGTCGCTGCGGTGGGGGCCGTGGGGCCAACCCGCCTCCACCACAGCAGCCACGAGGTGCTCCTTGGCCATCCTTCCACAACCCATGGTCAGGGCGCATCTCCATGTGGCCCTACCAGGCTCCAGGTGGTGAGCCTCGCCCGCCGGCCGCCATGCTTGCTGGTGCGCCTCCGGGGTTCCACCCAGCGTCCCCGTGGGCTGCACCCTCCGGCGTCTCGCCCGGGCCGGCCGGTTGAAGCCAGGAGGCCTTGGTCCACTCTTTTAGCACTATGGGCCTGACACCTCCTGTCGGTCCCGAGTGGATCGCTGACTCGAGGGCTACCTACCACACCACCCCCAACCCTGGTATACTCTCGACCATTCACCCTTCCTCTTCCTCTCATCCTTCGTCCATCATGGTCGCAAATGGTTCTTATCTTCCTGTCACGTCAGTGGGTGCCACTGGCACCCCTGGCTCCTTTCGTCTTCCTGATGTTCTTGTTGCACCTTCGATGGTTCATAATCTTCTTTCTATTCGTTGTTTTACAGCTGACAATTCTTGTTCTGTGGAGTTTGACTCTTCTGGTCTTACTGCGAATGATTTGGCTTCCCGGCGTGCTCTGCTCCGATGTGATAGCACGGAGCCCCTTTACACTCTTCGGTTCCCGGCGTCTGCGTCGTCTTTTTCGCTGCCTCTTTTGTCAGCTGCTTTTGCCGCCACTCCATCTTCCACTACTTGGCATCGGCGTCTCGGCCATCCTGGCCGTGATGCCCTGATGCAGCTCAGTCGTAGCTCCGACATTCGTTGTACTCGAGCTCACGATGAGCATGTGTCATGCGTGCCAACTGGGCCGTCATGTTCGACTTCCGTTTCATAGTTCTTCACATGCGGCCCGCACTTTTGATCTTGTACATTGTGACCTATAGACGTCTCCTGTCATAAGTATTTTTGGCTATAAATATTATCTTGTGATGGTTGATGATTTCTCTCATTATTCGTAGACTTTTCCCTTACGGGCCAAGTCGGATGCTTTTCCCGCGATTCTCCACTTCTTCGCTTGGGTGTCCACTCAGTTCGGCCTCACCATCAAGGCCATCCAGTGCGACAACGGTCGTGAGTTCGATAGCTCCACCTCCCGTGCCTTCTTCCTCTCTCACGGGGTCCAGTTGCGCATGTCTTGCCCGTATACCTCTGCTCAGAAGGGCAAAGCTGAGCGCATGATTCGCACTACCAATGACACTATGCGCACTATTCTGCTCCAGGCTTCACTTCCTGCTCACTTCTGGGGGAAGAGTCTTCACACTGCCACCTATCTCCTTAACCGTCTTCCTTCCGCTGCATGTCCAGCTCCCACATCACACCACACGCTTTTCGGTACCCCTTCTCGGTACGACCACCTCCGAGTCTTCGGGTGTGCCTGCTACCTTAACACCACAGCCACCGCTCCGCACAAGCTGGCTCCCCGGTCGACTCTTTGTGTCTTTCTCGGGCACTCCCCGGATCATAAGGGGTACCGGTGCTTCGACCTTACCTCTCGTCGGGTCCTTATCTCTCGCCATGTGATGTTCGATGAGTCTGTCTTCCCCTTCACTGATGGATAAGTCTCATGTGTTGTTGGTCTTTGTGGGGCTGCGCTGCTCACATGGTCCTTGTGGCTGTTTTTCTGTTTTTAGGACATCTTAGACTAGAGGACAGCATCTTAGAGGACAACAACTTAGACTAGAGGACAACATCTTAGCTAGGACAGCATCTTAGACTAGAGGACAACATCTTAGCTAGGACAGCACTTTAGCATCTTAGACTAGCATCTTAGACTAGCATATTGACATATGCTTGGCTGGCTAGCAGCCTATAAATATGTAACCCCAACCCCTCAGGTTGGCATGACATTGTATGAGTTTGTGTGAGAAATAAATCAGAAAATTGCCCCAACTCCTAGTGTCATCCTCTCTCGATGAGAGTAAGGATTCTACTGCTACCAAGAGTGAGAATCCAGCGACTAACAAGTGGTATCGGAGTCGTACTATCCTGTAGCCTGAGCATCTCCTGCTCTTCTCCTTCCTCGGCCTCGCAGCAGCCCCAGCCGGTAGCAGCAGCTCCGGCTGCCCCTGCTCTCCACACAGCAGCCCCCTCAATAGCGCGCCATGTCCGCAGGACAGTCTCAGGGCTCGGTCGCCTCGAGCACGCGGCGTCGGCAGGAGGCCGACCTCGCCGCGGCAGAGAAGCGCGAGCGACTACCGTGGTCACCACGAGTACCAGGCTGTCGTCAGGGACGTCGGCCCCGGCGGCGGGTGGCCTACCCTCACCAAGACCAACTACGTTGAGTGGGCGGCGGTGATGAGGGTAAGGCTCCAGGTGCGGCATATGTGGGATGCAGTCCGGTACGGCGATGTCGACTACGACCAAGATCGACGGGCACTGGATGTTCTCATTGCTGCAGTCCCGCCCGAGATGCAGTTTTCGCTTACCAGCAAGCGGACTGCCAAGGAGGCCTGGGACGCCATCGCTGCGGCACGTATCGGCAGCGACCGCGCCCGCAAGTCCACACTGCAGGCACTTCGCAAGGAGTGGGAGAACCTGGCCTTCAAGCCAGGTGAGGACGTTGATGACTTTGCTCTCCGTCTCAACACTCTGTTGCAGAAGTTGGTGCAGTTCGGCGACGACACCTACGGCGAGGAGAGAGCTGTTGAGAAGCTCTTCCGCTGCGTCCCCGAGAAGTACAAGCAGATGGCTCGCTCAATCGAGTCTCTGTTAGACCTCTCCACGATGACGATCGAGGAGGCGTTGGGCCGCCTCAAGGTCGTTGACAGTGATGAGCCACAGCGCCTCTCGGGACCCGTCACCATTGGCGAGAAGCTCCTCACTCGGGAGCAGTGGGCTGCCGGCCAAGGTGACAGGAAGAAGGGGGAGCGTTCTTCCACGACAGGCGGCCGCAAGCGTGGCAAGCCACGCAAAGACGCCCAGGCAGGGGCGCGAAGACGTGCCAAGGGTGATGATCGTGGAGGCGCCTAGGGCGGCGCCGCTGGCAAGCAAAAGCCAGCACGAGACGAACCTTGCTACATCTGCGGCAAGCTTGGTCATTGGGCCAAGGATTGTCGACAGCCACGACGCGGCCAGGCCCACGTCGCGCAGGCGGAGGAGGAGCAGCCGGCTCTGTTCATTGCTCATGCGACCATCGAACTACCTCCAGCGGCACCGGCCGCAACGGCTCTCCTCCACCTTGACGAGCCAAAAGCACACGCCCTCCTCGACGATAGCTCCGGCAATGACAAGACCGACGGGTGGTGCCTTGACACCGGCGCCACCCACCACATGACCGGGCGGCGGGAGTTCTTCGAGCTCGACTCAGGCGTTCGAGGCACCGTCAAGTTCGGCGACGCCTCCGCTGTGGAGATCAAGGGCGTCGGCTCTGTCGTCTTCGTCGCCAAGACTGGCGAGCACAGGCTGCTCACCGGTGTCTACTACATCCCCGTGTTGAGGAACTCCATCATCAGCTTGGGACAGCTGGATGAGAGCGGATCGCGCGTGGAGATCGAGCACGGGGTGCTGCGCATCTGGGATCATCGACACCGGCTCCTGGTCAAGGTCAACAGGAGCAACCGCCTCTACGTCCTTCACGCACAGGTGGCGCAACCAATTTGTCTTGCAGCCCGCCGCGACGACGATGCTTGGAGGTGGCACGAGCGCTTTGGGCACCTCAACTTTGAGGCCCTAAGGCAGCTCGGCAGCAAGGAGATGGTGCGGGGCATGCCGCACGTCGACCACGTGGAGCAGTTCTGCGACACCTGCGTCCTCACCAAGCTGCGGCGGCTCCCTTTCCCTCGCCAGGCAAGCTTCCGCGCCAAGGAGAAGCTGGAGCTCGTACACGGTGACCTCTGTGGCCCCGTGACACCGGCTACACCTGGAGGCCGGCGCTACTTCCTCCTCCTCGTCGACGACATGTCCCGCTACATGTGGGCTGTCCTGCTCGACGCCAAGGCAGCCGCGGCAGACGCCATCAAGCGTCTTCAAGCTGCTGCGGAGGCGGAGTGGGGCCGCAAGCTTCGGGTCCTACGCACGGACAACGGCGGCGAGTTCACGGTGGCCGAGTTCGCGGCGTACTGCGCCGATGAGGGGATCCACCGCCACTTCTCCGCGCCGTACACTCCGCAGCAGAACGGCGCCGTCGAGCGCCGCAACCAGACGGTGGTGGCCATCGCCCGTGCCCTCCTCAAGCAGAGAGGGATGCCGGCGATCTACTGGGGTGAGGCGGTGATGACTGCCGTTCACTTGCTCAACCGCTCCTCCACCAAGGCCCTCGACGGCAAGACGCCATACGAGGCCTGGCACGGGCGCAAGCCCTTGGTGAGCCACCTTCGCGTCTTCGGCTGCCTGGCCTTCGTCAAGGAGCTCAACCACGTCGGCAAGCTCGACGACCGGAGCACGCCAGGGGTCTTCATCGGCTACGTGGAGGGCGCCAAGGCCTACCGCGTCCTCGACCCTGCGACACGGCGCGTGCGCATCACGCGTGACGTTGTGTTCGACGAGGGGCGAAGCTGGACGTGGGGCAAGATGGTGGATGACGGCTCGACTCCGACGACCAGCGATTTCGTCGTCGACTACGTCCACTTCAAGGAGGCGGGGGGAGCTAGCAGCTCGTCCTCACCGAGCTCGCCTACCCCACCACCTCGTTCGCCACCACCTCCGGCGAGTCCACCACCGCCACCACCAGCTCCGGCAAGTCCACAGGCTCCGGCGAGTCCACCACCAGCAACGCCGGCCACGCCTCGCTCTCCTACACCGGACCCTACCCCTTCAGGCTCGGCACCGGTAGCTTCGGCCCACGATGAGCAGCGCACAGTGGAGTTCGCCACTCCGCTGTCCAACGACGAGGATCGCATCGACGCCTACCACGGCGGCGAGCCTCTGCGCTACCGTACCGTGGACAACCTCCTCGGCGAGCAGCCGGTCCCTGGACTGGCGTAACACGACTTTGAGGCGGAGCTGCACCTCGCACAGGACGATGGCGAGCCTCGTTCCTTCGCCGAGGCGGAGAGGGACGCGGCATGGCGTGCCGCGATGCAGATGGAGATGGACGCCGTCGAGCGGAACAAGACGTGGGAGCTGGCCGATCTTCCAGCCGGCCACCACGCCATCTCTCTCAAGTGGGTCTTCAAGCTCAAGAAGGACGAGACCGGAGAGGTGATCAAGCACAAGGCGCGTCTGGTGGCGCGCGGCTTCGTCCAGTAAGAAGGAATCGACTTTGACGACGCCTTCGCGCCCGTTGCACGGATGGAGTCCGTGCGACTCCTCCTTGCGCTAGCTGCCCAGGAGGGCTGGCGCGTCCATCACATGGATGTCAAGTCGGCGTTCCTTAACGGCGACTTGAAGGAGGAGGTCTACGTGCATCAGCCGCTGGGATTTGCGATTCCCGGCAAGGAGGGCAAGGTGCTTCGCCTGCGCAAGGCCCTCTATGGCTTGCGGCAGGCACCGAGGGCGTGGAATGCCAAGCTGGATTCCACGCTGAAGGGGATGGGTTTCGAGCAAAGCCGCACGAGGCGGCCATCTACCGGCAGGGCAGCGGAGGAAAGGCCCTGCTGGTGGGTGTCTACGTCGACGACTTGGTGATCATCGGCACCAAGGATGCGGAGGTGGCGGCATTCAAGGAAGAGATGAAGGCCACCTTCCAGATGAGTGATCTGGGGTCTCTCTCCTTCTACCTAGGAATCGAGGTGCACCAGGATGACTCCGGGATCATACTTCGACAGACCGCCTACGCCAAGCACATCGTTGAGCTAGCTGGGCTCACCGACTGCAACCCAGCCCTCACTCCGATGGAGGAGAGGCTGAAGCTGAGCCGCGACAGCACGACAGAGGAGGTGGACGCTACGCAGTACTGACGTCTTGTGGGGAGCCTTCGCTACCTCGCCCACACACGGCCGGACTTGGCATTCTCCGTCGGCTACGTTAGTCGGTTCATGCAGCGACCGACGACGGAGCACCAGCAGGCTGTGAAGAGGATCATCCGCTACGTTGCGGGGACTCGACCACGGCCTCTACTACCCGAGGTGCCCTGGGGCGGCACACTTCGTCGGGTACAGCGACAGCGACCACGCCGGCGACATCGACACCAGCAAGAGCACGAGCGGGATCCTCTTCTTCCTCGGCAAGTGCTTCGTTAGCTGACAGTCGGTCAAGCAGCAGGTGGTGGCCCTGTCCAGCTGCGAGGCCGAGTACATAGCGGCCTCCACCGCTTCGACTCAGGCGCTCTGGCTCGCTCGACTGCTTGGTGATCTCCTTGGCAGAGACACTAGAGCGGTGGAGCTCAGGGTGGACAGCAAGTCCGCTCTGGCCCTAGCAAAGAACCCCGTGTTCCACGAACGCAGCAAGCATATCCGGGTGAGGTACCACTTCATCCGAGGCTGTTTGGAGGAAGGGAGCATCAAGGCTAGCTACATCAACACCAAGGACCAGCTTGCGGACCTGCTCACCAAGCCCCTTGGGAGGATCAAGTTCCTTGAGCTCTGCTCCAGGACCGGGATGGTTCAACTCTCCTACAAGACGACGCACAAGACTTAGGGGGAGAATGATGGATAAGTCTCATGTGTTGTTGGTCTTTGTGGGGCTGCGCTGCTCACATGGTCCTTGTGGCTGTTTTTCTGTTTTTAGGACAGCATCTTAGACTAGAGGACAACATCTTAGAGGACAACATCTTAGCTAGGACAGCATCTTAGACTAGAGGACAGCATCTTAGCTAGGACTGCACTTTAGCATCTTAGACTAGCATCTTAGACTAGCATATTGGCATATGCTTGGCTGGCTAGCAGCCTATAAATATGTAACCCCAACCCCTCAGGTTGGCATGACATTGTATGAGTTTGTGTGAGAAATAAACCAGAAAATTGCCCCAACTCCTAGTGTCATCCTCTCTCGATGAGAGTAAGGATTCTACTGCTACCAAGAGTGAGAATCCAGTGACTAACATTCACCACCACCACTCCCACTTCCACCCCGGAGCTTGACCTCTTCTCACTGTTTCCCACTGACACGGTGGTCGAGCCACCTTTTCAGCTGTCTCCTGCAGGTACTGCACCGCCGTGCCCCTCGCCGGGGCCGTGCCCCAGCTCGCTGCCGGCCAGTGACACCTCTGGCCCTGCTCCCTCACCGGGCCTGGAGGGGTCCCCTTCCGGGTCGGCCCCCGTCACTACGCCTGACGCGGGGTCCGGGCCATCGACTCCGGCGCCACCGCCGCGCTTCGCTCGGCCGGTGCTCGTGTACTAGCGCCGTGCTCGGGCCGCGCCGCCGCCGTCACCATCCCCACTGGTGGCCCCTTCTTCGCCGAGGTCACCGGCGACTTCTTCCCCACCGGCGACACCGACTCTGCCGCCGCGGCCTCCGCCTGCCCGTGTTGTGACGTCGGTGTACTACCCACCACTCCTTCACCGACACCCACGTCACGTCCACCCTATGGTGACGCGACACGCGGCTGGGACCCTGCAGCCCCGAGCTCTTGCAACGATGCCCGGGGACTCGCAGGTCTCTCCGGTACCCTCTTCCGTCCACGCGGCCTTGTCAGACCCTCACTGGCGCCGCGCGATGGAAGAGGAGTACGCGGCCCTCCTCGTGGGGCTGAGGCTGCGTACCTGCTACTCTATGTTGATGATATTGTCCTTATAGCCTCCAGTGAGTCACTCATCCGCCGGATCATCACCTCTCTTCAGCAGGAGTTTGCTATGAAGGATCTCGGTGTGCTCCACCACTTCCTCGGGGGTCACTGTTGAGCCTCATCCTGCAGGGTTACTTCACCAGCGGCAGTATACTCTTGATATCCTAGAGCGAGCTGGGATGATTGACTGCAACCCCTCCTCCACTCCAGTTGACACACAGGGCAAGCTGTCCGAGGCTGAGGGCAACCCAGTGACAGATCCCACTGCATACCGGAGTCTTGCTGGTGCACTTCAGTACCTCACCTTCACCCGGCCGGACATCACCTATGCCGTTCAGCAGCTCTGTCTCCATATGCATGACCCCCGGGAGCCCCACCTCACTGCTCTCAAGCGTCTCCTTCGCTACCTCCAGGGCACCGTTGACTACGGCTTGCTACTCCACCGCCGTTCTTCCTCCACTGACCTGGTTGTCTACACTGACGCCGACTGGGGTGGTTGTTTGGACACTCGGTGCTCCACCTTCGGCTACGCCGTCTTCTTGGGCGGCAACCTGGTGTCCTGGTCGTCCAAGCGCCAGCAGGTGGCCTCCCGCTCCAGTGTCGAGGCTGAGTACCGCGCTGTCGCCAACGGCGTGGCTGAGGCCTCTTGGCTCCGGCAGCTCCTTGGAGAGCTCCATAGCCCTCTCCTACGGAGCACGTTGGTCTACTGTGACAACGTCAGTGCGGTCTACCTCTTCACCAACCCTGTTCAGCACCAACGGACCAAGCATATCGAGATCGACCTCCACTTTGTCCGCGATCGGGTTACCATCGGCGAGGTGCGGGTCCTCCACGTCCCGACCATCTCCCAGTTTGCCAACATCTTCACCAAGGGCCTCCTATCCTTGACCTTCACCGAGTTTCGCTCCAGCCTCAACATCACCAGTGGCTAGTTGCGTCTGTGGGGGGGCTCGTGTGTGTATTTTCTTTCATGTCCAGTCCATAACTCCGCTGCGCCAGAAGTTCAGACTAGGGGGGGTGGGGGGGGGTTGGAGTATAGGCCCATTAAGGCCCATGTATGCACTCTTATACAGCCACTACCCTATGGGAGTTGGCCCAATCAAGCAATAGATTCCAGCAGTTGAGAGCAAGCCAAATGAAGAACTTGCATTTCAGGGGAGCGCAACTCTTCCAGATCCGCTTCCAAGGAGCAAACCTGATAGTACCACTGAAGAAGGCCTCATAGGCAGATTTGCTGCTATAGCTGCCAGTCTTAGAGAGGCACCAAGAGTGCTGATCAGAAATAGCAGGATCCAAGACCATATCATCCACCAGACTCAAATGGTTAAATATTCAAGTCACCTGGACAGTTAAGGCACCTTTGATATCAAATACCCATTTTCTATTGTTCAACGCCTCCTTTATCCAGTGTCAATATTGGATCGATCACGTGGCTATGTTGGTCTGTTGTATCCCCAGAAAAGAATTCGTGCAGCTTAGCATATGAAAGTTCACTAAGCATTGGCACAGGTACATGGTCTGTACTATCCACACCAAGCTCGAGCACCTGGAAATAGGGTTAGTCTTCTCATCATGCAGTTACTGTTCACCGACGGCTAATTGTTCTACAAGCCATCATGTGCGGTCAAGCCAGATGGCATCTCCTCATCCCAATTCGCACATGGCTTATAAGTCTGCTCTTTCTCTACACTGTACATAGCTTATAACCCTGCTCTCAAGCCACTGCCATACGGGCCATAGATGCGGTCAGGCCAGATGGCATCTCCTCATCCCAATTCGCACATGGCTTATAAGCCTGCTCTTTCTCTACTCTGTACATGGCTTATAACCCTGCTCTCAAGCCACTGCCATATGGGCCATAGACCACCGAACACAATTCGCACACACCGTGTCCTTTCAGGCATGAGTGAGCGTGACAATCCCTGGCTCTGAATTTTGCTTAGTCTGTAGTAGCAGCACTTGGCACTAGTTAACTACAATTATTAGGCAACTAGAAGCTAGCCTCACATGACCTGACCAGTGACCACGCCTA
Source organism: Saccharum hybrid cultivar R570 (assembly GCA_038087645.1). Lineage (NCBI taxonomy): Eukaryota > Viridiplantae > Streptophyta > Magnoliopsida > Poales > Poaceae > Saccharum > Saccharum hybrid cultivar. Next base: position 2,636,900 of record JAQSUU010000751.1, read on the forward strand.
TCTCTGTTCTCTTATCGTATTCCCACTCAGTTCTCTAAGTTGGGGACAGTCATCTCGTTATTCCTGAATTTTGCATAGGCCTGTTTCTTATTAAGGGGGAGGTGTGTGAGAGGGAAGCAGGCTTTAATGCCAAGGTCTTGGGGTCTCTCAACTAAAACTAGGATACAAGTATCAAAAACTCAAAAAGTCTATTGTTTCCTGTATAGCGAGAAATAAAACTTGGAGTGTTCACAAATGAGCATATAGTTTTACAGAAGATATATTTTCTATAAAGATGCGATTGAATATTTCATTCAAAATATTAGATGAATGGTGTTTTTACTCGTTAAACATGAATGATATGTGCTGCAAGTTAAAGATATTTGCATGATGTAAAAAAGAAGAAAACAATGATTTGTATGCTGTTAAATAATCAAATGTGTAGTAAAAGTTATATAGCTCAAATGAGATGAATCCAGATTGCATAGTTCCCCTGACCCTTATGGCATGCTCATGATTTAACTGTGGACTATATTTTTCTTGTGTGGTTGGCTGGATCAATTTTTCTTTTGCGCTCGGCTGATATGCAACAGCAGTTCAATTGCATTTTTCCATGTGCAGATCAATAATAGTAGCAGCCTTTCATATAAAAAAAATGAAAATAACAACCTTGCATTCATCAAGTCTTCGCTAGTAGTCACCAGACAAGCCTTGAGTTCTATAGTGCAAAGATAGATATGCATAGCTGTGGAAGTATGTGTTTCTTGAAGTGATTAGGACTTGGAGTAGTTATTATGTATGTAATGTGGGATTCAATTCAGATAAGCTAGGGGTTCTCCAATTCGGGTTTCTGGCATTGTGTGACCAGGAAATGTCTGTCGCTAGCAAGATTTCTCATAAAGAAAGGTAAGGAATCTAAACATGTTAAGTGTTATCCTATCTATCTATTTATTTAAATATAGGAGAAAGAGTTATAAGGAGTGACATGCAAATGATTCCATATATTTTTTATATTAGAAGTAAAATGAAAGGAATTTGAAGTAAAATAACATATATAGCTTTGACAGTTCCAAAAATTAGTGCAGCTTAACTTATCTTCCTGTATCTATTTTCGTCTGGCAAATCTCCCATTTCCATAGTCCCATCAATAAGTAGACCACAGACTTTTCTAATTTGTTACTAGGTTGATCCTGAGCTATAGGTCTATGCTAATCATTATGCTATTATATCGATTCTTTACTTATGCTTATATACTGGCCTCAGTTCTAGTTTCTGGGCTGGTTCACATGGTTAGATGTTTCAGAGCTTTCATGCTTGAGTTGTTTGTTTTGGTTGTCAGGTTGTGGTTCAGTGTTGGTAAGGAGAAAACACTGTAAGATTCTACTATTCGATTGGTTTATTTAGTGATCAAGAATGATTCTCTTGATGTACGTTCTAAGTAGTTCTCTTGTTACATGTGGAAGAATCGGTTTAGATGTCCCACTTGGGGATTTGACCTTTTGCTTATTTTGCTGTGCTGATTGAGCTATTCAATAGAGACAAAACAAGTAATATTATGAATAACTATCCTTGTTTTTTTTTGTGATTGCTTCAATAGAGTGCCTGAAAAATGTTCAATTTTTGTTTATGCCATCTGCCAGTCTTCAATCTAAATCCTTTTAGCTGTTTATTGACATATTTTGCTGGCTTCCTTTTACTGCAAACTAGTAGAAAACGCACGCCCCTGCGCGTGAGTGAACAAAGTCTGATGGCTCATATAGTGATAAAAGTGGATGACTAAACCACAGTGATGTGCACACAGGTTGAAGTTATACATATTGTATTGTACATACGTGGATGGTTCAGAGAATTGCGAGAAGAGAGAAGAATTGTTTCTAGGGCTGTATAGGTAGAAGTACATAGGTATAGGATACCATTACGCAAATATACATGGGTAGATGTTTGATACAGATAATATTGAGATACTGCATTGTGCAGAGATGATCAGCCTGTTTGGGCGATTACAGTCGGTGTTGAGGCAAGTGGTTCACCATTGAGTAACGCGGTGCATAGGCAGGCAACAGGAAAGATTTCGAATGTCAATATATAGACTGCAATATATAACCTTTACGGGAGCAAGTACATATTCATATATTCTATGTATAATAGCTGTCGTATGGTACAACTGCAGAATATAGCAAACCTAAAGTAGATGTACCTAATGGCGATACATCAAAAGATGAGCCCATGAAATGGAGCCATAAACCAAGTAGATGACCATAACTTGATTTGGTGTCATGTCACTTGAGCTCACGGCATGGTTGTTAGTTACTGCTGCCGTTTATGTGCAGGCCGTTTCCTTCCGATGAGTTCACAGAAGCTACGGAAGATGGAAGGAAATGAGAGTATATTTATTCATGTCTTAGAAATGTAGCAGCATTGCATTGCAAGTATTTAGTCTCAATGTTTCCATGTTCTGAACATAATATGTATCCATTTGAAATGAGTATATATAATCATGCCTTAGAAATGTAGCAACATTGCAAGTATTTAGTCTCCACAAAACAGAGCATTTTTTGCATACAACAGAAATTGTAGCCTAAGTGCCATGTTTCATGAGAGGAAGTCAGGTTATAATAAATTTAAAATTATATGCAAACAGTGGCAGATAATGCAGTTAAGTAAGCGCATAGGGTTAAGTAAGAGTACAGGGTATAAGTCCCACAACTGCGAGGGAATTGGGAATTGGCCATAGACTATAGAAACTGGTAAATGTAGTATTACTTGGGAATTGCTAAATATGTCAAAATATGTCCCACAACTGCGAGGGTATAAGTAAGAGTACAGGGTATAAGTCAATCTAAGTAAGAGTACAGGGTATAAGTCCCACAACTGCGAGGGAATTGGGAATTGGCCATAGACTAGCTGTTTATTGCATGTATAATGATAATTTAAAATAGGCTGACAAATGGCATCACAGGATCGGCATACCTATCACAAGGGAGCATTGTGCATGCTGTATGTGAGCGCGCCGAAATTGGCCTGTCTGTGAACTGTATGTTCCATGAACTGTATGTTCCGTGGAATTTTAGTGGAGCCATAGTCTGTACTCCATGGAATGAGTCTGAGACTAAAAATCGGCATCTATTCATGTTCATGAAGGAGGATTCTTTGGTCCTGTGAAAAGGATGGATTCAGTTTTGCTAAGAAACTTATAGGAACGTTGAAATATATAATGCATCAACCATATATTCTTGTTCTAATGAAGTAATTAGGTATTGCATAGTTCAGTAAAAAACAACCTATCTATCAGGTGCCTGCAATTTAGAATACCCATGTTTGGATTAGGAAGGAGAAGATGAGAAGATGAAGTAGGCATAACCAGGTGCAGCTAATGCGGAAATATTTTTGAATTGGTAGCAGAGGCTATATGAAATTTCTAGATCATGTCTGCGCTGTGATATAATAATTTAGGTCGTAATTTTCAGAGGCTATATTTACAGGATTCATATTATAGCAGAGACATAATTTTTAAAACCTGTATGCTACCCAGCGTACATAAAAATTTTCCCTCAAAACCTCTATGCTACCCCAACCCTTCTTTCAACAGAGGCACCTATTATGATATATCAAACTTGCAAAACTGTGAGCCGTATATATATATTAAATAAATGCGGTGATAACAATTAATACTCAATTGAAGATGATATAAAAGGAAAAGGGAAAACACACACAGAGTTCTCCCATGACTTAAATTGTCCCATATTTTTTTATCCATCCAAAAATGGCGAACATCATACTTTTGAGGATGACTGCTGCAGCTTCACTTGTTAGGATTGTAGCTGTATACTGTGTTTTGAATTCTTTTCTTTAATTAGCATAATCTCTGCCTCAATGCAGAGAACTAACCTGCTTTTGTTCGGAGATTCGGCCATGACCTGCAACAAAGAAACTGTAAGAGACACATGGTGTGGTAGAACAAAAGACAAATATGATATCAAAACCAGATCTTGTTAAGCAGATATGAGTATTCCTAGTAAGCCCAAGATACAAATCAGAGGTCAAAGGAGAGAAGCGAAGAAAAGGGAGTAAAGGAAGAATGGGAACGAAAACAATTTGATATAGGTAAAGGTGCTTAAGAAACCAGAGCACCAAAGCATTGAAAATGGAATTCTAATGCATAAAAAAACGGGCAAGCCTCCTAACCTTTTTTTAACACAAACACGGAGGAGGCTTCCTGAAAAGTTCATTAATATTTTCCTCCTCGGAGCAGAAAACACAATTTAACACAACTATTCTTTGGCTTTGTCCAGCATATTGACAGAAGCATGCTCTTCTTGATTCCATATAGTGAGATGAAATCAATGCCTACCTGATGGATATAATACTTGATAGAAAAGGAACCTGTGAAAATGGTGGGTCGGGATTAGATTACGTGACATCAAAACCAATAGCATAATTTTACTTAAAAAAATTGATAGCCAAAAATTTTGGGCGACATGGACGCCCTGTCCTCGCGTGGAGCCCAACTAAAATGTAGGAAGTAATTAACCAAAAGTTGTTCCATACATATCGTGGCTATGTTAGAAGTTATGCTATTAACGTCTAATGGTTCTAATCCCAGAGACCCAGACATCCTGTCTGCAATCTCATGTGATAAAATCGCAAAGGTCTACGTCTGCTGCCATTTGAAATCTCTAAATCACCGAGTAGAAGCACCGAATCACTGATACTAATTAGATATCTAGAAAGGCATGAAGCCATGCATTAACATTACTGTATTCTGTAAGTGCATAGTTAATTGTCAACTGTAGAATAAGGCAAGTCAGAATACTATTGAGCAACACTATTTTAGTTTGCTGCCATACAAGCATAGGTACATGAAACTTTTTTCCATAATTATTAGGAGACATGTATCTTACCAGGAACTATCAAAGCAACAAATATACATGTATCTCCATTGTATTGGTGAAATATAATTGGAAATACAGAGCAGAGAATAGAGGAAGAAAGAACACTGGTCTATCTTGTCAGCTTACTGAAGAGGCAGGCAGCATAATTTCCCCTCTTAGCCTTGGGAAAAAAAACACCTGCTATCACAACCCTCAATCAACGAATAACAACATTCCATTTCATGCAGACTTACTGAAGAGGCAGGTTCTTGTTTTTGAGAGCAGACCATCTTATTCTTGAGCATGTGGATCTCTAAATTGTAGACCTGAATAGTTACATACAACAAAGGATGAGTCTCAGGTTTTATTATCATATAAATGTACCATACTAGGATTTAACAAAGGGACTCATTATAAATCTATGGTTACACAATTCATTATAAATATATATTCCTTCAAAGAGTAGTAAAACAATCCATTGCTCGCTGGATTTTAAAATAATATCGTAGCATAAATATTTGATCTTACTCAGATAGGGAAGTTCTAACAATCTTTCATTGAATAAGATTATTAACTAACCCTGAAGCAACTTCCACATGTCCTGAAACATTAAATAGCAATATGGAAGGGTTGTATTACACTAAAATCCGTACGACATGCACGAAAATATATTGGACTGAACCAATTCATTCCATAATTGAAATAGGAAAAGAGATGTCAGCCTAGGCATTATATTTGCTAAACCACTCATAATCATATGTGCATGACACAACAATGCATCTATAAGTAGGAACCAAAAAATACACACTTATCGAGCAGCTAGTAGAACACAAGCCAAGTGGAAAATTATCAACCACAACTGACAATTCAGGCTTAGACTCATAAAGGAATTGTCTCAGATAAGTTGCCATATAATTTTTAATCAGATATAGCACAATACGCTCACTGTTTTCCTTGACTGTTATCATCTGAACCAGATAATAGCTTAAGGGTATATCCTCAATTAACATTAAAAAGGATACAATTGGAATAGCCTAACCATTTTGTCTACTCAAACCAGCTGTTCTGGAAAAAAGGAAGATTTTCTTATGCCTACAAAAGGAAGATGTTACAGGTCCAGGCGTCCGATAACTACATATGTGGCCAAATGTATGATTCTGATCCATCAGCACCAGCATGCATACAGAATTTTTGACTTGTTATTTGGACCATAAATGAATGACACATAGTGTTTGAAATTAAAGGAATCAAAGGGATAACTAAAATAATTTCAAATACAAGCTGATTGTTCTAAACTGATTTATGAAAAGTTAGAAACACTCACACATCAAATAAGTTTTTTCAAGCTTGAAAACAAACTACAGGGAATGATTGAAATTTCCAAGGTAACTAATTTTTTAGGTCATCTAGAAACCACACAATAGAAACCTGAGTCAACTTGCCCAATTCAAATTCGAAAACACACACAACCAAGTGGTAATGTATTCTGAAGGTTTTCTATGCAACTAAACATACATTAGTTCCCATCTAGCACTAAGAACTTAAAACTGAAATATACATCAGGCATAAAAAAGGAGAGTATTTTCCTTGCAGCCGGTAATTTACAGAAGCAAACAGTAAGAGCAAGAAAAGACAGCATCATTTTAGGAAGAAAAATAACTGAGTACTATAGCTGTTGTAGCCTAACAGTAAAGAGTAATAAGAATAAGTGCCAAGCTTAGGTGAGGAATACAAATACTGTGGCACAAGAAGCATGATATGTGTACAGGGCACTCCCAAGGGTGACAAAGAGAAATTGACAAAAACATTACAGGGATACGGCACGAATCTTAGCAGGACAAATGAAGCGTGCATAGATTGGCACACCAGGAGCTCCTTGCCGCAGCAGTGCTAGTCGTGCTAATCTTGCACACCTGCATAATGGTAAGTCTAAATTGATAATCTACCAATGGCCATTGTGGGCATGGAAAAAAAACAATCATGAGACCTACAAAGTACCAAAAAGAAATTCCAGAATACACAGGACAACATTTTCACTCCATATGAACTATGCACTTCGAAGATGTTTAACACACTGCCTCTTTTTTGTTTCAGTAGTCGCAAGTAACACCGCACACCTCACTACAATAAAAATCATGTTTCACATCACATGGACCTAGAGGCCATTCCTCGGTTCGTTAAATTTACTACCTCTAAATTAAAGGACCATGCCAAAAGTAAACTGACGTATGCAAGATGAAGACAACTTACATTGGCAACGTGCTACTGCTGCATATACACAGAAGAGAGGGCATCAATATACCACCTCGGTAGGAAGGATAGCAGCAAGCTCTTCAATCTTGTCTGAATACTCATTCACAACGTGGTACTGCTGCATATACATAGAAGAGAGGGCTGCAATATACCACTTCGGTAGGAAGGATAGCAGCAAGTTCTTCAATCTTGTCTGAATACTCATTCATTTTTGCCTCCGAAAATGTTAGCCTACAGGAATTTAGGAATTAACAAATGTTTAGATGTTGCGGAACTAAGTGACGACGAAAATAGCAGATGGTAAAATCAGTACTTTGGATTAGCGAATCAGTATTTGAATTATTTTGAATTCCTATTATGCTATCTATTACATGTAAGGATGAAAACGGTCGGAAACGGTCGAAAACAGACTTACGATATAGAAAAACGAAAACGGTCGGTTCGGGATATTTCTACATTTAGTAATTAAAGAGTACAAAAAATGGTTGAAAATGGTTGTGAAACCAATTAAAACTGACAATTTTTCATGTTAAAAAACGGTTTATAATATAGAAAACGAAAACGGTCAATTCAGAATATTTCTGTTCCATTTTCATCCCTAATTACATGGCATAAATCAAAATGTACAGTATCTAGATCCACACAACATAAATCTCAGACTGAATCCACACAACATAAATCTCAGACGGGAAATCAAAATGCACAGTATTTGGATCCACACGACAATATCTGCTATTATACTATCTACCACATGTAGGGATGAAAACGGAACAGAAATATTCCGAATTGACCGTTTTCGTTTTCTATATTATGAACCGTTTTTTAACATGAAAAATTGTCAGTTTCAATTGGTTTCACAACCATTTTCAACCATTTTTTGTACTCTTTAATTGCTAAATGTAGAAATATTCCGAACCGACCACTTTCGTTTTTCTATATTGTAAGTCCATTTTCGACCGTTTCCGATCGTTTTCATCCTTAACCACATGACATAAATCTTAGGCTGATAATCACACAGTGTCTAGAGCCACAGGACAAGAACGAGCAAGAGAGAGTGGAGATGGGAGTTGACATCGTCAGCCGCCGAAGGGACAGCGACCTGGTGGCCGCCGGTGCTATCGCCGGCGAGCATCTTGACGCAGGGCGCCACTACCGAGGGTGGTACCGGCGCTAGGCGGTCGTGACATTGGGCACAGGAAGTTAGGGTTTCTTCGAGCATGGGATGACACGCGGCGCTGCGGGAGGAGGTAGCACCAGGACGCAGCGACACCGGTGGCCACCAGCAGGGACCGGTGGCGCCGCGATGTGGGCAGGACGGCCACCACCGGTGGCCACATGCGGCTCGCGCCGCAGGCCCGCCAGAGCCTCGCGCGGTGAGCCGGCAGCGCTAGCCCGCCCGGCATGCGGCGACGCGAAGGGGACGAGGAGGAGGAGGAGGAGGGCCTCGCCGCGTCGAGAGAGAGAGGGAGAGGGAGAGGGAGAGGGAGAGGGAGAGGAAGGGCTGGAAGGGGGCGGCGAGCGTCACGGCGATGCCGGAGAGATCGAGGGAGACGGGGTTTTCTTTCTTTTTTTATGGTAACACGAAGCTTCGGGACAGGACGAGAGGCTTACGAGGCAGGTGGGAGTAACCAGGACCGTAGATCGTGAAATCTAACGGTGAAAACTATTTTATGTCACGTGTCTGGTCTCCCCATCGCGGTTCAACCTTGTGATTGTAGGAGAGAATAGTGGAAAGCTTATACTTTTTCATGTGGACAATGCATTTTCATTTAGCGTGTTAATGGAATTTTACTTGCATAGTTAAATATTTGGTTCATGTCGTGGAGTATATACATGTTCTGATGGCCCTGTCGTCCTGTCTGGCACTTGCTAGGTTCAAAACCAAAGATCATTGTGTTTGGCTGCTGAAAACATGAGTCACAGATCCATTTTCTGCCCTTCATACGTACTGTGCTCTCATTGAGGCAAGGTTCTTACAGCTAGGAAAAAGTTAGCGACCAAGTTACAAATGTGTAGTCTCTTTTTATGTCCACTCTGTTAGATCTGAAAATTGATTGCTAGGATAGTGTACTGTAAGTCAACCTTCAATTTTGTTTACAATGCCCAGCCTCTCTAATCATATTTCTAATATATACCTTCACAATAATCTGGTACCAAAAAGAAAATGAAGTGCTAGTTTCAAAGTTCTACTTGTTTGGCACTAAAAAGTATTAGTTTCATAGCTATCTAGAATAATACTTGTTGGGATCAAGGACATTTGGGCCTGTTTGGCTTCTTGTCAATGACGTTCTGTGGCTGCGGCTGCTGCGTCAGGCATGGCACAAAAATACTGCACATCGGCTGTGCAGCAGCGCTGCTGCCGAACAGGCCCGTAGTGCACTAGATCAGTTAACTAGCTCCAAGGTTGCTGAAATTATATGAGGTATACATGTGCATGTATGAAACAGAAGCATGCTGTGTAAAACGAATTTGTGCAGCATGGGCGCATTATTATTGATCACATATTTATATTGATTTTCAGGTACTCATGTGTGGCTCTACTTAACTGATCATGCAGCGATGGTTCATAGTTTGGAGCTTCGTGGGGGTGTGCTGGTTGCCAAGGCTTGGCAACCTTTGTCCTGAACTGATTCATAATTGCTATAGTTGCGATCATCTTTTGATTATGCTAATGAATGGGTCAGCCCATATATTGTGCATATATGTATGTGAAATTTTGACATTTGTTTGACTGGGCTGTGAAATTGTGGCAACTGTTTTTTTTTTAAGAAACCAGGTTGTATTTTATATTCTATATAACCAGTACATGACATTCCTTACAAAGACATCTCTGAATAAAACGAAAATTACATCCACGCCCTTGTAAGGTCCTCGTCATCTTCATCATCGGTGATTGGAGCGACCACCTGACGAGCCACCACTGCTGGTAGAGGAACATGCCGAGCTTGAAGCTGGTCCCCATCTTGACGAAGAAGCTTTAAAGTTTTATGATGTTGCGACAATTGGCACACTAAGGTCTTTGATCTGCAACTGAAATTTTTAATGCACAGGCAATAGGCTTTTTTGACAATATGCACAGGCAATAGTTGTTGGCCACTGGCCGTCACAACGCTCGTGGACTACATACCACATAAGGTCCTCTCTAGAACACACACCGTCGACGACACCGTTGCCGGAGAAGCCTTGGAGGGACACACCTGAGGTCTGACACTTCGCTGCCAATAGAGATGGGCCTTCACCTCCTCCCTGTGCCTACGAGGACGCCGTGGGCCTTCCCCTCCTGATGCCTGTGAGGACGCCGAGAAAGAGGGGAGATCCAATCAGTCGCCGGCGGAGAGCAGCAGTCGTCGAGGATTCGCCTTCTCCTACTGTAGCAAGGGGAAAGGTCAGGAGGCTTCGATATTTACTGATCATGCGGATTGATGCTTCGTTGTGGAGTCTATGGGCATATATACGAAGAAAAATCTTTCGGACTTGAAAGAGTTTCGAGAATTTTGAATCGATATTCCACTCATGTGTGACAACGTGAGCTCCCTGCATGTCACTTGACGTGGAAATCGAGCGATTTATCCTAAAATCAAACCAAACAAATGATAAATCCACAAAAGTTAACAAAAGACACCAATTTTTGAATATCAGGTCAAGTAATTTTTTTTTAATATAGTGACACTTTGAGGGTGCAGTGGATCGGCCTAGCTCACTGTGCTGACGAGCCAACGTCCCTCGGGCCTTGGTTCACCAGAGACCACCACAAAACAAGACCTTAGGTTTGACTTAATCCAAAAGACTAGTTTATTAGGTGTAAATTGTTCTTATATGTTGTGCTCCGAGCATCAATTTTCGATGTCACAAATCGAGCCCAACTCTTCATACAACACAACCCTGTATGATCTATAGAAGGGCCGATGGGCCAACACCCCTTAGGTCAAGCGTAACTCAACCTAGTTCCATTAGAGCCCACAACAAGATAAGACCTTGAGTCTAACTGAATCCAAAATACTAGTCTATTAGATGAGGGATACCCTGCCTTATACGTTGTCTCCCTAGATATTCTAGGTTTTTTGACCATATGTTCGATACCATTTGTTAAAGTGTGCACCGTGCAACAAATATTGTCTAGCTCGTTATACCCATGAACCAACACCCCTGAGGTCTAGGTGCGCTGGAGCCCATAACAAACCAATGCCTTGTGCCTAATTCAACCTAAAAATTAGTTTGATGAGTGAGGTTTGCTCCCTGCTTATTATACGTGTGCTCATTCACTATCAATTTTTAATGTGAGACTAAACATAACAACGTGTTAAACCTAGAACTTTTCTTAAGCTTGTCAAAGAAATGAAAATGAAATAATTGTTTTCTAAGTGACGTAAAATTGAAAATAGGTACGTAGAGCGAATAACCACTTTAACTTCAGTCCTAACACGAAGTAATTAAATCATAGAATTTCCAAAGTAAACTCTATTTGCACAGGCTTTTACAGTGGTGACCCAGGGCTTAACGACTCTAGACACCAGCCTGGGCTGTAGCGCCGGCGCATGCTTGAGGTATTCGTTATATCATGCTCTGCTGCAAGTTTAAAATCATGCAGGAGCAAAGGTACATCTTATCATCATGTCAATCGACTCGACGAATTTTGGAAATGTCCAATAGAATTTTTACTGTGTATAGTGCTAATATCCCCAACGACCACACGCCAATGGTTAAACTGGCCTAGATTCGCCCCTAAAATCACTAGATCTTAGGGTCTCCTCAACGGGGAGGACCAAACTGCTAGTGACGTGAGCTCTAAAAATAAAAAAAACGAGTAAAATGTATCGGAGGTCTATTAACTTTTGGGCGTGTGTCACTTAAGTCCATCAACTCTCAAACTGCATTTCTGGGTCCATTAACTTTTGGTTGTGTGTCATTTCAGTTAATGGACCTCTAGTGAACCACGTAAAAAGTTTAGGGACAAAAAATGCAGTCTGAGAGTTGATGGACCTAGATGACACCTCCTCAAAAGTTAATAGACCTCTGGTGCACTCTACTCAAAAGTTAATGGACTCAGAAATGCAGTTTGAGGGTTGATGGACCTAAGTGACACACAACAAAAAGTTAATAGATCTAGAAATGCAGTTTAAGAGTTGATGGACCTAAGTGACACACGCCCAAAAATTAATGGACTTACGGTGCATTTTGCTAAAAAAAGACCGGATTGAACGAGTGAGTGTTTCTTGAGAGACGTGCAAGACTAGCTAGATTGCACTTGCTAGTGTGATCATCTTTCTCCTTCTCAGCCAATAATTTTTTTTCCATGCTAGTGATTTGGCACTCGTTAGGACTTCAGGCCTGCCTGGATCATCCAAAACTAAAGTTTAGTTAGACTAAATTTAGATGGAGTAAAATGTAAGCTGACTAAAATTTAGTTCATAGTGTTTGGATACACGGGATGCATAGACTAAAAGCACATACAAAACTAAATTAGTCTAATTTTAGGCTACATGTTTGGATACCTCAACCTAATATTTAGACAAGTAGACAACTAAACTTTAGTTGGGGTGATGCAAACAGACCCTTGGTCTGGGATCCATTCAAGCGCGGGTTCCGCTACTACTTCTGTAGTTGATGGTAACTTGGCACGGTGTTTCACGGAATATGCTAGGCCTTCCACGGTTCCACTTCCACCAGCATCGCTAACTGCAGACACTATACCCTACTAGTACTAGCTACTAGCGAGATGACAGGTTTGCGGAGACAATAGCTAGCACAGCTAGTCCTATCATCCCATCTCTATGTACAGGATTAGCTCCTAAAATATTGTCATCTAGAATCTGTCGCATATATAGGCCGGTGCTCCTTGTTCTCATTGCTTCAATTTCTAATGACGACCACAATATAAGTAATAGCTTGCCTTTGACTCAAGTGGTTTATCATGGACTTCCGGCAATGACATGCATGTGATGACGTCGGAGAACTCAGATGGGGCTGATGGATCCAACCAAAGCTCACAACATCCACAAACTGAGAAGTTAAGGAAAAGGCTGAAAGCTGATAGCTAGTTCAAAAGCAACAGTGACAAGAAACACTGCATCATATAGAAACAGTACTGAAAAAGAGTAAAGAAAAGCTAGTTCAAAAGCAACAGCAAGAAGATAGCAGCACTATTGAAAGTACCGTGTCATGTGCATGACAAAGATTTTAGACGGGCCGTTACTGTCAAGTTGAGTTCAGCTCCAACATCTCGACCATTATTGTTTTAAATGCCGGTAGAGGATGTAAAGCTGAAGGGAACGAACTACACTTTATGTGGATTGCACCTAATGCAATGACCCTACCGAATTAGTTGTGCTGATACTTATTGACTAGTTTGATGTCTCAAATGGCTAGTGTAAAGCCACGACATGCTTTGCATGATAAACAGGGGACATAGAAACCAACGTTGGAATTTGTCGACGTGTTCGAGCATCGTGTGGTGACGTGAGAGCTTTTGGCCTCGTTCGGCTGGCTGGTTGCTAGCCAGCCAGCAGTACTTTTCTCTCACACCAGTTCAGCATCAGTCACCAGCCACCAGCCAGCCAGCAGTATTTTTCTCTCACAATAAATCAGCCTCAGCCACCAGCCACCAGCCAGCCGAACGAGGCCTTTCTCTTTTGCTTCGCTTCATTCGTAATAGAGAAACAAGGGCGTTCATGTAGCCATACAAAATTTGACATGCCATTGCAGAATCGAATTGAAACAAATTTAACAGGGCAAGCATATACGGTGTATAAAAGAAACAGAGTCAATACTGAAGAACTTGTATCGTTTCAAAAAATTAGTGTCAAACATTTGTCAAACTAATTGTGACCTAAAGGGTGTATCTTACCTCCAGAAAACAATTTCTGTTCTGAAGTTTTGCCGTGGAACTTTGGTGTCCTGGACTAATATTATTGTTCTAGTTGGCAAAGAAAATTATTATCTGTCACATTCGTAGAGGACAGTGTATGCTTTTTCATGTTTTATTTAATAAAGCACAAAATGACAAAATAATGATTATTGTATTCTGGTCTGTCCATAAATCTTTTCCCTTTAGCACGAAGTGATGGAAAACGGAAACTTTTGATTCTCAAAGGTAGCTCAATTTCTTTTGTTCGATCTAATTAAATGGCTAGCGACAATTATCATACGACAGATAAGATAGAAAAACCAATCCCCACGTGTAGCACTTTGCACTGCTGTACAATCAAATTTTGGAGAATCCCTCATGCGATTTGTATATAGCAAAACATCATGTAAAAATGGGTACATACGAGAGGTGGCACACGAAAACGCATTCCCCTACCCTGGCCCTGGCCTCGTCACTTTGCATATGGATGGGAATGGGTCAGGTAACCCATTGGATAGTTGACTCGACCCACAAAAATAGAGCCAATGCACCATAGGGGCCGGCCCTAAATTTTAAAATGGGCTAGGGCTGGAACCTATTGACCCAATGGGTACCATGGGTTGACCCACTCGTCATATTAATAATCTTTTTTTTTTAATTTTGATGTTCTTTATTTTTTTGAATAAATACAATTGGTCATGACTTGTAAGATCATCCGTGCTTGGAAGTATAGTGAGGAATATCATATTTCGGAAGTGAAAATTGATAAAATTAAAATCATGGTTCACTTGCAAACTTATGTAATTTAATGCATTGCTAATAATCTTAATATATTATTTTGATATTTTTTAATCTTGTATCATACCTTTTCTAAAAGTGTTGATATTCATGGTTTGTGATTGTAGAAACATATTTGGGTCGACCCATACTACCCAATGGGTCATCGAGGCCATAGCATCTAGGAGAAATGGATCGACCCTTGGCCACTAAAATTGGCCTTGAGGCCATGGGGCCAAGTCCAAGGCTAGGGCCGAGTCAGTCCATTCCCATCTTGAACTTTGCACCACCCCATGGCGACTAAGCTTAGATCAAACATTGTCACCCTTTCTCGCTCCAATCCCATGGCTGCTTGAAACCCTTCCCATGCATCTTGATCTCTTGGCTCCTAGCATAGTTACAAGCAAAGCCCTCACCCCTTCTTAGATCTTGACTCCAAACCCAGTTAGGTAGCATCATGACGCTACACTGCCTCCATCACCTATCCATTGCCCTCACCGTTTTGGTCCGTCATAGTGGGACTACTCTAGTTCTCCACTACTGTGGTGGACCCATCATCGCAGCCCTCCTCCTCGCCTTCCGCAAAACTTTGTGCTTTTCCTTTTTGATAATGGAAGACTTTATTAAACACTATAATAATAATACATCGAGTTCATATATTGTCTTGGAGGGCACTTCTAGTGTCTGCCTAACAAGAGGCATACAACCAATTAAACAAAATAGATCACACACATTCTAGTGGTTATCAATCCATAGACTAGACTGCCATCCATGTGCCTAGGAAAAAAGTCCGTGGTCACATGCACCAATTGTCGCGAGGCCTCCACAACCAAAACCTGTAAATCCAGCTTCTGAAGGATAGACCTAGTACGGTGCCTGTGGGAAACCACAAAAATAACCTACAAAGGAGGATTAGTTTTTTTTCTTTTCAAAACCCACAAGAGCCGTTGCTAGCTGGCAGTACCAACCATTTGTTAGTCACCGTATTGGAGACAACATAGCGAAACCCAATGCACTAGCAGAGGATGAAGCCTCTGTAGCAATTTGAGATGATGACATCCTTAATGAGGAAGGGCAAGAAGGACAAGGATGGGTATTCACGGTGACGCTGGTGAAGTAGCGTTTGCCTTTCTAGGTGTCATACAAGAATCCGGCGATAATCTGGGGCAGCTCCTTACGACACTTGGATTCTGAGATGAGGCGGTTCCAGGAGCGATAGACACACTTGTAGTTGCATAAGGAGCGGGCGTGAAGCGGCGGAGGATGAGGACCAAGACATGGTCTGCGAGGATGGCCACTTCGTTCCTCTTGTTGGGGCCCTCCTCCATCTTGATAAGGATCTGGTGGAACAGGGTGGCAATGGAAGTGGCAGCGCTATCACCTAAATTAGAGAAGGAGCGCCTGTGGGGATGTGTTCGTGAGATTCTTAATAATCTTATGCAAGCTTGATTCATACTCAGATGAGTGAAGAGGGGAATAAAAATCCACGAAGATGGATAAGGGAAGTGCGAAAGCATTACCCTTGCCTTTGGATCTTGCGACATTGAGCTCAAGCGGCCAGGTGAAAGGTCTTGATGGCTAGAGGGGGGGTGAATAGCCTTTTAAAATTTTCTACAAAGACAAGCTAAACAAGTTTATCAATATAACAAGTAGCGAGATGCGAGTTTTGCTTAGCCTACGGGGTGTTTGCAAGCCACCTAACCAATTCACAATTCTAGTATATTTGCACTCAACCGCACAAGTCAAACCGAGAAGGTAACTACAACTACAACTAGCAAGCTACACAAAGGAGCTACTCTAGCAAAGCTAACTAGCTAGCAAAGATAACTAAGAAGGTAAAGCGGAGTTGAGTTAGGAGAGTTTCACCGTGGGGCGAAGTATTGAGCCAACCGATATGATCAACAATGAATACCAAGACAACCGAACATCAGGATCAATCAATCACAATATGAAAGTGATGACACAAAGATTTATCC
This sequence comes from Saccharum hybrid cultivar R570, assembly GCA_038087645.1. NCBI lineage: Eukaryota > Viridiplantae > Streptophyta > Magnoliopsida > Poales > Poaceae > Saccharum > Saccharum hybrid cultivar. Next base: position 2,653,600 of record JAQSUU010000751.1, read on the forward strand.
TGAGGTTCACGTGCTTGCCGGCACGCTAGTCCCCGTTGTGACCCTCTTCACCACGTGGTTTGGTGGCTAATCGGTCTCACACCGAGCCTCTCAAAAGGCACCACAAGAACCAACCAAATGGCAAAGGTTGCAATGACATGAGCAATTTACTAATGTTGCATTTGGCGCTTCGCCGAGGTAGGCACAAACCCCTCACAATCACCGAAGGTGCCCAAGAACAATCACCAACTCTTGCCAACGCCTCCAAGCTGCTCCAAGCCGTCTAGGTGGCGGCAACCACCAAGAGAAATAAGAATCTCGCAGAAAATCAACCACCAAGTGCCAACTAGATGTAATCTCACAATGCAAATGCACTTGGATCACTCAATCTCACTTTGAATATGCAAAGAAGCAAGAGAGATGAGTGGGAGGGGAGTTGCTTAGCTCAAAGTGCTCACAAGTATGTCAAATGTCCGAGAGATGGAGCCTTGAGCCGGCCAATGAGTATTTATAGACGTACCCCTTCGAATATAGCCGTTAGAAACTTGAAACAGCCAAAGTCGTGCTGACCGGACGCGCTGGTCAAACTGACCGGACGCGCCGATCGCGCAACGGCTAAGTTGCGAAGCACCGACTGGATGCGCTGGGATCGACCGGACGCGCTGGTCCCGTAACGGACCAGACGTGTTGGTCAACCCTGAGCAGCGCACAACGAAACAGCGACCGGACGCGCTGTAGAACTGACCGGACACCACAGTGCCAGCGTCCGGTTGGAGTCCAGCAAGCTCCCTGAACGACCGGACGCGTCCGGTCGACAGTGACCGGACGCGCTGCGTGTCCGATCATCAAACTGAAACACGCGCAAACGCTGAACGCTGACCGAACGTGTCCGGTCCACTAGAGACTGCGTCCGGTCACCTCTGTGACCTCCGTTCGCTTCCGTTTCTTTTCTAACTTCCGGCGTAATGGAAAATAGTCGTTTCAACTCCTCAAAAACGCCTGAATCCCGCCTCGCAAGCTCGGTGGGAGGGAGGGAGGACCCCAAACCCTCTCTACCGCTCAAACTCCACCGCCTTCGCAAACGTGCTAACACAATCAAGTGATCTCGTCATGTGTGAGTGTGTCAGCATTTTCACAAACATTTTCCGAGGCGATATTAGTACTATCCAAATGCATATGATTATGAAATGCACGTGTTGCATAAGGAGCAGGCGTGAAGCGGCGGAGGATGAGGACCAAGACATGGTCTGCGAGGATGGCCACTTCGTTCCTCTTGTTGGGGCCCTCCTCCATCTTGATAAGGATCTGGTGGAACGGGGTGGCAATGGAAGTGGCAGCGCTATCACCTAAATTAGAGAAGGAGCGCCTGTGGGGATGTGTTCGTGAGATTCTTAATAATCTTATGCAAGCTTGATTCATACTCAGATGAGTGAAGAGGGGAATAAAAATCCACGAAGATGGATAAGGGAAGTGCGAAAGCATTACCCTTGCCTTTGGATCTTGCGACATTGAGCTCAAGCGGCCAGGTGAAAGGTCTTGATGGCTAGAGAAGGGGTGAATAACCTTTTAAAATTTTCTACAAAGACAAGCTAAACAAGTTTATAAATATAACAAGTAGCGAGATGCGAGTTTTGCTTAGCCTACGAGGTGTTTGCAAGCCACCTAACCAATTCACAATTCTAGTATATTTGCACTCAACTGCACAAGTCAAACCGAGAAGGTAACTACAACTACAACTAGCAAGCTACACAAAGGAGCTACTCTAGCAAAGCTAACTAGCTAGCAAAGATAACTAAGAAGGTAAAGCAGAGTTGAGTTAGGAGAGTTTCACCGTGGGGCGAAGTATTGAGCCAACCGATATGATCAACAATGAATACCAAGACAACCGAACATCAGGATCAATCAATCACAATATGAAAGTGATGATACAAAGATTTATCCTGAGGTTCACGTGCTTGCCGGCACGCTAGTCCCCGTTGTGACCCTCTTCACCACGTGGTTTGGTGGCTAATCGGTCTCACACCGAGCCTCTCAAAAGGCACCACAAGAACCTACCAAATGGCAAAAGGTTGCAATGACATGAGCAATTTACTAATGTTGCATTTGGCGCTTCGCTGAGGTAGGAACAAACCCCTCACAATCACCGGAGGTGCCCAAGAACAATCACCAACTCTTGCCAACGCCTCCAAGCTGCTCCAAGCCGTCTAGGTGGCGGCAACCACCAAGAGAAACAAGAATCTCATAGCAAATCAACAACCAAGTGCCAACTAGATGCAATCTCACAATGCAAATGCACTTGGATCACTCAATCTCACTTCGAATATGCAAAGAAGCAAGAGAGATGAGTGGGAGGGGAGTTGCTTAGCTTAAAGTGCTCACAAGTATGTCAAATGTCCGAGAGATGGAGCCTTGAGCCGGCCAATGAGTATTTATAGACATACCCCTTCGAATATAGCCGTTAGAAACTTGAAACAGCCAAAGTCGTGCTGACCGGACGTGCTGGTCAAACTGACCGGACGCGCCGATCGCACAACGGCTAAGTTGCGAAGCACCGACCGGATGCGCTGGGATCGACCGAACGCGCTGGTCCCGTAACGGACCGGACGTGTTGGTCAACCCTGAGCAGCGCACAACAAAACAGCGACCGGATGCGCTGCAGAACTGACCGGACGCCACAGTGCCAGTGTCCGGTTGGAGTCCAGTAAGCTCCCTGAACGACCGGAGGCGTCCGGTCGACAGTGACCGGATGCGCTGCGTGTCCGATCATCAAACTGAAACACGCGCAAACGCTGAACGCTGACCGGACGTGTCCGGTCAACCAGAGACCGCGTCCGGTCACCTCTGTGACCTCCGTTCGCTTCCGTTTCTTTTCCAACTTCCGGCGTAGTGGAAAATAGTCGTTTCAACTCCTGAAAAATGCCTGAATCCCGCCTCGCAAGCTCGGTGGGAGGGAGGGAGGACCCCAAACCCTCTCTACCGCTCAAACTCCACCACCTTCGCAAACGTGCTAACACAATTAAGTGATCTCGTCATGTGTGAGTGTGTCAGCATTTTCACAAACATTTTCCGAGGCGATATTAGTACTATCCAAATGCATATGATTATGAAATGCACACCTAGAGGCACTTAGGAGTTCAATAGCCACGTCATTCCCCTCTTTATAGTACGGCTATCTAATCTATAATGTAACCACACCCACTAGGTGTCTTGGTTACTAAAACACAACCCTTAGGCATATACCTTTGGGATCATGTAGGGTTGCGTCCAAATCCAAGTGTGGCCATCATGATCACCATGTCCATCTTGCCACCAACCTTAGAATGTACTAATCCTCATATGCTACTTACAACTTAGGCATAGGATTAGTACTTAGGCATTGTCACTAATTACCAACACCAAACATAGAACTTTCACTAGGGCAGTGATGACTACCAGCTTAGTCACCGGTGGATCTGTGCGGGCCCTGCTAATGAGGCATACCAGCGTGGAACACTAGCTTGTCGTCTATGAATGGCGGCTTGCACACCACTGAGTAGATCGGTCATGCAGTTTAGCACTGGGGAGCAGGAGCATCGACGAGGAACAACAATACTGAGGCAGAGAAAGACAGGTTGGGACGTCCTTTGTAAGCAATAGTATTAGTCACAAGAATGGAAATTTCTGCAAAACTTTATAAATATGCACGGGCTTAGAAATTGACAAAAGTGGTACAATCCAGACTGTCTGCAAGCGATGGTGAAGGCTACCTGTCATGCTCGGTTTTCAAAAGAAGATCAAGCACTCGTCATATGTGTGCCCAGGAAGTCCACACATATAAGAACAGAATAGAAAAATATCAGAAAACAATGTTATATAGCGGAAACATACTTAAACTAGCGGAAACATACTTAAACTAAACACTTACAACTATCAGAGTTACGCGGAACGTATATTAAACTTCTTCTAAGGCTCCAATCTTCTCAGGGACGGCTGACTAGGGGCTCCGTATGCCGAGCACTTCTGACTGACTTCTAGAAACTCCATAACATCTTTGTCCTTCATCTGAGCAACTCTTTACTACACACTAGGGGTGTAGGGTGAATAGTAAGGGTGAGTCCATGTCGAACTCAATAAGTATAGGAAAGTATAATGACATGCAAGGCTTAATCAAAGGAAGGTTGACTCAGGTTTACTGTAGTTTAGCATTTTAGTTAGTAAACTTTTTATTAAGAAACATGTTTACTAAATTGAGTGATAAATTCCCAACCCTTAATTAATAGAGTAAGATTAACAATATTATTAATCATTATCATTACCGAGGTAGCAACCTCAAGAGTATCCAAGGTAGCAACCTCAATAGTAACCCGGGGTAGCAACCCCAAAGAACACGGGATAGCCGTCTTGCCAGGTAGCCACCTCAACCAAGAATCCATCTCCATAGTCCAAGTGAGTCAAGTTCTAATCATGTGAGAGTCTGGGCCACTCGTGACCATGAGCATGGCTGATATATCAGTTTTAACTCTGCAGAGGTGTACACTTTCACTTCAAGTCGTGATTCCCATTTGCCCGGGGTCATGACTCCCCAAAACACTACCAAGGTGAGCAGACAGGGTTTTCACTATGAGACTGTTCACATGTTCTAGCTAATAGGATGCAACTTGTAAGGTTTGGCCTAGGTGCACGACAGTCGTGCCCATAGCAATGGAACCCGGACTAACCGTCAACTTAATATTCATTACCTAGGTTACTTTCTTACGCCTACCTAGAAAGTTACACCCTACTAGTAGAGGTCATGATACTACATCAAGCCAAAGCCATATGGCTTGAAGCTATACTGTAAGCCCCAGGTGGCCGCTCCACGAACATGTCCTTAGGTAGGGCGAACACAGGTACCCCCAGAAACCGGGCTAAGCTCCAGTACCCGTTCCCCCTTTCAGCACCTTAACCATGATGCTATAAGCATGATTACTTCCCCATCATTATAGTAGCCATTAATCATCATTAAAGTAATCATTAGTCATCATTACTATCATTAACACGTAGAAGTGGTGGGTGGAGCAGCTAAGCATAACTAGAATACCTAATTATAAACCCCAGGTAACACAAGTAATGTAAGATAGGGCTAGTCATGTCCTTAGGGTTTGCAATATTGGACATATGCAATAAAAGTAAATGTAATTAAAGTGTATAGGTAACAACATGATCAAAGGGAGCCTGTACTTGCCTTTTTCCTAGAGTTTAGTTGCTCAGAAGTCTTCAGCTTCTGCCTCACTTGTCGGTCCTCAGCTCCTGGTCTTCTGTGCTAACGAACCATGCTTCCTCTACTCATGGCAACCAGGCAACACAAACAGATGAACAACAGACATGACTAAGAACAACACACCAATCAAAAGAGAAGCTTTGAAAAGAGCGCGCTAAATGGCACGGCTCAGTGCTATGGTTGCGAGAGCGCAAGAACAACGGAAAAAGGAGATATCGTTGAAAAGAAAGGACTATCACTGATTAAGTTATCAAGACACACTCTATACTAGGTTTATTTTAATTAACGAAATAAAGTGTATGATATTCTAGAGGAACATCCTAAAGTTGGATCAAAACATATTAACTTGAATTGATAAATTCAGGGTAAAACCTTAATCATATTTTATTTATAAACATTAATATTATTTAAGTCATTAACATTTACTTTTAGAAAATATAGAACATGTGAGAGTAACTAATCGAATCATCATTTATATGTTTCATGTTTCAACTAAACAGGTTATAATTAATAAAGACATAGTCAAGTTATCATTCATTTATAGAACACAAGAGATAAAAGCCTAAATTGCTTATAATTATAAACCAATTGCATAAGCATTAATCAAATTAACCAGATTAAATTCATAAACATGGCACATGATAAATAGCGTTGCTAGCTCGTAGCATACGTCAGCACGGTCGCAACACAACAAAAACAAAACTACAACCCTAGGTGGCTTTTAATTAAAAAGCTATGGAATGAATATTAATCAAATTATATTTAAATTAATAAATTCATAATTACATAAAGTGGTGAACACTAGTTCTATTGCATAGATCACGATGCTATGAAACTAACGCAACTTGAATGAACTGAAACAGAGTTAAAACGATTAAACGACTGAGATTATACTAACTAGTGGCAAACTTGTAATTAGCGTCATCTTGTACCTTGGGTCTTCTTCACGAACGCAGCCATGTGAGGTGCTGCTACTCTTGCGTTGGAGGGAGGGCCTGGCCGAGGCTTGATTGGCCGGCTAGGCGGTGTGGTGCGCCAGGCCGCAGCGGCGCCGGACGGGGCGCGCGAGGCCTGGCTAGCCTACACTACCGCGTTGGGGCGGCGACGGCCTACCCTGCCCGAGCACGCTCGTGCTCGCGGGTCAAGGCCAGGGCACGAACGGAGCGGCGCGGGGCGGCGGGGTAGGGCTTGCGGGCGTGCCTGGCTAAGAGGGTCACTGCCTCTAGCGGTGATGACCGAAAAACAGAGATAGAGAAGGTTAGCCATGGTGGTTCGCCGAAGAAGAAGAAAAAGAGATGGGAACACGGCCAAACGAGTATGGATTCACGAAAAGGTATACATGATGGCGTAGAGCACAGTGAGCCAAACCCTTGAGTGGAAGCAAAACTCACCAGAGATGAAAAATGTGGCTGGAAAAGCTCACCGAACCTTCGCCAGAAGTTCACCGGAGCTCTAGGGTTCCGACTGCGATAGATGTAGGACGCTACGAGTGGTGGCTCGCGACGGCGTTTTTAAATCTGGAACGAGCGCGTTGATGAGAACACCAACATATATATAGGTCTAGAGTTCAAGGTCAGAAAAATGAGGTATTTTTATTAATTTTGGGATTTTTATAAAATTATTTTCATCAGTTCAAAAATAATTCCAAAAAAGGCTGAAATCATTTTAAACCACTGAAAAATATTTCTGAAATCCCAAAAATTCAAGGAAAACTTCTAGAGATAGATTGAGAGATGATGAATCCAACTAAAATATTTGGAGTACATGAAAAGTAATTTTAGAGCATCTAGAAAATGGATTTTGCTCTAGGAAAAATGGGAAAAGTTCCGAAATAGTCTAGAAATTCCCAGGAAGGATCGATCGACGTCTAGTCGTGTTTAGAAAACGCACCACACACAAAAAGCACAAAACTGAGGCAACAAGCAAGCACTACAGCAACAAAAGCTCATCAAATTAATTCAGAAATGTTTGGAAAAGCACCATTTTCTTTATTGAAAATATACGAAAATATAAACAAATGTTGACAAATTTTATCCAATTACAAAAATCAATGTTTTTATTTAGTGTTTTCTATTCACAACCCAAAATAGAATTTTTGGGGTGTGATACTACTGGCAGTGGTGATTAGGTCCTATGAAGATGTTAGCACCTAACGACAGACATGTCATACAGTTTCGAACTCTAAGGTGCACAAATTGAATGTTCCAAGCAAAAGTAAACAGAGATGTTCAAACTCAAAGTATCTAAATATTATGAAAAATTTTTAACCGGATGCAGAGGCAGGTTATAATCGAACTACTCATGGGGAGCGCTACAAATGATGTCCTCTACATCCGCCACAGCCAAGACATCATCGGCCGTGGTGAAAAAGTCATCGACTATCTCCATGCGCTAGTCAAAGAATGACTCTGACGGGAACCCCGACTCTGCCCGCTCAGGTCCTCACCCAGCCGAAGCTAGGTGGCAGCCAGGGCCGCAGCGGTGTTAACACTTCTTAGCATCACTCGCATTAGGTTGTCATCCCCAACATGACACCAAGAGTGTGGTTGTATTGTACTCATGCCACTTAACTATATAAAGATATTAAAGTATATATCCGCAACCGCATAGATAAATACACCTGTTGCAGCATTTCACCCAAGTTTATCCTAGGTATCGTTATTTATATTTAACCAAAGGAGAACAAACAGAGGGACACATACTAATTAAAGGCTACTCTACATATGTGATATAAATACTCGAAATCACTATCCTTTACTCTCAAACAGGAATCAATCAAATAAAAAGAGATAAAATATATGATAATCAGACCATTCAAATGATATTCCATAGAGCAGTACTACTATGACAAGTCATTGATCAGAATATAAAGTAAGAGAATAACTCCTAAGTAATCCGTTAACTATTAGTCATAATCTACATTGATTAGTGCAATTATATCAGACAATCATTGGCTAGGTTATCTCATACCCATAAACAAGGAACATCTCCATTACAAAGCTGAGAAACAGAGTAACAACAAAGTAATGAGACCGTGTTCTACTAAGTTCTACACTCGAGGAGTGGACTACAAAGGACTCAATAGGAATGTCACACCCGTGATCTACCACATGGCCCGGAGTATAGAGTGCATTTGCAGGTAAACAGTGTATAAGTACCACACTTACACAATGTTGACCACCCACCCATGACTCAATAAGGTGAGTGCTTTGCAAATATGTGTATAAACATAATGATAAACTATATATGCCAAATATATAATCAAAGCAGACTAATCTCATAATAATCAAGGATATAATATAGATTAAGAACAAGATCATATCTAATGTATCAAGAATAATGATCAAGAACAATGAACTAGAACTAAACAATGATGAACTAGAACAATTATAAACTAGAACATAAACAATTAGATCATAAAGAACTAGAACATGAACTAGATCAAGAACTAGAAGAACTGATGAACTAGATGAATATCTGAAGAACAAAGTTGATACAAGAGAGAAGAACTGGATTTACCAAGCCCCTCTTGACTAGATCTGGAGCCCAAGGTTGCTTGACTCCTCTACTTCTAATTCTAATCTAGCTATGCCTAGATCTAATGGAGCTCTAAGGAGATGAGAGTTGCTGGTTGGCCTTCTGCTTTCTGGTTGATGATTGATTGAATGAATTCCCCTTTGGAGAGGGGTCTGGGGCCTCGTTTATATAGCCCAGAGCATGGAACCGTGGCCCTTGGATCAAACCAATCTTCACATAGGGTTAGGATGCATCCTTGGAGGCGGTTGAAGTAGCTTGTAAAGGAAGGAGCCAAGGGGCGGTGGCTAGGGGCCGGTCGGCCTAGGGTTGAGGCTGGTCGGCCCCACCTGGCGATGCCTCGTGGTGGCCCTCCTCGTGGAGTCCTCTGGTGTCCTCTAGAAGCCTCTTGCGTATTCATGACGTGGAGATTAGGCCGATTGACGTGGATTCCTTATCGTGGAAGATATAAGTTGCTGAATTATTCTGATAACCCCCTGCAAAATATAGATTCACTAAAACTCATGGAATTTCGTTAGTTGACACCCTAAACCTATGTTGGTGATCATTTATTAGCCCTTTATATATTTATTTTAACCCTTTATTATGGTAGATAACCATCGTCAACAACTCCCCCAAGCTTACCTTTTACTAGTCCCTTAGCAAATATTCATAATGGATCAGGAGTTGCTACAATGCTTTCACGCCTCGAAAGTACACATGCATTCAAACAAGAATTTTCCTCCGGATTAGATCTAACCACTCTAACCTTCAGACTTACCCATATTACCTTTAACTATGGAGCTTATTAGCCTTCACTTGGGTCTTGAGCAGTCGAAAAGTAGAACAATCAAATCAAGCACTATATCTCAAGCTCTCCATTCAACTATTATTCCGGAGTGTTGCAAGATTTTTAAAATAAAACTCAGAGTATCTTTTTGTATGACTCTCTCAAATCTCTTAATATATGTGGTATTTCTGGATCCTCTCCAAGGCAAAGTGAGATTTGCCTTCTCTCATCCTACATCTAATGCTTTATCTGGAGCTTATAGGTATGGAGACAACGTGTTCATACTTGCAAAGCATATTTTGTAAAGTCAAACAGTGGATCCAGAGAAACGAGGAATATGATCAAATCAAGAAGTGCATGTGTATGGATCAAGGAGTGGTTTATTTATGACAAAGGTGATAGTGGATCTAATTCTACTATTGCTCCTTTGAAAGGGATTTTGATCTCTCTTTGAATAATTGAAGAATTTAGACTAAGAGATATTTTGGGCTATAGTTTTTTTAGAGAGGCAGGCATCTAAGTACCCATTGTTTTGGTAGGACACTTGTCCATGTTTTACTCTCCATATATTTCTCTTTCTTCTCTCTTTTTTTAAAATATATAAGCTCAAAACATTCTTGTCTATAATGAAAGATTGAGAGATAATAATAACCTGGAGCAACAATAACTGGGGCTTATGAAATGTATGGATAGGTGACAAAAATTCTATAAGACATGTGAGTGGTGTTCTCTCCTAGTGTAGGAGAAAAATATATTTGGTGGATCTAAATGAAAAGGCATGTTGTTGCGTACTTCAAGTGTAGAAGCAGCATATTTGAGTGGAGGGTACGTGATCTTGATTTTAAAAGTATGACAAGCCTCTAAGGGTCAACAGAGCTCGACAATGCTCAATGCAAGTACAAATAGTAAAAAGTATGAATGGAGTTTTCTATCCTATGTATGGCTGTGGTAGGAATTTTAAGCTTTGTCATACAAGTACTCATCATGGTATTTTAAGATTTCAAAAGATAAATTATCCAGAACTCTAGCATCAGTAGGAGCAAGATAAATAGCAGCTTGGACTTTCTCATATCATACTCCTCAACTACCTAGATTTAGATCTAGCATTTGCAACCCACATGTTTCAGGCTCAGAGTTTATCTTCAGATCAAGACAGTTCTACCCGAAACTCGGGAGAATTCGTGTTTAAAAACTAGGCACTTGAATGGAATTACGACAGAGCAACTATTCATCATTTCTATTATGTTTAAAATTGAGTTCTACGGTAATTAAGTTCTAATACTCTCTTGTATCTTTTATTTTAACTAATATATTATCTAGCTAATATTATCACACAACACTCTTTTTATTTGGTTTTCATAAGTTATGCATCTTTTTATACTTTTCAGAATAAAAGATAAATCACTCGAAAAGGAATACTTATCAAGATATACGATGGACGCTCTCTCCCAAGCTAGATTTTGACGTAGTCGTTCATCTTGAGTCCTCGATTGCGTAGATGCTCATCACTCCTTCTTTGATGATTGTTCAAGGCAAAGCTCTTGAGTGAGTGAAGACATCATGGGATTCATAGGGAATTTCTCTTTTTCTTTTTGAATTTCAAATAGACAACAAAACTCGTGGAACATATTAAGGGTTAGTGGAAAACTATTCCCTAATTATTTTGGAGTCTTTATATATATATATATATATATATATATATATATATATATATATATATATATATATATATATATATATATAGTAATTATTATGGGTTGCTACACACCACACTATTACTCACATGGGGCTTAGAGTTTATATATTTCCAGATCCAATGAGATGATTCAAAATATAAAAGTTATTTTTATTTTCTTTTCAAATGCAATGTAGGATTTAAATATGTATTTAATTCTAAATAGTATATATGTTATTAATGGAAAAAGTATTTTTATTTTCAATACAATGATATGCTAAGGGAATGTAAACAAAGTAGATATGTTTAATTTAAATGTGCGGATAAATACCGATTTACCTTTCGGCGAAGGTTCGGAGATTTAGGTCCGTCGACCCGGACCTTACGTCTGGTTCAGTCTTCAGAGGTTTCTTTCGGCTTAACTGAGGAGTTGGATGGTTGCTCGTCAAGTGTTGGAGAACTTGATGATGATGTTTCTTTTCTTTTCCATACTTTCTTGGACTGAGGAGTCTCTTCCTATGGTTTACTCTTCTTAGGCTTCTCCTCTTCTTTCTTTGGAATAGCTTCTTCTTGGGCAGCTTCTTTCTCTTTGATGGCTTGTTTCTTTTGGCGTTGAGAGCGGTGTCTCCTCTTGTTCTTTCTAGGCTGCTCACAAGTAGTGTAACTATTAAAGTAACAACGTACCTTCTCTCTAGGGAATTGGAAGTGGATTTCCCTAGTTCTTATGTAGATGATTGCGCCAGTGATGTTGAGGAAGGGTCATCCTAAAATAAGGTGGACATCGTCTTCTTCTCCCATGTCAAGAACCATGAAGTCGGTAGGAATATAGTGATCTCTTATTTTGACCATAACATCTTTCACTACTTCCTCCGGACGTCAGAATGATTGGTCCGCCAACCGCAGCTGCACATATGTACGATACATGGGTCTAGTATTATACAAATATTTATATGTTACCTTAGACATTATGTTGGTGCTAGAGCTGATGTCGCAGAATGTCTTGTAGAAAGTACTTCCCTCGATCATACAATCGATGGTGGGTACTCCAGGATCTCCTAGCTTAGTGAGGTATGGTAATGGAAGGAGGTGGCCAAGTTCTGAATTAATAGTGTTGACCATCCATACTGTTTCTTTTGCCTAATACTTAGTTTTGTTCCTCCTATTCTTGTTCTTCTTCTTTGTTGGGGCAGCGGTTGTATCCTCATAGAGGTACGGTGTCTGTGGGTGAACTCAAATGTTGAGGGTATGCTTCTTGAAATTGAATCTTTCTTTTCTCCCATTGATTGTGAAACAGATCTTGGCGCTATCTGCGTAGATGATGGCTTTGGTGGTACTCAAGAATGGTCACCCCAATATGATGGGTGCTTTTTTGTCTCCACCTGTTTCTACAATCACAAAGTCTGCCAGCACATACGAGTGTCCAACTACGATCCAGACATCTTCAAGAATTCCCTTGGGGTAGCACAGTGTCTGATCTGCAAGCTGCAAACACATAGTTGTATACAATAAAGGATCACCATGAATTTTCTCATAGATTACCCTGGGCATGATGTTGACGCTTGCTCCAAGGTCACAGACAGCTTCTTCAAAGCTATGGGGTCCAATGCGAATAGGGATGACATGTCTCCCTGGGTCTCCTTTCTTCACTGGTAGAGTGTCGTCTACCCATGTTCCCCATTGCTTTGGAGGTGCGATGAAGTATTGCCCTAAATTATAAATGTCTACAAGATTTGTAGTTTCCAAATCCTCTGGCTTCCTCAGAATCTTACCTCTTTTGGTCACTAGTACAGAAGCTGCTAGCTAAGATATTTGTGATTCTATCATTTTATTAAAGCTATGTTGATTCTTTATGGCAGAAGTAAAGCTATCCATTCTAGTATTAATATTTTCAAGCAATTTATCATTGGAAGCTATCTTTCTAGACATAGTATCAATAACTTTATTCTGATTAGAAATCATTTCTCTCAAGGGTGGTTGATTAAATTTATTATTAAGATTATTACCTTGGTAGTTACCTGAGTAGTTACCTGAGTAATTAAGCCTTGATTGCTGATTCCATCCTTGATTTTGTTGAGGACGATTGTTGAAGTTGTTGTTGATATAGTTCACATCCTCTTGAATCTCAGGGCAGTTGCTCCCTGAGTGGCCAGTGCCTCCACACTCTTCATAGGTCATGCAAGAATCATGGATGTGCATGACTTCGTTCTTCTCAGTGGTGCATTCATCGAACTTCTTTATGAGCAGGTCTATCTTGGCAGACAGCATGTCTACTTCCTTTAATTGATGCATTCCTCCTCCTCTCTTGCGAGGTTAAGTGCGTTCCTCATTCCATCCCTAGTTAGAGGCCATCTTCTCAATCAGAGTGGTTGCTTTAGTGATGTTGAGTGCTAAGAATGATCCTCTAGCAGCTGCATCCACATTCTCACGGGTACTAGAAGTGAGCCATGGTAGAATGTCTGCATGAGTAGCCAATTCTCCATCCCATGGTGAGGGCATTCTGATATGTAATCTTGAAAGCGTTCCCAGGCTTCTAGGATTGATTCATCGTGTTGTTGCTGGAAGTTTGAAATCTTCACACATAGAGCATTTGTCTTCCCCACTGGAAAGAATTTTGCTAGAAAAGCAGTAGCACAGATTGACCATGTGGTATTCTTGTCCTTGTTGGCGTAGAACCATTGCTTTGCTTTTCCTAGGAGTGAGAAAGGGAACAAATGGAGCAATATGGCGTCTCTTGCGACTCCCTTGATGGTGAAGGTGCTACAAATCTCTAAAAAGTGTTAGAGATGAGCACTCGCATCTTCATGTGCTTTTCCACAAAACTAGTTTGCTTGCACCATGTTGATCAAAGCAGGCTTGAGCTCAAATCCGTTATCTCCCACATTTACTGTCGGTCCAGTCCTGATGTTAGCAGTGGTTGGAGCGGAGAATTCATGGAGTGATCGGTCGGCCATGGCTTCAAAGTCTGGTGTTAAGCTTCTTCTCAATTGGTTGATCTCAGATGAAGTGGTTGGAGCCTTCTTGAGCTTTCCTCTTGTTCTTCTGATTAGAGCTTCCGAGTTCTCAACGTAGCTTGTCGGGAGTTCAAAACCAGTCATACATCACCCTGCATAAGATAAAAAAATAGACAAAAGACAGGGTGAGCCTTTTAGAGTAAAGGATCAAGTGATGTAATTCGAATATCACATGTGTAAGAGTGTTCCAAGATGAGGAAGTGTGGTATGCTCTTATGAATGTTTTCTAACTTAGTGTGTCATTCCGTTGCCTCCCTGGCAACGGCGCCAGAAATGCTTGTTGACACTTCTTAGCATCACTCGCGTTAGGTTGTCATCCCCAACATGACACCAAGAGTGTGGTTGTATTGTACTCATGCCACTTAACTATATAAAGATATTAAAGTATATATCCGTAAGCGCACAGATAAATACACCCGTTGCAGCATTTCACCCAAGTTTATCCTAGGTATCATTATTTATATTTAAACAAAGGAGAACAAACAGAGGGGCACATATTAATTAAAGGCTACTCTACACATGTGATATGAATATTCAAAATCACTATCCTTTACTCTCAAACAGGAATCAATCAAATAAAAAGAGATAAAATATATGATAATCAGACCATTCAGATGATATTCCTTAGAGCAGTACTACTATGGCAAGTCATTGATCAAAATATAAAGTAAGAGAATAACTCCTAAGTAATCCGTTAACTATTAGTCATAATCTACATTGATTAGTGCAATTATATCAGGCAATCATTTTCTAGGTTATCTTATATCCATAAACAAGGAACATCTCCATTACAAAGCTGAGAAACAGAGTAACAACTAAGTAATGAGACCGTGTTCTACTAAGTTCTACACTCGAGGAGTGGACTACAAAGGACTCAACAGGAATGTCACACCCGTGATCTACCACATGGCCCGGAGTATAGAGTGCATTTGCAGGTAAACAGTGTATAAGTACCACACTTACACAATGTTGACCACCCACCCATGACTCAATAAGGTGAGTGCTTTGCAAACATGTGTATAAACATAATGATAAACTATCTATGCCAAATATATAATCAAAGCAGACTAATCTCATAATAATCAAGGATATAATATAGATTAAGAACAAGATCATATCTAATGTATCAAGAATAATGATCAAGAACAATGAACTAGAACTGAACAGTGATGAACTAGAACAATTATAAACTAGAACATAAACAATTAGAACATAAAGAACTAGAACATGAACTAGATCAAGAACTAGAAGAACTGATGAACTAGATGAATATCTGAAGAACAAAGTTGATACAAGGAAGAAGAACTGGATTTACCAAGCTCCTCTTGACTAGATCTAGAGCCCAAGGCTGCTTGACTCCTCCACTTCTAATTCTGATCTAGCTATGCCTAGATCTGATAGAGCTCTAAGGAGATGAGAGTTGCTGGTTGGTCTTCTGCTTTCTAGTTGATGATTGATTGAATGAATTCCATTTTGGTGGGGGGTCTGGGGCCTCATTTATATAGCCTAGAGCATGGAACCATGGCCTTGGATCAAACCGACCTTCACGTTGGGTTAGGATGTATCCTTGGAGGCGGTTGAAGTAGCTTGCAAAGGAAGGAGCCGAGGGGCTATGGCTAGGGGCCGGTCGGCCTAGGGTTGAGGTCGGTCGGCCCCACCTGGTGGCGCCTCATGGTGGCCCTCCTCATGGAGTCCTCTGATGTCCTCTAGAAGCCTCTTGCGTATTCGTGACATGGAGATTAGGCCGATTGATGTGGGTTCCTTCTCGTGGAAGATATCAATTCCTGAATTATTCTGATAACCCCCTACAAAATATAGATTCACCAAAACTCATAGAATTTCGTTAGTTAACACCCTAAACCTATGTTGGTGATCATTTATTAGCCCTTTATATATTTATTTTACCCCTTTATTATGGTAGATGACCATCGTCAACATGCGGCCCCTAGGCGAATGCAGTAGTTGGCCTCTTCCACGACCCACACGGATAGGGTGTGGAGATGCTCTGCCAGGGTCACCCCCATAGGCGCAGCAGGCACATGCGCGCGGATGGCGGTGCCTGCTGCCCCATTGAGGGCCTAGAAGCGGCCATTGCTGACCACCGCCATCCGGGTAGAGACACGGGCGTTGTCCTTGGTGTCTAGGTAATGGCGGATCGCCTCCGCTGCCTCACCCTGTGTGACGTTTAGCTGCTCCTAGATGGCTGAAAAAGAGACAAGAAGACGCTACACTAAAGACACAACATCACACGAAGTGAAAGAGCAAGATCATACCATACCAAATGCCTTACCAGCGAGGTGCGCCTAGGCCTCGAAGGGCGCAACATCCGTCATAGCTGTTTCCTACTTTGATGCGACAAGCCTGTCTCCATAGTGGAGAGGCAGAGGTGTAGCCGGTCTGCCTCCCAGCTCTCATCACGGAGGGTGCTAATGGTCATGTCTATGTCTTGCACCAATGTGCGAACATCTGACTCCCCATCGCTTGAGGAGTCATTATCGTCGGAGGTAGCCAGAAGCGGGGATCATGGCACCGGTTGCGGTGCCACCGAGGTGCCTTCCCCATCAGTGGGGAAGCACGGCGCTAGATGCACCATGGAGACAGCACTATACAAAGGTAAAGCATCAAGATCACCCGACTAAGATGAAATATGCAAGATCCATACGTACTTGTCCCGTCTCAGCCTCGCACGAAGGCGGGGATGACCTGTGAACAGCCTCTCCTCCATTGATTCTTCCCTTTGGTGCTTGTATTGGTTCACCATTAGATCTAATATGGAAGGTGGGGTGTCGAGGTGGAGCATCGGATGAAGAAGATATAATGAGAAGGAAGGTAAGTGTAACGAGTTTAGAAAAGAATCGTACTTGCTTCCCCGCCTTATCCTCCGCTTTTATAGAAGCATTGATGATCTAGGCGCCTGTTGGAGTTCCCTTCGATTGGACTGAGCAAGAGTAGGAGTTAACACTACTGCACAAATCTTAACCGAGGCAGTTTTGCCTACCGCCTTCGTCCAAAGGCCATGGTTAATCGCACCTTAATAGAGATGGTTGGCCACCCATCTCGGTCAATCAAATAAAAAACAAAAAAAATATAAGAAAGCCCATGGACAAGCCCAGCGAGCCCATCCATGGGCCCACCAAGCCTGTCCATGCAGCGTAGCTCTGTTCACTGGATCTGCACCGTCATCACATCCACTCGTTGGAGGAGGCATCCGCTCATCAGATCTAGCTGCTGCTCGCCAGATCTAGCACCTGCTCGCTGGATCCGTCCGCTGCTCACCAGATCTGCTCGCTGTGCGCTGCAAGAGGGAGAGACAGGAGGGAGGGCTTGCCAGAGCTGAGGTGGAGGAGGAGCGCCGCATTGCCCACCCGACGCTGGTGGAGGAGCGCTGCCACCTCATTCGCGCCTACCGGATCTGGGCTGCTCCTCGCCAAGGCACACCAGATCCACCGTTGGAGCTAGCCTCGACTACCGGGGGACGCACCGCTGGAGCAGACTATTGGCATTTCTTAGCGTCGCTACTAAGAATAGGCTTAGGACCCATCCCTATCAACGGTGCTAGAAATGCCGTGCTGGCATCCCCTAGCAAGGATACTAAGGAACACTAGCCTGATAGGTCTATATAATTACAGACAATGTTCGCAAGCGCACGGATCTATCGTTGTAGCATTTCACCCGGAAGTATTCAGGATATCATTATTTATATTTTGCTGAAGAAGGCAGTGATAACAAATGGTCTGACATGTGTATGAGCAAAGCACTTATGTATGCATAATATCCAGATTATCATAACAAGGGTAAGCATACATTTCTTAAGATAATGGACACACACACAAATACACCTACACCTAATCTAGTTAAGTGCTCCCAACTCTCAAGAATAAGAATAAAAAATGTCCTAATGAGTAGTAGAGGGTTCTAATATAGTTAGTATGCTATGAGCTAAGTTAACATATATGCTCATAAGGTAGTGCTAAGTATGTGTGTATTGGATCGGGAGACTACCGAGTACTGGTCTGCCAGCAACCCCAAATAACATATTTATAAACTACTACACCCTAGCCGAACGTGGGGGAATACAAGGGATGGACAGGGCTGTCACCACCTGCCCACCTACCCCTCAACCATGGACTAGGCATGCAAACACCCGCCACTATATACCCGAGCACCACGCCCACATATATATATTGACCACCCTAGTCCCCCCGGGTCCCCGACCCTACGGATCGATAGGTAAGAGACTAGGATGTTTCCTAAAGCATGATGAACCACCTCTCATACACAAGTAGCTCTACTCATGACACATATGTGAGTGTAGCACCTAGGTTAGCTTAGCATATGAATGATATGTAAACTATAGAATAATCTACACATCACAAATATACTAAACAAACCATACATAACCATATATGAAATACTCATAACACATGGACTATAGACTAGTACACATGTCATGAACATATCAATATGACTATACTCTTGTTCATAGCAACAACTATATGAATAAAAGAACAAGACAATATGATAGAACATGATGATCATAAGGTAGAAAGAATCCAACTTTATTCTCACCAATATTACACCAAGGAGTCAAGCTCTCCTTGTAGCTTCTCTACTTCTCTTTCTACTTTCCTAACCTAACCTAGCTAAGTGAGAGTGAGGTAGAGGGAGAAAGGGAGCTCCTTGAGCTAGAGGGAGTGAGGAGTGAGAGAATGTAGTATGGTGTGTTGAGTGTGTTGTGTGTGTGGGGTGTGCCCTCCATTATATAGGAGGTGGTGGAGGCTCCCTAGCATCTAGGTTCAGAGAACCTACCCCTGCACCGCCTCCACTACATTAATTGTAGTTGGTGTGCGCGAGGTGGGGTTGAGCTACAGCGGGGAGGGCGCGGCTATGCCCCTGGCGTGCGTGCGCTAGGGTCGGCGCCCCTCCGACCTAGCTTCTCTCCACCGCTTCTCCTTTGGGCTTGGATTGCTGTGTTGGTTTTGGCTTGGCCTAATTTTGTCCTGAGCTAGCCCTTTTTCTCTTCTCCCTCCAGTGCACTTTCTAGAAAGCGCACTTTTCTCCTCTACTCTGCATGTTTCCATCCCTGTTTTTGCATTCCTGATAATTCAAGGGCACAACTGGAAATAAGGCATTATCACATGTATATGTGTGTATTAATGTTTATTCCTTCCTTTTTAGTAGAATGTTGACGGTAAATATTTGTCGATAACAACCGCCAATAGTGATCAGAGGGTGAGTGGTCAATATTGTGTAAGCGTGGTGCTTATACATTGTTTACCTGTGGATGCACCCTATATTCTAGGACATCAAGTGGTAGATCACTGGTGTAATATTCCTGTTGAGTCCTTGGTAGTCCACTCCCTGAGTATAGGCCTAGTAAGACCTGGTTTCAAGGCTAGATTATGCTTTGTTCTTAATCCACCTAAGAAATGTCTCATGTGTGAAGATATAATATAATTGATGCAATGAATGCTAGATGTAATTGCACTAATCAATGTATACTATGACTTATAATTAGAATAACTAGGAATTAGTCTCTAATCTCTTGTTCTAATCAACACTAATGCTATAGGGTGGAAATGCTCTAGGACCTTTATAGGATGATGTTGAACTATTTATCATTTATTATCTTTGTCATATGATTGAATCCCTCTTTTGAGTAAAGATAGTGATCTAGTTATTCTCTTATCACATGTGAGTGTAAAAGTTATAGCCTATATCCTTTATATTTTATGTCCATTCCCAGTGGTAAAGTATAAATAATGATACCTAGAACATTCTTGGGTCAAATGCTACAACAGGTGTATTTTATCTGTGTGTTTGCGGAAAACCTTTATTCTATATCTTTTGAGTAAGTGTCGTGATCATAAGTACAACCATGTCTCTAGTTTCATGTTAGGAATGACAACTTAACTTAAGTGATGCTATGAGATGTCAACAAGCATTTTTGGCACCATTGCTGGGGAATGGAATGGAATATGGTCGCTAGAATTGCATATCTAGGAATAACTTTTACACCATGATAATTGAGATACACTATTGATCCCTTTGCTTAAACAGGCTTATCCTGGCTTTGTCTACTTTTGTATCTTATGTAGGGGTAATGCATGTGTGATCTTTCAGACAACTTTGTTGACAATCTAGAAGCTTTACTCAGGAAGACTAGATCCAAACTCAAGAAGGTTTCACCCTCTGTGTCAGAAGATACTCAAGTAAGAAGAAGTTTAACACTAGTGTTTGAAGTCATGGCAGGCAAGACCGTTCATGAATTTTCTGCTCTAACCACTGCCAACATCTGGACTGGACCAATAGTCAATGTGGGGGAAGATGGATTCGAGCTCAAGCCAGCTTTGATTAACATGGTGCAAGCCAATCAGTTTTGTGGGAAGGCACATGAAGACGCAAGTGCTCATCTCCAACACCTTCTGGAGGTTTGTAGAACTTTCACCATCAAAGGAGTTTCCAAGGATGCCATATTACTCCATCTATTTCCATTTTCACTCTTGGGAAAGGCGAAGCAATGGTTCTACGCCAATAAAGATAAAAACACTAAATGGGAAATCTGCTCCACTGCTTTCTTACAAAGCTCTTTCCAGTAGGCGAGACCAACGCTCTACGTGCTAAGATCTCTAGCTTTCAACAGCAGTATGATGAATCTATCCCTGAGGTATGGGAATGCTTTCAAGATTACATATCAGAATGTCCTCATCATGGGATGGAGAATTGGCTACTCATGCAGACTTTCTACCACAGGCTCACTACTAGTACCCGTGAGAACATGGATGCAACTGCTGGAGGATCGTTCTTGTCACTTACTATTTGTGATGCAACCGCTCTTGTGGAGAAGATAACTTCTAACCAAGATGGAACGAAGAACACACTCAACCACACAAGAGAGGAAGAGGAATGCATCAACTGAAGGAGGTAGACATGTTGTCTGCTAAGATGGACCTACTCATGAAGAAGCTTGATGAATGAGACAATGAGAAGAAAGAAATCAAGCTCATTCACAATTCCCGCACAATCTGTGAGGAGTGTGGAGGCACTGGCCATTCTGGGAACAACTGCCCTAAAATTCAAGAGGATGTGAACTATATCAATAACAACAGCAATTATCGTCCTCAACAGAATTAAGGATGGAGTCAGCAACAAAGACCCAATTACTCAGGTAACTACCAAGGTAATAACTTCAACCAAGCACCATTGAGAGAAATGATTACTAATCAAAATAAAGTTATTGAGAACATGTCAAGGAAGTTAGCTTCTAATGACAAAATTCTAGAAACCATTAACAATAGAATAGATAGCTTTACTTCTATAATAAAGAATCAACATAGCTTTAATAAGATGATATAATCACAAATATCTTAGCTAGCAGCTTCAGTTCCTATGATAAAAAAGGTAAGATTCTAGGGAAGCTGGAAGATTTAGAAACTGCAAATCTTGTGGACATTTACAATGTAGGATACTACTTCACAGCACCATCAAGAGTATGGGAGGATGACTCCCTACCAAAGAAGAAAGGTGATCTAGGGAGACCTGTCATCCCTATCGTCATTGGAGCTCACACTTTTGAAGAAGCTGTTTGTGACCTTGGAGCAAGTGTCAACATCACGCCAAGGGTAACTTATGAGAAAATTCATGGTGAACCTTTCTTATACACAACCATATGTTTGCAGCTTGCAAATCAGACACTGTGTTACCCCAAGGGAATTCTTAAAGATGTATACGTACGAGTTGGACACTCAGGTGTACCGTCAGACTTTGTGATTGTAGAAATAAGAGAAGATAAGAGAGCACCCATCATTTTGGAACGACCATTCTTGAGCATAGTCAAAGCCATCATCTATGCGGATAGTGCTAAGATCTATTTCACAATCAATGGTAGAAAGGAGAGGTTCAGTTTCAAGAAGCGTACACCCAAGGCTCCTGTCCATCCCCAGACACTGTACATCTATGCTGATCCAACTGCTACTCCAAAGAAGAAGAACAACAATAGGAGGAGGAACAAAGCTAAGCAATAAAGAGAAGACCTAGTGTGGATGGTTAACACTATTGACATAGTATGACCACCTTCTGCTGTCACCATATCTCACTAACAAGGATGATCTAGGAGTACCAACCATAGATTGCAAGATTGAGGAAAGTACCTTTTACAAGACGTTTTGCGACATTGGCTCAAGCGTCAATATAATGTCTATGGTAACATATAAACATTTGTGTGGCAATGTTTTCCTAAACGCTAAATGGTAAACATTCGGTCACCCTTTGTTTAACGTTTAGAACATTTAAACGGTATTTAAACGGAGTTAAACGGCCTAAATAGTTTTGTACAACAACAATAAAATATACATATTTATGTAGGTAAAAATAAAATTTGCTAGAATCCATACATATTTACACATGTAAAAATCAAATATTCTACCAAATAATTTTGTTAGAAGAAATCTAAATCCCACAACACTTCATATAATTACAATGTTAATTAGTTTCATGTTGATTGTGATAGACATAGTCCTTTAATTCACTTAATTATGGATTAAATGGTTGTTTAGCTCATTTAATCACATTTAATTTGATTTTGTTTAGACCATTTAGACGGGATTGAACGATTTAAACGGGTTTAAACGGTCCAACCGTTTAATTTACCGTTTAGGGCCTAAACAACACGGCTGACTTTTGTTTACCATTTAAACGGTGTTTAAACAGACTAAATGACTGTTTAGGCGAAAAATGTTGTGTGGTAATAGACCTTTATACCAGACATATGTGCGGTTGTAACTAGTGGATCAAACATTTTGATTTCCTGAGGGAATAGCAAAAGACATCATGGTCAACATCCGAGATCACTATATTCCAACCGACTTCATGATTCTAGACATGGGAGATGAAGATGACGTCCACCTCATCTTAGGAAGACCGTTCCTCAACACCACTAGCACGATCATCTACATGAAATCAGGGCAGATCCACTTCCAATTTCCTACGGAAAAGGTGTGCTGCTATTTTAATAGCTATACCTCTTATGAGCAGCCCAAGAAAAATAGGTCAAGGAGACATCATTCTCAGCGCCAAAAGAAGAAAATCACTAAGGATGGATGGGAATACTATCTAGGGAGAGTGTCCAGATATGAAGACCGTTGGAATGATGAACTTGAGAAAAATAAAAGTCCCCTTGAGGAAGTTACACCACCAACAGACACACCGGTCATCACAATATGCGAAGAGGAAGAATCTAAGAAAGATGAACCATAGAAAGAGAGCCCTCAGTCTAAGAAGTTGTGGAAGAAGAAAGAGAGAACACCACCATCAACACAAGGAAAGGTGTAAGGGCATATGGTCCAGTTCGACGGACCTAAATCTTCAAACCTTCGCCGAAAGGAAAACTCGGTAAGTTCTCTACATTAATTAATTTTACTCTACCATGTTTACTTGATCATAGTTATTTCTAGCGCTACCCTTAGTTTTTATTATAATCATCCATATAAGCATTTCTGTCTTTAATATTCTTGCATTGAAAAAGGAAAAGGATAAAAATATATTTTATTGCATCATATCATTAAATTTAAGAAGAAAACTTTTAAGCCCCATGTAAAGAAGTATTCTAGCTATTTACTGTGGAGGCATAAAAAATAATATATCTTGCATTAGTCATCTGCATATATATAAAATACATAGAAATGAAAATAAAAAAATACTGAGATAGAGATACCCTATCAATTTCTGAAAAGCTCTAGACAAATGAGGCATAGAAGGTTTATCACTAACGCTTAATCTATTCCACAAGCTTTGTTATCTATTTGAGTTTAGCAGGATTTGAAAAAGTACAAATAGATGTTTTCATCCATTCTAGGAGCACTACCTTTAGAGTTCTAGAGAAGAGAAGTGCATCTACGCTGTCAAAGATTCAAGATGAATGACTATGTCAGCATCTAGCTTGGGGGAGGTGCATCCTCTATGTATCTAGATAAGCATTTCTTTCCTTACGTGTGATTTATCCATATTTGTTATTATAGAAAAGAAATAAAAAGAGGCATAACTAAAAAAACCAAAATAAATAGTTTGCTTGTTAGAATATATATAATTAGTTAGTATGATTTTGTTTAAAGATATTTAAGTAAGAGAGAGTGTGCAAAGTTGCTTTACTATCTTAGAATAAATGAGCTCTTTAAGATAATCCTGTATACATGGAAATGATAAATAGTTGCTCTACTATAATTCCTTTCAAGTACCTAGTTTTCAGCCTCGAATTCTCCTCAGTTTTAGATAAGATTATTTTGACATGAAGATTTGCTCTAAACTAGATACTTGTGGGGCATATGCTTCATCTAAGTCTAGGTAATTGACGAGTATGATATGAGAAAGTCTGTGCTACTACTTATCTTGTTCTAAGTGATACTAGAGTTCTGGAGATTTATCTTTTGAAAATCTTAAAATTGCTACATGATGAGTTCCTATATAATGAGAGCTTAAATTCCTACCATAGCCATATATACATGCTTGATAGACTAGGAAGTCCACTTATAGATTTGCTGCTTGTATATGCATTGAGTGTGGTCAAGCTTTGTTGATACCTTAGAGACTTGTCATGCTTTTAAAATCAAGATCATGTACACTCCACCCAAATATGCTGCTTCTACCCTGAAAGTACGCAACAACATGTTTCCCATTTAGATCCACCCAAAAATGTTCTACTCCTACACTAGGAGTAAGAAACCAAAATATTTTCCTATCCCTACACTCCTTAGCCCCAGTTATAAATGCTCCAGTATTCTTGTTGTTATCTCTCAAAATTTTGTTACAAAAAGAGGCTTGAGTTGTACTAAAAAAAGAGAAAGATAAAAAAGGACTAGTGTCCAAAATAAAAGAAAAAAAGAAAGAAAAAAGAGAAGAGTACAAGAGCAACCCAAGTTCTCTCAAAAGTTTCCAATTTCTAAAAGAGAGGTATGTTTTAAAGGAGCAAGAGTAAAACTATGTTTCCCATTCAAGTTGCCACCATGTTTCCACCAGTTCCACTATGTTTTCATTCCACTTCCACCATATATCCACTCTATATATATAGGTCCACACACATGCACATCTTGATTTGATTATATGCCTCGTTTCTCTGGATCCATGGTTTGACTGTGCAATATATGCTGAGCAAGTATGTATAGGCTGTCTCCCCACCTATAAACTCCATATAAGCCTATTAGTTATAGGGTGAGAAGAGAGAAGACACAATGTTATTCTGCCTTATGCCAAAAATACCACATATTTTGAGAGAAGAGAAAGGGCAAAACATCACTATTGCCTTGGTAAGGATCCACAAATACCACAAATGAGAGACTTGAGAGGATCATACAAAAGAAACTCTAAGTTTTATTTTGAAAACCTTGCAAAACTCTGGAATAACGGTTGATTAAAGACTTGAGACATAGTGCTTGACTTGATTGTTCTGATTTTCAATTACTTAGGACACAAGTGAAGGCTAAGAAGCTCCATAGTCGAAGGTAATATGAGTAAGTTTGAAACTTAGAATGATTGATTCTAATCTGGAGGAGAATTCTTGTTTGAACACATGTGTACTTTTGAGGTGTGAAAGCATAGTAGCAACTCCTGATCCATCATAATAAATTGCTAAGGGACTAGCAAAGGGAAAGTTTGGGGGAACTTGTTGATAGTCCTTAATGTTAAGTATAGACTGTCAATTAATGCCTGATTTGATATAAAAACTTATAAAGCATAGTTGTAGGGTTTGATTCTAACGAGTTCCATGAGTGTTGGTGTTCTCACTTGTTTTGCAGGATATTCAATATTTCACCATATAAAAGTATCTCAAGTGATGAAACAGAGTACATCATTGCAAAGAGCTCGTCAAGACGATCGAAACAGACATAGCACTTGCTATATTTGGAGTTCCGGAGAGAAAGATATCATATTTTTGGTGGAATACAACTTGGGAAGTCTCTAAAACATCCTAGAACTATCACCACCATAAGTTTCAGGGACTAAACTAACAAAATTCCATAGCTCTATAAATTATTATATTTTAGGGATTAAAACAAGATCTTGGACAAGGAGAAACCTATCACGATACGATTAATTGCACAAACGGAACCTAACTTTGGCACGGGAAGGACGTGGAAGACACTAGAAGACACCAGAACGAAGGTGGAGGCGAGATGCTACCAGGGGGCTGGCTGGCCGCACCCCTAGGCTAACTGACCTATCAGAGGCTGCAAGCCCATTCTCCTTCACGCAACGCGTTCCAATAGAACTCTACTACGCTTCTCCACCATCGAACAATGTCAGTGTGATCCGAGGGCCACGGTTCATCCGTCCGAACTATATAACTAGACCCCAAACCCCCTCTCCATATTCAATCAATCATAATCATAGCAAGAGGTGTCCCTCGATAGGATAACCTTAGAGCTCCACCAAACCTAGGGCATAGCTAGATAGAATAGAATTAGAGGAGGCAATCTTCGCTTGGATTCCAGATCGTGTCACGAGGAGGCTTGGTAAAGCCTTGTACTTCTCTCTTATATCAACATTATTAATCTATTTGTTCATCTAGTTCATCGTCTAGTTCATCATGTTCTTAATCTAGTTCTTATTGTTCTTCTAGTTCTTATTCTAGTTGATCATATTGTTCTACTTGATATGATTTTATTCTTAATCGATTATATATTCTTAGTTATAATGATCATTGTCTACTTTGATTATATATCTAGCATAGTTAGATTATATTTATATTCAAGCACATGTTCGTATAGCGCTCATTCTTGTGATTAGAGGGTGAGTGGTCGACATTGTGTAAGCATGGTGCTTATACATTGTTTACCTGTGGATACACCCTATATTTCGGAACATCAAGTGGTAGATCACGGGTGTAATATTCTTGTTGAGTCCTTTGTAGTTCACTCCCCGAGTATAGGCCTAGTAAGACCCGGTTTCAAGGCTAGATTACGCTATGTTCTTAATGCACCTTAGAAATATCTCTTGTATGAAGATATAATATAATTGATTCAATGATTGCTAGATGTAATTGCACTAATCAATGTATACTATGACTTATAATTAGAATAACTAGAAATTAGTCTCTAATCTCTTGTTCTAATCAATGCTAATGCTATAGGGTGGAAATGCTCTAGGACCTTTATAGGATGATCTTGAACTATTTATCATTTATTATCTTTATCATATGCTTGATTCCCTGTTCTGAGTAAAGATAGTGATCTAGTTATTCTCTTATCACATGTGAGTGTAAAAGTTATAGCCTATATCCTTTATATTTCATGTCCATTCCCAGTGGTAAAGTATAAATAACGATACCTAGAACATTCCTGGGTGAAATGCTACAACGGGTGTATTTTATCTGTGCGCTTGCGGATAACCTTTATTCTATATCTTTTGAGTAAGTGTCATGATCATAAGTACAATCACGTCTCTAGTGTCATGTTAGAGATGACAACTTAACTTAAGTGATGCTAAGAGATGTCAACAGCCTCTCTCACCCCTGATCGAATATGCGGCGCCGAAGGGGCCTCCTCTCCTCGGGCGTACCGTCGGCGGAGCGCTTACCACGGTCCATTGAAGAAGCGACGAGAAGAGGAAGGCAAGTGTCAGGGATCCGCTGGATGAGGCTAGACTGGCAGTGGACAGTGATGCACTACAAAAGCCGTGACTTATAAAGGGCTAACGAGAAGGCCAACCGGCGTCAACACCAACCATCGCAGCAGGTGCGGC
Source organism: Saccharum hybrid cultivar R570 (assembly GCA_038087645.1). NCBI lineage: Eukaryota > Viridiplantae > Streptophyta > Magnoliopsida > Poales > Poaceae > Saccharum > Saccharum hybrid cultivar. Next base: position 2,681,538 of record JAQSUU010000751.1, read on the forward strand.
GCGGCACGCCCCCTCGGTTTCCCCCACACGCCCGAATTGGTCAGTTTGAGAAGCAACGCCTGGTCTCCTACGTCGTCCTAGGACTGGGCATGACTCTTGGCGCAACAACAATGAAGGTTGTGCAGAACCGAAACGTTCCCACGGCCTATTAAGGCCCAAGGGCGCCTGGTACGGCCCAGCAGCAGTTTCGACGACCCCCCTGAAACACCCATGAGTAGGGGGTAACGAAGAACATGCCCGATTACTGTCACAGAACCATCCAAATTATAAGAGCACAAGTATAAAAACAATCACCGTAGTGATCAAATTCTCACACTTGATCCCATATAACTCCGGTAGTCCAATAAAATCATGAGGGATTTCAAACCAACCAACATACAAGCCAAGATCGTAGTGATTCAACATAACAAGACACATGTTACATCCATTTCACAAGTAATCCAATATACATCAGAGTTCAACATAGTTATTACAACTTAAGTTCAAAAGTAGCAGAAACAAAGTAATTTGAAACTAACATTAATCTTATTTCAAATACATGCCAGTACCAAGGTTGACTTCTAACAAAAGCATTAGAGACAAGATAAATAAGAAGGATGATGCCCATGATCACACTCCGCCACTAAGGCAGGAGCCAACTAACCCTTGTAGTCGCCATGATACTTCACAACCTGCAACAAGTGGGGATAGAACCCTGAGTACGAGAAGGTACTCAACTAGACTTACCCGTCAAAACCAGAAATAAAGTGACACCAAGAGATCATGCAAGGCTGATATAGAGTGGGCTAGCTTGACAACATTTTGCATAAAAGCTTAATATAGATAAGTAATCATTAATGCTTAAGCATCAAGATAATAAATTATTAACCTGTCATCTATATTAGCACCTGTAATAGAGCACTCACTTAATTAGGAGAAAACAATATTAACCATAGCAGGTATAAATTGAGGCAACATCTAAATCATCATCCAATTAACCATCTGTTCAATTAAGTGAATCTATGTTGCCACTGCTCAAGTCAAGTGCTCACTAACTAGGAGCGACGACGATTCGAATCAAATTCCTATCTAGCTGGAGGGGTACTTCTAACACTCACCGCGCAGACCCTTGCTAGGGTCACACAGGCCACCTTTGGTACAATTCAGGAGTCGCAGGTAAGACTGATGTCGCATCCCCAAGGGCAACACTCTGCCTGGTGATAGGGACACTAACCCCCTTGGTCTTACGCCAATGTCCCCAAGCACATCCTTACTTCCTCCAAGATGTGACCTACCCTTCGATTCCCAGCCTGAACTGTATTACTCGGCTTCGCGGTTGGAATAGCTTATCCGGCCAACTAAGTGTTAGACTGCGTTCAACATGACTAAGGGACGTACAACGAATCGGTCCTTAAACGACTCAGATGGGGATAGATCCACACCCAAGAACTCCATGCTTTGTTACTTCACTATTGTCATCCCGCCCGGTCTCCTTTCATATTATTAGCACATGGTTCTTTTCCATGATAGCAAATATAGTCAACCGTGCCACATATGAATATCTCTACATCTCGCAAGTGACAGAAAATCACCTGACTTCTACCACTTAAAGTAGGGCTAAGCATCTCCTCGATCCTGAGGTAATAGAATTCCGGTTCATATATCTAGACAAGGAGGGATATCGATGCAGCAAGGTTTTCACCCAACTCCTATACGTAATGCAACAATACATATAACATATATATAGTATTTGCTTTGAAAAGTAGGAAGTCTTATAATGCTCCGGGGCTTGTCTAGGATCCGACTCAAGTCAGAGTTTGTCAGATGAAACTCGCTTGGCGAGCATTCCCTCATTCTAGCACTTGTCCGATCCTTCCATCTCCAAGATAGGTCCACCAACACCATCTTCTAGTTAGCTCCACATCACATCGTTCACATGTTTCAGCTAGCGTACCTAAATGAGTTGCAATAATGCATATGTATGAATGCATAGAAGTGCAATAAACAAAGCAATCAAACAAGCGCACCAAAGTTCACATAGGCACCTAGAGCTAATCAACTTAATCCTCACTAAGGCATAACATAGAAGACGTCTAACACATCAATCAAGGCACAAGTATTGTAAGATTACAGGGTACCAACCTAAGTACCATCAAAGATATGAGTCATACTTTAACACACAAGCATGTCAAAGTGAATCAAAGCACTAAAACTACAACTTGCCACTTTCTGGGCATCAGAACAGCAGTTAAGTAATTTAACCATAACTGGAGATCTACAACTCCAAATAACTTGCAAGAAGATATTATGGAAATCTTATAAAATTGTCTAAAATTAATTTAATATCACCTAAGCCTGATTCCCAAGTTTAATGGGTCAAAAAGATGAAACTACAGAACCTGGTCTGCTCCAAACAGAGAGCAACCAAATCTAGGACCTGACTTTAAATACTATAACTCAAAAACTACTTAGCCAAATGCTACCAAATTTTAACACAAGCTTGATACAGGAATTATATACAACTTTGCTATAGACAAGATGCTCAGAAAACATAATTAACATGGGTTAATATACATTGTCCCCAGAACTATCCAGAAACTAATAATCGCAAGAAATAATTATTAACATATATTGCAAACATATAATTGGGCAAAACCAACTTTGCCAACATGTAATACATGACTAATGAACACTAGAAAACATAGTGTCCATTCCTAAATAAATTCTTTTAATGCATTTTCTTAATTTATTTAGATAATTAGGTGGAATTATGAACACATATCAAAGGTACACAATAAGTTCTACCAAAATTACAGTGGCCTACATATGCCCCCAAAAGTCTACTGTTCTAATTTCAAGCCATTTGGACATGTGTATCAACCTTTATGAAAAAGACAAATGGCTTTTACAATAAATCATGTGAGGGCAAGTTAAACCTACATCTCACTCATCTCGCAACCAAAGCTCATGAAATTTTAACCAAAGTTTTCTCATACCATCAGTAGACTACCATAAAAATTTCACATCAATTGGATCCCCAAAACTCTAGATACAAAAATGACAAGAAACACAATGTAGATTTGCTCCTTAATCAAGATTAAATCAAAAATCTACAAAAACCATACACAACTAGTAGGTTTAATATTTTTATTATTTATTACATGTTATCACAAGATTAACAGAACAAGAATCCCTATTTTTGGATATCTAAAACTCCAGATCTTGCTCTGGTCAAGTTTAAAGGCATTTTTAGAGCTCTTTTCCAACTTAAATCAAAACACCAGAAAAATTCTACAAACATATAACATTTTATGATTCTGCTGCATAGATATTTTCTAAAGGTTTCCAAAAAGTCCATATTTGCTATTTTTGGAACTTCCTATCCTGAGATATGGAATTTAGAAGATTTAACACAAAATCTGATATTCAAAAAACAGAATTAACCGAACCCTACTAAACTGCTAGGTGCACCCGAACCAGTACCCAAATCAGCCACCACTTAAACTGAAATGCAGGACCCGCTATACATTTGGGCCCACTTGTCATTCACACTGAGAGAGAGGGTGACATGACCGACTCCTCCTTCCTCTTCGCTAGGACACCAGGAGCAGGGGAGGGCGAGCGCCGGCCGGCCATTCGGCGGTGAGGCGGTCGCCGGCGACAGCGGCAGGCCCGGAGCAACCCCTACCCTGCGCGCACCCAAGGGAGGTGGTAGCTCGCCCAGAGACCACCTACGGTGTTCTGGCCACGAGCACCGGTGGCACGGGATGACGACGACAAACGGGGGCGGTGCTCTGGTGACGAGCAGCCACAGGCGAGGAGCGTGGGAGGTGTTGCGTGAGGTGAGAAAGGTGGTGCAGTGGTTTGATTTGGTGGTAGGCTGCTTGGTGGTGGCCGGCCATGGAGCTTTGCTCGGCACGGCAATGGTGGCCAGGGTGATGGCGTGCTCGGCTGGCTCCGGCTTAACCGAGCTGCGCCAGCCATAGAGGAGGATGAGGCGGAGGTGTCAGTGCATGTTATTGAGCATAGGGATGGATGGAGTGATGGGACAGCGGTGGCCATGGAGTTTGGCTGGCGGTCATGGCGGTGGGGCGCTCTGCGCTGCACGTGCGCGCGCTATGGGCAAAGCAAGGGCGAGCGTGAGGGCATGGAAAGGGTAGCGGAGTCAGTGGTGCATGTTGACAGTAGATAAGTGTCAATTTTAACCATCAACGAAACGTGAAAAAAGGACCTAAATGTAATTACCACTTAGATATAGGGGCTTTACTGATAGAATTCCACAAGTTTTGGTGAATGTCTATTTTTGTAGGGTGTCACCTGAAAAGAACCAAGGAAGGCCCACATGTCAGGTCTACATAGAGACAAAAGGGCTACGCACAACTTTTCTGTAATCTGGAAGGTACGAGAAGACTCTGAAAACAAACAGAAGGCAAAACAGGCTTGGAAGCCAGGCGGCCGCCCAAGGGGTGGGGGCGCCCACCCCACCTGCACAGCCAATCAGGCTCCGTCTCACGGGTCATACTTCCATCGCCTTTGGGGATCAATAATAATCGTAGATCAAGGTCGATTTGATCCGAGGGTTGTGGTGCTTCCTAGAGGGCTATATAAGCAAGGCCCCTGGCCCCTAGAGTAGGCATCCCCCTAAACCCTAATTCATTATCTCCTAGTTGGGATCAGGTCAGAGGTGTCCCATGAAAGGATGACCTATCTAGGGTATTTGGTGTAGCTTCTTCAATGTAGTAGATTGGTGCTTGTAAGCATTGAGTGTGGTCCGTCTGTGTTGACCCTAGGGGATTAGTCATGCGGTTAAAATCAAGATTCACATGCACACCACCTACTTATGCTGCTTCTACCCTGGAGGTATGCATTTAAATATTTTCCATTAGACACAACCCAACAAGTTGTTCTGCTCCTATATTGGAGTGAACAGAACCCTTCATCCATTGCTAGTCCCTTTTGTTATAAGCTCCAACATTTCTATTGCTATCTCTTATCTATGTTTCCAAAAAGATACTTTGGAATTATTCCACCGTATTCGGTTCCTTTAAAAAAAGAGAAAAAAAGAAAAGAGAGTGAGAAAGAGAAATAAAGAGAGAATAAAAGGACAAAGGTCCTAATTATGAGAGATTTTCAGTAACCCAAGTTCTCAGCAAGGTTCTTCAAAGTTCAAGAGAGGTATAAAATTCCTTCAAGAAGCAAAAGTAGAATTAGATGTTCACCATTATTCTTCTACCCCCTTATTTCCACTTACATCTTACATCCTCCATCATTTCCACTACATATCCACTCAGCCCATATTTAGGATCACACACATGCACATCTTAATTTGACTGTATGGCCAGACTTGTCCCTCTAGATCCATGGTCTGACTATGCAATAAATGTTCGCAAGTATGAATTCCTTGTCTCCCCACCTATGAGCTCCATATAAGCCTATTAGAAGTAGGGTGAAGAGAGATGGCACACCTTAAATGCCTTGGTAAGGATCCAAAAATACTACAAAGGATAGACATGAGATGGTCATACACAGGAATCTCTGAGTTTTATTTGAAAATCTTGCAAAAACTTCAAAATAATAGTTGATCAAAGAGCTTGAGACATGGCGCTTGACTCGATTGTTCTGTCTTTCAACTACTCAAGACCCAAGTGATGGCTACAAGCCCCATGGTAAAAGGTAATATAAGTGGATTTGAAATCAGGATAGTTCGTTCCAATCCAGAGGAGAGTTCTTGTTTGAACGCATGTGTACTTTTGAGGCATGAAAGCATTGTAGCAACTCCTGATCCATCAATGAGTTTATCTTTGCTCAGGGATGAGCAAAGGGTAATCTTGGGGGAGTTGTTGATGGTAGATAAGTGTCAATTTTAACCATCAATGAAACATGAAAAAAGGACCTAAACATAATTACCACTTAGATATAGGGGCTTTACTGATAGAATTCCATAAGTTTTGGTGAATGTCTATTTTTGTAGTGTGTCAGCTGAAAAGAACTAAGGAAGGCCCACATGTCAGGTCTACATAGAGACAAAAGGGCTATGCACAACTTTTCTGTAATCTAGAAGGTATGAGAAGACTCTGGAAACAAACGGAAGGCAAAACGGGCATGGAAGCCGGGCGGCCGCCCAAGGGGTGGGGGCGCCTGCCCCACCTACAGAGCCAATCAGGCTCCGTCTCGCGGATCATGCTTCCACCACCTTTGGGGATCAATAATAATTTAGATCAAGGTCGGTTTGATCCGAGGGCTGTGGTACTTCCTAGAGGGCTATATAAGCAAGGCCCCTGGCCCCTGGAGTAGGCATCCTCCTAAACCCTAATTCAATATCTCCTAGCTAGGATCAGGTCAGATGTGTCCCATGAAATGATGACCTCTCTAGGGGATTAGGTCTAGCTTCTTCAATGTAGTAGATTAGTATCTTGGGAGAGAGGGTCGAGTTGGGATCTTGCTCAAGGTTCTAGATCTAGTCATGGAGGCTTGGTAAAGCCTTGTATCTTCACTTCAATATTCTGTAAGACTTATACTTATTATCTTATTTACATGGCTATGCTTACTTTGAATATATCTTGCTAGTTGAGTTTATCATTCCTTTTGTGTGCTAATTCATAGAGCGCTTAGCCTTCTAGTTTGTTGACTAGGCTAGGTAGTCGAGCCTTGTGTAAGCGTGGTGCTTACATGATGCTCTGCCTATGAGTACACCCTGTTCCCTAGCTGTATGGTAGTTACGGGAGGTGACAGCCCCGTCCATATCTATCAAGCAGGTTCTTAAATTGTAGGATCATAGTCATGTTAGTAGAGGTGTCCTTTGTGGTGCTCTCTCCTGTCTAGTGGCGTCCCGAAGTGCACAAGAGTGTGGCAAGTCTTAGCATAGTTGGGTATACCTTTACCATGTGATAAGAATATTATAGGAATCTACCTCACCCGTTGACTTCCCAAGTTAACTAGTTGCATATCTTTAGTGACCTATCCCATGTGTGTCATATTACATAAATCCTATCATATATCATTTACCCCTGCTATTGTCTAGATGGTTTACTAGGTTAGTAGATACATGATGGTGAATTATCAGATTCTTTAACCCTTGCTTCCCTATGGTAAAATATAAATAACGATACCTGGTTTACTCCTGGTAAAATGCTACAATGGTATGTTCTGTGCGCTTGCGGAATCCTTCATATTTTTGTTGCACTTAATTTATACCAACAAGCATTTTTGGCGCCATTGCCGGGGAAGCAATTGGCGTAAAGATTTTGATAATGATCTTGATGTCTGCTAATTTAGTGCATCACTAGCTTTAGTAGGATTACCCTTGTTCTGTTGAGTTATGGAATAGACAGGACATCAGATGTCGTTTCAACCTTTCGGCAAGTTTACACAAGAAAAGAAAAAAAAGAGACACATTGAAGAACCTAGGGTGCCTGAACATTCATGATTCATCAACATTGGAACCCTGCCATCTCACAGGTTTATGTATACATATATATTATTCTAACCATGTGCAGATTGGAGAAAAAGGTCGTCATCACAAGAATTCAAATCACATCTCAAGTGACGAACATGGATGTTGCACTACTCACAAATCTCAAATTGTGAGTCATGGTAAGTTTGATCAATAAAGGTGAGATAGTCTTGCTCATGGACTTTAAAATTAATGGGTTGTTATCTTTTTAATTGTGCATCTCACTACATGTTTACTTTATATCATTCATGCATCCTCTCTATTTAGTTTATTATGTTCTCTCATCCATTGCTTGCTTAGTTCCTTGCATGCACTCATATTATCTGCTATAGTATGCTTTGGTTTAGAAGTGCTACATATGGTCGTATGGGTGTTTCTAAAGGCTTTTAAATTAAGCATGGTGCTTAGGTTAAATAGCCTTCCATAATCCAATTAGACATGAAGTCTAGTTTGGTTATTGAACTAAAAATTGCTAGTGTAGACAATGGTTGTTTTGTCAGACTAACCCCTGCAGAAAACTCTCAAATCCAATTTGGGTAAGTCAAGAGATGAACTCACTTCGAAGATGAAGCAAGGCATATGATGAACTCTAATAACTTCACACAAAAGACACAGCTCATTCATCGTCCAAGGAAGAATTATAAGTATCAAATATCATTCACATTGTCTTTTGCTGCAAGTTACCTTTGCCTTGAACCATGTCAAAGTACCATAAAAAAAGAGATTGTTAGAAAACATGATAAATAAAGTCTATGCTAAAGTAACTCAAAAACAATCTCTTAGTTAGCATGGATGAAATTCAAATAAATAGTGGATAATAGCCCATAGTTTGAAATAGTTACAATCCTTTGGGTATGTGTCCACTAACATTTTGCAGGAAAAAAGGGGATTTATGATGTGCCTGTTTATGGTTTAGTTTGACAAGCCACCACTTCAGTGATGACCAAAGAAGGAAGAGACGAGTGCCACATGAAGAATCTACAACAAAAGCACTCACTTAATGGAAGTGGATGAACAAAGCAGCATGTCATAAGCAGTATTAAAGACAACCTAACATTGAGCCTTCCTAAAACTCAAGCCAGGATGCCAATGAGAAGCAAGGTGCAACTCACCTCATATTAGCCAATCAGAGACCTGCTCTCATTATCCTTGAAGACACCAGCTTGCACGTCGGTAGCAAGTACAAGGATGACATGATAGCATGCACCCTTATGTCAACCAATCACCAATCAAGGGTTGACTATCGACCAAGCCTTGAAAGACCATTACTATGGTTGCAAGATGATGTCCCTAAGCCATTGAAGATGAAGCCTGCATGCAAATATTGATGAAGCTCTTTCCTCTATCATAAAGACAGATGGTGTATCATTAACTGAGCAACTCTTTGCCACGCCTCTAGAAGACAAAGACCATCAAGGAAGAACTCGAGTTTACATCTCCAATGAACATCAATTCATCAACCAAGACCCAACTAAAATCAAGAATGATTGATGAGAGAAGATCATGCAGCCACCTGCAACCTCATCCCCTGGATTGGACAGAAGAACAGACAGTTAGGGAGAGGTCTTTGCTCATCGGACTTAAAATCAAGAGCCCTCTCCGATAGATTTAAGAATAGATATTGAATAGTGTCTAAGGACAAGGAGTTACAACACACTTTGAGGGATGATTCAACACTCACACTTGGCTTCAAGTGATGAGTGATAGCAAGGCTCAAGCTTGGGGGAGGAAGGCCACCGACTCCTCTAATGATGATCTAGCAATGCTCTTCCTCTTCTTAAGCCCCTGTCGCTCTGGCACGCTGGTTTGCAATCCCTCCACTCATAATTACTTTCTCTCTATAAGTTTGAATGTTTCTATAAATATCATATACACAAATTAAACTTAAGACAAAGTAAAATCAATCCTTAAGAGAAGAAGTAATGGTGAGTAAATATTCTATGCTAATTAAAATATTCAAGCCAACTTTTCTATAGCATAGAAAATGACCTTTTAGCTCTATGAACAACAATACCCTTTTCATTGTTTGTATATTCCTTCGGGTATGTGTTGTCCACTAATCCTCTATAGAGATGAAACAATAAGTAGAGCAAAAGGTTTGGACACAATATAAAAAAAGAGAGAGAAGAGGAAGGAGAAAGAAGGAGTGCAATTCTAGAAGACAAGATGTTCATGAACAAGTCAAGGAGAGAGGTGAATCGAGCAAGGCAAACTCCTAGAAGAAGGAAAGGACCACTAGAAGCATCTACTCTTCATCATAGGGTCTGCCAGTGATAAAGCTTCCACAATTAAAGTTTCACATCAAACTGCTGGACAAGCAAAGAACATGGGTGACACCTTCCTCAAAGTTACCATCTCAAGAGGTGCAAGGTTTGTACCTTCGGGATAAGATGATGCACCTAAGGAGTGAACATGACAAGAAGTCCTGTTTGGAGGACTTGAATCGCCAAACCCTCACCACGGAGGTAAACTTGGTAGTTATCCATATTTCTTTTTAAGCATTGCATAAGTTTTCCCTTTAGCATATTTACTTATCCACATTAGCATAATCAATTCTTGTTACATATTTTACTTTGTTACATCTGCATTAGAAAAGAAAATAAATATGTCTTGCATTGCATCTCAAAACTGCTACGCCCCATGTGAATAAATTTATAGCATAAAACCCATAAGTCTATTTGCTGTGGTGGCATAAAAATAAAATAAATACGCATTCATCATTCTTTATAATTTCTTGCATAGTGTAAAAGTACAAAAATATTTCCAAAGAGATCCTACTAGAAAGATACATTTTTTAAGATGTTCTAGATGCCCAAGGCTTAGAGGTTTATCATTAACACTTAATCAAGTTCCACCAGCTTTGTTGTCTATTTGAGCTTCACAGAATTTGAAGGATCGAAGAAAGCTAACAGATTGAAGGAAGATATGTCCCCTGTCGGAGTACTGTCTCAGCAGTCATCATCATAAGCACTCTGATAAGGGGAGTACACCTTCACTGCCTATCAGCTACATCAAGCAAGACTACGTCAACATCCAGCTTGGGGGAGAGCATCCCCCATGTATCCAGCTAAGTATTTTCTTACCTATCTATTTACTTATATATTTCTTCTTTGATATATGAAATAAATAAAAAGATACATAACCTTTAGAAAGCCAAATAAATATTTCCCTTTCTATGTATTTATGTATGATCTTTAAGTTTGCTAAATAAATATAGGAGAGTGTGCAAAGTTTTACCTTGCTAAAGTGAACCCCTAGAATGATCTCTTACATGGAAATAATGAATAGTTGCTTTGTCGTAATTCCTTTCAAGTACCTAGTTTTCAACCTCGAACTCTCCTAAGTTTTGGAACACAATTGTTTTGATCTAAGATTTGCTCTGAACCTAAAACTTATGGGCAGTGAATGCTTGATCTAAGTCTAGGTAATTGGCGGATATGATATAGGAAGGTTTGAGCTACTGTTTATCTTATTCCTAGAGATACTAGAGTTCTAGAGAATTTATCTTTTAAAAACTAAAAATATCTGCATGATGAGTTCCTGTATGATGAGAGTTTAATTCCTACCACAGCCATATATACATGCTTACTAGATTATGAAAGACTTTCACTTGTTAGCTTAGCTGCTTGTAAGCATTGAGTGTGGTCCGTCTGTATTGACCCTAGGGGATTAGTCATGCGGTTAAAATCAAGATTCACGTGCACTCCACCTACTTATGCTGCTTCTACCCTAGAGGTATGCATTTAAATATTTTCCATTAGAAACAAACCAACAAGTTGTTCTCCTCCTATATTGGGAGTGAACAGAACCCTTCATCTATTGCTAGCCCCTTTTGTTATAAGCTCCAATATTTCTGTTGCTATCTCTTATTTATGTTTAAAACAAGATACTTGGGAATTATTCCACCGTATTCAGTTCCTTTAAAAAAAGAGAGAAAAAAAGAAAAGAGAGTTATAAAGAAAAATAAAGAGAGAATAAAAGGACAAGGGTCCTAATTATGAGAGATTTTCAGCAACCCAAGTTCTCAGCAAGGTTCTTCAAAGTTCAAGAGAGGTATAAAATTCCTTCAAGAAGCAAAAGTAGAATTAGATGTTCACCATTATTCTTCTACCCCCTTATTTCCACTTACATCTTACATCCTCCATCATTTCCACTACATATCCACTCAGCCCATATTTAGGATCACACACATGCACATCTTAATTTGACTGTATGGCCAGACTTGTCTCTCTAGATCCATGGTCTGACTATGCAATAAATGTTCGCAAGTATGAATTCCTTGTCTCCCCACCTATGAGCTCCATATAAGCCTATTAGAAGTAGGGTGAAGAGAGAAGGCACACCATAAATGCCTTGGTAAGGATCCAAAAATACTACAGAGGAGAGACATGAGAGGGTCATCACAGGAATCTCTGAGTTTTATTTGAAAATCTTGTAAAAACTTCAGAATAATAGTTGATCAAAGAGCTTGAGACATGGCGCTTGACTCGATCATTCTGTCTTTCAACTACTCTAGACCCAAGTGACGGCTACAAGCCCCATGGTAAAAGGTAATATGAGTGGATTTGAAATCAGGATAGTTCGTTCTAATCCGGAGGAGAGTTCTTGTTTGAACGCATGTGTACTTTTAAGGCATAAAAGCATTGTAGCAACTCCTGATCCATCACTGAGTTTATCTTTGCTCAGGGACGAGCAAAGGGTAATCTTGGGGGAGTTGTTGACAGTAGATACGTGTCAATTTTAACTGTCAATGAAACATGAAAAAAGGACCTAAACGTAACTACCACTTAGATCTAGGGGCTTTACTGATAGAATTCCACAAGTTTGGCGAATGTCTATTTCTGTAGGGTGTCAGCTGAAAAGAACCAAGGAAGACCCACGTGTCCGGTCTACATAGAGACAAAAGGGTTACGCACAACTTTTCTGTAATCTAGAAGGTACGAGAAGACTCTGGAAACAAACGGAAGGCAAAACGGGCTTGGAAGCCGGGTGGCCGCCCAAGGGGTGGGGGCGCCCCCCCACCTATAGAGCCAATCAGGCTCTATCTCGCGGATCATGCTTCCAATGCCTTTGGGGGTCAATAATAATCGTAGATCAAGGTCGGTTTGATCTGAGGGCTGTGGTGCTTCCTAAAGGGCTATATAAGCAAGGCCCCTGGCCCCTAGAGTAGGCATCCCCCTAAACCCTAATTAAATATCTCCTAGCTAGGATCAGGTCAGAGGTGTCCCATGAAAGGATGACCTCTCTAGGGGATTTGGTCTAGCTTCTTCAATGTAGTAGATTTCTGTCTTGGGAGAGAGGGTCGAGTTGGGATCTTGCTCAAGGTTCCAGATCTAGTCATGGAGGCTTTGTAAAGCCTTGTATCTTCACTTCAATATTCTATAAGACTTATACTTATTCTCTTATTTACATGGCTATGCTTACTTTGAATATATCTTGCTAGTTGAGTTTATCATTCCTTTTGTGTGCTAGTTCATAGAGCGCTTAGCCTTCTAGTTTGTCGACTAGGCTAGGTAGTCAAGCCTTGTGTAAGCGTGGTGCTTACACGATGCTCTGCCTATGAGTAACCCTGTTCCCTTGCTGTCTGGTAGTTACGGGAGGTGACAGCCCCGTCCATATCTATCGAGCAGGTTCTTAAATTGTAGGACCATAGTCACATTAGTAGAGGTATCCTTTGTGGTGCTCTCTCCTGTCTAGTGGCATCCCGAAGTGCACAAGAGTGTGGCAAGTCTTAGCATAGTTGGGTATACCTTTACCATGTGATATGAATATCATAGGAATCTACCTCACCCGTTGACCTCCCAAGTTAACTAGTTGCATATCTTTAGTGACCTATCCCATGTGTGTCATATTACATAAATCCTATCATATATCATTTACCCCTGCTATAGTCTAGTTGGTTTACTAGGTTAGTAGATATATGATGGTGAATTGTCAGATTCTTTAACCCTTGCTTCCCTATGGTAAAATATAAATAATGATATCTGATTTACTCCTGGTAAAATGCTATATTGGTATGTTCTGTGCGCTTGCGAAATCCTTCATACTTTAGCTGCACTTAATTTATGCCAACAGTGCATGTAGTTGAGGCCGTGGTGCTTGGAGTATTGGGAGCAGCAGCGGTGGCCGGAGCTCCGCTCGGCCACGGCGGACGTGGCCGCGCTCTACGCGAGCGAGTGCCAGAGAGCGAGGAGGGAGTGGAGGACGAGCGCGGAGAAAGGAGAAGCGCAAGCAAGTTGCTCTGGTGCTCTGTCACGCTGAGCGAGGCACAGGCAGGTGGCAGAGAAGAGGACACGTGGCATCCATGGTGGAGGCGCTCTGGTGCATGGCCGCCACGCCCCTCCCAAAGGGGATAGCTGTCAAACAGGTGGCGGGTGCGGTTCAGGGTGTCTTGGAGGCTATTTTTGGGCCCACCTCCGGTCAGATTTGGGCCAAGGGCCTTGAATCAAAGTTGTTGACCACAACATGCTATACATTTTCTATTTAGTGACTATGGTCATTAGAGTCCTGGATTAGGAGTTAATTAGCTCCAAAGTTGCCACCGTCAGTAATTTAGTAGCAATGAGCAATTATTTAATTTGATGGACAAAACTAAGTCAAATTGATGCCATACTTTTACATGATCTTCTCCATAAAATCAATTCCAACTTTTACATTTGGACCTACTCAAGTTACTTAACAAATTTTGGAGAACGCGGAATGCCAACGTCGAGGTCGTTTACGCGACAAAATTGCAAGCATGCTGTTTTAGCAACTAATTTTGGAGATCCAAATATACTCCAAATGTAATGACACTTGATTCATTGCTTCCCTCATGAATAGTACTCCAACTCATATTAAGGAACCCAATTGAGTTACTACATGAACTTGGATGATAAAATGTCGCGAACATGTTGACTTGATGTTGCATGATTAGGGACTTAGAATATTTTCTGCTCTTCCAAAAACAACAACTGAATCAATCTTGTGAGCTCTATTTGACTAGGTTAGAGGCCAAACTAGCTCTTGACCATTAAATAAAGTTTATTATACACAATATGAACTACAACTTTTGTTAAAGGTCAAACCTCATAACTAGTACAGAAGTCAAACTTTCACTTTGGTCAAAGTAGCAACTCGATAAAACCTAAATTAGGGTTTTAGGCCAAATGGGACATTTTCATGACATTTGCTCGACATGAACCCTTCATGACTTTTGTTGTAGAGTTCATCAAGAGTCATTTGGGTAAGTTTGCAAGGTTTGGTTGATGATCTATAATTTCATTCACTTAATGGTGCAAATTCCAATAGGAATAGAACTTATCATTTCATGTGACCTTTTGATTCCAAACTTCATGAAACTTTTCCAGGGATCACTATAGATAGAAAGTGATGTGAGACTCATGAAATAAGTGACATCAACACTCACTTGTATTACCAAGCATGAGCATCAATCATACATACATTGGAACACAAATGACAAGGTAGGTTGCGTATGTTTCAAGGAGATGTTGCAAGCACATTCCATATATCCATGTTTCACATGTTGCACTAGTGCATCACATATGTTTCACAAGTGTGTTCCATATGTTCCATGTCCATATGTGAACAAATCATGCTTAGGCTCATGCAATGCAAGTGCCAAATGCAAGCCTAACACCTGGGGTGTTACAGCCCTCCCCCCTTAATGGAATCGCGTCCCGAGATTTAGAACGGAAGACTTTTAAGGAAGAGAGACATGTTATCTAGTTTCCCACATTTGTGATAGCATTAGGCTCCTAAGCTTCAAACATCAGAAGTGTTAATCTGGTTAAGAGCTTTTGGATACTTGCTCTTCTTGGTAAACTTTGTCTGAAGAATTTCCTTCATTGACTTTCATAAAGCATTGTTACTTTGGGAGTAATCCAAGATAGCACACTACTTCATTCTCAGTGTACAGAGGTCATTTGGTCTATGAGCTAACCACACACGATATCTCTTCTTCTCTAGTGAATATAGCATGGGCCGTATGAACTTTACACTAGACCGAATTTCCTCGAAAAGTATACTCTTTGACATGACTATGTTCCCAAAGTTTGAAAAGTAGTCCTCTACCAAAGTGGCTTGAGCACAACCTTTCAAAGGGTGAGATCATAGATGACAAACACCCTTAGAGGTTATAGGAAACTAACTAACCAACAGACAAGGTTTATGTTAGTCGTAAATGTTCAACCAATCAGATATCAACCAATGGAAAGCTACTTACTATTCTATGTGTGTCATTCTCTTTCTCTGATGACAACACTGTATTATCTGAGCCTATTGAGGGAACAGTGAATGTGATAGCTGACTCTATCGGCTTCGTATTTCCACCAAAAGCTACCTAAGAAGATTCTTTTATCCAAAGACAACAGTTATCTAGGTTGAATCAAATGCAACCTCTTGGGTAAGAACACTTTAAGATACCAAAGATCAGTGAGTATTAGCAATTATTGCTAAAGAAGGATATAGCGAGGTCTGGCAGACAACAAAAATTGCAAGTATTTACCAACTTCGGTAAATAGCTCACTACCGAGCAAGTTGAGTACAATCCCCTTCGCGAGGCAGTTGCACAATAAGTTGAGTTTGACTTGTAACGTAGCGAAACTTGCTTTGTCAGGCTAACTTTTCACCATGAGGCTTCCTCTTTTGGATCAAACAGTAGCTCTAAGATGGGAAATCTGTTGTTTGACACTTTTCAAATTGCTTGCAATTCGTGATGGTATACATTGATTTGTAGAAACCAAGGCTGCTCGTACATGGTTCATACGAGAAAGCAAAAGCAAATGAAAGAGTATAAACTAGTATCCTACAGACCACTTAAAGAGCCATCCAACAGCAGATTCTGACCTTGTTTGTGTCACTAATCGATGGCTTGAAGATAACCGGTTTAGCACTACAAAATCTGAACAATTTTCTTGTTCTTCTTTTCCTTTGCTTCACACGTTGATGTGTGTGTTTGCATTCTAACTCTTTGTACTACAGCAACAGCTTTTCTCCTTGTGGATGGAGGCTAAGGTTTACCTCATATGCTTCTTGGGAATTAACCTCAACCATTAATTTACATACCAATGTGATAATGCACACGCTTGGAGCTTGTGGCTGCTTTTGCAAGGCAAAATGCAAACTCCACCTGGAGGACATTCCTACAAGGATTAGGAACCGTTTTTGAATATTCCTCAACACTTCATCCAATAGAGTTATGAACAAACCGGTTGTGGCACCTCAGGGCACAAGAATGCTAATTGAAACTAGGGCATACTTTTCTAGTTCTTCACCTTCGCTGATAGAACACCTTGGACTATCTGTGTGATTGTCCAAGATAGACTTGACTTGATCACAATGGCACCGGAAGATAGGGTATTACTCAAGTGGTTGGCTAGTTGATTAATTTCTTATTGGTTATTGCTCCGTAAGACATAGCCTTCGTAGCTACCAAGGAGTCGTTACCTAACTAAAGATTAACCTTCCTATTGGCAACTAATTAGTTATCTCTCAACACTAAAAGGTTCTAAATCTTCACTCTTGATCACAACAATTGTGGTTGGTGTAGAACAAATGGTTGCCATCGAAGTCAGCAGATAAGGAGTCACACCAGAGATGATTGGTTCCAATTGTATGGTCATTAAGCATACAAAGGTTAAGATTTGCATAATGTGACGATCAATTCTTATCCAACAGATGACTTGCCAAACATTAAATGTTGTGTGTCCATTTATCCAACAGAGATGCGATACTTTGCTCACTAGATGATGGTCATCAATACTAGGACAACTAGGTAGAGTCATGTGTCTACCACCTATTACAGTCGGTTAATGTTTATGTCGGTGAACTGTTCTTCAAAGGTTATCCTCTTAGCAACTTCAGAAGGAAGCTCCACTACTTTTGGTCTAAGATATGGATCTTACGATACGATATGGAGAGATAACCAAGAAAAGGAACACAAGAAAATAACACATCGACTATCGTTTCATAATGGATCATGACTAGAAATCATGATACCAATGCGTGCCAAGCAGCTAGCCATGTGTCTGCAGCCACAGGAGGCCCTTGGTTTCGTCGCGGCACCATCAGCTGCTACTCATAACACCATTACTAAACGCACAACGAAAGTGAAATTTCAAGTGGCACCAATGGGTTGTAAGAACAAGCGCCATACAAGGAGGGATAGCAAGCAAAGGTAGTCACAAAGTTTAGAATCAATAGGGAAGCTATTCGCAGATCAAAACACCTCATAAGAGAACATAGCTCAATTGCTGAAGGCGACTGAGCATGAGATTTTTACGTAATTCCACACACACCTTGTGTCGACCAAGGAAACTACCAGACAATTGATTAACATGAGATTCAATCATGTTAAGCAACAACATGAGATCAAGACTGATAAACATCCTGAGACTTGGGAAGGTTGAAGATGAAGTAAATAGACTCCTTGGACAAAATTGATGTACCAATCAAAGATTGAGTTGATAAGGTACTACACGATTTGCAAGTACAAAATTCCGAGATCCAGCAACAATATATAGCATTGTACCAAAACATCTGTAGGAGAGGTAGCTAGGAGGGCCAACCTAGAATTTGGGTATGGTCTCCACAACGTGGCAAAGAACAGACCATGGTCAAAGGCTGGCGTTAGCTAGAACTTAACTTGGTTGGTCAATCGACAAAGGTCTTGACAAAATGGGGTGCAGAACATCCACGGCTTATACAAGCATATAAGGGAAATATCCTAGCTTTCGATCAAGCAAAAGCATGGATACACAAATATTCAAGGGCTAACAACCATGTATATAGGCTCAGACTCCTAAGAGAAAGAACCTAGTTGGAGATGACACTAAGAGATCATTTCATGTCACACCCCAAAATTTCTAATTTTGGGTTGTGCTTGGAAAACACTAAATAAAATAAATGATTTCAATATTTGAATAAATTTATTAGATAAGTTAAGTTGTTGCTAATTTAAATATAGAAAATTGTGGTTTTAAACTTTTTCATATTAATTTGATAATATGGTGTTTGTGTGATGCTTGTCTTTGGCGTTGGTGAGTGCTATTATTTTCAAAATACCATAGGACGACGTTTGCTTCTCACCGGAAAACTTTTTGGTATTTTCTGGATTTAAAATTTCAATTTCCGTGAGCTTAATCTTTTTCCTTGATATCTTCATCAATCTTTTCATGAGCTCCAAATACTTTATTTGGGTTCGTCTCATTCTAAAATATCTCTGAGAATTTTCCCTAAATTTTCGGAGCCTTCGAGGTATTTTTCGTGGCTTAAAATTCAATTCTGGACTTTTCTAGAATTATTTTATCCATGAAATTAATTAATTCCGAAAATAATAAAATATCTCAGATTTCCTCATGCCCAAAGGCCCATGTCTTTATTTACTAATGGGCTTTTATAATTAATTAGGCCTATTAGTAAAGGTGGATGGTGCAACGTCAATTAGCACCATATCGCTAGTTGACATGGAGGTGGAGAGTTTTCCTCCCTATATATACGTACCTACCCCATGGACAAAGCACACCAAAAACTACCGTAGAGGGGCCCCTAATTTAAGAAATCTCTCGTGTAGTAAATTATATTTTTCTCCTCCTTCTTTCGCCGCCGTCTACCTGTTCGTCGTCATCCGTCGGACGCCGCCGCGCAGAATTCCGAGCGACGTGCGATCGACGGAGTGTCAGCCTGCCGACGACTCTAGTCGGTGAAGCCGCATATCCACCCGCCGCCTAGCGTGGCTACGAGCAAAGGAGAGTCCTGACTAATTATGATCGGGATCTATCAGATCAAGGAGTCAAGGATCTGCTAGGCTGCTACCTGACTGCCGGCCACAGAGGTGAGCCTCTACTCTTTTCTTTTCTTCTTTTCACATTGAGGGGATATTTCTTTTAAGTTGATATCTAATAAAAATAATATAATCAAGACACTCATGTCTCTTAGAAAGTATCACCTTAAAAAAAAGGCCAGACGAGTAGTATCATAAGTCGCTTGCACAGTAAACAATTCTTTTCTATTTATATTATACTTTAATTCCAGAAACTTCATTGTTTATATCTGCACACCGCGGAGCCCTATATTAGACGTGATCTGCAGAGTCCATATACGTGTATATGCTCCTCCATCCTTTGAACCTATAACCTCAACACAAAAAAACATTTTAACTCCGTTTCACTCCATTCAAGTTGCGTTAGATTCGTATCGACGTTCTCTACGCAGTAGCGCTAATGTTTTTCATGTCACATGTTTTTCCATATATAGCTGAATATTATATTAATTAATATGCTTGTTATTAGTTTTATAATTAAAAATAATATATAATATTGTCACGTCAGTCCTTTGTAATTAAGCATGAACTTAGCAGTTTGAATATGTTCTAATTATAATATGCTTAGACAAGCATGATATATATCATAAACTTGTTTTAGTGCTCACACGTTATATTGTTTTGCAAGTTAAAATTTAACTGGCATAAACGATATCAAATTATGTATGAATAAATTATGATCAGCTCCAACACGCATCATGTATAATTTGAATAGATGTTCTCAAATTTTATTTTATTTTCTATTTGAAAAGTTAAAGTTTACTTTGATACATGCATGTTTATATTTAAAATATGATTATTGATTAAATATTATGAGACATTTTCATAAATAAAATATGACTAGTTTTAACTTGTTTCTAATATTAAAATATAATTTGACTAATATGAATTAGTATGTTCCACATGATTTTTCTTAATAAAAATAATCAAGCTGGTAGTTGTTTCCTTTATAATATAAAAACTCTCGATAGTATTATTGTTTAGCATGTTTTAATTTATGCGTTTAAATAAAATATTAATCTATATGCAATTAGTTTTCTTTTTCTCATATAAACTCTCGATAGTCGTTTATTTTCCATCGTAATTTCGTTATTGGCGTTTCTTATGTTCTCGTGACCGTAGCCGGTAGTTCTCTTTTAGTACGCTGTTTTCTCTTGTGTGGTGTATTGTTCTTAGTTGTTCCTATTTGTTTGCTTGTATGCCTGTTAGTGTGCTGGGTTGTTATGATCTACGAGTAGAAGAAAAGGCTATCCGTGAGCTTCGAAGATCCGAAGATGAAGACCAGAAGCTGAGTGCCAGAAGTTGCAAATGAAAGATTAAGTTGAGGTTTTTCAGAGCAAGTTGCTTTGGGCATAAAGCAAGTTCTAAGGCAAGTATAGCATGGGATTATCCTTGTTGTCCTATTCACAATAAGCAAATAATATCATTATGCATATGTTTCCTTGTTAAGGATGACTTAGTGTTGATCTTATTCCTTGATACCTATTATACTGCATGGATTAGTATTGCTAGTGCTCAACATGAACTATGATCATGTAATTTGACTAATGGAATATGCAATAAACATTAAAAGATGATTTTATTACTGTTTAAGGGTACTAGAGCATGGGGTTACTTTGGTGCTCTTGTTACTCTCCATAAGGACTTATCTGTAAGCGAAAATCCGGGATTTACAGTACAACTGTGAGGGCTAAAATGGCTCTGGCTTTAGTCATATAGAAGGACCTTTTCTAGCTTGTTAGAGGTATTCCTTTATGGCGTAAGAATGGCTTGACGAATCGGGTATAGTGCGGCCTCTGTCCTCATGTGTATAGGCTGCGTGTTATTGTGCCATCAGGAAGGGGGGCTCTACATCTGTTTGCCGAGTGAAATCTAATGGCCCTAACTTGTTAGACGAACTTTCGAAAGACTTCATAGTGAACTCTGCCGACCTTCCTTGGTAGTGGGTCAAGAGGCTGATCACCTCGGGCGAAAGGGTAAATCACGACTCACAGTGAAAGTGTACAACCTCTGCAGAGTGTAAAACTGTTATAACAGCCGTGCTCACGGTCACGAGTGGCCTTGGACCCTTATGGAATAGTTGATCATTAATAATGGATATGTTTTTGCTATTCGTTAATCATTTCACATGGATCATATGTTTATTGATTATATTGAGACACTTTGATATCATTGATATACTGTATTAATGCTATATAAAAGCTACATGCTGATAAACCTATGTTATGCCTTTGAGCCTCATGAACCCCATATTATATTTGTTGAGTTCGACATGGACTCACTCTTGCTATTTCCACCACACTCCAGTGTGTTGAAAGGTGCTGCTTAGAAGAAGGATGAAAGTGTAGTGGAGTTTTCAGAAGTCTTTTCAGAAGTGTTTGGCATATGGAACCCCCAGTCAGCCGTCCCTGTGATGTTGGAGCCTGAAGAAAAGATTAGTGACCGTTCCGCGACACTCTGATAGTTGTAAGTGTTAATATAGTATGTTTTCCGCCTTATATAAACATTGTTTTGATACTTTTTTATTCTGACATATGTGTGGACTTCCTGGGCACACATATGATTAGCCTGGTTTTGTTCTTTGGAAAACCGGGTGCGACATTTCACGTAACTCGAGTGTTGCTCTAAGATAAAGCTATTCGACACTCGTATGCTCACCGAGAACAAACGAGGTGACCACTATGTCACTAATTAGATAACAAGCATACAAACATCACAGTCAAGCATTTGAGAGGTTCAATCAAATTAGCTTAAGCAACCATTACTAAGCATTAGGCTCACCCATAGCAAGCATTTATCTAAAGCAAGAACTAACTACAAGTTTAGCCCAAAACAAACGCTAGCTATGGTAGCCAACTTAGCATGTGCACAAAATCTAGACAGCAGCACAGTAGTTACATGTTTCAGCCATAACTGAGGTGGTAGACATTCCACAAAGGTGATCCTAGACTTTCTAGAAAGCTTAGGAAGATTTTCACACTTTTGTTATTCATACCAAAAGCTAATTCACAAGTTAACACAACCAAACATGCTAATGTTTCAGGTCTGTACAAACATGGACAGAAAACTGACATGAACTTCAAAAATGCGTAACTGGGGTTCTAGGGACTGAACAAGGCTGATCCTTAACCTGATGTAAAGCTTATTAAGTTTTTCATAACTTTCTTATTATCATATTAAGATGATTCTATAGCTAACAAGGCCAAACAAGACATCTCTGCACAGATTTGGACAGATTCTGTTATTCCACTTTGCAAGCTCATTACTAGAGATTTAGACCACCAAAATTAGTGCTATAGGACATTTTGGAAATCTTAGAAAAAGTACTACACTTCTTCTATTATCTCCAAGACATGATTCTATATGCACATAGGTCAAACAAACCAAACATTCAGATCTATTCAGAGCATAAGCAAAACCTGACAGCAAACTTCTAAAATTCATAACTCTCAAACCATAAGGCCTAGTGTCATGAAATTTTAGGACACGCTAGATAAGTAAGTTAGATACAACTTTGGTATTCTCCATAATTACAGAAAACACGATTATGACCACAAAGGCATCACTATAACAGAAACCATTCTAGCAGCCAACGTTTAACAAGCAAAGCAAATCTTTCCTTTGTTCTACTTAACAAGAGATCACACAAACATGTTATTCTAGTAGCTCTAAATATTATTACCTTAGACCAACACCAATTTAATTCATTCATGAGAATCATAATTACTGAAATGAGGTCTAAAGCTTTTACAAATGCTTGTATGAACAACATATCCACCACTTAGCTAAACTAGAGGACATCTATAGGTTCAAGCATGTAACCATACTTATTTCTAGCAAGCACATTCTATTCAATCACAAGTTACTTACTATAGAACAAGGGTGAGAAGAGCATAGTCATGCATAAAGCAATGATCATGAAGATGCATGCTTCGTCCTATTCGTCCTCACAAGATTGCCAACCAAAGGTGGCGATCACGTTCTATGTCGGTGGCATAACATGCACTCTCTCGATATATAGCTAGTTGTCAGCTACATTCGACTTACATATTCATGGTTAGCGGAACTACATAAAATTTTCATTGCAGCCCAATAATTCCTCAAATATAGCACACAATGAAAGTAGGAAAGTAAAATTCTAAGTACTCCCATGTAACACCCAAAAATTTTAAAATTTAGAATTAAAAGAAAAAAATTAGAGTTAGAAGGGTTTTGGTATGGGTTTAAATAATTTAGATAATAATTAATGGGGAATTAAGATTTAAAATTTTAGATGAAATACTTGATGATGCATTCATGCTGTTGCATTTATTTTATTGAGTGGTGTGGTTTTTATTTTGTTTGATTTGGAATTTCAAATCTCTTTAAATGGTTTTGGAAATCAATAAATAAAAAAAGAAAAAGAGAGGGGCATACCTGTGCTAAGGTGGCCTGGAGGCCCGCTCGGCCGGTCTGTGGCCGTTTTCCCCGCTGTTGGGCCGAGCTGCTCTTCCCCGCGCGCGTGTGGGCCAGCCCAGACGAGACCACGTGCTCCTATTCCTCTCTGGTGACGCTGACGAACCAGGCCCGCCTGTCAGTGCGCCTCTTCTTCCTCGCGCCATGGCCGAGTCTGACACGAACGCTGCCACCACCGTATCTCCACCACATAAATCAGGATTTCCTACCCGAATACAAGATTTTGGTGCTATAAGAGAGAAGTCGTGACCCTCTCACCCCTTTTTCCATCTAAAAACCCGAGTTTGGTCCCGTGAAATCGAGCCTCGAAGCTTGGAACCCTAGGCGTGTTCGGTCACAAGCCGTCGAAGCTTACGGGTGGATTTGCGTTTTTTTTATTCGCTTGGGTGAGTTTGCCATCTTCTTCTCTCCCTCCCCATGCTTTTCTTTTGAATTTTGGTGCTTTGAACTGCGAGATTGAAGCTTTCCGTGAGCCGGCAATGGCGCCGCCGTTCTTCCCGAGCCGCGTCTCGTTCTCAAGCCGTCGTAGCTTCCCTAGATCGCATAGATGGGTTCGCGGTGATCTCCTCTTCCGATTGGGGTCGGATGCGTGGTGAACCATGGTCGGATGAGGTGGGTCCGAAGCTTTCCGGCGAGTCCATGGCGGCGTCCATGGTGGCCACCGGCCGGAGGTACTGTAGCCGGCCGGAACCGAGGAAGAAGGATCGGTCTTCTACTGTAGCGTTGCAGATGATTGCGAGCCGTCCAAATCGAGATCAACGGCCCAGATTAGAACTTACCCCTTCGCGGGTAAATTTGTTAAAGAGACCCTCAACTTTTTAGTTATGAACCCGCGGTCCGTAGCGTAAAACTGAAAGTACGTTTTCGTGTTTGGAAAGCGTATTTTCTTCCGGTTTAATCAAAAATACGTTTTCAGGAAATTACAGTTTTGCCACTAGAATTGTTTTGGTCATAAAATCTTCGTTTTAACTCCGATTTGATCCGTTCAAGTTGCGTTAGGTTCGTATTTGCGAGCTCTACATGTTAGTGTAGTTGTACAGTTAGTTTTAATAATTTATTTTTCGAGTTTATAATTAAGTATTTATTTATCTATAGGAAATCTTAGAAAATTCATAACTTTCACGTTTTAACTCCGAATTTAGTGATCTTTGCGTCTGTGTGATCGTAGAAACGTGTAGAAGAGTTTTATAAACTTTTATTACTGTTTTGCTACTGTTGGTGTACTGTTCTAATTGTATCTCTTTGTTTGCTTCGTGTTCGTTTGATTGGATGCATGTGTGTTGTTGATTGATGATCGAGTATAGAAGGTGAGCAGTATCTGGACGATTTGGAGTATTACTTTGAGCCAAGGCAGCAGTATCACTTGGAAAGCTTTGATCAAGGCAAGTATAACACAGGACTATCCTTGTTACCTATACATTGAATTGTCATACATATGCATGTGCTTACCTTGACAACCTTAGAGATTATAACTTAGTGATTGTTATCTTGATTCCTTGTCAACCTTGGGAATGCATATGGGTAGCTACTGCTAGTGCTTAAACTAAGAACAATGATCTTGTAATTTGATTAATGGATTAAGCAATCAACTATTAAGATGATTTTATTACTGTTAAAAGGGGGCTAGAGCATGTGTATTATCTTGATGCTCTGGTTTCTCTCCATAAGGACTTATCTGTAAGTGATAACCGGGATATACAGTACAGCTGTGAGGGCTATATGGCTCTGGCTTTAGTTGTTCAAGAGACCTTTTCTAGCTTGTTAGAGGTTACCTTAAATGGCGTAAGAATGGCTTGCCACGTTGGGTGTAGTGCGAGCCCTGGCCTAGTGTGTATAGGCTGCGGTTGTTGTGCCACAGGGAAGGGGGGTTCTACATCTGCCTGCCGAGTGAATCTAATGGCCCTAACTTGTTAGACGAACTTTTGAGTGGCTTTATATGGTTCTCGGGTGTTTGGGCTTGATCTCCCCACTCATTTGGAAATCATGACTCACAGTGAAAGTGTACACCTCTGCGCAGAGTTAAAAACTGGTATACTAGCCGTGCTCACGGATACGAGCGGCCTTGGGGATTCTTATGGAATAGTTGATCATAACTGTTATATCATGTTTAATTATTGTTGATTATTATTTGCTCATGTTAATGCTATTCATTATCCTTATTACAATTGATCATTGGTTCTTTAATGGGAAGTGGTTTATCTTGATGCTACTCAATTGCTAATATATGATTAAAAGCTAAACGCAGTTAAACAATGTCTAGCCTTTTTGAGCCTCATGAACCCTGTGTTATATTTGTTGAGTTCGACATGGACTCACCCTTGCTATTTCCACCATAACAGATGAAGATATAGAGGAAGATTATCGGAATGAGTACTAGTCTTGGTGTCAACCAGTCAACCGTGTCCCTGTGTGGAGTTTCCGCTGAAGAATTACTATTAGTTATTATTACCTATCGTTCAAGACTATGTCTTAAATACTTATTCGTTATGTTATAAGCACTGTGATGATACTTTGTAATTTGTCAACTTATGTGTGCGACTGTTTCCTGGGGCGCACATGAGTCTTTTATGCATCCTATTTTTGTCCTTAAAAATGGGTGTGACAGATTGGTATCGGAGCCGACCTTCGCAGCCACGGGCGCGTGCGGGCCAGGGGCTGGACATGGGGTTCATTGCGCGCGTGTAGGCTCTGCGGAGTGTACGGCGTGGCACATGTGCCGGCACTGGGCGCACGGTCGCGTGTGCTAAGAGGGAACGTTCCTGGCTATCGTTTGCCTGATTGTGGGTATGTTGGGCCCAACGAGGACGTCGGGTTCTTTGAACGGGGGGTGTATGTCACACCCAGCCCAATTTGGAATTTGGCTCATAGTGGCCCATGTGAATGTTATGAGATATTGTGGAGAGTTTAGTCCCACCTTGGTTGTTTAGAGTGGGATAGACCAACATATAAGGCTTCTAGAGTCTATCTCACCATCCCGGGTTAATCCTTTTACGCGAAGCGAGGACGAAAGCGTAAGTGGGATGGTGGTAGGTATATGGTTCATTCAGCGTGCAGAGTGGACCAATTTTCAGGCAACTCTAATTGATAAGCAACTTCCCCACGTCTAGTAATAACTTTAAATGGTCCAATATACCTTGGTGCTAGTTTACCTTTCATGTTAAACCTCTTCACACTTTTCATAGGTGACACCTTCAAATAGACATAATCACCTACCTCAAAAACTAAATCTCTTCTTCTATTGTCAGCATAACTCTTCTGACGAGACTGTGCTACTCTCAAATTCTCACGAATCACTCGCACTTGATCTTCTGCGTTTCTAAGAACATCTGTACCAAACACTTGAGATTCACCTGTCTGATCCCAAAACAATGGAGTTCTACACTTACGTCCATACAAAGCTTCAAACGGTGCCATCTTAAGACTCTGTTGATAACTGTTATTGTAAGAGAATTCCGCATAAGGCAAACTCTTATCCCAACTAGTTCCATATTGCAATGCACAAGCTCTCAACATATCCTCTAATACCTGGTTGGTCCTTTCAGTCTGTCCATCTGTCTGTGGATGATATGCTGTACTAAAATTCAATTTTGTTCCCAATGATTCATGCACGGCTTTCCAAAAATGCGACGTAAACTGCGATCCTCGATCAGATACAATCTTCTTTGGTACTCCATGCAAACAGACTATTCTCTCCATATACAACTCTGCCAATTTTGGTCCATGGTAAGTAGTCTTAACTGGTATAAAATGAGCAACTTTAGTCAATCTATCCACTATCACCCAAATAGAATCATAACCTCTCTGAGTACGCGGTAACCCTACTATAAAATCCATACCAACTTCCTCCCACTTCCATTCAGGAATCTTCATTGGTTGCAACAATCCAGCAGGTCTCTGATGCTCTGCTTTCACCCTCTGACAAGTGTCACACAATGCCACATACTCAGCCACATCTCACTTTAATCCAACCCACCAATATTTCTGTTTAAGATCCAAATACATCTTAGTACTACCAGGATGAATAGAATAAGCTGACTCATGAGCTTCGCGAAGAATTGCCTGTCTAACAGTTTGATCCTCAGGTACACACAACCTCTTTCCAAATCACAAAATTCCATTATCATCCATTCGAAAGCCTGGTGACTTACCAATCACTATATCTTCCGCTATCTTCTTTAGTTTCTCATCCTTCAACTGACCCTTGTATATTTCTTGCTCTAAGGTAGGCTCTATCACTAATTCCATTGTATTAGTAACAATGCCCAAATTCAAATATTCAAATTCAGCACATAACTCACTAGTCATAGACAACGTCCGTATCTCATTGGCATAATTTTTCCTACTAAGAGCATCAGCTACTACATTAGCCTTACCAGGATGATAGTGTATCTCAATATCATAATCCTTAATCAACTCTAACCATCTGCGTTGCCTCAAATTCAGATCTGACTGAGTGAAAATATACTTCAAACTCTTATGATCAATGTATATATCACTCTTATGTCCAATCAAATAATGTCTCCAAATCTTTAAAGCATGAACTACAGCTGCTAACTCCAAATCATGTGTAGGATAATTCAACTCATGCTTTCTCAACTGCCTAGATGCATAAGCTACAACTCTGCCTTCTTGCATAAGAACACATCCCAAACCTTGACGAGAAGCATCACAATAAATAGAAAACTTCTTACTCAAATCTGGCAAAACCAAAATAGGCGCTGTAGTCAACCTCTTCTTCAATCCCTCAAAACTAGCTTGACATTTATCTGACCACACAAACTTGGCATTCTTCTCTAACAGAGATGTCATAGGTTTAGCAAGTTTAGAAAACCCTTCAATAAACCGTCTGTAATATCCAGCTAATCCCAAGAAACTACGAATCTCGCTAACATCAATAGGTGGTTTCCAATTTAATACATCCTTTACTTTACCTGGATCCACTGATATCCCTCCATTAGAAACAATATGACCAAGGAAAGAAACTTCCTTCAACCAAAACTCACATTTACTTCGCTTCGCATACAGTTTATGCTCTCTAAGCTTATGCAATACCAACCTCAAATGTTCAGCATGCTCTTCCTCCGTCTTGGAAAATACCAGTATATCATCAATAAACACTACCACAAACTTATCCAAATATTCCATGAACACCTTATTCATCATGTACATAAAGTATGCAGGTGCATTGGTCAATCCAAATGACATAACAGTATACTCATACAACTCATACCTTGTAGTAAAAGCTGTCTTTGGAATATCAGAAACACGAATCTTCAACTGATGATAACCAGAACGTAAATCAATCTTAGAGAACACACAAGCACCTCTCAACTGATCAAACAAGTCATCAATCCTGGGCAAAGGGTACTTATTCTTGATAGTTACCTCATTTAGTGACCGGTAATCAACACACATCCTCTGACCGCCATCTTTCTTATCAACAAAAATAACTGGTGCTCCCCATGGTGATGAACTAGGTCTAATAAAACCTTTATCTTGTAATTCTTTAATTTGTTTCTTAAGTTCTTCTAATTCATCTACTCTCATCCTATATGGTCGTTTGGCTATAGGTGCAGTTCCAGGAAGTAATTCAATAAGAAATTCAATGTCTCTGTCAGGTGGCATACCTGGCAATTCATCAGGGAAGACATCCGGAAATTCCTCAATCACTGAATTCTCCTTAATAGTATCTTCAAGCTGATTCACCACAGCGGTTGGTTGCTTCTGCACTGCTACATCCACATTGATTTTATCTCCATTAGGTGCAGTCACAATTACCACTTTCTGCTGACACTGAATCTCTGCCTGATTTTGCTTCATCCAGTCCATACCCAATATCACATCAATACCAGATGTCCTCAACACTATAGGAGTTATCTTAAACTCTACCCCCCTTAATACCATACTAATTGGAAGACAACGATTACTGGTTTGCATGGTACCTCCAGGTGAATTTACTAAGAGAGGTTCTTTCATAGCTAGCATGGGTATACTATGCATTTTAACAAAAATGTTGGATATGAATGTATGAGATGCTCCAGAGTCAAAAAGAACAGTTGCAGGAGTGGAATGTACATTGAACGTACCAATCATAACTTCTGGTGCATCATGAGTTGTATCAGAAGACACGTGATTCATCCTTCCAGTACCAGATTGCCTCTGGTTGCTCTTCTGGCTCTGAGGAGTCTGCTGGTTCTGCTTCTTAGGACAATGGTAAGACATATGCCCCTCTTTACCACAGACAAAACATCTAGTAGGCGTGCTGGGAGCACTATTCTTCATGGGGGTAACATTGGAATTTCCAGTGCGAGGAGTCTGTTGCCCAGTCTGCTGATACTATTGACGTTGTGGATATGATGAACGCTGTTGTGACTGATTACTTTGCCAATTCTGGGACCACCTCTGATTCGGATTACAATTCCACTGGCTAACCGGTCCCTGAAACTTCTGATGGAAACCATGCTGAGAATTAGTGCGCTGACGGTTGTTGCTTCCTGAGCTTTGTACCTTCATCTTCCTCTTCCTGTCCATCTCTCTGCGCTCATTATCAAGCACAATAGCTTTATTTACCAGCTCTTGAAAACTAGCATAGTTGTTCCCCTTCAACTGCAAGCGAAGATCATAATAAATTCCCTTCAAGAAAAGACGCTGCCTGTCTGCATCTTCCCTCACTTCATTAGGAGCATAGCGAGCCAACTGGGTGAACCTGTCATGATATTCACTAACGCTCATCTGTCCCATCCTAAGGTTTCTGAATTCTTCCTGCTTCAGCTCAATTATACCTTCAGGAATATGACGAGCTCAAAAATCTCTAACAAACTCATTCCAAGTGATAGGAGGAGCATTGTCAGGGCGTGCAGCTTGATACGACTCCCACCAAGTCTGAGCTGTCCCCTGTAACTGACCAGATGCATATAACACCTTCTCCATATCATTGCATTGGGCTATATTCAGCTGTTTCTCCACTGCCCTCACCCAATCATCTGCCTCTAAAGGATCAGCAGCATGAGAAAACACTGGAGGGCGTCCCTTCAAAAATTCCCCACGCTTATCCCTCACTTGCACAGGCGGTGGTCCTCCTGCAGGGGGATTGTTCTGCATGTGCTGCATAAACATCTGCATCATCTGGTTCTGAGTTTGCATGAGTTCCTCCATAGTAATGGGTGGGTTAACACCTCCATGACCTCTGCCACGACCTCTGCCTGACATCTGTTTCCAAAAATATAGAAGATGAAATTCAGTACGATCCGAGATGATGTATTCAATAGATAAGCAAAATCTGATTTTTCTGGGCGAACTCCAATTTCAGCAACTCAGTAAAACTGTCATATCTCGAGCTACAGACGTCCAATTTAGATGATCTTTACATGGTTGGAAAGCTTACAAAATTATCTACAACTTTTATTCACAACACTTTTTCTGATTCTATCAATAAATTGGCCAAAAACTGAACTTAACCGAAACTGTTTCAGAATTCCAGACTGTGCAGTAACTCCAACTTGGAACAGGTATATCTCTTAGCTCTTAATAGATATTAAAATAATTCTTGCGGGGTTGGAAAGATATAGAAGTCTGATTATTCCCAGTAAAATTTCTTAAATTTCTCATAAACGGATTTTAAGTTATTTCTAAAACATCCCAGACTGATCTAAAAATCAGCAAAGGATAGAACTAAGTTAACCACATATTCAACTAATATATTTTGATCAAACTTAATATTCTTAACCATGGAACTTGTAGGCATGTCTACAAAACTCCAGCACACATTACAAAGATCCAAATCACACATTATCATAATAACAATCCATCAATCACACAATTGTTCACACCACAAACTGATTCTTTAAACAAACCAAACTTAAAATTAACTCGCAACTACTATCGTTCCTATTACATAGGGATTTTTCCTATTTCCTAATTAAGCTTCTCATAAATCTTGGAACGACCTAACTCCGCCCTTAATTGATCAATCTCCTTGTAAGCTTGCTCCTTAAGTTCTTTTTCCTTCAGCAACTCATCCTTCAAATCCACCTCATGGAGAGCCAATTCACGAGCTAATCCCACCGTAGCTTGTAAAGTCAAGGAGGAATCATCTGCAAGCGGCACGGTCCAAATACCCTTGTCATGTAAGAAACAAGGAAAATGCCGGAGTGCACCCTTTAACGTCTTGTCCGAGCGTAGACCATGGTAGTAAACAAATGCATTGAAAGCGACATCCTCCATGCTTATCTCCACGGTTGCCCGTCTCACTCTGGTAATGAACTTTGACTCCACCTTAGACTCCTTAGTGGTAGGATCCCTTTTCTTAACCCATAACTCCGTTTCCCAATAGGAATCCATCCATGGATGACTATACTCTGCACTGCGATACTCCAACGTAGCTTCCCAGTCGTAGTAGTAGTTGTCCAAGGTTCTTGTCAACATGTCATGGAAGAAAGCATCAGCTTTAGGAACCATGATATGAAACTTCGTAGTCCACCCCATAACTACATTCTCCATTGGTGTATCACCAACTCTTGATTCAGCATCAGATAGCTCTTGATCACCATCTTCATACGGCTCCTGAGGTTTGAAACGGGCAACGTACTGTGCAGCTAACAGACGGGGATAAGGAGACATCTACAAGATTTAGACATAGATTAGATAGAATCAATGTATTTTCACAATAGAATAAAGTAGAGGAAGCATAAAACTTTAGTAATTAACAAGGTGAAAAGAGGAAGCATGAATTAAGTGAAGTATGGATGCTATTAACGACCATTCTAACAAGGCTCGCGTCCTACAGTCAACACGGCTCAGATCCTTATCTGGAGTGCATGATGTGTTCCATGTTTCACAACTTAAGAAGTGTTTACGGGTGCCTGAGGAGCAGATACCTTTAGAAGAGTTGACTGTTAAAGAGGATCTTACATATGAAGAGTTTCCGATTAAGATTTTAGAGACTGCTGAGAGAGTTACTCGAAGTCGGGTTATTAAAATATGCAAGGTGCAGTGGAATCGATATTCAGAGGCAGAGGCAACTTGGGAAAGAGAGGATGAATTGAGGAAATCATATCCGTAGTTGTTTGAGTAAGCAGTTCAATCTCGAGGACGAGATTCTTTTAAGGAGGGTAGAATTTGTAACACCCAAAAATTTTAAAATTTAGAATTAAAAGAAAAAAATTAGAGTTGGAAGGGTTTTGGTATGGGTTTAAATAATTTAGATAATAATTAATGGGGAATTAAGATTTAAAATTTTAGATGAAATACTTGATGATGCATTCATGCTGTTGCATTTATTTTATTGAGTGGTGTGGTTTTTATTTTGTTTGATTTGGAATTTCAAATCTCTTTAAATGGTTTTGGAAATCAATAAATAAAAAAAAAGAAAAAGAGAGGGGCATACCTGTGCTAAGGTGGCCTGGAGGCCCGCTCGGCCGGTCTGTGGCCGTTTTCCCCGCTGTTGGGCCGAGCTGCTCTTCCCCGCGCGCGTGTGGGCCAGCCCAGACGAGACCACGTGCTCCTATTCCTCTCTGGTGACGCTGACGAACCAGGCCCGCCTGTCAGTGCGCCTCTTCTTCCTCGCGCCATGGCCGAGTCAGACACGAACACTGCCACCACCGTATCTCCACCACATAAATCGGGATTTCCTACCCGAATACAAGATTTTGGTGCTATAAGAGAGACGCCGTGACCCTCTCACCCCTTTTTCCATCTAAAAACCCGAGTTTGGTCCCGTGAAATCGAGCCTCGAAGCTTGGAACCCTAGGCGTGTTCGGTCACAAGCCATCGAAGCTTACGGGTGGATTTGTGTTTTTTTTATTCGCTTGGGTGAGTTTGCCATCTTCTTCTCTCCCTCCCCATGCTTTTCTTTTGAATTTTGGTGCTTTGAACTGCGAGATTGAAGCTTTCCGCGAGCCGGCAATGGCGCCGCCGTTCTTCCCGAGCCGCGTCTCGTTCTCAAGCCGTCGTAGCTTCCCTAGATCGCATAGATGGGTTCGCGGTGATCTCCTCTTCCGATTGGGGTCGGATGCGTGGTGAACCATGGTCGGATGAGGTGGGTCCGAAGCTTTCCGGCGAGTCCATGGCGGCGTCCATGGTGGCCACCGGCCGGAGGTACTATAGCCGGCCGGAACCGAGGAAGAAGGATCGGTCTTCTACTGTAGCGTTGCAGATGATTGCGAGCCGTCCAAATCGAGATCAACGGCCCAGATTAGAACTTACCCCTTCGCGGGTAAATTTGTTAAAGAGACCCTCAGCTTTTTAGTTATGAACCCGCGGTCCATAGCGTAAAACTGAAAGTACGTTTTCGTGTTTGGAAAGCGTATTTTCTTCCGGTTTAATCAAAAATACATTTTCAGGAAATTACAGTTTTGCCACTAGAATTGTTTTGGTCATAAAATCTTCGTTTTAACTCTGATTTGATCCGTTCAAGTTGCGTTAGGTTCGTATTTGCGAGCTCTACATGTTAGTGTAGTTGTACAGTTAGTTTTAATAATTTATTTTTCGAGTTTATAATTAAGTATTTATTTATCTATAGGAAATCTTAGAAAATTCATAACTTTCACGTTTTAACTCCGAATTTGGTGATCTTTGCGTCTGTGTGATCGTAGAAACGTGTAGAAGAGTTTTATAAACTTTTATTACTGTTTTGCTACTGTTGGTGTACTGTTCTAATTGTATCTCTTTGTTTGCTTCGTGTTTGTTTGATTGGATGCATGTGTGTTGTTGATTGATGATCGAGTATAGAAGGTGAGCAGTATCTGGACGATTCGGAGTATTACTTTGAGCCAAGGCAGCAGTATCACTTGGAAAGCTTTGATCAAGGCAAGTATAACACAGGACTATCCTTGTTACCTATACATTGAATTGTCATACATATGTATGTGCTTACCTTGACAACCTTAGAGATTATAACTTAGTGATTGTTATCTTGATTCCTTGTCAACCTTGGGAATGCATATGGGTAGCTACTGCTAGTGCTTAAACTAAGAACAATGATCTTGTAATTTGATTAATGGATTAAGCAATCAACTATTAAGATGATTTTATTACTGTTAAAAGGGGGCTAGAGCATGTGTATTATCTTGATGCTCTGGTTTCTCTCCATAAGGACTTATCTGTAAGTGATAACCGGGATATACAGTACAGCTATGAGGGCTATATGGCTCTGGCTTTAGTTGTTCAAGAGACCTTTTCTAGCTTGTTAGAGGTTACCTTAAATGGCGTAAGAATGGCTTGCCACGTTGGGTGTAGTGCGAGCCCCTGGCCTAGTGTGTATAGGCTGCGGTTGTTGTGCCACAGGGAAGGGGGGTTCTACATCTGCCTGCTGAGTGAATTTAATGGCCCTAACTTGTTAGACGAACTTTTGAGTGGCTTTATATGGTTCTCGGGTGTTTGGGCTTGATCTCCCCACTCATTTGGAAATCATGACTCACAGTGAAAGTGTACACCTCTGCGCAGAGTTAAAAACTGGTATACTAGCCGTGCTCACGGATACGAGCGGCCTTGGGGATTCTTATGGAATAGTTGATCATAACTGTTATATCATGTTTAATTATTGTTGATTATTATTTGCTCATGTTAATGCTATTCATTATCCTTATTACAATTGATCATTGGTTCTTTAATGGGAAGTGGTTTATCTTGATGCTACTCAATTGCTAATATATGATTAAAAGCTAAACGCAGTTAAACAATGTCTAGCCTTTTTGAGCCTCATGAACCCTGTGTTATATTTGTTGAGTTCGACATGGACTCACCCTTGCTATTTCCACCATAACAGATGAAGATATAGAGGAAGATTATCGGAATGAGTACTAGTCTTGGTGTCAACCAGTCAACCGTGTCCCTGTGTGGAGTTTCCGCTGAAGAATTACTATTAGTTATTATTACCTATTGTTCAAGACTATGTCTTAAATACTTATTCGTTATGTAATAAGCACTGTGATGATACTTTGTAATTTGTCAACTTATGTGTGCGACTGTTTCCTGGGGCGCACATGAGTCTTTTATGCATCCTATTTTTGTCCTTAAAAATGGGTGTGACATCCCATATACATATACCCCTGTATATATACATGTAGCACCAAAACTACCCGAATCAGAAATCACCTATAATTAAGTACCTTCATATATACATGTGTGTAACATGTAAATAATCCAGTAACCAAAACTAGCTCTCCCTTAGACTGACGGATGTTCGGTCATGCTCTCACAAGTCACACTTACCTGAGCGTAGGTGTGACGTTGCATAAAAGTAAACTAGTGACATATATGGCTATTTCATATATGAAGGCTACCTCTAATCTGACACACCGGGTAGTATAGTGTGGGAGAGTTATCACACATACATACCTTGGCCTGGGCGTAGATGCATAAATGAAAAAACCCCAAGTTAGTACTTATATAAGCCACCTAATAATCCTTATATGGGTATAAGAAAATTGACCACTGGCATACTTAGGTTTAAAGTTCAGATTTGACAAAGCTATATATAGCTATAAGTTGATAAAACTCATTTTATAAAACAAAACCTTTGTTTTAAATACACATATGATAAGTTTAATGTTGAATCTTGCTACGATGCTAGCTGTCATAGAACCGTCCAAATTATAAGAGCACAAGTATAAAAACAATCACCGAAGTGATCAAATGCTCACACTTGAGCCCATATAACTCCGGCAGTCCAATGAAATCACAAGGGATTTCAAACCAACCAACATACAAGCCAAGATCATAGTGATTCAACATAACAAGACACATGTTACATCCATTTCACAAGTAATCTAATATACATCGGAGTTCAACATAGTTATTACAACTTAAGTTCAAAAGTAGCGGAAGCAAAGTAATTTGAAACTAAGATTAATCTTATTTCAAATACATGCCAGTACCAAGGTCAACTTCCAACAAAAGCATTAGAGACAAGATAAATAAGAAGGATCATGCCCACGATCGCACTCCACCACTAAGGCAGGAGCCAACTAACTCTTGCAGTCGCCATGATACTTCACAACCTGCAACAAGTGGGGATAGAACCCTGAGTACGAGAAGGTACTCAGCTAGACTTACCCGTCAAAACTAGAAATAAAGTGACACCAAGGATCATGCAAGGCTGATATAGAGTGGGCTAGCTTGACAACATTTTACATAAAAGCTTAATATAGATAAGTAATCATTAATGTTTAAGCATCAAGTTAATAATTATTAACCTATCATCTATATTAGCACCTATACTAGAGCACTCACTTAATTAGGAGAAAACAATATTAGTCATAGCAGGTATAAATTGAGGCAATATTTAAATCATCATCCAATTAACGATCCATTCAATTAAGTGAATCTACATTGCCGCTGTTCAAGTCAAGTGCTCACTAACCAGGAGCGACAGCGATTCAAATTGAATTCCTATCCAGCTGGAGGGGTACTTCTAACACTCACCGCGCAGGCCCTTGCTAGGGTCGTACAAGCCACCTTTGGTACAATTCAATAGTCGTGAGTTCGACTGATGCCGCATCCCCAAGGGAAACACTCTGCCAGGTGATAGAGACACTAACCCCCTTGGTCTTACGCCAATGTCCCGAAGCACATCCTTACTTCCTCCAAGATACGACCTACCCTTCGATTCCCGGCCTGAACTGTATTACTCAGCTTCGCGGTCGGAACGGCTTATCCGGCCAACTAAGTGTTAGACTGCGTTCAACATGACTTAAGGACGTACAACGAATCGGTCCTTAAATGACTCAGACGGGGATATATCCACACCCAAGACCTCCATGACTTGTTACTTCAATATCGTCATCCTGCTCGGTCTCCTTTCATATTATTAGCACATGGTTCTTTTCCATGATAGCAAATATAGTCAACCGTGCCATATATGAATATCCCTACATCTCGCAGGTGACAGAAAATCACATGACTTCTACCGCTTAAAGCAGGGCTAAGCATCTACTCAATCTTGAGCTAATAGAATTTAGGTTCATATATCTGGACAAGGAGTAATATCGATGCAACAAGGTTTTCACCCAACTCCTATACGTAATGCAACAATACATATAACACATATATAGTATTTGCTTTGAAAAGTAGGGAGTCTTATAATACTCTGGGGCTTTCCTAGGATCTGACTCAAGTCAGAGTTTGTGAGATGAAACTTGCTTGGCGAGCATTCCCTCATTCTAGCACTTGTCCGATCCTTCCATCTCCAAGATAGGTCCACCAACACCATCTTCTAGTTAGTTCCACATCACGTCCTTTACGTGTTTCAGCTAGCGTACCTAAATGAGGTGCAATAATGCATATGTATGAATGCATAGAAGTGCAATAAACAAAGCAATCAAACAAGCGCACCAAAGTTCACATAGGCACCTAGAGCTAATCAACTTAATCCTCACTAAGGCATAACATAGAAGACGGCAAGCGCATCAATCAAGGCACAAGTATCATAAGATTATAGGGTACCAACCTAAGTACCATCAAAGATATGAGTCATACTTTAACACACAAGCATGGCAAAGTGAATCAAAGCACTAAAACTAGAATTTGCCACTTTCTGGGTACTAGAACAGTACTTAAGTAATTTAACAATAACTGGAGATCTACAACTCCAAATAACTTGCAAGAAGATATTATGGAAAGCTTATAAAATTGTCGACAATTCATTTAATATCACCTAAGCCTGATTTCCAAGTTTAATGGGTCAAAAAGATGAAACTACAGAACCTGGTCTGCTCCAAAAAGAGAGCAACCAAATCTGGGACCTAACTTTAAATACTATAACTCAAAAACTACTTAGCCAAATGCTACCAAATTTTAACACAAGCTAGATACAGGAATTATATACAACTTTTCTATAGACAAGATTCCCAGAAAACATAATTAACATGGGGTAATTTACATTGTCCCCAGAACTGTCCAGAAACTAATAATCGCAAGAAATAATTATTAACATATGTTGCAAACATATAATTAGGCAAAACCAACTTTACCAACATGTAACACATGACTAATGAACACCAGAAAACATAGTTTCCATTCCTTAATAAATTCTTTTAATGCATTTTCTTAATTTATTTAGATAATTAGGTGGAATTATGAACACATATCAAAGGTGCACAATAAGTTCTACCAAAATTACAGTGACCTACATATGTCCCCAAAAGTCTACTGTCCTAATTTCAAGCCATTTAGACATGTGTATCAACCTTTATGAAAAAGACAAATGGCTTTTACAATAAATCATGTGAGAGCAAGTTAAACCTACATCTCACTCATCTAGCAACCAAAGCTCATGAAATTTTAACCAAAGTTCGCCCATATCATCAGTAGACTACCATAAAAATTTCACATCAATTGGAATACCAAAACTCAATACAAAAATGACAAGAAACACAATGTAGATTTGCTCCTTAATCAAGATTAAATCAAAACTCTACAAAAACCGTACACAACTAGTAGGTTTAATATTTTTATTAGTTATTACATGTTATTATAAGATTAACAGAACAAGAATCCCTATTTTTGGATATCTAAAACTCCAAATCTTGCTCTGGTCAATTTTGAAGGCATTTTTAGAGCTCTTTTCCAACTTAAATCAAAACACCAGAAAACTTCTACAAACATGTAAAATTTTATGATTCTACTACATAGAGATTTTCTCAAGGTTTCCAAAAGGTCCATATTTGCTATTTTTGGAACTTCCTAGCCCGAGATATGGAATTTAGAAGATTTAACACAAAATTTGAAATTCAAAAAACAGAATTAACCAAACCCTACTAAACTGCTAGGTGCACCCAAACCAGTACCCAAATCAGCCACCACTTAAACTGACATGCGGGACCCGCTGTACATTTGAGCCCACTTGTCATTCACATCGAGAGAGAGAGGGACACAGGACCGACTCCTCCTTCCTCTTCGCTGGGACACCAGGAGCAGGGGAGGGCAAGTGTCGGCCGGCCATCCGGCGGTGAGGCGGTCGCCGGCTGCGGCGGAAGGCTTGGAGCAACCCCTACCCTGCGTGCACCCAAGGGAGGTGGAAACTCTCCCGGAGACCACCTACGGTGTTCTGGCCACGAGTGCCAGTGGCACGGGACGACGGTGGCAGGCGGTGGCGGTGCTCCAGTGACGAACAACCTCAGGCGAGGAGCGTGGGAGGTGCGGCGTGAGGTGAGGGAGGTGGTGTGGTGGTTCAATTTGGCGGTAGGGTGCTTGGTGGTGACCGGCCACGGAGCTCTGCTCGGCTCGGCAATGGCGGCCAGGGTGATGGCGTGCTCTGGCGGGCGCCGGCTCAACCGAGGTGCGCCAGCCATAGAGGAGGATGAGGCGGAGGTGTCAATGCATGTGATTGAGCATATGGATGGATGGAGTGATGGGACAGCGGTGGCCGCGGAGCTTGGCCGGCGGTCATGGCGGTGGCGCGCTCTGCGCTACGCGTGCGCGCGCTGCGGGCAAAGCAAGGGCGAGCGCGAGGGCATGGAGAGGGTGGCGAAGTCAGTGGTGCACACAGCTGAGGCCACGGTGCTTGGAGCATTGGGAGCAGCAGCAATGGCCAAAGCTCCGCTCAGCTATGGCGGACGTGGCCGCGCGCTGGTCCACCTGCTGGCCCGGCCGACGAGGCCCGCCGTGCTCGATCGCCGGAGCCATGCTCGCCGTCGGGCTGGGGAGAGAGAGAGAGGCGGCGGAGAGAGGCGAGGTAGGGAGGATGGGCAGGGGCGCGGGTGGGAGATGGGAGAGAGAGGGGAGAAAAAGGGAGGGAGAGTACGACGTGTGAACCCCACCAGCTGGTAGTTGGTATAGAAGATGAATATAGAGTATGGATAAGTGTGGAGAAACTGTATATTTTGTGGTGACTAAGATAAAATATTCCTTTTAGATGATAAATATAAAGGTTCATGAGTGCGGATAGTCTTATCAGGCAAGGGGGTGGGAAGTGGGATACGTGATTAGCAGCGAATCCCTATTTCTGTTGCTAGGCATGTGTTGGCAGAGGGGGATTGTGTTGTAGTGCGCCGCGCGTACGGCGAAACCAGCGACCGCACCGCAAGGCCGCTCTGCGTACGGAACAGCAGCCAGCCACCGGATAGAGGATCGGGCAGCCCATAGTATTTTTCACCGACGTGGCCACCGCGAGGGCACGTCAAGGCCACGGCGTTTAAAGACTTTAAAAATGCACCCAAGCTGTTTGGAATTTCTCCACCTGGAAGCATATTGGGCTTCCCCGGCAAGCGCACCCCTTAAATTTTAACAAAATTGAAGATTAGCGGAGAAGCACGTGACTAAATTTATCCCTAAAAACTAACTGCGTGTCTTTATTTACTCTATTCTATTCATTCTAAGTTGTACGTCATTTTGATTTTTATGTACATAGTCTTTGTTACGCACCTAGAAATATGTTATATTTATATATATATGTACTAAAAGCTATGTATTTAGAAAAACGAAAACGACTTATAATTTAGAACAGAGGGAGTACATTATTTTATCTACGTCATGTGGAATTTGGGAAAGAGTGAAACCGTAATTCTTTTTAGAATGAGCACCTAATGTTGCAGCAGGTAGCGGAAAAGACTACGGAGTGCTTAGTGCAATATAGACAGGCTCTCCAACCACAAGTTTAAATTTTGGAATGTTTTGCCAGGCTTTGTGGGTGGGTGGGTGCGTGGGGGGGGGGGGGGGGGGGGGGGGGGAGTTGATTGTGCTTTGGCACAAGAGTGTGGATGGCGCTATTTGAGACAGCAGTGTTGTTGGTGTTTATCCTGCCTTTATATTAAAAAAAAAGGGTACAATTACATGCGTGAACCTTTAGTTCATGCAGCCCAGCTAACAATGAGAAACTAACAACTAACACACACTTTTGCCATTAAAAATACTTACGGGTTTGGAATCACAAAAGCAGAATAGAGTAACATGGTATAACACTGCTTGTACAATGGTCTTACACCGTGACGCAGTATAGACTTCAATTGTGTGAATACATGGACTGATGCAGTGGCAACTAAATGATGATGCTTTGTTCACCCGTATGTTCATTGTCATCATTGGTGGCCATATTAGTTGGGTGTGATTGTCGTGGGGGCTACAATGACTTTATCACTTGAACATATTTGCTCAAAATTTATTGCAATGATAGACAACAAACTGAATAATAATGCAAGTAAATTTCGTCTCAGGATGAAAAACAAATCTGTACGCATTCATATACCACAAGTGCAAAACAATGGGAAAGTTGTCCCACGTACATTCCAGCCCACAGGATTTTTGCTTAGACACACATTTAATTGTTCTCACCATCGTCGTCGCATGAGCTGTCACTTTGCACCAATATCACAAGAACGTAATTTCACAAGTGTTCTTTTTTTTTGTCATGCCACAAGAACTATAACGTCGAAATTGACCTGTCTTGCTCGTGTGTTTCCTTTTTGTGGTGCGAAACCAAACACCTCACTTGCAACAGTGGCAGCTGCGTCTGCAGTCCGACCAGGCAGTACGTGTCAGCTGGCTGCTGGCTCTTGCGAAGCAAGGTTGTTCAGAGAAAACGATGGTTCTGGCCACTTTGTGCATTCAAGTATGCATTGACAAGTTTCTGGCAACTGTATACAAACATCTGAGCCACGTCTCCTCAACCGCT
The DNA here is from genome assembly GCA_038087645.1 of Saccharum hybrid cultivar R570. NCBI lineage: Eukaryota > Viridiplantae > Streptophyta > Magnoliopsida > Poales > Poaceae > Saccharum > Saccharum hybrid cultivar. The sequence continues at coordinate 2,723,853 of JAQSUU010000751.1, forward strand.
CAACGATGAATTATATCCTTCTCTCGAGTCGAATGAGATGGATAAGTTTCGTGCAAAATTTGGTCCTTGATTATGGACCCATCGACTAAAACTAATTATAGCTGCTGGCCTCAAGCGAAGTAGGTTATGAAAAATAATTCGATTGGTTGGCTGAGTGCGTGTGAACAATTGCTTAGTCTTGGATATGCGATTACATATTACTCAGTACAAAAAGCGACATTATAAACACCGAAATGGTTGTTGAAACACAACTTTGACAAACAATGATTTCTAATAAATTGTATCTATAAAGTCTGACAGGATTATGTTATTGATTGTGATTCTATATACACTACTATACATAAACGATTACAAATTATATAACGGTGTACACAATACTAAAACCGTAAGTGACAATGTACAAAATAGTAGTAATCAGTATAAGATTTCTTTGAAACTCATGTTTATATCACTCATTTGACGTTTATTTGTGATATATTTGGTCCAATTAATTTAAAATAACAAACAAGTCATGCATGTTAACGTTTTGCAATAACTACTATGTTGTGTGTGTGTGTGTGTGTGTGTGTGGAGGTACTTGAGGTACCGAATATTCATTTTTCTCATTATTGACTGATTTGCTACTATGTTGTGCTTTCTCCTAAAAACTCATTATTAGGACAATACACACGTTCTCTCTATATATAATGAGAAATTCGTTTCAGTAGCCCCAAGATCTTAATATTATGTTTCTTTCTAGGTTTTTGTTGAGTACTATAAACTAACTCTTGCAATGTAAGAGAACTATCAGAAACTACTGCAAGTTTAATTTAAAGTTTCTTCTCCTTTTTTTGGTAATATAAAATGTTCAAGATATATTTTAAAAATAATTACTCTTCATATTTATAATACTAGTATACTCATTTACACTTCGTTTAAAGCTAATGACCTAACTGGCACAATGCAATAACAGTAGTGATCAAATTAAGACGATGTAAACTGCTGAAGAAGAGACAGAATAGAAGTTCCTCTAATATGCTAAATGGTAAATTTCTATAGATTACTTTGATTAGGATTGCAGTGGAAATGTACATGGGCAGATCCAATTAATAAGTGTACGGAGCTAGAAAATCTAAACTAATTCCCATTATGGAGATTTCTTTTTCAAGCGGCACACAAAACAACAACTAGATCTTTGATAAAGGAGGAAGTTATTAACTTTCAAGAATATTACGTTGAGACGATACATAGTCTTCAAAAATGCCTTTGGGCCTCTGCTTGAATAAAGCACACAACCATAAAAAACAAAACACCACGCATACTCTAGTGACCATCGATACAAAGAGTAGATCGCCACCCATATGTTCGGGAAAAAATAACATTGACTGCCACCGTTAACCATTGATTACGAAGCCGCCACAACCAAGAATATGCGGCTTTTGTAGAATAGTCCATGTGTGGAACCAATATATAACCATGTAGCTAACTTGCAAAGGAGAATAATTATTTTCTTTTCCAAAAACAATATCGTTTTTGTGAAGCCAAATTGACCAGCAAATAGCGGCTGCTCCTAGCAGTAGGAGAAGTGGCTTCAAGTTTTTATTTCGCCCAACCCAGTTGCCAAACATGTGTGATACACTTACAAGTTTAGGAAGACCACAAATCATCTGAGTTACTGTATGGATCAAACTGTGAGAGCAAATCAACAATCAAAGAACAAGCGTTGAATTGTATGTCTCCTCTCTATGACAAAAGCAACAAGTTTTACTACCTTGCCAATTCTACTGTGCTAAGATAATACTCCTTCCATTCTAAATTGTAAGATGTTTTGGTTTTTCTAGATGTATTGATTTTACTATATCTAGGTATAAGTGTATATCTAGCTAGATATGTAGCAAAATCTATGTATTTAAAAATGCCAAAGTGTCTTATAATTTGGAGCGCAGGGAGTACTAATTTTTAAGAATACTGATTCTTAAGACAATCCATGCTCTTTACAGGTTAGAAATAATAAGAAGGGTTGCAACTCATCAGGTGAAAACGCCTTTAACAGTTGGAATTTTTGCAAATTGCTAAGAGGAGTGCCTTAGCTCTTCAACTTCTGAGTTGATCTACCCAGTATATTCATGCAAGTACAAGCAAAAGGATACGTATATAATCGAGTTTATCACCTCATATCCTTATCCATGAAATTAAGCCCGCACCATGATATGTAAGACCACCATCAGGACTGATATATTCAGATCCCAAGCGCTTGCATTAACTCACCAGCGCGTATCGCAGCCATTTGCCACCTCCACGATTCCAACATGGATGGGACCCTGCCGCTCACACCTCCTTCATCCATTATCGAGTCGGATCCAACAGTGATGTCGTCGTCGGTGCACTTGAGAAGCTGATCAATGTAGGCCTGCAGGTCGTGCACGCAAGCTATGTCACCAGCCTCGAAGAAGTCGAGGGCAACCTCGACGCCGACGTGCACATAACAGGCCTTGCTCCATGGCAACTCGTACTGTCCTGCTAGAACCCTAGCGCCCTCGTTGAAGAGGACCCCGGGCATGTTGGTCACTGGGTCGTTCACGTTCACGACCCGTAGCACCTTCACGCCCAGCTGGTCGCATCGGTTCTTGAACTCTAGGTTGCCAACGCGCGGACCGGCGAAGGAGTAGACTGTGATGGGGATGGAGCCACCGCCGTTACCGTTATTAGGGTAAGAATTCAGGCCGAGCTCGGCGAGGTCATAACCGAGGAGGAGGGCGAGGGAGCTTCCCATGCTGTGTCCGGCGAGGGTGATACTTATCTCCTCGTCCTTGTGCTTGGCAACAAGGTGGGAGATCTCGGAAAGGAGCTGGTTGCGGCAGCTGCCGGTGGTGAACTTGCCGGAGACATCGTCGGAGGCGTAGAGGGAGAGGAACCCCGACTCGACTCGCACGTCCGGGCGGGGGTCACCAGGGTCGAAGCGTGCAGGCGCGAGCGTGCTCATGAAGTTAGCAAGCCACTCCGATCCCGTGACCGTTCCGCGGAAGGAGACAAGGATGTCGCGGCGGCCGAGATGAGCTGCTTCCCGATCCGACGCGATGGCGACGTAGCCGATCCACCGGCTCTTGCTGCAGGATCGGCCCAAGCCCATGGGCAGCGCCGCCACGTCGGGTGCCGCGTAGATGTACTTGGTGACGGCGTACCCGGCGCCGTGCATTCCCACCGCCTGCAGCATCTGCTTCTTGCCGTGCTTGCAGTTGAGATACCGCTTGGACCGTGGGTCCAGATCGAACGCCCGGTAGCACGCCGCCACGAGCTGCGCGTAGCGGACGATCTCAGCACGGAGCAGCGGATGGAGCGGCTCCACCAGGCCTCGCCAGTCGCCAGCGCCTTGTACCTCCTGCCACATGCACGCCAGCGGCGGCGTAACCATGGCTTTGGCGCGGACACCTGCCGGTGCCACCACTTCCGTCGACGCTGCAGCCTCTTGCTTGTGTTGTAGGCTGCTGAGGCTGACGGTGGTCGGCGTGGCGGAGGACACCGCTAGGGTCGTGGAGACTCGGTGACGCGTTGTTGTGGTCGGTGTGCCCGGCGCCACGGCGAGCTTCGCAGCGGCAGCCATCAAGCTTTGGAGGGAGGGGTTGATGGGGATTGGGGGTATGAGGCTAGGAGCACAGTGATCGATTAGCACAGTGGCGGTCGCTGGATATATAGTCATAGACGTGTGGTTGGTGTCTGGTGGAACACAGCGAGGGCGGTGGCGGTTCTGCATGTGTAAGGGCGCAGCATTTGACTGGCACGAAGAAATTTAATTATTATTGACTTAAAGTGGTCGGTACCGGGCTCAACCGGGTGGGACCCGGAATCCAATAGGAGTTGTATGACGCAAGATTTGCTTAGCCACCCAGTTTTGTTTTTCTTTAAAACTTTTGCTTTGCACTCGGTAATATATACTCTAACAAAGCTCATCTTCACTAGATGTCCTATATTTTTATGCAAAGTATCCATATCATTCTCTACTAAGTATTGCACTAACTTGCAATAATTTTATACAAGCTATTCATGTCATCTCTTATTAATTAAAAAATATATTATGTGCAATATATTTAATCATTAATCTGTCAACGTACAAGTCATCTACACATGGTACTTTGTCCGTCAACAAAAAAATGCAATTCGTGCCCATCAAAGTAGCTAATGTTTGATCAAGTTTATAGGAAATAGTATTAGCATTTATGCCTTCAAATAAATTTATTATAAAAAAAGTCTTTAATCTAATGGTATTTTTTTGTATCATGAATGTTAGTATGTTTTTATATAACTTTAGTCAAACTTTAAACTGTTTAACTCCTCAAAAAGTGAGAATTGCATTTTTTTTAGACGGAGGGAGTATTTGTTTCATCCTCCTATCCTTCTATAGGGTAATCTAATATTCTATTGACTTTTCTTTTATTAGCTTACAATTTTTATTAGATTCGATACAATTTGATACAATAAAATAACATACAAGCCAAGCTTATAAATATATGTAAAGCCTTTGACCCTGTCCACCAAATACGACCCCATTTCCTATAACTACTAGCAAAGAGGATTGAATAGAAAAACGAGATTCAGCAGATTCTTATTTCGATCTCTAATTTTTTTCCTTAATCCTTCAAAACATCCCATCTCTCGCCCTCAAAGATGGAGAATAGCCAGCAATTTTTCTCAACCCTTCTCTACTTTCCCCTCTCACATCTCGAGGCTCGAGCCCTCTGCTACAACAAGTGCACGGACAACGCGTCAAGTGGGCCACAACTGCAGAAACTACTACTATAATGACTTATATAGGTGGCTAATGGAGCCAGATGCCTTTACTTGCCTGTCTCGAGAAATAAAGGATTTACAGAGGCGGCTGTCTGTCTCCACATCGCTCTACAATACTCTATGTGGGGCGGGCACATGTGCATGCTGTTGTGTAGGCGAATCTACGTGGAGTCGTCGGGGTCGCGTGACCCCGATGGTTTTCTACGAATTCATACCAGCCATGACCCCGGTAAAAAAATAAGATGACCCCGGCGGCCAGCAAGAAAAGCAGCCCAAGAGTTAAGAGCCCAAGAGAGAAGGCCGAAAGTCACGCACACACGTTCAGTATTGCCGCAGGCCTGCAGGCCCAAGAAAGCTGAAACATTCTCTTCTCCCGTCGTCTCCGTCGTCCCAACTTCCGCTGTTCCGCCTTCGAAACGCCCGCGTCGGCGCTCTCGTCGTTCCGTGATCGCAGGCTCCGCGGCTTGCAGCTCGCAGCCGTCGCTCAGTGTTGACGGCAACGACGGATGGGCGGACGGCGCCGCTGCCGCTGCTCTCCGACTCTCCGTTATTCAATCCTACCTATACTGTATAGGGCTACCGAGGTACAGCCGTACAGGTAACATAAAATCCCAAATCCTATATCAAAATTATTTTTTCCTCCCCAATCTACGAGTCTACGACTGCGAGATGCTTGCAACTTATGGTTTTTATATTTTCAGGGATCGTCTGTTCATCTTGCCACTTGCAAGCAAACATGTCACATAAGTAAAACAGTAAATTAGTGATTTTTTAACTGTACATTCAATATCTACTTGTGTGTTTAATTTTGTTGATTGAATAATTTGATAGGCAACCAAAGCACAGTGGATCGTTTTTTTGAAAAGGAAATTAGTCCCAGCAAGTGATAATGAAAATGTTGTTGGAGATGGAGCACCTCGAGAAGAGATGGAATGGAGAATCTTGACGGAGGTACTTCAAGGGACCTAGATGATCTTATTATTGAGCTTAATATTTACATCGACAATGTGTGAGCTGATGCTAGATTTGCACAAGTGGTCACTATTTCTAAGTTGGGTAAACTGATGGTGGATACAAACAAAAAATCTTTCTTTTCCTTTGGTATATCGGCTCCTCAAACTTGTGCTAGTTATTCTTATTGCGACAACGTCGGTGGAAAGGTGTTTCTCAGTTGTGAAAATTGTAAAGACGGACCTGCGAATATGGATGATCGTACTCGCAGCGTCAAATTATAAGAGGTAACCACTTTTGTAAATAGTTTCTTTTGTTGCATTATGTTATCGTCACATTTATCCTGCCCTGTATGAATGCTTACTGTAGTCTGAAAAAATATATTATTCTTTTATGTATGGTGTTAGATTATTGTCATCTATAGTTATGGCTCTAAGTCTAGTCCGACCCCAGCGACGATTTATCCTAGATTCGCCCTGGCCACATACGCATGCTGGGAAAGTGGATGTGTGTACCATGGAGATGGGCAAGAGGCCTGCTTCCACTATCATGCATGTAGGCTCGGCAAGTCAGACACGAGGATTGGAGAGCTAGCCATGGGGGAGGACAAATGAAGAAAAAATTGATCACTTACATGTGGGCCCCATATGTATAAAGAAGATAATGCGATGTATTTTTTTTCTCAATCTACTGGAGCAACCATTCTTTAAAACCAGAAATCATGTTTTCTTAATCCTTTATAGCAAAATTTAAGAGAAAGGTAAAAAGAGATCTCGTGACGATACCCTTATAGCTTCTCGATCCGATTGATAATATAAGTGATCCTCTTTCACTACAACCAGTAAAATTTAAGCTCTAGTAGATCCCATTTCTAATCTCTTTTCCCTTTTTTTTTTCTAGTTCAGAAAACCTTCCCCTCATCCCCTTGAAAGAAACGGGAAGAACAAGAGATTTCTTTCTCAACCCCAATTCTTTCTTACCCTCTCACTAACCTCTAGGGCTTCATGCCAGAAGGGTTGCTGCCGCACCATGCCCCGAGCTCGAAAGAGCACCCCGCCTACGCTTCGCACCAGCCATGCTAGGATGGTTGTGCCAAGCCCTCTGTCTACTGCTGCTTCACGTGTTTTCGCCATGATGTTGTCAAGATGGGAGAAACGAGAGAAGAGAGAACAGAGGACGAGATACTTATTTAATTAGCACTGAATGTGGTTCCCATGTATAATAAAGTGGATGATGTTTTCTCAACTTAATAGGGCACCACTATAATTCATTTTTCTCAATCTCCTATCATAGATTTTGTGGTAAAAGGGAAAGGAGATCTGGTAGAGATGCTCCCCATCATTATTATCTACTAGTACTAGCTCATGTTTCGTGTATGTAAAAAATGGTATTGATGGATTTGTATTCCACCTTACTTATGCATATCACAACTTTGATAATTTCTTGCTTATTGTGATAGTTTAAACTACCTATCTTTATTTACCCATAATTAAGTCTAGCTAGGTTCTACTATTTGTATATATAGTGTTATCACTACAAATTACCCACACGTGATATTTCAGAAACCATATGACATATGAAAAATAAGTTTGATTAATTTCAGTCACCACGCAATTGACTAAAACTTAACTGGATGAAAAAAATATATAGTGTACTTATTGTTTTTTTAGAAAATGGAAATTGTTGCGGCCTCTAAATTTCATCCAAGTTCTCATATGATTTTCGGCTCGTTCGCTGAAAAAAAAAGTGAAGTCTATTATTGCTTCTACCTCAGTTCTCGGAAAAAATGTCCTAAGCAGCTATGCCTTGCTCGCTAACCAGAAAACTCATGCATCTTAATGCTGCAGATATGACGAAAAGTGCAACTAATATGGTCCCTTAAAAATTAGCCTGCGTAAAGAGTATATTGTTCTTTTTCTCAAAAACAACATCATTATGCATGCACTAAATGCTTTTGAAAAGGAACTGCCAACTGAAGGTAATTTCGTCATAGATTTATATAGTGAAAACCGTCAACAAAATATTTTTGTTGAAAGGAAATAAGTAAAGTAGTAGTGATTTTTGTACAGATAACATGATTCCACTTGTATATGTCATGTATTTGCTTATAGGTACAAAATGAAGAAAAACTAAGGCAGTGGCCCCATTTAGGGGGATCGACCGACACACCCATAGTGGCCCCACTACCTCTCAACCCATCCACAAACCTTGATGATCCATCAAACACCCCCCGAGCAATATTAACTCTTGGATTGGAACTGTGCTTTCTCTAGACAGCTCAGAATCAAGGCACATAGATTAAAGCTGAAGGGCCCATATCTCCATCATCCAAAGGATTCAAGTGGCCCCACCAGAGAATAGCCACAATAGAAGAGAAGGAGAAGCACCCCAGCTATCAGGGGGTTGGGCAACCACCCCTTTTGCTCCAACGCCTTCGACCTCTTATCCATGCAAGGAAATTAACACAATTTGGAATGATCTCCACCCTTGATTTAAAGATGATTTGATCCAATGAAGGAGAATGGAGAGCACATGGATCCATGGGCCCACCAAAATTAATATTCTCTAGAATCAAGAAAGCATCTCTACTCTCCTAAGGCACCTCTAGACAATAAATACCCCCTACCCCTCACTTTATTCATGACTGCAAAGGAGCGGCTACACATTCCACTCATGCGCAAAGCCCTGCTCTAGTAGTAGTATACAAAATAGGGAGAGTAAGGGGAGTGTGGAGAAAGACCCGGATCTGTCGGTGTCTTCTCCAAGTTGTACCTTGGCGGATGCAATCTTCTTGTGAGTAAACATCCAAGATTCTATATGGTAATTGATCTCTAATTCTAATAAATTGATATATAACTTGTTCTCTTCACTACATCGCTTTACTTTGGTAGAGTGCTCTAGCTTCGCTAAAACAACTTAATGTATCCAGGTTAGAGTAGTGAGTTATAGTGTAGACATGGTGTCTAGACTATATCTTGCCTGCGTATGCTGCTTGTCACACGGATTTTTCGTGGTAGCCAGTGAGTGGTGACAACCCTATCTGGTCTTCGTAATCCACCACGTGTTATTAGGAAAGTTATTAAAATAGTAGGACCACCAGATTAGATGCCTCGAGCAAGGGTTTTGTCCTCTCGTTATTTTGTCTTTCATCTCATGAGTAAGGGCGAGGTTATCACCTTTATATCTATCTTACCTTACCTTACCAGATTCATTACTATAGAAATTCTCTCTACCCAACATATCATAAACTCTCCCTTGTGTCATCGTAGGACGAACCTGATTCTTTGTTAGTTCTGTAACACCCTAAAATTTGCATTCTTTCAAAATATCTAAATTTGATTTATTTATGTAATTATGTGTGCATTCAAATGTAGGAAATAATATTTTTTGTGAAATTAAAATCAATCATAAGGTTAGATACATGTTGATGCATCCATGCTACTGTATTTTATTTATTGTGATGCCTGATTTTGGCTAAATTTGAAATTGGATTCAAAATTCAGTTTGAAAATGTTTTGAAAACTCTAGAAAATAAAAAGGAAATGAATTCTTCTTTTCTCCCTCCCTTCCTCACTTTTGACCTGCTGGCCCAACTCCCTGCTGGCCCGCTCGCCCTCCTTCCCTTTCCCTCCCTCTCACTTTCCTTCCTGGGCTAGCCCAACCCGAGCATGGCAACTGCTGCCGCCTCGTCCCTCCTCCTCTGTGCCACCGACAGCCCGGGCCTGCCCGTCAGCGCCATCGCCCACCTTCCGCATCGCGCGCGGTCAAGGCGGAACTACTGCTACCCCACGCTCGCTCCTAGCATCGTGGGAGCGTCCCCCATGCCCCAGCCTCTATAAACAGGAGCCCGGACCCCGTTGCCACTCCCCTGCTACTCTTCGCTGCAGTTTCCCTCTCGCGAGCGCACGGAAACCGCAGCGCAGCGACCCGCCGGAGCCGCCGCTGTGGTGATCGCCATTCGCCGTCTCTCCGTCGAGCTTCTCCATGCGGTAGTGAAGTTCCCGGTGCTGTCTAACTCTTTCCTCTCACCCCCGTTCGCTCACAATCCTTCGCCGAACTTCGTAGGATCTCGCCCGTGGTGAGCTCGCCTTGACCTTCTCTCTCTTCCCGTGCTTTAATCTTTTCGAATCATGGCCTCTAGGGTCCTAGCCATGTGCGCCGGCGAGCTTGACCGCCACCGACCATGTCTGCTGCCGCGCTAGTCATGTTCTCCGGTCGTGTTTTAGGCCTACGCGTGATTGCCTAGCCCTCCTCACTCTCCCGATGCCTTCGGTTCGTCAAACCGTGGTCCGTAGGGCCTTAATCTCTTTCACCAGCAACCTTCTCGCCGCCAGTCATGGCCGCGCCGCCGCCTGGCCACTGTTCTGGCCGCCGGCTCCCTCTCTGCCCCTCCTCTATCTGATCTGGGCCATTCATCCTTGATCCAGCGGCCCAGAATCGCCGATACCCCTTCGCGGTTACTTTTGTTAAAGAGACCCCCGATTTCTTGCAAATTATGCCCGGAGTCCCTCTCCGGATTCAAAATCTGTTTTTCATTTTATTTATTTCAATTCGTTTAAACGTCATAGTATTTACAGAATTGCCATTGAAATTGTTTTGCTCATAAAAACTTCGTTTTAACTTCAATTTGATCCATTCAACTTGAGTTAGATGTGTAATTACGTAATCTACATGTTAATGCTACTGTTAACCATGTGTGCAACTTTTAAATTTCTTGGTTTAGTTTAATTAGTTAATTTGCTATAGGAGAACTTGTTTAATTAATAACTTTCACGTTTTAGCTCCGATTTTCGTGATCTTCGCGTCTATGTGATCGTAGCGAGATGTAGAATCTTTCCATAAACCTTTTATCTTGTTTTCTATACTGCTGATGTACTGTTCTAACTATAGGCTTGTTTGCTTTTGCATGAATGCCTCTGGAATGTTGTATGTTGCTTTGTTGGTCGGGTTCACTCGGTGAAGAGTACGTTGGAAGCCCAGAGTTCATTGAGGACCAGCCAGAACAGCCCGAGAACATTGAGCAAGGCAATTATAGCATGGGATCTACCTTTATGTCCTATTCACCATTAATTATTTACTCATTTGCATGTGTCTAACTTTGATAACCGTAAAGACATCCTAGTTGTTGATGACATGGTTCCTTGACTCCTATGGGTTAAATGCATATTGGTAGTTTGCTAGCGCTCAACGTAACCTTACATGATCTACAAAATGACTAACGGTTCTATGGAACAAAAAGGTAAAATTTGCTTTTAAACAACTGGACTATAGGGCGAAAGAGCAAATGACTTTTAATCATGTTGCTCCCAGCCCTCGATAACGACTTATCTGTCGGCAAAAGCTGGGATTGACAGTGCAACCGTGAGGGTCACATGGCTCTGATTTTAGCTCAGTAATAGGACCTTTTCTAACTTGTTAGAGGTTACCTTTATTGTGCAAAAGGGGCTTGCCACATTGGGTATAGGACTGCCCCTGTTCTTATGTGTATAGCCGCGAAGGATTTGTGCCATATGAAAGGGGTTCCTACATCTGCCTACCGAGGAAACCTAGCGGCCCTAACTTGTTAGAGAAACCTGTGAAAGGCTTCATAGTGTACCCTGCCCGCTCACCTTGGCAGTGTTATGGGAGTAATTAGCCCGGGCATTTGGGCAACACGACTCACGGTGAAAGGGCATAACCTCTGCAGAGTGTTAAAAACTATTATAACAGCCGTGCTCATGGTCATGAGCGGCCCGAAAAACTCATAGAATAAATGGTTACTTATAATATTACTATTCATGATGAACATGATGATATTATGATGATGTTTATATGATTCTATTGGTACTGATATATGGTCATGTGGGATTAACTGGAGCTTAAGCAAAATTTCATACTACTTAATATTAAAATCTTGACCTACTAAAAGTGCTAAACGCAGTAAACTAGAGTCACCCCTTTTAGAGCTTCATAACCCCATGTTATCTTGCTAAGTACATATGTACTTATACTTGTTTATTTTTTTTACTTGGATAAAAACCCCGGATGGGTAACAGATGACAGCTGGTATGAGGATTTCCCTGAGGATTTCTAAGTAATTCTTTTATTTTGCTTTGTGACGTAAAGACTATGTGATGGTATATTAAACGTGATGTAATATACACTATGATGATACTATTTATAATTTGTCAACTTATGTGTGTGACTGATCTGAGGCGCACATAAGGTTTATGCACTCCATTTTATCCTTAAAATTGAGTGTGACAAGTTCACTTCGCGTTCTCCGTGGAAATTGATACATGGAATACTCCTAGTGAAAGCTACCTCGACTACTGGATGCTTGTGGTTTACCCGTTTGCCACCTTTGGTGTCAACACTCTCCTTACCACTAGAATGATCCCTCCGTTACTATGTTAGCAGTTTCTACAAACAGGGAGAGCTGATCACCCCTCTTTAGAGAGAGGTATTTGTTAATGAAAAAGAGAGGTGAGTGAGCATATCTGCCTCTGAAAATCATAAAAAGAACAAAAAAAATGGAACCCCATTCACTCCCTGGCCCGCTCCAAGGCCTGCTGCCGAGCCCATTCCTAAGCCTGTAGGGCTGCGTCGGCTTCTTCGCCCTCACCCGAGCCACATAACTAGATTGTTTGCCCTTGGCCACGCCACGCCTCCACACCTTGCCCTTGGCTACATCGCGCCATCACCCTACCATGATGTTGCCCTCAAATCCACCAGTAGAAGGTGATCAGGCCTTCCTCCCACATGCTACCGACGGAAGCAGATCCCCCGCATGCACCATCAAAAGTTGAGCCCTCGTGCAACTGTGGAGATGAAGAAGTATAGTCGAAGGAACCGGCACAGGTGGAGGAAGCAGCATGGGTTGAGGTGGACGAAGCAGTGTAAGTGCAAGTGGAGAGCACCGGTGGAGACAATAATAAAGTGGTTGACCGATGTGGGATGGAGAGGTCCACATACCACAACTAGTGTGTGGTGGACCTTCCCCGCCGGCGGATGCACTGTGCCCTTGCTCTATGTGGTTGCAAATGGTGGAGCACATAGAGGATTTTCCTTGATTAGATGCCGGCGGACCTACCCCGTCACACCTAAAAATTATTCCTGCCTCCGCCACTGAACATATCTATAGTATCTTAGATTTTAACCACTTGAACCCAGTAACTATTTTGGTCTTTTAGGCGAGTTTCAGTGGAGAGTTTCATGACACAGTTACCAAAGACTGCCACATTAGCTTTTGTGTTGGTAACTATGCCAGTGAGTTTCATCTCTCTATCTCTCTCCATAAATAAGCTGCCAAGTAAACAGATTTGCTGATATGTCACTGTATTAAATGAGAATGAAACTCTTTTAAAACCTCTATTGAGACTGGCCTCATGTGAGTTAGTGGTCCTCGAGAAAACATCAATTGAATCCCCAACATTCTACCTCTTGCACGAGAATAAGCAAAATTTGGCGCATCAATAACTAAAGGACTAACAATCCCTCGTGATGTGCAGGCTTAGATTTTTAAGAAGTCAAACTCACAGTTATAGAATTTTAATTAGTCAAAGTCCAATTTTAAAATTTCAGGTCAGCTAATCTACACACTAGAATTGCATTATTAGACGATCCGTGTGGCTGGGCCGGGTTAGGTTAACCCTACTCGGTTTCACGTCAACTGTCCTGCATCTTCCCAAGATGAAACCATGTGAGTGCGTCACATCGCATCCTTTTAACAAATAATGTAATATATGTAGCAGTTGATTCTTAATACCGACAAACGAGTGGTGTACCCAAGAGGGACAATAAGATCGCAGCTGAATTAATCAATTCCGGGCCGGGGTTGTGTTGTGAAACACGAATAGGTAGGGTTGCACGGCATCCATTTTCAATTTGCAGAAGAATATACAAAGACAGACTATCAGGTATCCCTGCCTTTATGGATGCAATCGGATTCTTAATTTTGTAGATTACTGTATAACCCATAAAATTAGATCTATTATAGGTTTGTGGATAAATCCGTTTGCATTTCTATCCTTCTTGACACTGTTGACGCAAAGGTAGGTCATACACCACAACTGCTAGATTGCACGGGTCGCAAATGGACTGAGGTAGCATAGTTTAGCCAACACCAGCCTAGCCGATTTGGGGAATCGGTCTAGCCGACTTTCTCGAGTTGAGAACCGAGAGAAGTCCTAGGCAGCGAGAGGAAATCACAATTATGTGGTAAAGAACGGAGATGTTTACGAGCAAACCATCAAAGGACAACCAAACACACTTATATAATGAAGAATGGCTAGTTTTCTGACAGACCAGCAAAAGAACCATCGAAGCTCTCGCTCGGGAGGGACCTCGTCGGGGGAAGGACGTCACCACTAGTACATAAATGATTTTTACAGACGCCTCCCTTTTCTAATAGAGGCGGTCCACTTAAGAAACCATCCCTAACCATAGCAACAGGCACTGTAACTATGCAAACGTTGATGGAAAACAATTTTTAGGGATGGTTCCATTAAGAAAAACGCCTGTAGAAACGTATCCATTTTCAGGGGGCGTTTAGTTAAGAGAACCACACCAAAATTATATTTTTTGGGGACGATCGTCTTTACAGAACCATCTCTAAAAGAGACAGATTTTCAAACACACTTCTCTTAAGAGAACCGCATCCCAAATTCACTAACAGGGGTGGTGCTCTTAGTCGACTGCCCCTAAAAATAACCCCCTACAAATAAGTTTCTTTCTCCTTGCGACAGAGCTGTTGAGCATCATTGTTGAGCTTACTTGTAGTCGACTGCCCCTAAAAATAACCCCCTACAAAGAGACAGATTTTAGACTGATTTTTTGCCTAACTTACTTGGCTCACATGAACTCTAGTTAATTTTGTATTTACTTTGTCATTTTTGGTTCATAGCTTTTTAATATTATTTTTAAGCTCTTGGTCCAGAATAATATAATATTTATACAAAAAAATTAGACAATTCCTTCAACATTTATATGTGAATAATATCTTGATGCAAATATACCTTTTCTTTTCAAAGACCACATATGGACAGGTCATGGATGTACCCGAAACGAAGACATGAAGCTTCCTACATACAAGATGTGAATGGTTTTATTGAAGCCGCTAAATGAAACGATTTCATTAATAAGCAGACAAAGGATATATATTGTCCCTATTGTGACTATCGGAACCATATGCCATGATTCAAATACAATAAGATCACACTTAGTAAGAAGTGGTTTCACGGAGAACTACATGATTTGGGATCATCATGGTGAGAGACGTACAGAAGCAAGCAACCATGAAGTGATTGCACCAGAAGTAAGGGAAGATGACGATGTCCATCTTGTCATGATGCATGATGATACGTGAGTGTAGAAGGTGGTGGGGGCGAAGGCTGTGGTGGGAAGGACAATGGTGAAGACAACAAAGAAGAGGAAGAAAAAGACTTCTTGGAGGATCTGTTGCGCCACGTAGAACAGGAATTACTATTGAAGGCTGCAAAAGGGCTAAATAACTTGGAGATGGTAAGGAAGGCAAGGAAAGAAAGTTTGTACGAGGAGGCAAAGTGTTGTGAGAAAAGGTGGTGGTTGCTACGTTTTGTGCTAGACATGCTGGTCTTGAAGACTAAATATGGCTGGTCCGATAGGAGCTTCAATAACCTATTGACTCTCTTGGCTGTTGTGCTTTCTAAACCAAACTCTATGCCCGCCAACACATATCAAGTGAAGAAGCTTGTCAGTCCATTGACGATAGGTGTGGAAAGAATACATATGTGTCCAAATCATTGTGTCTTTTATCGTGGGGGTGTTTAAAGACCTAACGAAATATCCAACCTATAGTGCTAATCGATACATAGCGAGGAAGACAGGGGTACAAGAACTGAGAACAAGAGAAAGATGGCTGGAAAGAAAGATGTCGCTTCTCAGAACCTGGAGGAGGAAAACACTGCCGTACTCCTCGGATTAAGCGCTACCAAAGATGGCCTCTTTTTTTTTAAAATGTGGTGAACATCATCACATCACAATTCTGGCCATACTTGATCCAACAAAATCGCATCAAATTCCTTTCGCGTAACTCTCAGTTCCTGTTTCTAACTAGTGATATGAATGTGACTAATCCAACTAGACTTCAAGGAAATATTTGACAAACAAATAAACAAAGCTACATAGTACAGTAGAATTGACTAGGACTGGCCGGAGAAATTGCTCCAATGACTGTACGGTGGTTTATGAGAGCGAGCAAAGCTACAGACCGGCGTCATCCGCCGTTATTCATACCGACATTTCCGTGTTCCCACGAACGCAAACCAAAATTATATTTCAAACCTGAGCATTTGCTTGTAATGCACAGTACTGTATATGCTAATATTGTCCATTTCAGTAGCTTAGCATCTAAGTGTCCGTTGTCAACAAATATTAGTCCGTGAAAGTGATTGAATTGGTTTCAAAAGTGAGACTTGAAATGGATGTACACCTGACTTATATGTTGGTGGTTTTAAGTTAGTGTGGTAAAAATCGACTCCACATACATTATTACAGTAGTAGTAGTTAATAATAATAATAATAATAATAATAATAATAATAATAATAATAATAATAATAATAATAATAATAATAATAATAATAATAATAATAATAATAATAATAATAATAATAATAATAATAACTTATTAATATATATATATATATAACAGTAAAGAGGCAAAATTTCTGCCACTAAAATTTTTTCGTCCAACTTAATCCTAATCCGAGTACGAGTAGAAATTAAGAAAATACTATGTATCTATGTATACCCAGCTAGCCCAATCACCGACAGGCTCGGAAAGTCCCTCGTGCTGTTTTTATCCCGTTTGGACATCCAAACGTCTGATTTTTTCTTGCAAAACTTTTCCGTCGGTGTCCTTTGCAGTTTTTTTTTCCTTTTTTTAGCGTTTTCCTTTTCCGCTCGTTCAGTTTCATGACTTCTTTTTTGTTTTCTTTTATTATGTACTAGCAAGAGTGCCCGTGCGATGCAACGAGGATAAATTATGTTTTGCTCTTTATATAAAATTTAATAAATATGTCTTTGTATCTCTCTTTCCTTGTGTTGCCGTGTCAATCTAATTCGAGCACCACACTTTTCTTGTTTTTCTACTTACTTCTTCCATCGCCATGCCATCTCCTCGACAATTCTTGCGGTTATTGCTACCCACATTGCTCCAACCCAGGTGAGTCTGGTTGCGCTCTACCAAGACATCGGAAAAGCGCATAATACAACTGGGGCTATAGCCATGGGACATCTGGAGACTCGGGGTTGGGCGACAAGGTCCGTACCTCTAGTGCCAGTGGCAAAGACATGCACGGCCCTAGCAGTTCAGCCATTTTGGCCAGATGGCCCTAGCATCGCCACGTCCATGTCCGATGGCGACTCAAATTCTCGCTGCATGTGTCTGGCGTGAGGACCGTTCTGGCACCTTGGACGACAAGCAGTCCATGCCCAGGCACTTCAATTGGGTTCTGGTACGGAATCTCCAGGAACGACGACATGGTGGTGTGACAAAGAACACTGGTCATCTTGGTGAAGAAAGGTGATGGCCGACGTGCGCTGATGAACAAGGGTTTCGGGACGGCAGGAACTCCTCCTCAGATCCCAGCCATCCGAGCAATGCGCAGTAGCACTGGTGTAAACAGCGGAGGTGGAGTCAGAGCTCGCACATGTCGGTGAAGTTGCTATACGGTATCTGGACTCGGCACTCGCGACAGCAGCGGGACCCGTGGAGCATCTCAATCGGTGAGACCTGACTATGGAATGAATTGGCGGCGAGATCCTCTTCCTCCGATTGAACAACATAATGGTGTGCGCTTGGCAATGCGGCAATGACCGTTGTAGCAAACAAATTTATGGGATTGTAAGCATATGCGAGTTCAATTCTAGAAACATAAGTCAATCCGGATGAAGAACGAGCTGAGCAGGTACGACATAGGTGCCCCATTTTTGTTTTGATCTGGAGTTTTTTTTTATTTTGATAGTAAGTTTGATTATTTGCTTCCTTCTTATTTTAGTTGATTTCTAACTTCCATATCTGCGGCACGCATATGGAGTCCGACCGTGCAAAAGGACATTGTTGTATTTTAAAATAAAAAATGAGTTCAAATATGAATCTTATCTTAATTTTTAATATTATATATCTTATTACCAGGGAGAGCTTTTTTAATTTTGTTTTTTGTTTTTTATTTTGCCGTGCTTTTTTTTTGTTTCGGACCTGCTACATATTCCTTTTCTGGTTTCGTTTTTCCTTTTCAGAGCACGTAGAAGACAAAGCAGATCAAATGATTGGAAAATTAAAGGAAAGCAGAGGCTTTGCATGCACATGATTCATTGGAGGAAAGCAAATTGATTAATGTATCTTGGTTGATGACGTGGTGAAGATGCAAGCAAGGGAACATAATAAGACGAAATATATATGCACATGCGTGCGTGTGCAGATTATTTGGCCGGTCGAGCAAGAAGCAGCCATGCCTTTTGGACTCGTATATTCCGTGCTTCTTCATTTACATGGCCAAATAAAATAGATTTAGAATATTTTAATTTGTAACCGAGAGGAAATTACGTGCCTTCTAGGGAGGTCATGTCGTATCCGGTTAGGATTTTTATATA
The DNA here is from genome assembly GCA_038087645.1 of Saccharum hybrid cultivar R570. Classification (NCBI taxonomy): domain Eukaryota; kingdom Viridiplantae; phylum Streptophyta; class Magnoliopsida; order Poales; family Poaceae; genus Saccharum; species Saccharum hybrid cultivar. The sequence goes on from JAQSUU010000751.1 coordinate 2,742,181, forward strand.
TAAATTTAGGAGAAGTCTTACATCTTACATGTAATCTTAGGTGAATAGGAGTCTTACTTACATCTTACGTGGAAATTTTACCTCTTTATTATTAGGTATAGATTCCGTTTATTCCGTAGATCGGTAGGATCTTGTTGATTATTCATTATTAACACTAGCGTGTCAATTGTAACCGATCGATATTTCCCGCATCAACCTTTACATGGCCGGCACACCGGAAGCGATTGAGGAGATGGCGTGCGATGGCCGCGAGGATGTACTACCTCTGCAACCCGTCCATGGGGCAGATCGCCGCACTCCCCGATGGCCAAAGCTCTCTGCATCGCATGCCGCCATCCCATCGCCACCAACCGCGCAGAGGAGCCCATGGCGAGGTTAGGAGAACCCCAGCGCTATGTCAGGCCTTCTCTTTCCCTCTTTCGAGTTTGCATGCGCTGTTCAAGAAACGGTTGCCACCACCTTCTTGTTCACCGTGGAATGCCACCGACATCGCTTTTCGGCCACCAACAACATGCTGTCAAACTCACGATGACGTTGCAGTGCTATAGAGCCCCTTTGCACACGCTGAGGAGAACCACAGGTGAGAGATCGTTTTCTTGCTGTGCTGCATCCATGGCTCTGTTCTAGAAGCTTCAAGACATAGGGGAAAGAGGGAGCTCATCTCACCTACTGAATCTAAGATTGTCGATGAGATGTGGTCGGCAGTCTACCAAGGGGTATGCCCACGGTAATAGATTATCGGTGGGGGTGTGTGAGACAACAAACTAGACGGTGACGCAAGATGGACTCAGGATTTATCCAGGTTCGGGCTGCGATTAGCAGTGTAATACCCTACGTCATGTGTCTTTGTGGATTGTATTGGTGTGTGATGATATGAATTGAGGGGGTCCTTGCCCGCCTTGTATAGTACAGGGGGTAAGGTTACAGATCTAAGGAATCTAGTTCTAATCGGTTACAACTACTGTATCCACAGAGGATACGATATCTATCCTAACCGACTAGGTCTCCTTGATCGTCAAGTAGTCTCTGCTTGCTCCGCATGACTCGTCGAGCAGTTCGGAGATCCGCGTGGCTCTTTTCTATCGGATTGGGCCGCCTTGTCTGGTGCGGCCCATGTTGAGCCATGAGGGTATACGGGTCTATACCCCCACAGCTAGTCCCCCGAGCACTATGTATTTTGATGCGACACGCCGTCTTGTCCTTCTCCGACCAGTGAGGCTTGAAGTCCTGAAGTATCCGATCAGAAGGGTTGACTGTCGAGGAATGTTCCCACCCTTCTGACCAATTCAGCTGATAGCCGACCACCGCACTAGTCGAAAAAAACACCTTGTCAGAAAAAATGTGTGGTGCTCTGAGAAAAAAGAAAAATAGTTCATCTTTGATGAAGTGTGCCCACTTAAGTTTCATTGTGGAAAGTTAATGATGCTCAGCACCATTGGCTCTGCCATAATGTCAAGAGATGTGATCCTCAGGATCTAAATGTGTTAAGGTAGGGGTCGCGCCTCTGGCACTGTTCGTCAATTTTGCTATAAAAGTTAAGCACATTCACCGCTAGGTGAAGTGTGTCCACTTAGTCCCCGAGCCTCACATTAGCTGAATTGATCACGTGGTGCTAGGGTCCAAAAGAGAAAAAATAATCCAAACTAAAAAGCATATTCACCGCTAGGTGAAGTGTGCCCACTTAGTCCCCAAGCCTGATAGTAGGTGAATTGATCACGTGGTGCTAGGGTCTAGAAAGGAACATCTCAAACTCAATTGAGAAATAATGTGGCAGAACCACCTGAATTATATGGCCCACATGTGCCTGTCATTGTCTTCCAGACTTCTGATACAGCACATGCAAGCCGGACAACTCCGGTAGTCTGTTGGGTGTCCTCAGGGACACCTGAATCATCCACGTTTTACAACTCATATAGGATCAACAAAGGAGTTGTTACAACATTACAACATTTGATACAAAAATAAATTACATCAGAGTGCGGAAGAATTATAACATTAGTTTACAAAGCATGTATAAGTCAACTTTTACTTAAGCTCCAAAAGATGAGTAGAACTGCGGAAGCATCGTAGGTGAAACATCTAAGATAGAAGGGGTAACCAGACCATGATGAGCCCACCGACATGATCTCACTTAGCTGCTCAAGTTAGAACCTGCAACAGGGGTCAACAAACCCTGAGTACTTGTGGGTACTCAACAAGTCTTACCCGACTAAAGAAAGACTCCAAGGATATGCTGGCTTAAATGTAAGATAGAGGTAAGAGCTAACTTTTGCATAAAAGCTTACTACCAGTGGGTCCTTACTTTCAATATTTTAGCAGTGTATTAGTTTGTCATCGATATCCAGTTTGCACCTAGTCTAACTCAATCACTTCTTTAATCATCAAAGCTCAGGTTCAACTCATATCATCTCTTATCCGTCATTAACCATGTTTCATTGATTAACTACGATGTAGGGCAGAGGATCGAGTCTTCTTCTTCGAGAAGCAATGGCGATTCGAATCGATTAGGCCCAGCTGGGGTTTCCTTACCACATGACATATGCAGGTCTAGGTCTGGACCCAGATCTAGCCCAAACTAACATATATCAACCCATACCTAGATCCCCCAAAACCAGAACCGGTCTACACTACCCGGGAGCACAGTACCCACTACACTGCGTCGTTCGTCCTTGACGGATTCGCAGAAGTGTGTTACACGGTACTCCCACCATCTCCATTCGCCCTGTGCGCAGTTGTCTTTTCAAGTTAAGGATAAACCGGGGCAAAGGCTTACCGGAGTACGTGGCCAGTACTGGCAAAGTCTCGAACACATAACAAGCTTACAACGGTACGGTCCTCAATCGACACAGGCAGGGTCACTACGTCAGGACTCAAACCTGACGCAAGCCAAGATTCCGTCTGATTTCAATTTAACATTATTAACATCATAGCATTCACAACTCATAAACAGAGTTGAGAAGAGCAAGGTAAAGTTGTTACTCTTCGAACGATGAAACCATCGTTCGACTTCCATCGCAGACTAAGCATTACTAAGCATGAGAGGAAACATTCTCTTTATACTAATAGGGTATAACTAAGGATATCTGTAAAACAAGGTAATCATGCAGCAACGATATAGATCGACTCCTAATTACTTAATGCACATCCCACAAGACTTAAAGTGTAATAAAGATTTGTAAAATCTATAGAAGGGTGTGATGCACCGGGGCTTGCCTGGGTTGCAGAGAAGGTTAGTTCCACAGAGAGATCCAATAGACACCAGCACCTTTGGTGGACAGATCTACTCCAAGACTTGATCGACCCGAGTCTTCTCACTCTCATACATACTACTTGTAATAAATGATGCTTTGTTTACCATGATGGAATGCATGACATGATGCATGATGTAGGTTGAAAGACATGTAAGTACATGATAGAACTCTATCAAAGTTAAAAAAAAGTTGAGTACAACTTTCCTTCACAACTAAGGTTGGTTAATTACTCACAAAGCAATATTAATTATTTATTAACAACAAGTATGATCAACTACCATGGAATAAGGGTGCCAAGGAGCAGTTGGGGTTATGTGCTCCAAAGTCTACAATCAATCCATAATCACACTCAAAGCATTTATAATTACTCTAATTAAACAAGCATTTAATGATTAATTAATTAAGTTATGTAATTAAAGATGTAATTACAAATTATCCAAACAGTACCATAATTTTTGTGAAGGTTAAACTAAACATATAAAACATTTCTACAAAGTTTCATAATTTTTGGATAATGAGTTTAACCTATAAAAATCATAGAAGTTGCATTTATTAATTAAAAGAGATAATTTTTACTCATATAAAAATACTGTAAATGCTAATTTCATATTTTTTCTATGTAGAGTACATCATGAGGAGCTCACACAAAAAGTTTCATGATTTTAGCATGCACCAATAAATAGTTATGAAATTCACAATTTTCAGCTAAAAATGGAAAAAAGAAAAACCCTGTAACAAACTATTCATCTGAGTCACAGTCTGTGCAGTGAAGTCCCTGGTCATGATTTCAGAACAGAGGACACACGGCGAGGCTCGGTCCCGGCCGGTTGATGCTCGTCGGCGGCGAGGGAGAGGCGGGGAAGCATCCCAGGGCTCGTACGCACCCGCCGGTGGCCACGGCTTGCCCCGCGATGGTCCGAGGAGGCGTGCCCGCGTGAGCAGCGGCACCGGCAGCAGCGGGCACGGTGGTGCAGCGATAGACCGGCCACCACAGCGCGGTAGCGATCAAAATAAGGAGCCTATCACAACCACGGAATCAAGGCAAGGCTAAACCAAAAGACGGGAAGGAGAAAGGTGCTGCGAGGTGAGCTGGCCATGGTGAGGTGGAGCTTGGCGGCCATGGCGAGCAGCCGCGGCGGGAAACGACGGTGTGGGCTACTTTGGCGGTGTGAGGTGCTGCGATTTTGCTCAACAAGCGCGCAAAGGCGAGGCGGTGCTAGCTGCACGAGCAATTGGGCGGTGGGCGAGCAAACACGGCGAATTGCGCTGGCGAAGGAAGCTCGGCCGGTGGCGGCGGGAAAAGGAAAAGAGGGAGCACCAGCGGCTTGGTCCATATAACGTCGAGGACGAGGCTTCCAGACGTTGCTAGCACCTGCTCGGCTTGGACACAGAGGCAGCTGCATGTCCGAGCGGGAGGAAGCGGTGAAGGAGAGCGGCGGCCACCGACGGTGAAGCAGGCACACTGTTTGCTGCCGGTGTCTACACTGTAGCAGTCTGAAAACACCAACTTGAGCTCGCTGTTACTCTAGATTTTGTGTAGTAGCTCGATGAACTCCCTTAAAAGAACTTGCTCATCTATACGTGATCTCCAACTTTGCTTAAATACTTGATCTCTGATTCAAAACGGTTAAGGAGATTTTGAATGCTGAACAAGGGTACAGTGAAACCGAATTATGGGTTCAGTTTCAGGTTTTGAAATAATTTTGAGTTAGATACTTTGAGCAATTAATTGGAGGTTAATTACTGTTCTATTAACACAAACGAGGTTACCACTTCAAAGTATAAAGTTCACACTTTAAAATAGTACCAAGGTTACCCACATGTTTATATATGAAAAATATTCTAATAAATTCCCAAAGATTGCCTTAGAATTGGAATCCATTGACTTGGTCAAAAATTGACCAAGTGTAGATTCTAATGCTAATTCACTTTTGGAGCTCAAATTAGAACATGTTTCATATGCTAACAATATGCAACATTGCCACTAGTGTAAAGTATAAACTTATTACTTCAAAGTTTATTAAAGCAAAATTTTAATTGTTTAAACAACATTACCTATATAAATCACAAAGAACCTTAAGCATTGACATCGTTATCATTTCATGGGATTAACTAAAACACCTATATTTGCAACATGTGAAACATGATAATGAAACATATTTATAAACCACATATGAAACATCACTTAAGTAACACATATGACACTCCAATGCAACATATGAAACACTATGTAGGAAACATATGAAACACCTTAAATGCAACATATGAGACATAACAATATCAACATAACAAGATATATATGACACATCACTTAAACTATACAGGGAATATCACCTAAGCAATATATGAACCATTATATGTGCAACATGAACATGCTCTTATTGAAACATATAATACAATCCTTGAAACATGGATGCATTTATGCCTTAATGCTTGATGGTCATGCATGATGACGCCCATGACCAAGTTTTTATTGCTTTTTAACATCTGTGATGTTACAAATAAGTCATCGCTCTACCACGGAGCAGTCCCTAGCTCTGCTGCAGACCCAATCCACAACTCTGCTGCAAACGCAGTCCCCAGCTCGGCTGTGGACAAAGATGTGGACTGAAATAGCCCTTAAAAAATAGCCCATGGCTCTGCCACGCGGTAGCCCCCACCTCTGCTGCGAGGCGACCCCCAGCTCATCTACGAGGCCACAAAACGCACCATATAGAAAAATGACAAAATAGGTCCACTCTAGGGTCCTCCACTGTAGTCGAGGCCCACTTGGAGACAATGAGGGAGCGGAAGCGGCGCATAGGGCACGGTTACCCAAAAACCTTGGAAGTCAAAGGGTCACTCCGTCTCTTATAAATACCCGAGCGGCGGCGCCCCACTTCCCCCACTTCATTCACTTCGCGTCAGTTTGCCTTCCTTCTGGCTCGCTCCATCTTCTCTGCCATTTCCTTCGCCACTGTAGCTCCAATGCAAAACCTAGATCCAAACCAGCTGCATCTATCACATCCTCACCGAATCTAGTCATGCCGCCCCCATCCCGCACTCCACAACCGCACTTCACGACTGGAAAAAAGAGCAATGGCGTGCGGTGCACGAGGAGAGAGGGCGCAGATGATGGCAGTTGAGTGGACCAAGTCGATTAGCTTGTTGGCCACGATCGAGAGGCTCGTCAACACCGGCGTGCTCCCTAACGCCGCCATTAGGGGATGGCGGACTTCAATTGGTGAGAGCTATCCAGATCCCCATCCTGGCGAAATTGTAGTTTTCAAAGATTTCTATTGGTGCGGATTTGGAAATCCTTGCCATCCTTTCCTGCGTAAGCTTTGTGATTATTATAGGGTTAGCATCTGCAATATCCACCCCAACTCCATTCTTGCTGTTTCCACCTTCATTACCCTCTGCGAAGAATATCTTGGCATCTAGCCCTACTTCAATCTATGGCGACACTTTTTCTGCCTCAAGAAGAAGAGGGGAGCGGGCAGATCCAAGATTGCCGGAAGGGCCTATCTTCTTCTCGTGATGGAATGAAGGTTGCATACCTGAACGTGCCACTTAGCTCCTCCATAAGAGATTGGTACAAGAAGTGGTTCTACGTTCAGCAGGAACAGGAACCGTTGGTTGTCTGTGATGTTGCTCAGATCCCGGAGCAGCAAGAGAGCCGGTCAGCAAGGCCATCTAGTGCCGAAATGGTGCAGGTTGAGGAGCTGCTCGGGTTGTTTGATAGGAACCGGATTGACGGTCCGACGGTGGCGTTGAACTTCATTTGCAGGCAGGTGCAACCCTGCAAGGAGCGGGTGCACCCACTGTATGAATATTCTGGGTCGGGTGACCCTACTAGGGAGTCAACAAAGAATCTCACGCGCGATGAACTTGACTGGTGGTTGGCGCAGCTATTTGATATGGTGTCGTACAAAGGTTTGGCCGAGCTAATGTAGGCGTACAAGTTGTCCTCGCCTCCACCGCAGCTAAATTCAACGACTTTGTATTGTGTTGAGCACCTGTTTCCCACTATATTCTTAATTCCATTTCTGATTTGTGCAAGATTGGAACTCGGGAGTGGGCGGAGGTGTACAACACGGATGTGCCCACCGGCGAGTGGCCGGCCAGCGTGGACATGCCCCAATAGACCCGCGTGCGATGCCGATAGAAGGCAACCGAGCACGTCGAGCCCATCTCAGCCTCTAGCGGCAGTAGCGCAGAAGGAGAGAATCCCGAGCCTCGTCTAACGAGGCAAGCAATTGGAAAGCGCCCCGCATGGGAGGGGCCTTCCTAGAAGAAGAAAGCTTCTGGACCCCTAGGCACAAGGGGTCCTTTGATCATTGATGATAAGGGGAGCAGCCGGAAGCGACGCAAGGTCATGACCGGCCTAACCGATGATGAGGAGGAGGCGGAGGAGCAGCCGCTGGTGTGCAGGCAAAAAATGCGGGTGTCACCCCGCACGCCAATGCCACCGAAAGCGCCATCACCGTTGCGAGCGTCAACGCCGTCAAGGGTGCCAACTCCTCCCCGAGCAGTGACGCCTCCCCAAGCAGCTACACCGCCGTGAGAGGCTACGCTACTAAGAATTCCAACGCCGCCCTGAGTAACGACTTCGGCCCGGACGACCACACCGAGCATGGTGTTGACACTTCTTAGCATCACTCACGTTAGGTTGTCATCCCCAAAATGACACCAAGAGTGTGGTTGTATTGTACTCATGCCACTTAACTATATAAAGATATTAAAGTATATATCCGCAAGCACACAGATAAATACACCCGTTGCAGCATTTCACCCAAGTTTATCGTAGGTATCGTTATTTATATTTAACCAAAGGAGAACAAACAGATGGGCACATATTAATTAAAGGCTACTCTACACATGTGATATGAATATTCGAAATCACTATCCTTTACTCTCAAACAGGAATCAATCAAATAAAAAGAGATAAAATATATGATAATCAGACCATTCAGATGATATTCCTTAGAGCACTACTACTATGGCAAGTCATTGATCAGAATATAAAGTAAGAAAATAACTCCTAACTAATCCATTAACTATTAGTCATAATCTACATTGATTAGTGCAATTATATCAGGCAATCATTGCCTAGGTTATCTCATATCCATAAACAAGAAACATCTCCATTACGAAGCTGAGAAACAAAGTAACAACTAAGTAATGAGACCGCGTTCTACTAAGTTCTACACTCGGGGAGTGGACTACAAAGGACATAATAGGAATGTCACACCTATGATCTACCACATGGCCCGGAGTATAGAGTGCATTTGCAGGTAAACAGTGTATAAGTACCACACTTACACAATGTTGACCACCCACCCATGACTCAGTAAGGTGAGTGCTTTGCAAACATGTGATAAACATAATGATAAACTATCTATGCCAAATATATAATAAAAGTAGACTAATCTCATAATAATCAAGGATATAATATAGATTAAGAATAAAATCATATCCAATGTATCAAGAATAATGATCAAGAACAATGAACTAGAACTAGACAATGATGAACTAGAACAATTACGAACTAGAACATAAATAATTAGAACATGAAGAACTAGAACATGAACTAGATCAAGAACTAGAAGAACTGATAAACTAGATGAATATCTAAAGAACAATGTTGATACAAGAGAGAAGAACTGGATTTACCAAGCTCCTCTTGACTAGATCTGGAGCCCAAGGCTGCTTGACTCCTCTACTTCTAATTCAAATCTAGCTATGCCTAGATCTGATGGAGCTCTAAGGAGATGAGAGTTGCTGGTTGGTCTTCTGTTTTCTGGTTGATGATTGATTGAATGAGTTCCCCTTTGGAGGGGGGGTCTGGGGCCTCGTTTATATAGCCCAGAGCATGGAATCGTGGCCCTTGGATCAAGCTGACCTTCATGTAGGGTTAGGATGTATCCTTGGAGGCGGCTGAAGTAGCTTGCAAAGGAAGGAACCGAGGAGCGGCGGCCAGGGGTTGGTCGGCCTAGGGTTGAGACCGGTCAGCCCCACCTGGTGGCGCCTCGTGGTGGCCCTCCTCGTGGAGTCCTCTAGTGTCCTCTAGAAGCCTCTTGTGTATTCGTGACGTGGAGATTAGGCCGATTGACGTGGGTTCCTTCTCGTGGAAGATATCAATTCCTGAATTATTCTGATAACCCCCTGCAAAATATAGATTCACCAAAACTCGTGGAATTTCGTTAGTTGACACCGTAAACCTATGTTGGTGATCATTTATTAGCCCTTTATATATTTATTTTAACCCTTTATTATGGTAGATAACCATCATTAACACACGGGGCGGACTGGCTTGGCAGTCCTCATGCGTGTCGAAGCCAGGATGGAGCAGGCGAGCAGCAGCTAGACGGCTGGTACCCACGCTACGAGGAGCGAGAGCCGGAGCGGTCACCCGTTCAGAGCCACGTTCAAGCGCTCAGATTTGTAAGTAATTTTATAATCCCATGTTGTTGCCATAAAAGCATTGGCTTATTAGGCTGGTGTAGGCTGAAGTCCATAGAAAATGTGGAGCACCCCACTGGCAACCAGCAATCGATAGTTGGGGAGAGCACGCCGGGTCCAACGTCGTCGTCTATCAGCATGCCATGGAGCAGCAACACGACGAAGAGACCGTGCCCGCTGCCGAGGAGCCCACTGCCGCCTCAGGTGGTATAATGGGCTTCGTACTAGTCAACGGGGGTGGCACCGAGAACCCTACCATAGAGGCTCTGGCAGCTGAGGCCACTGCAGTTGAGGAGGAGCCAGAAATTGAAGAAATCGTCTGCCCCGAAGAAGAAAACGTGGCGCCCCAATGCATCCGTGTTGCAAGAAGGCGAAGTGATGAGTGGGTGTTCCACGAAGAAGGCCACTTAGACCGGGCCATCCGCAAACTATAGAGGACAGTTGAATACTTGATGAGCCAAATCAAGGTAAGAGCGCTGGAAGCCCTATGCATCCTTAGTACGCTTTTGTAGAGATTGCTATCACTAATCCTTCCTTGTGTTGCAGAGCATTGAGAAGACATCGGAGTATCGGAAACGGTGCTTCAACACTATTGCCCCAACTGTGGAAAAGAACGGTGTCCTGAAAGAGGACATAGCGCGTATGTAGGAGATGCTACAGCAGACCTGGAATGAGCCAGACGCGCTGCAGGCCACCGTAGACGAGCAGCACCGTCGCCTCGACCAGGAAAAGAAAGGTATGTGACAAGATCTTCGTGCTTTATTCTCCTTATGACTTGTTGACAAACCACGCTGTACTTAAGCTCCTATAACCCCGGTAGTTCAAAAATCTTGAAGGATTTCAAACAACTTTCACCAATAAGCCAAGATCGTAGTGATTCAACACAACACATCATTCGTTACACCAGATCACAAGTAGCACGAACTACAACCATCGGAGTTCAAAATAAAATATTACAAACTGAGTTTGTTTTGCGGAAGCAACACAGTTTGATACATAACTTCATGAGTTTAAATACATTGTCAGATAGTAGTCATGTCCACAAAAGCAACTTAGATAAGATAACTGGTAGAGATCATGCCCGATGATCTAGTCCTCATCTCCGACTGGGAGGAGATAGTACTTGCAGCACCCAGAATAGAGGAGGTCATCTACAACAGGTGGCAAATAAACCCTGAGTACGAGAAGGTACTCAGCTAGACTTACCCATCATAAACCAGAAATAAAGTGACACCAAGGATCATGCAAGGCTGATATAAGTGGGGCTAGCTTGACGCATTAGCATAAAAGAGCTTATGAGCATAAGTAACCAATTAAGCTTAGCATCAATTTCATCATCATTAACCTATCAACTATATTAGCACCTGTACTAGAGCACTCACTTATTAGGAGCAAACAATATTAACCATAGCAGGTATAATAAGGATGTCATCATCATATCATCATTCCTGAACCATAATTAATACTTAGTGCATCTACTTTGGAGATACTCCCGTCAAGTTCCCACTAACCGGTGAGAGACGGCGACTCGAATCAAATTACAACTCAGCCGAGGGGCTATTCCTAACTCTCACCCTGACATACTTTGCAAGGGTAGTCGTGGGTCACCTTTGGTACAACTCAGGAACCAACTTCGCGGGTTCGGTCAGCGCCATCACTCTTAGGGATACCCTTCTGCCAGGACGTTCAAGACTTTCAAATCACCTGCCCTTGGACTCATACGTACGGCTCCCTTCCGAGGCACACTTTATACTTGCCGGAGCCCTGCTTGAGTTGAGCTACTTGGATTTGTGGTCAGAGATACTCGAGTCTGGCAAGCTATAAGAGAGAAGCATGCATTTAACATGACAAAGAAAGGCTCTAAGAATCGGTCCTTAAGCGACACAGATGGAGTCACTGCAAACCGGCAAGCCTCTGCCTGGTCTTTATTTCAAATTAAGACATGTTCTTTTCCACGATAGCAAATATAGCCAACCGTACCACATGTACAACCCTATAGCTCGACTTCTACCGCTTAAAGCAGGGTGTCAGTGTTCTAGAACGGGGGGTGTCTAGAGACGGGACAAGTGAATGAAGATGGACGTCGGAGCCTCTGATGGTGTGCAAGGCGAACACAAGATCTATACTGGTTTGGGCTGAACGTCCCTACTTCCAGTGCTCACTACTGCTCGTGTTGCTTTGCACCGAAGTTCTTGTAGTAGGGGGATACAAGCTGGTCGAGAGAGGGATAACTCCCAGGTCTCTGTACGTGGGTGTGTGCTTAGTACATTGCCATTGTGTGGTGTTGTCTTTCTATGTCGCCTGCTGGTCGAGGGTCCCTCCCTCCCTATTTATAGTATGCAAAGGGAGGGGTTGGATTACAGTATTTGGATGTACAAAAATGGAAAGAGAATGCCCTAAGGTGCTCCCTATTCCTTGCTTTCCTCTCAGTTCGTGCTTTCGCACAGTCTTCATCGCGGTGGTGGCACACCGTGGCTGTAGATGGTGCGGCGAGGCCATACCCTAACACGATGTCATGATAAAGAGGATTTCGTGGCCCTGAAGCTGTGCCGGCGAAAAGGTGGGGGCCTGGATGGCTATTGCTCCCCGTCCCATTGAGGTGGACATGATAGGGTGCAGCGTAGAGTAGCTTTTTCCTGTTACTGCCGTGGGGGGCGAGAAAGATCCGTGGAAGCCTTGACCGGATCATGAATCAGGTGTTACAAGTTTCCAGGCGATCCTGCACAATGCGGCGAGCTCCTGTTCCTTAACAGGAAAGGGTAGGGGCCCGTGCGTACCCGTGACAGTGCGTTACAATAGGGGTCAAGTGAAGCAGTAGCCGTGCAAAGGGGTTGAGTGCCTCGATGATGTCACAGGGCTCGGGCGCCTGGATGACGTCACAGGGGTCGGGCGAGACGGACAGAGGTCGAACGAAGCTGAGGAGCGTCGGGAGGCTCGAGAGCTTGTCCTTTGGCTTTGGTTTTGAGTAGAGTGAGGCCTGGGCCGGCTGTGGTGGACCGTGGGCCGTTATTCTGCTTTGGTGGGTAGTTTTTGCGGTGAAAATGGGGTACCCTGTTTTGCTGGTACCCAACACAGGGCTAAGCATCTACTCGAGCCTGAGCTACATAGGATTCATCGTATACTTTCTGGACAAGGATAGGGTATATATGCAGCAAGTGTTTTCATCCAACACCTATAACTTAATGCAACAATAGATATAACATAATACTCAATTGTATTTCAGAAATTAGGAGGCTTATAATGCTCCGGAGCTTGTCTTTAACAAAGTTGCATGGCTTGTGATCCGAGCACTCAACCACCACCTCTCCTGACTCCTCGGCTGCGAGCTGCACTTCCTGAGCTTCGGGTTCGGACTGCTACACCTCTGGAGCTTCCTAGCTCGTCCCGTCGAACTCCAGCAAAGTCACGCCCTCCGGTACACCTATTGCATGCATATGCACAAGATGAATATTATGGATGCATAAGAGTGACATGGTGCTTATGATGGATGAATAACAGTAATGAGGTAATTAGCAAAGCATTACCGGACACTCGTTTACTGAGTAGAATAGCTCTATTCCAATCACTTTAAGAGTATGTGTCTATCTCTTCCACAACTAAAAAGAACAAAAGGGAGACGATTGTTTGGTGCGGTAAATTTTTTTTTTAGTGTTACCACCGTCCACACGTGTGATCCCGGCCCCCTGTCCCACCGCTGCAAAAAGGAAACAAAATAAACTTAAAAGGAAACGGAAGCTAAAAAGGAAACATGAAAACCTCGGTCTCCATCAGCACGCCTGCTGCATGCGACCCTCGCTCCACACCGATCTTCGCGATCAGCGCGCCTCCTCCTGCCTGTTATCGCCTTGCACTGGAGGCTCTCGGCGTCGCAGCCGCTGTCGCCCTCCCGTGCCGCCACCGGTCGGCCGACTCTCCGTGCTTCCTCCTCCCCTGCTACACCGAAGGTCGCTGCCGTCCCCTGCCATTCTTCCCGCCGCCGCAGCTGCTGTGGCAACCACTCGAGTCAACGAGATGCAGATCGGAGGTTCGCTCTTGCGACCCCTTTTCGTTTATCCCAGACTCCCTCCCCTCCCTCCTCTGATCCCGAACTCTTCTCTTACGAGCCCGCGGGTAGAGTGAAACATTAGAATTCCCATGGTTTGAGTCCTTGTACGAGTCAGGATTTGTGCTTAGGGTGTTCTGCGGATGCGATTTAGGGCGTTTAGGGTGTTTTGCCAATGCGGTTTATTAGAACTTTACGGCAATAGAGTTTTTCTACTAGCTTGTCCTTAGTCCTCATTGCTATACTGAAGGTCTCAGTCCAATAGTCTGAATTCTAAACTTCTCTCCTAATCCTCACCTGATGTACTTAACATGCCATTCTGATTGTAGCTGAGGACGTTACCTAAATATGGTCTTATGTGTTTAGAATTTCAGGTTGAGATGTACTTATATCTAACTGCAGACATCAACTAGGTGTGGTATTAGCTAAATATGGTCTTATGTTGTTGAATTTGCTTTTTTTGGTGTTACTGCGACTTGTGAAACACCATCACTAAGCTGAACTTGGAGACACTTGGTAGGCTTTTTATTGAAGGCCAGTTTGCAGATTTTATTTCAGATATTTATATATCATGCAACAGACTGACGTAGATATAGGTCAACCAAGAAAACCATGAAAGAAGCACGAGAGATGGTCAGTGCATTACTAATGTGGATGTAATTTATTCTGATGACATTCTTGTGTCAACAGAAGCAATTAGTTTGCTTTCAAGTAATGTTACTTTTATTCTTGTGATATACTGAGCTAGCTTACTTATCAGTTGGAACTAGGACAACTTCTGATTCTGGCATAGGAAAAGCCGTGAAGCTGCTAGGAAAAGCCGTCTAATAAAGAAGGTAGTTTCATCTACCTGATGGTAGATAGTATTTTCTTTGTGCATGAGGACTGTATTTAGTTTCTGTTTTCTGTCTCTATGTTGAACAACTTGAGAATAGAAGGCTGAAACTTAGCCAGTTGGAGCAGGAACTCTGGCGTGCTCGCCAACTGGTATGGTCGTCATGTACTCGTGTTTTTTTTGGATTCGACAAAATCTGAGCTATCGCCTTTCAATGATTTTATGGTAGCTATGTTTGTTCTTAAAAAGAGTTCAGAAACCCTTCCCTTGTGTCCAAAGAGAAGAGAACATGATGTTACAACATATTACGAGAATCCATCATCAATGAAACTACTGATTATTATATTTAGTAACAATATATTGTTGATATAATCAGTTGTTTCATCACAAACTAGATAGTTTTAGCTATTATGTCTCACTAGAAACTAGCTGCTACCATCCAGCAATCTGAATTTCCAAGCTTCAGTTTTAAATCTCTTATCCAGTTTTCAGTTTTAAACAATGTAATATGTGCTATCTGATTTTTGCAGTGCTCATACATTCTCTGTTCTCTAATATATCCAATTATTAGTTTAAACAATATAATATATGCAATTTGAGCTAGGTATCGCTGCCTGCTATAATTTCATACGTGGAGCATTGGTTGCATTTTTGCAAAGATTTTGACCGGTAGGCCTTTATTCCCTGGAAAAAATGTGAATCACCTGACTGATCTCTTTGTCACACTATCCATAAAAATATTAGCATGTTCATCTAAGCAAAGAGAGAAAGCAAAGAGGAGGAAACAGGTAGGTACCCTTTTTAGAGAACTTCCATGCACTTTCTTCAGTGCTCAAGCTCTTGGCATTTTCAGTTTGCATTGCTGTTATTTATGCTACTTTGAGCATTTGACGTTGGACAAGTTGGTCGAAGGGCAGCTTGTCTTGTCAGGTCAGCACAGAAGGCAATTGAACCACTTCCAAAGAGCCATGGTATTACCGTTATCACCTCATAAAACACATGCTGTCATGTTTAGGTGTTCCAACCATCTGATCTTGTTCGGTTCGAATGGTTTTGTAAACCTTGAATGATAACTGGTCGTTTAGATTGATGATTGTTAAACATTTTAATACTTGTTTTTTCTAAGAATAGGCTTTCTGGTGCATTTCGGTTTAGCAACTATTTTTTTTCTTTCCTGTTGATTTGATGCAGAGGAGGAATAGCTGGCTGGATGTGTGAGCCATTCTAAATAACGCTTAGTCTTCTCCATAGATCATTACACTTACAAGCAAGCATTGGCTTGCAAACCATGGTGGGCAATAGTATTTTTATTATTTGGGTGCATATAGACACATTACATGGTTGAACTGATTCTTTTTATTGCATTGTCTAGAAAAATTGCCCCAACATACAATTATTGTCATGTTGTAAGGCATGGGCATAGACCTTGAGTGTGGCTGCATCTCACCTGTGTCAGACCGCCTCAATGTGGAAGAAAGTTGGTGGCAGTAAGACTCGATTATGTCATAAGATCACGAGCACTCGCGCTGCCCCTTTTTGATGGGCCTGCCATGGATACCATGCCCAACTGTTAAGCGGCTGATGTGCACACCAACCATTCGACAACGGCATCCATTCCACAACAACTAGATTAACTAAGAAGAGTTTTTCAAGGCCCTGATGACCATATGGGAAGGCATGGCTGCTCATTTATAACAAGCAAGATAAAGGGAATGTCAAACAACTGCAAGATCAGTTAAGAGGAGTTTGTCAAGGCTATGGTGACCATACGGGAAGGCATGACTGTCTATTTATAACAAACAAGATAAAATGATATGTAGTGCATCATTAGTAGCATTTGGCCCTGTTCGACCGGTTATAAAAAGGCTGATGCTGATGTTGATTTGTTGTGAGAAAAATCGCGTCTGAAGTTGTCTTTTGGGTATATGACACATTTGTACTTGCAATATTGTGACATTATTTTCCCGCTTGCAACGCACGGGTACGAAAAGAGAAGTGAAAGAAATAAAAAACCCACAATGGAAAGGTTTATACATGAGAGTTTGTGAGCTTGTGTGCGCTCTCCGTGACTGTTAATTTCATGAACTTTGCTTTTTAGATTAAATATCACTTTAACATCTGTATTTAATTTCACAATATTGCAATTTTATCGTGCGATCTGTATGCTTTATATAATTGTTCAGTTGTCCTGTAGCAACGCACGGGCATGCTACCTAGTTTCCTCTAAAGAACAAGATTAACTCACCTAACTTGCACAACCTAAGATAAAGATGTTCATCTTCAGTTAAAGGCCTAACACCTACACCTAAACTCACCTTAATCAAATTTAAGCACCAATACATCACCAATATGCTTAAGTATAACAAAGCCACACTAAATCACAAAGTCAATAGGAGTTCTACAAATCCAATTGACTTACAAGAGGACATCTGGAAAGCTTATGAAATTCTCTACAAATCATTTATAAACATCAAAGCATGATTCTAAAGTTTACTAGGTCGAATTAAAGTAAACACAGAATCTGCTCTGTGCAAACAGAGAGCCACCAAAGTTGAGAGCCAACTTTGAACAGCTCTAACTCCTAAACTATATAGCCAAATGCCACCAAAATTTAACAAAAACTAGATCATGAAATTCACAGCAACTTTGTTATAGACCACAAGACATGAAACCATCATCTACATAGAGTAATTAACAACATCTTGAAATCTGTCCAAAATTGGCAGATTCACTAAATTAAATATTTAGTGATGTAGCAAAAACATATTTCAACTAAACCAAGTTTACCAACTTAATACACATATCAAAAGAATACCAGAAAGTGTGGTGTCAATATCTAAATAATTACTCTAATGCCCTTTATTAATTTATTTAGATAATTAGGTGAATAAAGGAACCTATATCAAAACTCCGCAATTAATTCTACAAAAATTATAGGGGCTACCACATACATCCGGAGGCTACCATAAAATTTCCACAGAATTTGGGCAAGTATATTTTCCTATACCAAAAATAATAGACAGAAAGGCTGATTTTGACATAATTGAGAAACCCTATGGAAACGTTTCAAACAATAGATTTCATATTTTTCTTAGGTTCTTACTAACATGAGAATAACACTCACCAAATTTCATCTTTACTGGATCTATAGATAATTTATAAAAATTCATACAAGATCCAACCATGCAAACAAGATAAATACACAACTCCACCATACAGTACCCAAAATTGATAAAATTTAAACTACAAGCTACTCATGGCATAAAAACACCCCATAAAAATTTCAAGATATTTGGATCTGTATACAATGAGATATGATTTTCCTCTTTTCATTCATGCATAAAAGGCATAAATAAAAACTCCAATTTTCATAACAAAACATAGCATGTTTCCTATTTTTAATAAAAACTAGAAATCCAAGGAGCATCACAAAATTTGAATCACTTCATTTGGATCTACAAATCTCGAGATATAGATTTTTGAATCTAGCACTCAAATCTGTGAAATAAAGAAAAAGGAAAACAAAACTAAACCTAACTAGCTACTGGGCCGGCCCGATGACGCAGCGCGGCCCATGACCGGATCCTGCCCAACGGCGCTGACACCCGGGGCCCGCTGGCTAGAGGGACAGAGATAGGGGAGGAGGAGTGATGGCGATAGCTCGCTGCCGGTGGCGACTCCGGCGAGACTGAGGCACCGGGGTGCTCGCCTCTACGAGCCGCATCGATCTAGCTAGAAAATGAACCCCTATGCTTCAGTGAAGGGGGATGCCTGAGGCAATGGCAGGTGCGGCGGCGTTGTGCGTGGCACGCCGGCCAACCCCAGCCATGGCGGCTCCCGATGACGATGGCTACACCTATACCAACCCTAGAGCTACTCCTAAGCGAGACTAGGGAGGATGAGATGCACCGAAGAGGCGGGACCACAGTGAGCGGCTCATGAGGAGGGATTTCAGCGAGGTCACCACGGCGTTGGAGTGACAATGCGGCCCTACCATGGCTTGGCTCACTGCGCGGAGAGGATGAGGGGATAGAGGGGTTCAAGGGGGAGCAGTTGATGTGATTTAGCAGGCGGTGGTGTGGTGGCGAGCGCGCACGAGCTCATCGGAGCTGGCGGTGGCAATGGCGCTCAGTTTTTCCGCTTGGAGAGAACGAGAGAGGCAGGGGCAAAGTGGTGGTGATGGCGGTGTCGTGGCTCTCTTGAGGCACCCCTCGACCTGACCAGTGGGCCTGTGGCTGGCGTACAGACAGCATGGCGTGTCCACATGGCAGCAAAGGCCTGTGGTCGGTCGGCCACCGAGTCCAGCTGCTGCTCTGAATCAGAGCTTCAGAAGATGACTGAAACCGCCAGCTTCTCAACCCTATAACTCCTAATCCAGCTTGAATTAGTCAAAAGCATAATTAGCAAAGTTGTAGAGCTACCCGAGATCTCCAACATTGCCAATACAAGTTTGAGCTGAATCGGCCTGGTTAGAAAATTACAAGGCTCCAAAGGTGGGTACCTTGAAACTGTTAACTGCATTTTGACTTAGCCAAAAATTGCTAAGTCTAAACAGCCCCCTAACTGACTTGTGGGCCATCTTTGAGGGTGTTCTGGTCACTTTTATGAGATGGTCATAAAACAACTTTTGTTCCTTAACAAATTTGCTACAACTTTGTTTAAGGATGCTCCACCATGCATTGACTTCTAGCTGCCCTTTTTAAATAGTCAAACATAATAGTCCTAGGGTCAACACAAGTCATACCAACACTTAGAGGCATAATTAGAACTAATGACCATAATGAACATTGTTCCTAATGAAATTCTAAGTGTAGCTAGGGTATTTTGGTGAGTTAGCACATTCATTTGCACATGATCCATGTACTCTAGCTTTTCAAATTAAATGAAACATAGATATGAAACATTTAATTGAAACAAGCGAAACAATCAATTGAAACATTGAAACAAAGCCATGCAACATTTGAAACATGACCTATGGGGCATGTT
This sequence comes from Saccharum hybrid cultivar R570, assembly GCA_038087645.1. Classification (NCBI taxonomy): domain Eukaryota; kingdom Viridiplantae; phylum Streptophyta; class Magnoliopsida; order Poales; family Poaceae; genus Saccharum; species Saccharum hybrid cultivar. The sequence goes on from JAQSUU010000751.1 coordinate 2,761,739, forward strand.
CAACCCCTCTTGGGTACTTGGGGTAATAGAGAGACACCACAAATGATACCCCTCTGCATTAGCACTACTAAGACATTATGTTGCAACATTGAAACAGAAGATGTTGCACATGTGATAATGGAATGAATGTGCTTATGTTATGCAATGCACATGCCAAAATGCAAGCCAAACACCTAGGGTGTTACACATGCTCTGCTCGGTAGGCATGGAAGCAGAGAAGATGCTTCTTGTTGACAAACTAGCTTGGCTATCAGAAACCAACCAGGAGCTTATGGAGAAAAATGACCAGCTCGACAAAGAGCTCAAAGGCAAGGTTGCTCGCCTGACTAGTGAGAACACAAAGCTGAAGGAGCAGGTGACCAAGATAGATAAGGACTTCTCAAGTAAGTAATCGACAACTTAGTTGTTGATTTTATTCACTATTATTCATCATGCTCAGCATAGTCTTGTGCTTGAGCACAGTCGTATGCTAGAACACAAAGATGCATATGGAGGTGCTGATCAAGGAGAAGAACCAGTGGGTGCCCAAGTGCGAGGCGATGGAGTAGGGAATCAAGCCGGTGCTAGACCTAATCGGAATGGAGCCTAAAGAGGCGCCGACCGATCGACCAGAAGCCATTATTGAGAAGTGCCATAGCTCCTGGACCTGGTTCAAGCAGTACATTTGCGACGCTGGCGAGTACGTGGCCGCCCACGTGTTAGGCATGGTGCGGTCACACTACCCTGGAGTGGACCTGAAGAGGCTTGAGACCAGTGTGTCCAGCAACACCGATTGCAGGAAGGCCGAGCAGCTCAGGACTACTTCCATGGAGACAACGTCAAAGATGATAGCTGATGTGGACCTGTTCAGTGATACTGGGCAGACCAGTCAGTGAGTTAGAGATAAGAAAAACTTCTTTTGTTTGTAAAGTTAAGATGGAGCACTCAGTGCTTGTTGTGAACATTAAGTATTTTGTGGTGGAGCACTCGGTGCCCACACTGACCAGATGTTATATCTCTATATAAGATGCGATTGTGGTTTTAGTCATGAAAACTCTGTTTATTATCGTGTTTTATGGTAAGCGTGAGTAGTTAATCCATCCTAGAGTCTCGCCAGCCCTGGTCCGTCCAATAGCTCGGAGCACGAGGCGCGGAGCCTAGGCACGTGTAAGACTGTTGATCTCATCAGGGAGCTACTGGCGACCACCCGAAACATAGTGAATGGATCTCATGCACGTGTGGGGAGGAGTCGAAGACAAAGCCGGCTCTGAGAAACTCAAGTAGGAGAAAAAAACTGGTTGGCAAACCTCTTAAAAGAAATTTTAAGAGGCGCCATGATGAACAAAAAAATGACAACAAAAAGCATGCCAAAACTTTTATTGAATACTTGAAATACGAAAAGAGTACATATCTTTATTTAGTAGTGGATCAAGTATAGAAGCGCCTAAGGTGGTCGATATGCCACAAATTTGGGATGTCGACTCCATCGAGATCACACAGCCTATAAGAAGTAGGCCTAGTGACTCCGGATGGCAACGGGGCTATCCCCGCCGGGTTTTGATGGAATGTTCTGCTCCCCGACTGAATAAAACCTCCCCGCTCCCCGTCCCCATCCCCGGCCTCGGGGGCAGATTTTCCCCGTCCCCGATCGGGGATTTCATACCCGTCGGGTTTCCCATCCCCGATAAATCCCCGACAAACATATCACTAGCAGCAATAAAATAAGAAAAGTATAACATGAATTCCACATTTTAAGATGTAAATATAACACAAATAAACAACAAATAAATACTCTCAATTCTCCAACACCACTACAGATTAATAAAGTTCACCTTCAATCAACAAATAAACATCACAAATTAATAGTTTAGCTAGTTCATAAATCTCCAGTAACATCACAGGCTTCACAGCCAGAGTTTCAATTCTCCAGAACCACTGTCCACTAGTCCACTACAGATTAGAACTTTACAAGTCCTACTACAAAATGACCAGCAACGATTTGAAATCGGCATCAAGTTTATGGCAGCCTCGGCTTCTAGCAAGCCGGCAAAATCAGCAAGAGCAAGGTAGTGGTGTCATCACACATCAGTCATTACAGCAAAAGGTTACATAAATAGTTAATACTTATGTTAACAGTTAATGCTGAGTGAGTTGTGAGCACAATGCACAAGCACGCCATCTTGATCCTGATCAGCTAACAACCTGCACTTCTAAATTGTAAGTTCCTACATGGATACACAAACGAGAAACTTGTTATTATGTGACTTGTGACAAGACAAAAACCAAATCTGAACTCTGTTATGTATTTGATAACTCACCTGAAGGCCTTCTTGAACTTCTTGGAGAACAGACCAGAAGCTTGCAGGTCGCCCTTCATCAGTAACCATGCCTACATTTTAAAAGTATTATTTTTGGCTAAAATTTGGAGGTACAGTACTATGAATTTGGAGGTACAGTACTATGAATTGCATGAGTTGTACCTTTGTATCTGTTGCGGATCCAGTCCTGTGAGCACATTAGAGCTTCCAGCATTTGAGAAGTCAGCCTGCTGCGATGTTCACTGAGGACTCGACCACTGGTGCTGAATGCAGATTCTAAGGCAATAGTGGTTATAGGAATTGCAAAAATATCCCTTGCTATCATTCTCAGTGTAGGATACCATGTTCCAGCAATCTTCCACCAGTCCAAGACATCAAATCCCTTAGTATGAATGTCAACCATCTCATCCTCCAAGTAACGATCCAATTCAGACTTAAACCTTATGGATGATGGCACAGTACTTGCAACACGGGCACTAAAGGAAGACAAGAAGCCTGAATTGAGCACTGGAGTTGCTTTGCTGCTGCTACTGCTACCTTCACCATCATCAGAATGGTACTGACTCATCAGATCACTCAAACATTCCTTCACTTTTGCAACCTCATACTCACAGTCTAATCCAGTTGTACCAAGTAACACCTCAAAGCAATGAAGTAACATATAATGTTTGAATCAAGGATCAAGCAAAGTAGCAATACCCATCAACCCCTAAATATCAGTCCAGTATTTCTTAAACTTGGCTTCCATGTCACAAGACATTGCTTCTATCAATGGATTGCCACAGGTTGACCATTCTCTAATGTTACATCTAATCTCACAAACTTTGTAGAAGAACAGATTTGCAGTCACATAATCAGTACCAGAGAATATGTCAGATATGTCACTAAACATCTTAAGCCTTTCTACAACATCAGCAGCAAATTTCCATTCTTCCTCAGTAGGGCAGCAAGTGTACTGCTTATCTACATGACTTGCTCTCATAAAAACAGTTTTTTAGGGTAATGCAGTACTAAGCATTTTATAAGTTGAGTTCCATCTTGTCTTGCAATCAAGTGCTATCTTCTTCGTAATGGTAACATTTACATACTTAGCTATCTCCTCAAACTTCTCATATCTTTTTGGTGTGGCTGTCCAATAAGCTACACTATCACGAAGGTTTTCAATAGCATCTTTTAGGTTTTCTAATCCATCCTTAACAATCAAATTAAGGATATGAGCACAACAACGCATATGCAAGAATTTCCCATCAGACATAAGCTTGGTTTTGCCAATCTTTCTCACAAGATAAGGAATTGCTGAGTCATTTGTGGTGCAGTTGTCAAGAGTGATAGTAGATACCTTCTCATCAAGATTCCAATCAACCAATGCCTCATAAAGTTCATCACCAATGACTTCATGAGTATGAGGACTTGGAACATAAATGAACCTATACAAGAATAGCGAATGTTATGACAAGACAATAATAAATGCAATCAATATGACACAAATAAGACTAGATCCATAAGAAGTTACCTCATAATAATGTTCCTAAGGCTCCATGATTCATCAACAAAGTGAGTTGTGACAGCCATGTATCCTCTCTTTTGGTTGTCCGAGGTCCACATGTCACTTGTGATAGCCACCCTAGATTTAATCCCAGCCATGTATTCAATGGCTTTCTTCTTCTCCAACTCATATTGGTCAATGATGTGCTTCCTACAATGACATAACAACAGCTCAGAACAGGATTTAACAGCACACATCAAGGGAAAATAGTAGTACAGTACACACCATATACCTTATAGTGTTTCTGGTGCCAATCTTGAACAATGGTTGCAGTGCATGTACAAATCTGCGAAAACCAGCATGGTCAACCATGCTTAAAGGGTACTCATGCAGCACCATCATAGCCCCAAGTTCCTTTCTAGCTATATCTTGGTCGAAGGTATAGTTCTCCACTGAAACTTTGCCTTTTTCGGAGGCATGAAACCTTAAAGAAGCTTGTGACATTGTCTTGTTTCCTGCCAACTTGATCTTTCTAAGTGTACAACTCTTCAAGTGATCATGAAGGTGCTTAGTTCCATTCTTTGTTTCTCCTCCAATCTTTGTAAAGCAGTACATGCATTTTGCCTTTACTTGCCCATTCCACTTGACTCTCTTAAACTCCTTCCAAACAACTGAGGTAAGCTTCTTCTCAGCCGGAGGAGGAGCAGCCACTGGTGCACTAGATCCGATAGCAGCCTTGATTGACCCAGCTTGATCCGGCTGTGGCGGCTCGGGCCCGTCGTCTTCGGCGTCCCTTAAGGTGGGATGGGCACGGTTAGTAGAGGCAGAGAACGCTGCAATCAAGGATGGTTAAGACTGAAGGAGGAAGATCTTCACCGGTCGGTAATGCAAGATCCGGACGCCATCCCTGGGAGCAAGGAGCTCTCTGCGAGCTCTCCTAGTGTGGTGGAGCCGCGGCCCGCAGAGATAGGGGGGCAGCGCCAGCGGCGGAGCTTGTGCAGACTGCGAAGGCCGAAGGCAGAGCGCGTGCGGTGCGGGACAGCGGGAGGAAACGAACGGGAAAGGGAGAAGCGGCAGTGCGGCCGCTGGCACTGATGGCTGGACCACTGGAATCTGGATGGTGGGGAGTAGAATGAGGAGCTCCTAGGGTTACTCAGTATATATATGGAAGTGTATTGGGCTGGGCTTAATTGGGCTTCCTATGGCAGTATGGCAGCTTCCTGGACTCGGGGCCCCCAGCGGGTAACGGGGACGGGGAGGTGGGGAACGTTCCCACCCCCGCCTCACCCGACGGGGCTTGTTTTCAGCCGTTAACGTCCCCGTGGGGGACAAATTTACCCCATTTTCATCCCCTAATGGAGGAAATCCCCGTCGGGGATCGGGGATCGGGGCCCCATTGCCAAGTTGACTAGTGACCATCTTGACCATATAAGGGCCCTCCCAATGTGACGCTAACTTGTGCAAGCCTTCTATCTTCTGTTTCCTGCGCAAAACCAAATCACCGACCACGAAGAACCTGTCCTTGACATTGCGGTTATAGTACCTGCGCAAGCCCTCCAAGTACTTTGTCGTACGCGCGCAGTTGTCAAGGCACTGTTCGTTAGCGCAATTAACTTCGAGCTCCCTTGCTTCATTTGACCTTTCCTCATCATGGTTCTCAACCCTTGGTGATTGAAAAGCAATGTCAGCTGGCAGCACAGCCTCTGAGCCGAAGACCATGAAGTACGGGGAAACACTAGTATTGCGACTAGGCTGGGTTCTCAGTCCCCAGACCACGACCGGCAACAACTTCAACCATCTCCTAGGATGCTTATCGTTTTCCCTGTACAATCTCTTCTTCAACGCATCAAGAATCATGCCATTTGCCCATTTGGCCTGTCCATTAGCCCTTGGGTGCGCCACCAAAACATACTTGACAACATGCCTCTGTCGTCGCAGAAGTTCCAAAAATCATTACCGGTGAACGTGGACCCTAGGTCAGTGATGATACTGTTAGGCAGGCCGAAGCGGTGAATGATTTTGTCAATCAACTCAGCTGCCTTCTTCGTGGTGCCCGTGACCAAAGACTTATACTCAATCCATTTGGAAAACTTGTCGATAATGATGTAAACCCATCGGAAGCCTCCTAGAGCCGGCCTAAAAGGCCTGATCATATCTAGTCCCCAGCATGCGAAAGGCTAGGATGCTGGAATGGTCTGGAGTTCATGAGCTGGAATGTGAGTTTGCTTGGCAAAGAACTGGCACCCCTCACAATGATGAACCAACTTTTCTAAATCGGCAACAGCTTAGGGCCAATAAAAACCTTCTCGGAAACCCTTACCGACCAATGTGCATGAAGCAGCATGGTTGCCACAAGTGCCAGCATGGATCTCCTCCAAAATCATCACGCCTTGTTCCTGGGACACGCATTTTTGCAACAATTCGTCCTTCACGTTCTTGCACATAAGCTTCCCCTCAACCAGCACATAATGCTTGCTACGTCGTATGAGACGTTCCATCTCGGTCTTGTCATGGGGAACCTTGGTAGAGGTGAGGTACCTGATAAATGGCTCTCTCTAGTCGATTCTGGTGGTTGGAACTGTAGCGACCAGCTGGACTGCTAACGGCTGTTCAGCTACAGGCTTCTCTTCTTCATTGATGGATGTCTTGACAAGGTCCTAAACGAAAACTCCATGGTGGATCTCTGCCCGGGTTGATCCTAGCTTTGACAGCTTATCGACTGCCTCGTTGTCGGCCCGGACCACGTGATGAAATTCCAAACCATAGAATTTGCTCTCCAACTTTCTGATCTGTGCGTAGTAAGCATCCATCTTCTCACTAGTACAGTCTCAGTCCTTGTTTACCTGGCATATGACCAGAGCAGAATCACCAAACACCATGAGCCGTTTTATGCCGAGCTCGATGGCAATACGGAGGCCGTGTAGAGTCACCTCGTACTCAGAGGCGTTATTGGGGACCTTGAAGTGGATCCGGAGAACATAGCTCAGCTTGTCCCCATATGGTGAGATGAAGTACACACCTGCCCCGACACCGTCAATATTGAGGGAGTCGTCAAAATACATCTTCTAGTGCTCGAGGGAGCTGTCAGAGACAGACGTGTTCATATCTGTCCATTCGATAATGAAGTTGACCAGCGCCTGTGACTTGATAGTCGCGCGGCTTCAAAATTCCAGTGAGTATGGGCTAAGCTCCAATGGCCACTTGATGATGCACCTGTTGGCATCTTTGTTGCGCAAGATGTCCCCCAGCGAAACTCGGTGATCACTTCAGTGGGGTAAGTGTCAAAATAATGGCGTAGTTTGCGAGAGGTGATCAGGATGGTGTACAATACCTTCTGGACCTATGGGTAATAGGTCTTGGACTCATTGAGTACCTCACTGATGAAGTATACTGGTCGCTAGACCTTGTACACATGCCCGACCTCCTCGCGTTCGACGACGACAGCCGTGGTGACCACCCGATTGGTTGCCACGATGTAGAGCAGTAAAGTTTCACCTTCCTTGGGTGCCGTTAGGACTAGAGGGAATGTGAGAAACAGCTTGAGCTCTGCAAAAGTAGTGCCAACTTCCTCCGACCACTCGAACTTCTCGTTCGCCTTGAGGAGCTTGAAGAATGGCAAACCTCTCTCTTTGAGCCGCGATATGAATTGACTTAGAGCAGCCATGCACCCGGTTAGCTTCTAGATATCCTTGATGCACTTGGGTGGTTTCATCTTCATGACAGCTTTGACTTTTTTTGGGTTATGCTTTATACCATCACGACTAACTATGTTGCCGAGAAGTATGCCAGATGGCACACCAAATATGCACTTCTTGGGATTCAGCTTCCATTGAAACTTATTGAGTGCCTTGAAGGTCTGGTCGAGGTTGTCGACCAGGGTGGAGGCCACTTTGGTCTTCACCGCTATATCTTCAACATATGCCTTAATGAGTTGATCTCTGATCTAGTCCTTGAGGCACTGCTGGATGGCTCATTGATAGGTTACACCAGTGTTTTTGAGCCAAAATGACATGGTCGTGTAGCAGTAAGCACCAAAGGGCGTGATGAACGATGTCTTGATCTGGTCCTCCTCTCTCAGAGAGATCTGATGGTAGCCAGAGTAGCAATCTAGGAAAGATAAGAGCTCGTAGCTAGCGATAGAACCTATGACCTCGTCTATATGAGGCAAGCCAAAGGGGGCCTTAGGGTAGTGTATATTGAGATCGGTGTAATCAACGCACATCCTCCATTCATTATTATTTTTTCTTACAAGAACCGTGTTGGCAAGCCACTCTGGGTGATACACCTCTTTGATAAAGCCGACAACTAAGAGCTGGTTTACTTCTACCATAATCACCTCCTTTTTGTCTCGTGCGAACCGTCGTAGCTTCTGCTTAATTGGCTTGGCGTCTTCGAAATGTCCAAGGAGTGCTCAATCAACTCCCGAGGTACTCTGGGCATGTCTGCAGGTTTCCATGCAAACACACTGATGTTCTTCCTCAGGACGCTAACAAGCGCATCTTCCTATTTGGGCTCTAGGCCGGCCCCGATGTGGGCCATCTTGGTCTTGTCGCCCGGGACCAGCTCCGCTTCCTTAGTCTCCTTGGACTTCACAGCAGTGTGGGTGGCTTCCTTGCTCGGAATCTCCAGGTCGGCGGGAGGGATCTTCTTGGCATCAACGATGGACTCCTGCATGTGGATCGAGAGCTCGAGGGCTTCAACAGTTGCATAACTCTCCTTCTCGCACGTGTAAGTGACGAGCACATTGCCTCTGAGGTGGAGTACTCCTTTCTCGATCGGCATCTTCAAGAGCAGGTAGACGTAGTGCAGCACCGCCATGAACTTAGCCAGAGCTGGTCGGCCAAGTATAGCATGGTACGTTCCTTCAAAGTCCGCAACGATGAAGTTGACATAGTCGATACGGAAGTGGTCGGCGGTGCCGAATTGGACTGGTAGCATGATCTAACCTAGGGATTAAGAGGTCTGCCCCGGGAGCACTCCCTAGAAAGGTGCGTCGTAAGGCTCGAGGTCTTCTGACTTGATGCCTAACTCAGTTAGGATGTTGTGGAAGAGGATATCGAGGGCGTTGCCTCCGTCAATGAGAACCTTCTTGAATCGTATGTTCCTGATGACGGGATCTAGAATGAGGGGGAAGCGCCCTGGCTCCAGACTATTGGCCCACTAGTCAGCTCTGCTGAACGTAATGGTCTAGTGCGACTAGTTTTGGTACTTGGGGTCGGCAACCCTCTTGTCAGAGTTGTTGAGGGCCATGACAGCTCAGGCGGTAAGCTTCCTCTATCGCCCGTTCTCCAAGTTAACCGTCCCACCAAATATGTTGTGGACGCTTCTGTTGGGATCCTTGTAGGCGTGATGAGGGTCCTTGTCGTGTTCTTCTTCGGTCTTGTCCTCCTCATCAGGCCTCTTGTCATCCCGGCAGTCGTCTTTGTCGTGGTCTTTGTCACCGCCGCACTGCTTCTTGCGGGCGTCTAAGTGGTAGATGGACTTTAGGCCCCTGCAATTCCACATTGTATGGCCAGAGTCCGGGTGAGCCAGGCAGGGACCCTAAAGGACCTTGGAGTAGACATCCTAGTTGCGCTTGGCCCCTAGCTTAACGGTGTTGATAGCGTTGTTAGTTGGTCAGTTGTGGCTCTGTCACCCCCTAAAGTCATCCTACCGACGCCGATCATGATTGTCGTTGTGCCGATCATCGCAGCGGTCATCGCGGTGACGATCAGCACACCGGCTGTCAGAGCAGCGACGATCATCGTGGCGGTCATCACGGCGAGGAGCCCGGCCAATGTCTTCCTTGATCTACTGATTAGCCTCGTCAGCGTCTGCCCACTTCTTCGCCACCGTGAGCAAGTCCTGGATTGAGTCGGGCCTCTTGCGGAGTAGCTTAGTCCTGAGGGCATCATGGTGGCAGAGGCCTCTGATGAACACAGAGATAGCTTTGTCGTTGTTGATGTTAGGGATGGATATCCGTGTTTCCGAGAAGTGGTGGATGTAGTCACACAACGGTTCATTTGGATAGTCTCTGACTTTCTCCAAATCATACTTCTTGTCGAGCTACTGACAAGTGGTCATGTAGTTGTCGATGAAAGCCCTCCAGAGCTGAACCTAGGTGTTAATGGAGCCTTCCCTCAGGCTGAGGAGCCACTAGTTCACAGACTGGTCGATGACCACAGGCAAGTAATTGGCCGTGATGTCTTCATCACCGTGCGCTACTCGGACGGTGATTTCGTACACTGTTATCCACTGTTTGGGATTGGCCTTCTCGTCATAAGTGTCCAAGTTGTGGAGCTTGAAATTTCTTGGCCAAACAATGGCACGGAGCCGATCGGTGAATGGTTGGAGGCCGATGATGTAGCCAGCATGCGATGCATCGCCACGGTCGGGTGCGCCATGTGCTTCATCATATTCATGCCTGCGCTGCATCTCATGTGCATGTCGCCCTTCTCGGCTGTTCTCGATGTGACGCCTCAAATTAATATTGGCGCTGAGGTGGTCACGGAGGTCGCCTCCAGACTGCTCCACTTCCTGGTCGGCATCGCGTTGTCTACCACGACCGCCGCCACAGTTTGCAGCACGCTCGCCTCCCTAACATGCGCCACGTCTGCCTTGCTGGTTGCGTTCGCCCCCTTGATCAGCATCATGTTCGCCTCGCTAGTCGGCATCGCGTCTTCCGCCCTGATCTCGGGGACGGTGTACCTCGTAGTTTCCATCGTGGCCCTGATAAAGATATGGACCTCCTTGTTGCTGGCTACAATCTCACCAGGGACCTCGTTGGCGATGACTTCAGGTGGTAGACGCTGATGGAGCGGGTGTATGCCTCTCGTGGACCTAGACTATGGTAGCCTTCAGATAGGCCTTGATAGCATCGAGTGCTAGGGACTCGGGGAGCTTATTTAGTTCGTTCATGGTGATGGCAATGTTGGCGCTCGGTGTCTTGAAAACTTGCTGGTTGTCGCACATGTCGAATGCGTCGGCCAGATCGTGGTGGATGTTGCGCTAGCCATCTGCGCCTGCGTTTGCCGCATCCTCTTCGGCATTCTCCAGGTCCACTCTCCATCGCAAGGGGGCTCATCGTTGCTAACGACGAAGATGTCACCTCCGAAGCTGGGTGGAAAAGCTGAGAAATCCTCCCCATATAGGTTAATGAGGGTGCAGGTATAGGTAGTCCCGTGAGGTCTGGTATATCCGATACTTTCTTCTGGGATTGTAGAGAGCGAGTCATCTCCGATCTGCCTGATCTCTACCACGTTAACAGTAGGCGCGGGGTGCTCGGGTTCAGGAAGATCTAACATATATAGATCTAAAACGTGGTCGCGTTTGGTGGGATCCACGAACAAATGTGGTATGCGGGCCGTGTACTCAGACGCCGCGTTCACCAACCCATGTGGGTAGGTGTTGGATGAGTGCTCCATTAGGGCTTCGTAATCCCCTGACCTCATACCGGTAGCGGGTATTGGTCGGTAGTGAACCGTCTGCCCCTCAGGAGTCACCATGATCACCAAGTCGGAATTGGACGCCTCTGGCGGCCACCCCGAGCAGGTCGAGAATGGCAGATGGGTCCATAGCCGTCCTTAGCAGATTGATCTCTGATCGAATCTACTAAGGTCAGGGTTTCAGCCAGGCCCACAGTGACCTGGTCGATAGACTCGATCGGATCGGAGTTGTCGAGATGCCTCCCTTGGTAGCAGGAAAGCGGACGACAAGTGGTTGGAGAAGACGACCCCGGGAGCAGTCTTAGGATCGAATCCACCGATGTTGATATAGATCCGGTTGGCGCAGGAGGAGCCTGCACCGCCTCCATGACTTCAGCGAGAACATCAACGCCGGTGGTCCGGGTGAACGTCCCGATGGTGAACATTAGGCCTGCCGGAAGGACCATGGAAGCAGGGAAGTTGACCATCTGGCTCGCCATGGAGTCTGCACGCACATCCCCTAGCTGGGGCGCCACTGTCGACGTGATGTGGTCGGTAGTCTACAGAGGGGTTTGCCCACGGTAGTAGATTATCGGTGGGGGTGCGCGAGACAACGAACTAGATGGTGACGCAAGATGGACTCGGCATTTATCCAGGTTCGGGCCACGAACAATAGCGTAATATCCTACGTCCTGGGTCTTTGTGGATTGTATTGGTGTGTGATGATATGAATTGAGGGGGGTCCTTGCCCACCTTATATAGTACGGGGGTAAGGTTACAGATCTAAGAAATCTAGTTCCAATCGGTTACAACTATTGTATCTACGGAGGATATGATATCTATCCTTACCGACTAGGTCTCCTCGATCGTCAAATAGTCTCTGCTTGCTCCGCACGATTCGATGAGCAATTCGGAGATCCGCGTGGCTCTTTCTATCAGATTGGGCCACCTTGTCCAGTGTGGCCCATGTTGAGCCATGAGGGTATACGGGTCTATACCCCCACAAAAATGAAGGACTAGGATTGGTTGTTGATTGGAATCAATGTCGCCGGTCAAGAAGGAGGCCACCGATCAGCCGACGGTGGTTTGCGAGAATCCCCTTGCTCTTTTCTATTTTTACACGAGAAAATGTCAAAGTCTCAGTGATTTATAGGGAAAGTCCCAAAACATCGTTTTTCTTAGAAAAATGCCCTACAACTTACCTATAGTATATCTTGCAGGTTTTAAATCCGTTTTTGATAAAACATGCGCTCACAAGTTCGTATAGTGACAAGTTTTTCCCGTTGCAATGCACGGGTGAGTCCTTAACACGTTGCAACTAACACCTTGTGGACTTTATTCAGATATTAGAATTATATTTTTATCGGTCCACAAAGAAAGTCATTAACTCAATGTTTAACTGTATCAATGCATATATACTATGAAATAAAAATTTTATGACATATTTACGGTTAAATATTTCTATGTGCTTTGCAACCGGATGAAAAACTATCGAGATAGTATTTTAAAACTGATAGCTTTTTTTTTCTCCTGTTGCAACACACGGGCATATTTGCTAGTAATAATAATAATAATAATATATATAATAATTAATAATACTAAACAGGTAAAATTTCTGCCATGTTTTGTTTTTCCTCCAACCTAATTACGTATTTTGCTCGTATTGTTCTGTTTCCTTATCCCGCTCGCACGGACCACAATGACCGAGTCCATGTCTTCCGCCAAGGTCCACCCACCACGAAACCTCTGCGGTTCCTTGTTTTTTACCCGTATTTGTTTCTTTTCAGTTTTTTCTTGGGCTCACGGATTCCTTTTTCTGTCCGTTTTTTGTGTTTTTAAACGTGTGATTGCCCCGCATAGGCCTTTTTTTGTTTTTTTATTTTCAAAGTATCTCCTATTTCTTCTTACCCTTTTTTTCCTGTCCTTTTTTGTTTTCTGTTTTTTCACGTGCGTTGCATCCGCATAGGCCTTTTTTTTCTTCTTTCTTTTTTAAAGTATCTCCTATTTCTTCTTATATATAAATAAGATAAAGATAAAAATAAATACAATCTTATGGATTTTAAACCTTTGATCTTTCTCAATCTCAAATAAACAATACCTCCACCACTAAATTATTAATATAATTTTGATTAGGATTAAAATTTATTTTAAATTGAATCCAGATCCGCAGATGGTCCAAAACTTGATGTAAAATCTTAACAAGTTATCCAGTCTAATCTAAATACATGTATCTCTAAGTTGTACACGTATATTAGTTCAATCCTTGAATAAAGCTGCCACGTGAAAATTGAGAGATGTCTCTATTATAATCATCAACGGACAAATCAATCCTTGACACGACCACAACTGCTTGCTGTCTTGCCAAACTTGAATAGAGATTATAATAACGGAACTTGATATTTAACTCATCAACACATGGATCATATGAGAATTAAAGTTATGATATATTTACAAGCTTAGATTTCTATGCCTTACATTAGAATAAAAAAACTACCAGTGTTGTATTTTAATTGAATGCAAACTTAATAGGATATTTTCATATTATTACCAATATTAACTTATATTATGGATGTTGACAAAATAAATTATAGCTTTACAGTTTTATAAAAAGGGTAAACCATAGATAGATATGTAACACTCATGTCTATTTGATTAACGTAGTTTTTTATCCCGTTGCAACGCGCGGACATGTTTGCTAGTAATAATAATATATTGAAATTTTCATCAGATTCTCCTGCAATCACCAAATCACTTATTTAATTCATTAATCTGAGGAAGGACATCAGGATATTTGCTACTCCCAATTTATTTAGACTAGACTAGTACATAATTATCTTCTAATCATTGCACTTTTTCGGTTTCCACTGGCGGTTTTTAGAACCACGTGTGAAAGAAATGAAAATATTGCATTGTATTGGTGTCAGCTTGAGAACGTATAAATAAATTTGCACTTCTTGTTGGTTTAATCATACCACCATTGTAAATCGACTTACGCTGAAAGCATGTGTATATTTGGGAAAGTCATTGAACATATACTTTTTTGTGTAAACTATAGTTAGACAAAGACACTCATACATATACATACACTCACCCCTATAAATATATGCACACACACCCTACTCCTATAAGCACTTCTAACATATCGAGACGAAGCCAATAGATCTTGAGATCGATTAAGTCACCATAGGCGCTTCATTCTTTGACCATTAATTTCTCCGCAAAATCTATGTAATTGATTACTACTACTATTTGTCATTGGTAGAGAGAAAATGCATTCTAAGGGCCTCTAAACTACTATTTCTCCTCTAAAAATAGTTGTCTCAGAAAATACATTGGTAGACAGATTTCATGTGAGTTAAAGGTTGTGGATTCAAATCCTAAAAGACAATCATTTTTGGTTTTTTGCCTACTCTGCCCACCTCTGTCATATAAAACGCCCACCACTAAACACGGTGCATGTACTAGTGCTCTCCTATCTTCTTTCTGTCTTCTCTCCGAGCTAACACCTCAAGGGCGGCAGTGGCCTGGGACTAGGGGTGGTGGGGTTGGTGCGCCACAGCGGTTAATTGGTGCTGGCAGCGATGATTGGTGAAGCGGAGAACGAGCCAGGGCTTGGTGCAGGTCGGGCAGCATTTCAAGGCACGACTAGGGTCATTGGGTAGTGCTTTCATGGCATCTGTGGAGATATCTTCGCCGGAGTACCACGAGAAGATAGGTAAGGCTAAGGAAATGGTGATGAGCTACACGGCAAGCAACGGGAATCAGATGTGTCATGGCTGCCGGCATCTTCATGCTCCCCGGCCAGGAGGCTTTCTATGTCATGCTACACTATTACTTCGTCGTCTAGATATCCATGGCCGGTGTGGCTCCTTCACATATGATCGCATTGAGCTCCTCAAAGCCTGGCCCAAGGGCGCTTGTGGTGCCTTGGGGGCCATGCGCAACAAGGGTGACGCTTGGGTAGTCGCTTACCTGGCTAGGGGTGCAGCCAACCATGAAGGGTTGGGTAGGGTAAGAAGGGGCATAGGCAGTCATGTGGGACTGGGGTGGTGCGGTCAGGGGCTCGGGTAGCCATGAGGGAATGGGGCGGCATGGGCAAGGGCTAAGGCAGTCATGAGGGACTGGGGTAGCTCAATTGCCACCGCCGCTGTCTCGGGGAAGAGAGAGGAGAGAGGGGGAGCTCAGTGGAAGAGAGGAGAGAAATAGAGCTGATAGGCAGGTCCCATATGTAAGCATATGCCACATTGGTATATGGGTATGTGTCTAGGCCCATTTTGACTAGCTCAACAATTAGAGATTGAGGATAATTGAGAGTTTGGAGACCAAGTAACACAAAGTTTACAAGTTTTAGGACTGGCTATGTATTTTATTCAGTAAGAATCTTTTGATGCATCTTTTGTGCAGTGAGTATATATATTTTTTTGTAACAAATGGTAGCAAGTTATTGGCCAGCATATTTTGGGCACAACCCTGAACACTAAAATGAATTTATTTTTATATAATGTAAAATTCACAAGTTGTGAGACCATAGCCCGAGTGCCTAGCCCGCTAAACCGCCGCGGGCCTAAATTTGATTTACTAGTGGGATTTTTGGGTCTAGACCTGGGCAGCATTGTTTTAGGCCTGAAAACAAATTACGCCTTTTGTTTGGACAAGTCTAGCTCTGGTTTTATTCAGCATCTCTTTGGTTCTTGATTCTTGCATTGTTATAGTTTTTATAGTTTTTTTAGATAGTTATATGGTTCACTGCTGTCTATGGTACACCATTGTAACACCCCAGGTACCACACAACCCTGGGATGCTACCACACAACGCTACAAAGTTGCCAAACTATTAAATTCAGCAAATACACAAAAGACGAGCGGAAGAAGAAACATATAAATAAGCAGATATAAGTGCGAGAATAAGTAAACTATAAAGGAAAAGAGGTACGCATGATTATTATCTCTAAATACAAAAGGATAACATCTATTATTTATCTTTTTACTACATGATTCTACAATTATGTGATGATACAAGAGTGCAAGAGGTGTTACTATTCCCATCCCCTTCATGCTAGCATTCATCATTACTAACCTGGAAGAGAATAAAGGGGTGAGATAAACTCAGTAAGCAAATGCTATGAATATAGACACATCTCACACGTTTTAAGTTATTAAATTTGAAAGACAAATGAACATCCATGATGATAAGAAATGTAAACGAACAAATAAATCTTGCAGCTCCATAATGTAATGACTTCCAAACATTATCATAGGGATAGAGTGTCACAATTATCCATGTATTGATATTCTCCCAAAACAACGAGTAATGTTGTATGTATGCTATGCTGCAACTCCATTGAGAGTTTTATGTTGGGCAGTGCCAACCTCTCATGCAACTCCATGTACCGATACTAGTCACTGCACGATGGCGGTGATAGGCCATTAACTTCATATGAAATGCATATATATGCATATGAATGATCATGAATGCATAACTCCATAGTGTGATAGTTATAATGTAATAATCTGCAACCATCATCTCATAGCAATAAGTGACTTTGACAGGATACATAAATCCATACACAATGTATAAGTAATCAAGGATGAAAGTAAGCCATATTATTACACTGTTTTTTATTCAAAAAGAATGCAAGACATGAATATAAGCATAGCATTTGCCACACCCCTATGTTACTTGCCTCAAAATGATGACGTAAACACACTAGGAACACTTTGGAGCAATACCACCTGTTTAGAAACAAGATCTCAGTTCAAACATTCACACAAGCAAATATATGAACAGCAAGTAAAGTGCACTACACTCTAACCCATTGTGCAAAACGAAACAACAAGCACTAAGTGTGCCTAATAGCAACAGTGCTTCTTGATTTTTATCTATCTTTAAATAAGCAAAAGCAATGATAGTAAATAAATAAATATTCAGAAACTACAAAACAAGAGCTATAACTTTCATGAAGACACATTATTTTTATTCCACACTCAAGCATGCTTAAACTTCAGTTGAATTCAGGCAATGGAATGTGCCACGAATTCTGATAGTCATTTGTAAAGTATTGACATCTACTAAACCACTTTTCAAACTATTATGAAACTTTACCAGAACATGTAAAAATATGTTATGCACAACTTTTGTTTTGTAGACACTTTAACTAAAAATCATCATGATGTCCTAATCAAGGTGGTATTCTCAAGCACAGACTCTGATAGAAGAAACTAACAACTCACTTCAAAGGCACATATCTGAAGTTACATTTCAGATATGACGATGTGCTATACGCTGTTGGAGATATACTTAAAAACTCTATGACTTTGGTATTCATTGCATAAACTAATTTTGCCTTTAACATTATCAAAAACTAAATCAATCTATTACTGTCCAGAGCATCGTCAAAATAGCAATAGTCAGACTTACAAAACCATAACTTCAAAAATACACAGTCTAAATTTGTGAAATTTCATGAGAGGGAGATCAAGGAAAAACCTATAACTTTTGTATTCAAGCATTTGACTAATTCGACCCTTAACATTGAGGAAACCCATGATCTAACAGAACTTCTCAATCTGAAATTTCAGCGATCGGTCCGACCTAACGACGACTTAGATCTTCAATTATCTAGATTTAAACATGACAAAAACCATGGATCAGTAGAGGAAAAGGTTGGGGGATACTCACCTAGGGTTTCCCCGTGCACAAAACAGCGAGGAAAACTAAGGGGAAAAGCCGGTCTATCACCCCTTGTTGATCCTCTCCACGTGCCCATTCCGTTTTCCATTTCCTTTTGTTGATTCTTCATTCAAGCAATTGAGTACTAAGGAGGAGAGTTGGATGGTGAAAGGGAGAAACGCAGGGAATAGAGAGGGGCAACCAAGGGAGGTCGACCTTGCGAGGGGAAAAGGCACGAGGGAAAAGAAACTGCTACAGTATCCACGCACTACAGTACCGTTATTACTGTTCATAGGATTTTTATTTTTTATATCCCTTCCCACTTCCAAGACCAATAGCTTATTGATCTTAACTCTAAATACAACATATGAGTAGTCAAGCGGAATACACTCAATGAGATCTATGCATCTATGGTCTCCGATCTTCCATCCGAGCAATGGAGCAAAAAGTCATTTTTTGCCACTCATTAAAACTTCTAGTCAACTATTTAACCATTTACGCTTCCCAACAAGAAAAATGTATTTGCTACAAAAGTCATTCTATTAAACCACATGAAGAATCAATTTAAAATACGAAACCACATCTTTTCTAGATAACACAAAAGGCTATGGTCACATTTTAAGGGTATTATGGCCATACTTTTTAACATCCTGTCCCACATCTCATAAATTCGTTTTCTTACCAAACTTTGTTATAAATGTGGCTTCGATTTTTCTCGACACAAGTTTTGTAGCAGCCACAGTTTGGCTAAGGTTACAACTATATCGTACTTGGTTGTGGATGTACGATTTGCAAAATGGATAAACAATTATTCCTGAAATCTTAATATTAGGATAAATCTTAAGCGTTTGCATATCAATTCCCTTATCCAAACATATCCAAGAGTTCATCTATTTGTGATTTAGCATTTTCAAAAAAGATCAAAGTGCCAAAGATACCAGTTAAAGCAAGTGAAATGGATTGGAGAATTTAAATTAAATATAAAAGGAATGTGAGTAAGTACCAGTTGTTGGTATTTTTTAATGTACACAGAAAAATCTGTAAGCGCACAGATACCGCTGTATCGTATTTATCCATAGGGAACATGAAGTGTTCTTGTAAGGATCAAGGTCGTCTAAGGATAAAAAAGAAAAGTGTTTTTGTGGGTAGAGAGGGATTTTCTAAGGCTTAAACTAGATAACTAAGGATCGGGATTACTTCACTTACTTTGGAACAATAGTACCTTTTTGACTCTCGAAGGAGGTGAGAAAAAGTAGTCAGGGGAAGGCTGCCTAAGCTCTACGAAACACCAATCCGAACGTGATGTATTACAAAGGTTTGACAGAGCTGTCACCTCTGGGGCTACCACAACTAACCATGGGATTGGGCGCACACTCAGGTAAACTCTAGCCTAGATACCACGTCTATGCTAATGGTTACTACTCTAATCCAGATCTTAAGCCTAGAGCACTCGTGCAAGCAGAGTTCCCGTAAGTAAAATAAAGTAAAGACTGAATTTAATTAACTAGAGAACTTAACAAATTCCAATAGAAGAACCTAGATGTCACCCAATGATGAGCTAGATCCATCGAGGTACAAAGTTGTGGAGAATCCAATGGGTCAGCTCCTCAGATCTCTCTCCTCTCCTCTCTCCCTATTTTCTATAATACAACTAAGTGAGGGGCACCTAGAGGGACACTACATACAATGTGTATGAAATAATTAAGCTTGATGTGTAGGGTGCCTTTCTGGAGGAGGTATGGGGGTCCTTTTATAGGGGCGCCAGGAGTCCTATGGGCCCATGAATCCATGGCACATAAAATCTGAACCCTTGTTACGAATCTACCTTGAGCAAGGGCGGAGATAGACTCTCAAAGGCGGTGGGGAACCGACGTAGAAAGCAGGGGTTGACTTGTGGGACCCATAGGCCGGCTAGCCTACCAGTGGAGCCGGCCAGCTCCCCCTATGAAAGGTGGGCCTCCCTCTCTGGTGATTTGGCCTGGACTCCATCTTGAGTTGACTTTCACAGGTTTTGTGGGTCGAATCACTTGCTAATGTCGATTTGCCTATTTGGGGTGTATGATAGTGGTTCCAGGACCTGTTTTCTGGATATATCCTTCTGCATTCACATATTCACCAAAACATGTGGAATTGATTAATTTAAACCCATATACCTATGTTTGGTGATGAAATTAAGTATATATGTAAGATTTGTTGATGGTTTATGATTGATATTAACAACCATCAACAAGTTCCCCCACACTTATTCTTTGCTCGTCCTCGAGTAAATGTTAGAATAAAGTAAACATAAACAAACTATTCAAGATATGGAACTGACATACGGATTATTCCATAACATACCTTGTACCTGCGGGATATGTGGAGTGGCTAACATATCTCCTTGAGCAGTTGAAAGTGGAACAGCTCACGAAGCGAAGTCATCTTCCCAAATTCTCATCTCAGTAACTTGGAGTTTTTAATGTTTTCATAAGAAAAGCATAGTTCACTTTATAGTCCTCAAATGGTACTCTCGAATCACTCAATTGTGTATGATTCCTCACCAAGGCACATCATAGCATGGCAATGCTTTCTTTTCCTTCCTACTTCTAAAAGCTTATGTGTAGTTCAGGTAGGGAAAAAAATGTAGCATACTTACCTTGCATATATTATAAAGTCAAATCCCGGATCCAAGGAGAGAAGTGTCATACTCTTAGAGCAAGATGTGCATGTGTGTGGAATATTTGGTGGCTAACCTAATTCTACTATGCTCCTTGAAACATATTTCTCTCTTGTTGAAACATGAAATACTTTTTATGAGAACATGGGCTATCTTTATTCTCATCTTTCTTTTTTTCTTTCATTTTTTCTGGTGGGCCTCTTTGTACCCATTGTTTCTAATATTTCGGACATCTTTGCTTCCATTTTTTTACTTTACTTTTGCATATCCCATGTCTCTTTTCTGCAACAAACCTTTGAGAGAAATATTATCAAGAACTTAGAGCATTTATTTTGATAAAACCTAACAAACATATTTTTTGCCTACTCCTAGTGTAGGAGCAGAACATTTTGAGGTGGATGAAAAGCATGTTTTTGCATACTTCGAGTGTAGAAGCAGCACATATATGTGGTGTGTACGTGATCTTGATCTTGGGAGCATGATAAATCTCTCAACAAGGGTCAACAAGACTTGACAAAACTCAACACAAGCACGCAGCTTATGTGGAAGGTTTGTATCCTAAAAGTATGTATATGGCTCTGGTAGGAATTTAACACCATTGAGGAGTATGTGACACTATGGTTTTATAATATTTTTATCAAAAACAAATTCTCTAGGTACTTTGCTTAGAACCGGTAGGATTTCTAAGCCAAAACTATATCACACTCCACAACAACTTAGTCAATATGATTTCCCTATATGATATTTTTTTCGACAAGCACCAAGTATATGTAAGGAATAAACATTATGTAGGTCAATCTTAAAGAGCTATATTCATACTTACTTTCAAACTTTTAACTTTAAGTGTGAAACTTGGTTCTTTTTAATTTGCATGTTTAAACAAGTATGAAATAGGGAGTAAGTATATGAACATGTGAAAGAGAATCAAACCGGATTCTAGAAGTTGTGTGCAAACTCCTTCACTAGTTCATGATGTGCTTCAATGTTTTTGTTCACAATGGGAGTGTTGCATACCTCCACACTTCTTCAAAACTATACCTGACTTTTATTCATAGATGAAAAATGGTGAAAACACAAGGGACTCTTTTGGTGAGGGACACTAGAGAGTCAAAATTTTATTGAACTATTGGATTAGCCTAAGATCTAGAAGGAAATAATAACAAGATTGAACTTTCTAAATTGGATCATTAAATTGCAAAAATTCAATCAAGTCAATCTCTTCTAAATTTTCAGGTTCAAGAAAACTTTCAAATGTTGACCATTTACCTTGAAGGTGTTACTTGTATCATCTTGGAGTGTGATGGCACCATGTGATGAGGCTTCAATTACCTTAAATGGCCCTTCCCATTTGCTTCGAAGTTTTCTATCGAGCATCAATATACTAGGGTACCCAACGGATGGCGAAATACGGCACCTTGCACATCTGCTAAAACCCCATCGTAGGGGCCTCGGTAAAACCGACCCGCCAAAGGTGCTAACAGCAAGTCAGTTGCTCGAAGCCTAAAAGCCAACCTCTGTCCCGCCCGAACCTTGCGGAGAGGTCTCAGGCGAGATAGGCACCTCAGGTGTCAATAGTAGGCATACCCAACCAAGGGCATTAATAGTGTGTCAGCTACAAAATCGCCCATGGCTTAGGGGCGCCTTCCATTTTGCCCCAGCCCCATGACATCATCAAAGTGCTCGACCCCTGCGCCCTGTCAAGAACTATTTCCGCCTCGCCCGACCCCTGCAACATAAGCATGAGAGCGCACTGTAACAGAACCGTCCAAGTTACAAGAACGTAAGTACAAAAACAATCACCGAAGGGATCAAATTCCTGTACTTAAGCTCCCATAATCCCTGTAGTCCGAAAATCTCCAAGGATCTCAAACAACTTTCGACATACAAACAAAGATCATAGTGATTCAACACAACACATCATCTGTTACAACATTTCACAAGTAGCATATGTATTACATCCACCAGAGTTCAAAATAAAATAATACAAACCAAGTTTGTTTCGTGGAAGCAACATAGTTCATACATAACGTCAGAAGTTTAAATACATTGCCAGATAGTAGTCATGTCCAACAAAAGCAACTTAGATAAGATAACTAGTGGAGATCGCGCCCGACGTTCTAGTCCTCATCTCCGGCTGAGAGATAGTATTTGCAGCACCCAGAATAGAACAGGTCATCTACAACAGGTGGGAAATGAACCCTGAGTACGAGAAGGTACTCAGCTAGACTTACCCGTCAAAAACCAGAAATAAAGGACACCAAGGATCATGCAAGGCTTTATAAGGTGGGCTAGCTTGACACATTTGCATAAAAGAGCTTATGAGCATAAGTAACCAATTAAACTTAGCATCAAGTTCATCATCATTTACATGTCAAGTATATTAGCACCTATACTAGAGCACACACTTATTAGGAGCAAACAATATTAACCATAGCAGGTATAATAAGGACATCAACATCATATCATCATTCTAGAACCATAATTATTATTTAGTGCATCTACTTTGGAGATACTCCCGTCAAGTTCTCACTAACCGGTGAGAGACGACGACTCGAATCGAATTACAACTCAGCTGAGGGGGTATTTCTAACACTCACCTGGCAAACCCCGCTAAAGGCAGCCATCGATCACCTTTGGTACAACTCAGGAACCAACTTCGCGGGTTCGATCAGCGACAGCACTCTCAGGGATTACCCTTCTGCCAGGACGTTTAGGACTTTTAACTCACCTGCCCTTGGACTCACGCCTACGGCTCCCTTTCGAGGTGCACTTTATACTTATCGACTCCCGGCCTGAGTTGAGCTACTCGACTTCGTGGTCAATCACCAGACCGGCCAACTAAGTGTCAGGCATGCGCTCAACATGACAAGGAAAGGCTCCAAGAATCGGTCCTCAAGCGACACAAACTGAGTCACTGCAAACCGACAAGCCTCCGTCCGATCTTTATTTCAAATTAAGACAAGTTCTTTCTGATGAAAGCAAATATAGCCAACCGTGCCATATGAATATTCCTATAGCTCGCAGGTGACAGGAAATCACCTGACTTCTACCGCATTAAGGCAGGGCTAAGCAGCTACAAGAGCCTGAGCTACATAGGATTCAGGGTGATAATATCTGAACAAGGATTGGATACCTATGCAACAAGTGGTTTCATTCAACACCTAACTTAATGCAACAATATATAAAACATAATACTTAATTGCATTTCAAAAATTAGGAGGCTTATAATGCTCTGGGGCTTGCCTTTCATGAAGTTATAAGGCGTGTGATCCGGACAATCTACCACATCTCCTTCTGTTGCTTCTTCGGGGGCCTGTACCTCCTGCTCCGGTGGTTGCTCCTCCGGGTTATTCTCGAATTCCAAAAGAGTGACTCCCTCTAGAACACCTATTGCATATATATGTACAAGATGAATATCATGGATGCATAAGGAATGACATGATGCTCTTGATGGATGAATAACAGTAGGTAAGGCAATAGTGAGGTGGTGGTGGTGTAGGTCGGCAGTGCTGTCGTGCCATACCCAGACATCCAGTAGGGGAAACTCTGGGGCACGGCGCCCGCCGAGGATGACGCCTGATGGATCTCCATGGTGGCTAGCCGTGAGTTGAGGTGCGACTGCTACGCGTTGATGTCAGCCAGCGCCTTGGCGATCTGATCCCACAGCGGCTCATCAGAACCTGGCATCTCTGATACTAGATGTCATGTGCTGCTAGGGTTGAGAGGAGAGAGTTGAGGCGAGCGATGATGACGGACGCGCTACAGTACACGGGCTACAGTACCCCCGTGGGTACTGTTCACGGCTAGATAGAGGCAGAGGACCACCGGCTAGGGCTGTGAGGGGGCGCTGAGAACGCTAGCCGTGGGGCTTCGCCCACCACCAGCAAGAGAGAAGGTTTTTCCTTCTAATCTCTTGCTTGATTAGATTGATACATCTTCTCTCCTTATATAGAGAGGTTAACTTGACTCCTAAGCAAGCGACCCTTATCTCTAATTAACCCTAACACTAATGGGCTGTACCACCAGCCCAGGCCCAATAGGCTCTTGCCATACTCTAACAGAAGCTCTACTGGACACTCGTTTACTGAGTACGAATAGCTCTATTCAAATCACTTTAAAACATGTAACACCACAAACATGCTTAAGTATAACAGAGGCACACTTAACAGAAAGCTTCAAATGAAACATAGAAAAGAGCAGTTCATTAGATCAATCACAATAGGAGTTCTATAAATCTAATTGACTTCCAAGAGAATATTTTAGAAAGCTTATGAAATTATCTACAATTCATTTATAACCATCAAAGCATGATTCCCAAGTTTACCCGGTCGAAATAAAGCAAACACAAAATCTACTCTATGCAAACAGAGAGCAACCAAAGCTGAGAACCAACTTTGAACAGCTAAAACTCCTAACCCATATGACCAAATGCCACCAAAATTTAACACCAACTAGATCATGAAATTCACAACAACTTTTCTATATACCACAAGACATGAAAACATCATTTACATAGAGTAATTAACAACATCCCAAAATCTGTCCAGAATTGACAGATTCACTAAATTAATTATTTAGTGATATAACAAAACCACATTTGAGCTAATCCAAGTTTACCAGCTTTTTACTCATACCAAAAGAATACCAGAAAGTGTGGTGCCAACATCAAAATCATTTCTTTAATGCCCTTTATTAATTTATTTAGATAATTAGGTGAATAAAGGAACACATATCAAAACTCCACAATTAATTCTATAAAAATTGCAGTGGATGCCACATACATCCAGGAGGATACCACAAAATGTTTATAGCAATTGAGCAAGTATATTTTTCTACAACAAAAATAACAGACAGAAAGGCTGATTTTGGCATAATTAAGAAACCCTATTGAAAGGTATCAAACAACATATTTCATATTTTATTGGGTTCTTACTAACATGGGAATGACACTCACCAAATTTCACCTTTATGGGATCTACAGATAATTCATGAAAATTCACACAAGATCCACCCAAGCAAACAAGATAAATATATAACTCCACCATACAATATTGAAAATTGGTTAAATTTAAACTACAAGCTACTCAATGCATAAACAACACCCCATAAAAATTTAAAGTCATTTGGAGCTATACAATAGTAGATACAATTTCCTCTTATTTCCTTATGAATAAAAGAGATAATTTATAGCTTCAATTCTCGCGACCTGGGAGGAGGCTTTCGTTTTGGCGGGCGGGTGTGCGGTGGTGAGCACGCGTATCTCTGAATCCTCTGCCTACTGACACCTAGAGCTCAAGGTGGAGCGGTCGACGTGATTTGGCGGGCGGGGTGCGGTGGAGAGCGCGCGTGAGCTCGTCGGAGCGGGCGGTGGCAATGGTGGCTCGGTTCTCCGCTTGGAGAGAACGAGAGGGAGGCAGGGACGAAGTGAAGATGAGGGACAACATCATGGCGCTCTTGAGGCTCTCGCGACCTGACCGGTGGGCCCACAGCCAACGTACGGACAGCACGGTGCATCCACATGGCGGCAACAGCCTATGGCCGATCGGCCACCGAGCTCAGCGCGTTCTCGATTCAGGGACTGACGAAGCCGACTGACAGCCGATTTGATCACCCTAAATCTCCCAAACTGGCTCGATTTAGGTCATGATGTTATTAACAAAATTGGAGAACCATATGAGTACTACAAAGTTGTCAATTGGATCTTGAGCTGGTTTGGCCTGGTTTGAGAGATACAGTGCTCCCAATTGGGGCACATGAAAACTGTGTACTGCATTTCAGACTTAGAAAATTTCCAACTTTGAAACAGCAGTGGATTTCTATCTTGTGGGGCATTTTTGGGCATGTTGTGCACATTTTCATGAGTTGGCACTTTACAACTTTTGTTCTTTATAAAATTTTCTAGGACTTTGTTTAAGGTTGCACATCCATGCAAGATCTCTAGGCTGGATTTTTTAAACAGTCAAACAAAAACACTCTATAGGTCATCATATGGTGAAACTTCACCTAGAGGGCAAATTAGTCAATTTGGTTAACATGAACAGTGCTCCACTAATTACCCTAAGTGTAGTTAAGGTGTATTAGGACATAATTAACCACTCTACCCATTTGTTACACCAACTTCTAAGTATCAGATATGTTGAAACAAGCAAAACAAGCAAGTTACTTCATTTGTTTCAAAAACCATGTTTCACATGTTTCATGACTTTGTTGCAAAGCTTAAGCTGGTCATGTTACACCAACAGGTTTGACATGTTTCAAGGTATGGAAAACACATGTTGCACAAACCACATTTCATAATCAAGAAACTATGAAACAACACACATTGACATGTTGCACACTCATGTTTCAAGCAAAACAAATGCATAAATGAGATGAATGATGCTCATGCTTATGAAATGCAAGTGCAAAAGTGGAAGCCAACACCTGGGGTGTTATAGCCCTGTCCCCTTATAAAAATCTCATCCCAAGATTTGGAAAGCGTACCATTTATTATAGAAAGCAGAATAGTTGTCCCTTAAATAATCTTCCCTCTCCCATGTGGCATCATGCTCCCCATGATTACTCCAAACCACCTTGTATAGTTTCACTACTTGACTATGAGTCACCATTTCTTGTGTATCCAGAACATATATAGTTTTCTCCTCATACGAGAGATCAGATTCGAATTTGATTCTCCTCACTGCTCTTTCCCCAGGAAGACATTGACATTTCTTTAATTGCGATACATGAAATATTGGAAAGATCGCTCCCAACTCACGAGGTAAACTAAGCTTATAAGCTACTCTTTCACTTTTCTCGATAATCTGATAGGGTCCAACATATCAAGGCTCAAGCTTTCTTTTTATTCCAAAACGCTTCACGCCTCTCATAGGTGACACCTTCAGATAGACATGGTCACCTACTTCAAACTCAATAGGCTTCCTTCTCTTATCTGCATAGCTCTATTGTCCAGCCTTAGCAGTGGTCATATTTTTTTGTATAGCATGAACTTGTTCTTCGGCTTCTTTTACGAAATCAATACCATATAATCTCCTTTCTCCAGGTTCCACTTAGTTCAAAGGTGTCCTACACTAGCGACCATATAAAGCTTCAAAAGGAGCCATCTGGATACTCTCTTGATAACTGTTGTTATAAGAGAATTCAGCGAGGGGCAACCATTTCTCCCAAGAACCTTTGCAATAGATAAGGCAAGCTCTAAGGATGTCTTCAAGAATTTGATTAACATGCTCAGTCTGCCCATATGTTTGCGGTTGATAGGCAGAACTACGGATTAAGTTAGTACCAAGATTCTGATGTAAACGTTCCCAGAAACGGGCTGTGAACTGAGGTCCTCTATCTGAAACTATAGACTTGGGAACACCATGAAGACGTAGCACTTGTTGAAAGTAAACGTCTGCATACATGTGAGGCTGGTAGTTAGACTTGATAGGAATAAAATGAGCGGATTTGGTTAGATGATCCATGATAACCTAGATCGAATCAAAACCCTTCTCCATTATGGGTAACCCAACAATGAAATCTGTAACACCCCAGGTGTTAGGCTTGCATTTTGGCACTTGCATTGCATGAACCTAAGTGTCATTTGTTCATATTGTCGGCATTTGGTCCTGCAGGGGTCCTAAGCCAATGAGTGAATCAATGCTGCGTGTCCCTAATCTGGATAGTGATGCAAGGGGAATACACGGAGGTTTATCCTGGTTTGGGCAAAATAAAGCCCTACGTCCAGCGGGGAGGGGGAGTATTGTATTTCCTTGCACCTAAGTGCTTGCGTAGGGGTTACAAGCTGTGAGAGAGGGAACCGAGCCCAGGTCTCAGAGAAAAAGTGAGAGTACAAAGGAGATTGCTTGATATGTTGATCTTCTACGGTGGGATGGAGACTGGTTTTTTGTCATCTGTTGTTCGTCGTCCCCTTGTAGAGTCCCCTGCCCGCCCTTTTATAGGGTAAGAGGAGGCAGGGACACCGGGGGTGCTTTTGAGGTGAAGTTTTGTCGATCGCTGTGGAGGTTGCTGTAGCGACGTGCCCCGAGAATGGCCGGCCATCCCCGGACACCATGGTGACATAGAGGATGAGACGGTGAAAAGACTCCGAGTCCTGTGTCACGCAAGCCTTGACCGTCGGTTAGTCAAGGCCGGGTCAAGGTCGGGTCGAGGTGGGTCGTCGGTGAACGGATAAGACTGAGTCCCTAAAATTGCGGGGTACGGTACTCGTCGTATTCACCCTCGAGGGTGATCAGTGGTAGAATAGTGCCCAGTATGGTGCGTATAGTGACAGGTTTTCACCGCCCATCCCGGGATGGGCAGTAAAAAGTGAGATTTGACACCGGTACTGCTTCCAAGCTGGTATTGCTGTAGCCATGGGGGTAGGAAGTGGTTGGTGGTCTGCATTAAATGCTCTGACTTTTGTCCTAGAGTTGGTGAATGAGGTGGGTCGACTGGCTTGACCTTGGGTCGTGCGAGTCAGAGATTTCTTGGTGGTCGAGGCGTCCTATCGAGCGAGCCTCGTACGAGTCGGAACGTGGTCGAGGGTCCTGTCAAGCGAGCCTCATACGAGTCGGAACGTGGTCGAGGCGTCCCGTTTGCTGTTTCGGCTAGTCCCATTGGTTTTGTTTTCCTTAATCGTTGATTGTGGGTACCCCTTGTTGTAGGTAACCGACAGTAGCCCCCGAGCCTTTGGGTGAGTGTGGGGCACTCTCACAGAGGCTCAACAGTTCATGAACTGGAGTCGTAGCGTCGTAGCCTTTTTCGGTGGGTGCGTGCGAGCGCACCCGCCGGGTGTAGCCCCCGAGGCCTCGATGGAGTGTTTTGACTCCTCCGAGGTCTTTTGTATATTTTATCGACGAGTGCTCTCGTATGCGTGTTTTGTCTTCTTTCTTTTGAGGTTTGACCTTCTGCGGTCGAGCCCCCGAGCCTTGTACGTATGAGGTCGATCAGAGTCTTGGCCGTCTTTTATCGTTCGACCCTCATGCTCCCTTTTTAGGAAAAAGGAGGAGGGGTGGGGAACGTCGTACTACTCTCGTTGGGCGAGTTCCGACGGTCTCTGGTGAGCTGTTACTAGGAAATTTGAGTGGGAGTCCGTGCTCCATTCGGTAGGAGTCGGCTAGCGGCCATGGAGGCGCTCTCAAAAATGCCAAAGAGTAGTCGCATAGATCTCAATTCCTTGTGATAGGATCCGAGGGCTCGATGCCTCCCTCCGAGGGGATTCCTCCGATGACCTCTCTTTTAGCCTTGAATACGTCTGGGGGTGCCTCGAGAGCGTGGCTCGAGCCCTAGCCTTGTACGGGCGTGTCCCTAGTCGTCGCTGACTCCATTACTCAAGGGCAGCTGTCGAACCCTGGTCAAGGGCCAGCTTTCGATCCCTCGAGGTTTATATCAGGCTCGGAGCCCGTTACCCATTCGTCTAGGAATATCCATCCACGGATCCTTTTCCTGCCTATTTGGGGCGCGTCTTTTTAGGAGGGGAAGTGAGATCGGCGCGGTAGTGGGCGGCGTGGTGCGATGGTTATGGAGTGCGTGGTGGACACGTGCCCCTACCTATGGGTTTTGAGGGAGTGGTTAGGTAAGGTCATTGAATGCGGCAACTGTTCCTACCTTTTCGCCCACCCATTGGCCTTCCATCGGGGTATAAGTGTGAGGCCCGGGGTTTCGTATACCCCTTACAAGCCTTTTGCATCTTTGCCTTCTTCGCCTCCTTTGCGCCCTTCAGCTGCCATCCATCGTCGCCGTTGCTCCTTCGCCTGTCGTCGACGCGCGCCGTTTTCCGATAACCATGGCTGGCAAGAGCCAGATCCTTCCCGCAGACGTGTGGGCTCGTTCCTCGGTGATAGAGAGGAGGCTAGAGGAGTTGGTCCGCGACGGGCTTCTGCAGCCAAGGGCAAGCCGGACCCAGCCGGAATGGAGGGTGCCGCCGTCCGACCACCGGGAGCCGGCGCCCCCGGAGGGCTACGTGGTAAGCTTCGTGGCTTTCCATGAGAGGGGGCTCGGAGTGCCGCCGAGCCACTTCATGCGGGCGCTCCTCCACTACTACAAGGTGGGGCTACACCATCTCGCCCCCAACTCCATCTCGTAGGCTGCCATTTTCATGGCGGTCTACAAGGGGTACCTGGGGATGGAGCCACACTAGAATCTGTGGCTCCACCTCTTCAAGGCGGAACACTTTGCCAAGAAGGCAGGCGAGCGAGGGGTGTGGCGTGTAGTGCATGTGGGGAGCTACACTCTCTAAGTTCGAGCAGGTTGCAGCGGTCAGTACATCCTGGCGCAACTGATTTCGTCAAATAGCGGCTAGCACGACGGCTGGTTCTACTTGCGCAACGACGGCGACAAGCTACCAAGGTTCTTTGGCCGGGTGCTGATGTCACGCGAGGAGAACTAGACGTACGGCATCGTCGAAGACGACAAGTCGAAACTACAGCCGCTCCTCAACGCGTTGAGGAGACTTCGTCAGCGCGGGTTCGTTAGATGCTCATGCTTGGTAATGCAAGTGAGTGTTGATGTCACTTCTTTCATATGTCTCATATCACTCTCTATCTATAGTGATACATAGAAAAGTTTCATGGAGTTTGGAATCAAAAAGTCACATGAAATGATAAGTCATGTCTTTGTTTCAATGACTTTACAAAGTGTTGGAAGTGCACCATTAAGTGAATGGAATTATGGATCATCAACCAAACCTTGCAACCTTGCCCAAATGACTCTAGATGAACTCTACAACAAAAGTCATGAAGGGTTCATGTTGAGCAAATGCAAAGAAAATGCTCCAATGGATCAAAAAGGATAATTTAAGTTTTATCTAGATCCTACTTTGGTCAAAGTAGAACTATAGGTTCTGTGCATGTTTTGATGATGGGCCTTAAATAAAAGTTGTAGTACATATTATGAGGAACAAACTTTGTTTAATGATCAAGAGCTAGTTTTGTCCCTAACCTAGTCAAACAGAGCTCACAAGAATCAACTCAGTGTAGTTTGGAAGCTTCAAAAAATTGGCTAAGTCAGGAATGACTGAATTTTGTGATTCTATTTCCATGTACCTGTCTTTGGTGATTTTTAGTTTGCAAACCATGTAGAATTTGGCCAAACTCCTTTAAGCAAAGTTGTCGTGCTCATATAGCTCTACACAACGGTGCAATCGGTTAGTTCAATAATCAAATGGATTAGGAGATAGAGAGGGGAGAAGAAGGTAGTTTCAGTCGGATTGCAATTGGGCTGCAGATTTTAGTTTGAGGTTCCCTCCTTTGCAGCTCCATATCTTCCAATCTAGGCTGAGTTAGCTCTAGATCCTTAAATCAATGTTGTTCACCTCGCAAAGCTCTACAACTTTGCCTCTTGCGCCAAAATCAATGGACAACTAGATTAGGAGATAGTGGGGGACAAAAATGGTGTTTCAGTCAAACTTTCATGGTGGTATTGGTCAGCTCCTCGATCATTTTGAATCAGCACTATTGTGTGTGGCCGACCGAACGTAGGCAGCCGCTGCCGCGTGGCCTCGCGCTCGCTCGCATGCGTGCCACGGCGCCTTGCTCGCTCGCCTTGACAACCTGAGCACCCTCCCACCTCTCTCTCACTCTCTCATTCTCTTGCTCTCGGTCGTTCCATCAAGAATGCCGAACAGCCGAAGCAGAGCTCCCGTGCCGCCATTCCTCTTCATCCATGCCTCCTCATTCTCAGCCAAGCGCAGCACCACCTTTCTCTCCTCGAGCTGTCTCCGACTCATCCCTCTACCGGTCCCGACTGCCACCAGTTAGCTCTGCCGACGGGGCCGCTGTGAGCAGGGCCGCCGGAGTGCGTGGCGGTACCTCCACGAGCCACCTCGGGCCAAGCCGAGGGCACTAGAGGGTGCACGCCAGGCCCTTGGTGCTCCGCCGCCACTCCCCGGCCGCCGGCGTGGCCTCCCTTCGCCGAAAATGGTGAGCTCCTACACACCCCCTCTGTAAATCCCGACCAAGGGCTTTGGGCAACAATTCGAGAAAAGACAGGGACCTATCTGCACACTCGTAGACTTAGATGAATAGTGCGCCCAGGGACTTGTTTGTTTTTGTTTTGGCTGATGTTTAGAAATTCATAATAAATCATAGGAAATTCATCAAATAGCAAATGAGGACTTTTTAGAATCCTTGTGAAATTGTCTATGCAGTGGATCTATAATATGTCATGTTTAGTTTTAAAGTTTAATTCTAAAAATTGATCTATGCTTGTAGGTTTTGAATGCTAGTTGTACTTGTCATTTGCATAACTACAAATGTATGGCTCCAAATGAAGTGAAACTTTTGTGGCATGCTACTCATGTGATGTTTGGTGTGTGGTAAAAAATTCATGAATTTTGGTTGTTGTATGAGTGAGTTATTAGTGTATCTAGCTCTCACATGATTTATTGCAATAGTCATTTGTCCTTTTCATAAAGATTGCTATGTTTACTCAAATGGCATGAAAATTATACAGTAGACTATTTGGAGCATATGTAGGCCACTGTAATTTTGGTAGAATTTATTGTGCATTTTGATATGTGTTCATAATTCCACCTAATTATCTAAATAAATTAAGAAATGCCTCTAAAGAATTTATGTAGATGGTGACACCATGTTTTCTGGTGTTCATTAGTCATGTGTGAAATGTTGATAAAGTTGGTTTTGTCCAATTATATGTTTGTAACATAAGTTAATCATTAATGCTTGTAATTATTAGTTTCTGGATAGTTCTGGGGGCAATGTAAATTACCCCATGTTAATGATGTTTTCTGAGCATCTTGTCTATAGGAAAGTTGTATATAATTCATGTATCTAGTTGATGTTAAAATTTGCTGGCAATTGTCCATGTGGTTTAGGAGTTATAGCTGTTTAAAATCTGGATACAGATTTGGGTACTCTCTGTTTGGAGCAGGCCAGATTCTGTAGTTTCATATTTTTGACCTATTACATTTGCGAATCAGGCTTAGGTGATTATAAATGAATTGTAGAAAATTTCATAAGCTTTCCAGAATGTCTTGTTTCACATTATTTGGAATTGTACATCTCTAGTTATGATTAAATTACTCAGCTGCTGTTCTGATGTCCAGAAAGTGACAGATTCTAGTTTAGTGCTTTGATTCACTTTGCCATGTTTCTGTGGTGCTAAGTGTGACTCATCACTTTGATGAAACTGAGTTGATACACCTGAGATCTTGTGTGACTTGGTCATGATCGATGTCCTTATTATCTCCTATGTTGTACTTTAGTGATGATTAAGTTACATAGCTCTAGGTGCTTATATTGAACTTGGTGTGCTTGCATAAATGGTTGCTTGCGGTATTTCTTTGTATTCATAAATAGGCATTGTTGCACCTCATTTAGGTACGCTAGCTGAAACACGTGAAGGATTTGGTGTTGGAGCCAAACCCGAAGACGGTGTTTGGTGGAACTATCCCGAAGAAGGAAGTACTCGGCGTGTGGTGTCTGACAAACACTGACTTAGTGTTGGATCCTAGGCAAGCCCCGGAGCATTATAAGCCTCCTAATTTCTGAAATGCAATCAAGTACTATGCTATATATATTGTTGCATTAATTTTAGGTGTTGGATGAAAACACTTGCTGCATTGATATCCTATCCTTGTCTAGAAAGTATACCATGAATCCCATGTAGCTCAGGCTCGAGTAGATGCTTAGCCATGCTTTAAGCGGTAGAAGTCAGGTGATTTCCTGTCACCTGTGAGCTATAGGAATATACATGTGGCACGGTTGGCCATATTTGCTATCGTGGAAAAGAACCTGGCTTATTTTGAAATAAAGACCGAGCGGAGGCTTGCTGGTTTGCAGTGACTCCATCTGTGTCGTTTAAGGACCGATTCGCTGTACGTCCTTGAGTCATGTTGAATGCATCTAACACTTAGTTGGCCGGATAAGTCATTCCAACCGCAAATTCGAGTAATACAGTTCAGGCTAGAAATCGAGGGGTCAAGTGCGCATTCTGGAGGAAGTAAGGATGTGCTTGGGAACATTGGCGTAACACCAGGGGGGTTACAGTCCCTATCACCTGGCAGAGTGTTGCCCTTGAGGATACGACATCAGTCAAACCCACGATTCCTGAATTGTACCAAAGGTGACCTGAGCAGCCTTCGCGAGGCGTGTCTCGATGAGTGTTAGAAATACCCTCCAGCTGGATAGGAATTCAATTCGAATCGCCGTCGGTCACGGTTAGTGAGGAATTGACTTGAGCAGCGGCAACGTAAATTCAATTAATTGAACAGATGGTTACTTGGATGATGATTGAAATGTTGCCTCAATTTATACTTGCTATGGTTAATAATGTTTGTTTAATAATTAAATGATTGTTTAGCACAGGTGCTAAGATAGATGATAGGTTAATGCTAAAAATCAATGCTAACACAGGTTAAAAATGGTTACTACTACTTATGCTTTTCTACAAATGAAATGTCAGTCAGCTCCACTTAAAGAAAGCCTCGCATGATCCTTGGTGTCCTTTTATTTCTGTTTCGATGGGTAAGTCTAGCTGAGTACATTCTCGTACTCAGGGTTTATTCCCACTTGTTGCAGGTGGTGATGTATCATGGATACTGCAAGAATTGGATGACTCCTGTCGTGGTGGTGGAGTGTGATCAGGGGCATGATCCTTCTGAGTTATCTTGTCTCTAATGCTTTTGTTGGAAGTTGACCTTGGTACTGGCATGTATTTGAATTAAGGGTGATGTTAATTTCAAAGTACTTTGCTTCCGCTACTTTTCAACTTAAGTTGTAATAACTATGTTGAACTCTGATGTATATTGAATTACTTGTGAAATGGATGTAACATGTGACTTGTAACATTGAATCACTACGATCTTGGCTTGTATGTTGGTTGGTTTGAAATCCCTTGTGATTTCGTTGGACTACTGGAGTTATATGGGCTCAAGTGCGGGAATTTGATCACTCCGGTGATTATTTTTGTACTTGTGCTCTTATAATTTGGACAGTTCCGTGATAAAATCCATAACAATTTCTTCCCACTTCCAACCAGGAATAGAGAGGAGTTGCAACAAACTAGGCTTCATGTGAATAGCCTTGACTCTGCAACAGGTATCACACCTAGCAACGTAGGCTGCGATTTCTTTCTTCATCTTAGTCCACCAATAGTAAGGCTTGAGATCTTGATACATTTTACTACTACCAGGATGGATGGACAATTTAGAAGAATGGGCTTTAGCCATAATTTGATTTCTAAGTTCTTTGTCTATGGGTACGACAAGTCTGTCATTGAACCAGAGGATTCCTTTGTCATCCACTCGAAAGTGCTTGGTTTCTTGCTCTTTCATCTTACGTTTGATGTGAAACACACTTACATCAGTCTTTTGGAGCTCGATAATCCAACTTCTAAGAGAGCAATCCACAGTAATATTGTGGAGTACCACTGGATGAAGGAGATGTGACAAATGAAAGTCCTCACTAACCAAAGAATTGCAATGGAATTTACGACTTAATGCATCCGCAACAACATTTGCCTTAATAGGATGGTAGTGCACTTGAAGATTATAGTCTTTGATTAACTCTAACCATCGGTGTTGACGCATGTTCAACTTTGGTTGGGTGAAGATGTACTTGAGACTTTTATGGTCAGTATAAATGTTGCACACGTTACCGAGCAAGTAATGTCTCCAAATCTTCAGGGCATGAACAGCTACGGCTAGCTCTAAGTCATGAGTAAAATAATTGACTTCATGCTTTCAAAGCTGGCGCGAGGCATAAGCAATGACTCAACCCTCTTGCATAAGAACACACCCTAAACCGGTGCTTGATGCGTCACAATATACATCAAAAGGCTTCTCGATGTCAGGTTGTGCCAATACAGGAGCAAAAGTTAGTAAGGTCCGCAAAGTGTGGAAAGCCTCTTCACACTTCGGAGTCCACACAAACTTCTCATCTTTTTGAAGTAATCGAGTCATAGGCTTGGCTATTTTAGAGAAATCCAAGATGAAGCGACGATAATAACTAGCCAAACCAAGGATACTTCGGACTTCTGTGACCGTCGTAGGTGCCTTCCAATGCACTTCTTGCACCTTGGTAGGGTCAACAAATATTCCATCTCCAGATAACACATGACCTAGGAAAGGTACTTTATCCAACCAAAACTCGCATTTGCTAAACTTGGCATAAAGCTGATTGTCACGCAATCGAGTTAAGACAACTCTTAGATGTTCAACATGCTCTTCTTCATTCTGAGAATAGACAAGGATATCATCATTGAAAACCACCACGAATCAATCTAACTCCGGCATGAATACCGAATTCATCAGGTACATGAAATGTGCAGGAGCATTTATCAAACCAAAGGACATGACAAGATACTCGAACAAGCCATAACGAGTAGAGAATGCTGTCTTCGGTATATCTTCAGGATGAGTCTTGATCTGATGGTAGCTAGACCTCAAATCAATCTTAGAGAATACCTTAGCTTTGGATAGTTGATCAAAAAGAATGTCGATGCGAGGAAGAGGATACTTGTTCTTGATGGTGACAGCATTGAGTGGTCGATAGTCCGCACACATGCGCAGAGATTCATCCTTCTTCTTCACAAAGATAGCAGGACAACCGCAAGGAGAGGAACTAGGCTGAATTAAACCTTTCTTTAATAGCTCGTTCAACTAAATTTTTAGCTCAGCCAACTCATTAGGTGGCATTCGATAAGGCCTTCGAGAGATAGGAGCCGTACCCGGAATGAGTTTGATCTTGAATTCCACTTCACGGTCTAGAGGTAACCCAGGCAAGTCATTCAAGAAGACATCTAGAAACTCACAAACAACAGGTATATCCTCAATGGCCTTGGCTAGAGTAGCATTGGCCGCATTGTGGATAGCGATATCGCGAGGAAGCTGAACTAGAAAACCCTTTTTATCTATAGGATCTCTCAACATCACCACACGATTTGAGGTATCGATTAACACTCCATTACCACTCATCCATTTCATTCCTAGGATTACATCGATTCCTAAACCCAGTAGGACTACAAGATCTGCTAGAAACTCTAGATCCCCAATCTTAATCTTTACATCCTTAACTACTTGGTTAGTCATGATGTTGTTCCTAGCAGCACTAATACAATAACCACCCTTGGCAATTGTAATCACATTCAGCTTATGCTCAGATGCAAAAGTAGAACTCACAAAGGAATGCAAAGTACCCAAATCAAAGAGCACAACTGTAGGATGATCATTAACAAGAAACTTACCAGCGATGACCACTTCGCCAGAAGAAATTTCCTCAACAGTAGTATAGTGAACATGCCCCTGACGGACGTTTCCCTGAGAGTTCTGCTTGGGAGGATAAGGACAGCAATTAGCCCAGTGACCAAGCTTGTTGCAATTCTAGCACGGCCAGTTAGATGGTGAAACATTGGAACTGCCTTGCCCAGAAGTATTCTTTGGCAAAGAAACCATGTATCCCTTGCGAAAATCAGTCTTAGCCTGATTCTTCTTCTGAGGGGGGCGATACCGGACGCTGGCAGTAGGTGGATGATATTGAGTTTTGGACATCACCGGAGCCTTAGACTGAGAAGCACCTGCCTCAAAGTTTCTTTTACGGGTTTTAGAAGTAGCATATATCTTATCATTGTTCTCCTAAGTCAGGGCATCACTGATAAACTCATTGAAAGTGATATACTTACTATTGCCCATAGACTCCATCAGTTTAGGGGAAAAGCCCCCTCTTGAAGCTAGTTATCGTCTTGGCATCAGTATCCACAAATTTAGGAGCATACCTCGCCAGGTTGTTAAACTCCTAGAGGTACTCATTAAGACCCTTGTTGCCTTGAGTCAGCTTCATGAACTCGGTATGCTTGATCACCATAAGGCCAGGAGGAATAAAATGTCCTTTGAAAGCTTCCTTCAAGTAGTCCCAAACGACCTCGACATTGGCAAGGAAGGTGGTCCTATGATGGTTCCACCATATGCCTATAGGTCTCTGCAGCTGGTGACCGGCATATGAGGCTTTCAAACCTTCAGTCAACCTAAGCAATTGGAATCTCTGTTCTATGGTGCTCAACCATTCATCAGCTTGTAGCGGTTCTTCTACCTCTCTGAAGATAGGAGGCTTTGTATCCATGAAGTCCTTGAAACTACTATACTGGTTGATACGAACCCACAAGGGTTTGTGGTCGATCTTTCGATGAGAAACGTGAGATAACTCAATTGGTGGATGGAGATGACGTTCACGGCCTGACTATAGCCTTCCAAGACTGTGCCTTAGCGACCGATACACCACTTCCCAAGGCTGTCACGATCTTATGGAGCATGACAACCAGCCCCTAGGGCTCCCGTACTGCAAGCAATCGAAGAACTAGCAAGAACAAGGAAACAAGCACTGAAATTGCAAGATAAAATTGAAGGTTTCACACTGAATCTTATTATGAGTGGGGTTCCGAAGACAAGGAGACGGAGGACTAGATCAACACGCGCGCCTACAAGCAAGTAGCGATGGCTAAACTTGATCTAAACAAAACCCAAGTGTTCCTGGTGGTGGCTAAGGGGTATATGACGTGTGGAGGACGACCACAAGAGATTTTGGGTCGTGCTCCGACCCTAGGACGTGTCCCTACTGGACACTAAATGATACAAGCCCATTGGGCTAACTTAAGGTGGCGCAGCACCCTGGACAGAATAGACCTCTCGGTGATTTTTGGACTGTTCACACTGCTTCTGAGCAGGTATGAGTACAAGGTCAGATCCGTATGAAAGTAGACTTTATTAGCTTTCCAACAAGTCCAGAATCACCCCAATCCGACTCCGTATGTAACCGTGGTGACCGTCGCAAGTTGGAGGTGTGCTGCAGTCCAAATCCAGCCTACGCGAGTCCTTTTCCCTTTCGGTCTTCTCCTTGATTCCTAATCAAAACAAGAGTGCACGTGTCTCCAAGATCTAAACAGGATGGACAAGAGCTCAAGAAGGAACTCACTTGATGATTAACTTTTCGAGCACGAGCACGAGTAATAGGACTAGCAGGTGTCGGCGTGGACGGCGTGGATGTATGATCGGTGTTGATGTCCTCATCATCCTCCCTTTCTTGAATTTGAGTCGTCCTCGACTCAAGCTCATCTTCCTCACCCAAATAAGGCTTCAAATCTACAATGTAAAATGTGGGACTAACCCCAAAATCTACAGGAAGATGAAGCTTATATGCATTCTCATTTATTCGTTGCATCACTTTAAAAGGACCATCCGCTCTAGGCATCAATTTAGATTTTCTTAATACAGGAAACCTATCCTTTCACAAATGCAACCAAACCAAATCTCCAGGTTCAAGAATCAATTCCCTTCTACCTTTATCTCCAGCAAATTTGTACTTAGCATTCATGCGCTCTATGTTTTCTTTAGTGGCTTCATGTAGTTTTAGCATCAATTCAGCACGTTGCTTAGCATCAAAATTCAACTTTTCAGAACTTGGCAATGGCATTAAATCAATAGGAGCATGTGGTAACAAGCCATAAACAATCTCAAAGGGACACATCTTCATAGTAGAATGCAGTGAACGATTATAAGAAAACTCAATATGAGGCAAACAATCTTCCCACATCTTAATATTCTTCTTTAAAATAGTCCTTAACATAG
This sequence comes from Saccharum hybrid cultivar R570, assembly GCA_038087645.1. Lineage (NCBI taxonomy): Eukaryota > Viridiplantae > Streptophyta > Magnoliopsida > Poales > Poaceae > Saccharum > Saccharum hybrid cultivar. Next base: position 2,801,808 of record JAQSUU010000751.1, read on the forward strand.
TAGACAAAGTTCTATTCACAACTTCAGTTTGACCATCAGTTTGGGGGTGACAAGTGGTGGAAAATAAAATCTTAGTCCCCAATTTGGCCCATAAAGTTCTCCAAAAATGGCTAAGAAATTTATCATCACGATCAGAAACAATTGTATTTGGCACACCATGCAAGCGAACAACTTCTCGAAAGAACAAATCAGCAATATTTGTAGCATCATCAGTTTTATGACATGGTATGAAATGTGCCATTTTAGAGAATCGATCCACAACCACAAAAACACTATCTCACCCTTTCCTAGTCCGTGGCAATCCCAACACAAAATCCATAGAAATATCCTCCCAATGAGCACTAGGAACAGGAAGAGGCATATACAAACCGTGTGGATTCAACCGGGACTTAGCCTTTTGACATGTTGTGCAGCGTGTAACAAATCTCTCCACGTCTCGTCACATCTTTGGCCAAAAGAAATGACTAGCAAGAATGTCCTCCGTCTTCTTCGCTCCAAAATGCCCCCATCAAGCCACCTCCATGCGCTTCCTGCAGCAACAACAAGCGAACGGAGCTAGCTGGAATGCATAGCTTGTTAGCTCTAAACACAAACCCATCATTGATGATGAATTTGTTCCACGTTTTCCCATCTTTACAATGCAGCAGCACTTCTTTAAAATCAGCATCATGAGCATATCGGTCTTTAATTGTTTCTAACCCAAAGATCTTGTAATCAAGTTGATTCAGCAAAGTATATCTCCTAGACAATGCATCTGCAATGATATTATCTTTCCCTTTCTTGTGTTTGATAACATAAGGAAAAAGATTCAATAAATTCAACCCATTTTGCATGTCTACGATTCAGTTTTCCTTGACTACGAATATGCTTCAAAGATTCATGATCAGAATGTATAACAAATTCTTTGGGCCACAAATAATGCTGCCATGTTTCTAATGTCTGCACTAGAGCATATAATTCCTTATCATATGTAGAATAATTAAGAATAGGCCTGCTCAATTTCTCACTAAAGTATGCAACAGGTTTGCCTTCTTGCAACAAAACACCACCCAATCTAATTCCACTCGCATCACATTCAAGCTCGAAAGTCTTATTAAAATCAGGGAGTTGGAGTAGAGGTGCATGTGTTAACTTATCTTTCAGCACATGGAAGGCATGCTCTTGTGCTTTGCCCCAAGAAAAGGGCACTCCCTTCTTTGTAAGCTCATTCAATGGTGCAGCAATGGTGCTGAAGTCCTTACAAAACAGCGATAGAAACCAGCAAGTCCTAGGAAACTCCGCACTTGTGTGACCGTCATGGGTACAGGCCATCCTTGTATAGCTTCCACCTTGGGTTTATCAACCTCAATTCCCTGTGGAGTGACAACATAGCCAAGAAATGATACTCGGTCGGTGTAGAAAGTGCACTTCTCAAGGTTACCAAACAAACGTGCATCACGTAGAGCATTGAAAACAGCACGTAAGTGATCAAGGTGTTCATCCATGGATTTGCTATAAATCAGTATATCATCAAAGTAGACGACAACAAATTTCCCAATGAAAGCACGCAAAACCTCGTTCATTAATCTCATGAAAGTACTAGGTGCATTAGTTAACCCAAAAGGCATGACTAACCACTCATATAGACCGAACTTAGTTTTGAAAGCAGTTTTCCATTCATCTCCCAATTTCATACGAATCTAGTGGTACCCACTACGCAAATCAACCTTTGAAAACACAACAGCACCACTCAATTCATCAAGCATATCATCTAATCATGGAATAGGGTGTCGATATCGAATGGTGATATTATTAATAGCCCTACAATCAACACACATGCGCCATGTTCCATCTTTCTTAGGCACTAAAATCACTAGAACAGCACAAGCTCTAAGAGACTGACGCACATAACCTTTGTCTAGTAGTTCTTGCACTTGTCGCTGAATTTCCTTTGCTTCTTCCGGATTGGTCCTGTATGGTGCACGGTTTGGCAAAGATGCTCCAGGGATAAGATCAATTTGGTGCTCAATCCCACGTATTGGTGGTAGCCCCACTGGTATCTCAATGGGGAACACATCAGAATACTCCTGCAAAATGTTAGCAACAGCAGGGGGCAAAGAACGTTGCATATCCTCAAATGAAATCAAAGCATCCTTGCATACCAAAGCATAAGCAACAGAGGTGGATGCATTGAACTCATTAATATCAGATTTTGTAGCAAGCATACAACGTCCTTTCAATTTTATCTCATCTTTGTCATCAACAACAGATTTGTCATTTTTATTGCTCTCGCTCTTTGCTTTTGCAGCCTTAGTAACATCAGATTGCATAATAGCTTCAAGAGACATAGGATGCAACACAATTTTTCAATCATGGTATAGAAATGAATATTTATTTGATCTACCATGATGCATCGAATCTCTATCAAATTGCCATGGTCTACCTAGTAGAATATTACAAGCTTGCATAGGCACAACATCACATTCAACAATATCTTTGTATGATCCGATGGCAAGATCGATTCGCACAAGTCTCGTAACCTTTGCCTTACCACTGTTGTTCAGCCATTGGATGTAGTAGGGATGGGGGTGTGGTTTGGTGGTGAGGGCGAGCTTCTGTACCATGTCGCTACTTGCCAAGTTGTTGCAGCTACCTCCATCAATGATCATGCGGCACGAACGCTCCTTGATGACACACTTTGTTTGGAATAAAGTGTGTCACTGATTTTGCTCTGCCTTCTCCATTTGTGCACTAAGCACTCGCTGTACAATCAAGCTCTCATAGTGCTCCGCGTCACCTACATTAATGTGTTCTTCTATGTGTTTCTCACTACCTGCATAGTCAGCCGCAAGCAATGCAAGTGTATCTTCATCAAAATCACTAGCAGATGAACACTCACCATCATCTTTGACAATCATAACACGCTTGTTTGGGCAGTCACGCATCATATGGCCATATCCCTTGCACCGATGACATTGTATGTTGCTTGTTCTACCTGTCGATGCCACGGATGAAGTACTCACAACCGGCTTTTGCGCTGTCTTCGCTACTGAATTGGTGGGGGCAGCTCGAGTCTTGTCACTAGATGATGGCGTAGGAGTACATGTAGATGGAGTTGTAGACGTGCGCTACTGCCATGAACTAGCTTTCCCTACAGAAACATTAGTCCTTCCGCTAGCACGTCATCCCTGCACTTCTCGTTCAGCTTTACAAGCAAGATGAAACAGTTTGGTTACGTTATTGTATTCTTTGTAAGCGAGGATATCCTGAATTTTCTGATTTAACCCACCTAAAAATCTAGCCATAGCAGGTTCCTCATCCTCCTCTAATTTACAACGCAACATACCCGTTTGTAATTCCTGATAGTATTCTTCTACACTTTTAGAACCTTGTCTCAATTGCTGCAACTTATTTATCATATCACGGGCATAGTAAGATGGAACAAATCTAGCTCTCATGGCTCATTTCAGCGCATCCCAAGTTTTAGGTATGTTATTAGGATTTTTCTTGCCATATTCGATCCACCAAACAGAAGCAAAATCTGTGAACTCACTAGTAGCAGCCCTAACACGTGTGTTCTCAAGAAATTCATGGCATGCAAACTTTTGATCAACAGCAATCTCCCAAGTAATGTATGCATCAGGGTCATATTTACCATCAAAAGGAGGTATTTTAAATTTAATATTACTAAAAGCATCATCATTATTGTGTACCTCGCGTCGGCGGCGGCCACCCATACCTCTACGGTTGTGACGTAGGCGACGTCGATCACGAGTGTCTCGATCATCATGTTCAGTATCACCTGTGTATTCTTCATCATAACTACCATCCTCTCGATCTTCCTCCTTCTTTTCTTCTTTATGATGGTCTTTATCATTGTTGTGGAGGTCATCAAAACGCCTCAGCAGAGCAGCAAGGCTTTTGTCCACACTAGCAATGGACTTCTCCAAACCTGCAAGCTTGTTGTTTGCGGCAATCTGCGTAGCCTCCAACTGCCCAAGTTTGTCATTTGTCACCTGCAAGTCATTATCAAGTTCCTCCGTGTGCAACTTCACTTTCCTTTCAAAATGTTGTATGACGCCCTTTGTGTGAGGCGAATGTGGAATTTGGTTATCTTCGTCGGACCCTGGCATGGTTCAAAGACAAAGACAACAAGAAGACAAGTGAAGAAATAAAAGCCCTACAACTACTAGGATGTAGCTACAGCAAGTCGCTCACTCTCCACCTGTTACACAAGTTCTTACCAGTTCTTACCTTGCTCGACAGGAGGGGTCGTCTACCAACAAGTCTGCAGCAATGGATGAAGTGTATCGGTGCCGCAGCACGAGACCTGTCAAGCTATAGAATATGTGGAGCTATAGGTGGGCTGAAACAAGGAACAAACTAGCACCACGTTAGTTACAAAAAGCAAGCTGAATAATCGTTCAACCGGTGGTACTGTGCTGGTCCTAGTCTAGACTGTGCTAGAGACGCGAGCCTAGACACAAAGGAGAGCACAACACACCACCCAAAGTGAACGAAAAATCTCTAAGATCAGGCCCTTTCTCTTCTTTTCTTTTGCTTCTTTCTCTTTTTTTCTTTTTTTTCAGGGGGCACTCAAAACTGATTATATGAACAAGAACACTCCTAAAGAGTAACTCAGCACACACACTTTTCTGAAAGGGCAGGGGTATTCCGGTAAAAAAAATACTCTCTCTCTCTAGAGTAAGCCACTCGTTTAGATATGAATACTTGCTGCGTGGTTAGTTTGATATTTGTAGCACAGGGTGAACTGATTCCTCGTCCGATTGGAACTTCCAATTCTACTTGGACTTGGCCAACAGCGAGGAATAACCGATTCCTTGATCCGACTCAAACTTGAAAACCTACTTGGATTCGGCCAACAGAGAGGAACAGCCGATTCCTTGTCCGATTCAAACTTCAAACCCTACTTGGATTCGACCAACAGAGAGACTATATGATAGCGCGTGTTGTGATAGGAAAGTGATAAGAACTCGAAATTCTAAGGGAATAAACTAAGACCAGCAATCCGACACACCCGATGCAACCGAATATTCAACAAACCCTAACTAGGTAGCACTAGCCACGGCTCAAAGGTCTATAGGATTGCAGGAAACTAAATGATACATCCAGCCCAGGTGGGATTGGCCGAGGCCTAATAAATTAAGGTTGCCTGGACCCTAACAGTTCTTATACACACCCACTCAGGGAAAGGCCCAATGTCCCTAAAAGACTAGTCCGATAGGGGAAGGGTGACTCTCTCTTTTAAGGTGGCTTCCTCCTCCCAAGCTAAGCAAGGTGGGATTATTCTGAGGCTCACACAATCGCCGCCCGACTACAACTAGGTCACTTGGCCTTTTTTTGTTGCGTCTTTGCCAGCGGATAATAGTGGAGGATGTCCTCATCATTCCCACCCCCTTAAACAAGGGCCCAGCTCTAATACCAATTGATACGAACCCGCAAGGGTTTGTGGTCGATCTTTCGATGAGAAACATGAGATAACTCGATTGGTGGATGGAGATGACATTCACGGCCCGACTACAGCTTTCCAAGACTGCGCCTTAGCGACTGATACACCACTTCCCAATGCCGTCACGATCTTGTGGAGCATGACAACCAGCCCCTAGGGCTCCCATCCTGCAAGCAATCGAAGAACTAGCAAGAACGAGGAAACAAGCACTGAAATTGCAAGATAAAATTGAAGGTTTCACACTGAATCTTATTATGAGTGGGGTTTCGAAGACAAGGAGACGGACGACTGGATTAGCACGCGCGCCTACAAGCAAGTAGCGATGGCTAAACTTGATCTAAATAAAACCCAAGTGTTCCTGGTCGCGGCTAAGGGGTATATGACGTGTGGAGGATGACCACAAGAGAGTTTGGGTCGTCCTCCAACCCTAGGATGTGTCCCTACTGGACTCTAAACGATACAAGCTCATTGAGCTAACTTAAGGTGGCGCGGCACCCTAGACAGAATAGACCTCTTGGTGATTTTTGGACTGTTCATGCTGCTTCTGAGCAGGTATGAGTACAAGGTCAGATCCGGATGAAAGAGACTTTATTAGCTTTCCAACAAGTACAGAATCACCCCAATCTGACTCCGTATGTAACCGTGGCGACCGTCGCAAGTTGGAGGTGTGCTGCAGTCCGAATCCAGCCTACGCGAGTCCTTTTCCCTTTCGGTCTTCTCCTTGATTCCTAATCAAAACAAGAGTGCATGTGTCTCCAAGATCTAAACAGGATGGACAAGAGCTCAAGAAGGAACTCACTTGATGATTAACTTTTCAAGCACGAGCATGAGTAATAGGACCAGCAGGTGTCGGCGTGGACGGTGTGGATGTATGATCGGTGTTGATGTCCTCATCACTGGTTCGGTTCGGGTCCTTGGCAGACATGTTGGTCATCATGGTTGACCAACTGGTGCATAGCCTCAGCCAACAAGCGCTGGCTTTAAACAACCATCTACATCAGCTCCATGTGGGCGGTGGCAGAGGAGGTGGTGGTTGCTCCTCATCCCCAATGCCATGACCACGATGAAGATTGTACGCCATCTGTAAAAAGCATAGCCAATGAGCACTGACGATATGGAAAATTTGTAGATGAATTGTGTAATTATGCCAAACTGATTCCATTAGAGAGAATGAATTCATACAATAAATAGAGGCACAATAATTCATCACAATCACACAACCCATCAAGTGCATCAATTGGCGCATTAATGCGATGTACTTAACAAACAACAATGTTTACCGACAACAAAGACAGAATTTATTAATGACTCACACACATAGAGTACAAACACATCTGATAGGTTACATCCAAACCATCGAGGTTCCAACCTTACATCAAGGATAACATAGGGTTCGATGTTACATCCCAAAGATCAACTTACTACAAAGCCACTCGTCCATGCATGAGGGTGAACAAAAGTCTAGCTCTAGCGCATTAGCTAAGTGGTAAGCTAAACTACACATCGTCCTCTGAGTCAGTGTTGAAGATCTCTCCTCCATCTTCATCGTTAGCAGGCTCTAACTCCTCAACTTCCTCTACTTCAGGCGGAACATCCGCAAGTCCATTAATCTCAATGTCACCATCATCTTCAGCCATGATGACACCGGAGCTCATCTCATCATCATCGTCATGAGGAAGAAGAGGATGGAGCTCATTGTGTAGCAGATGAACCTCCTCATAAAGGTGGTCATTGTACTCTTCTGCAGCTGCCAACTCCTGCTCCAGCTCAACCTGCCGAGCCCTCAAGATATTCTCTTCGTGCCAAGCTTTATTCCGCTGATTCAGCACATGAACTAATATACGCTCACAGTTGCGGTGAGCAACAGTCAACTTCTGAACCTCAAGCGTCTCTTGGTCTCTTTCCCGCGTAACCTACCCCAAATGTTGTTGAACTACATTCCTCTCAGCAGTTACCTGGGCTAACTCCGCCCTCAACCTTTCCTCCTCAGTAGGCTCAGGGCAGGACTCATGAGGAGCTAACTGGTGCTGAGGAGCCCTACCTCCGGTGGACTTGCGAGCAGTGCTTTTTGTGCGGGCCATCTATAGAAACATGGTGTAGCTTAAGGTGAGGATCATTTAAGAGATACGAAAATTTAAGTAGTCGGGACAATCAAATTTTAAGGGAGGGAGTAATGCAAGAAATGCCATGTATGCTTGAACATGATGCATGCACGATCCGTACATTCTCACAAACTTAGAAAATTTAAAGGCTAGCGGAATATACGGTGGCATACATACATTCTCTCATATACAATAACTAGTCGATCTACAACGATGCGTTGTTAGTGTACCTGCAGAAAAGTTCATTTCAGCTCAACAATTTCCCAATAAGGCATGCAAAGAAAGCAGTAAACTAAATACTTTCCATACATATATCTCCCGATGTATATACTTCAGTATCAGAGCTACCTGAAAGATATACCCACAATTAACTACTCTCATAGATACATGATTGAACATGTAAGTATGCTAGTAACCACAACTATTCTCCCCTAGACTGATGGTTAGACGGTCATGCTCTTACAACTCACACTTACCAGAGCGTAGAGGTATTTTGATCCATACATTACAACCCAAACGGATGGCATCCATACAATAGCACGCCGTATGAACAACGGAATAGAAAACAAGCAATAACCCCCAAGTTAGTACTTTAATAAGCCACCTAAGAGTCCTTAATTGAGCATAAAGGATATGACCACTGGCAACACTTAGAACTTAATTTAGAGTTTTCACAAATACTTTTGTTTTAAATACACAAATGACATGTTTAGTGTTGAACCTTGCTCCGATAATAGCTGTAACAGAACCGACCAAATTACAAGAATGTAAGTACAAAAGCAATCACCGAAGTGATCAAATTCCTGTACTTAATGTCACACCTAGTTTTCTAAAGAACAAAACCAGGCTAATCATATGTGTGCCTAGGAAGTCCACACATTATCAGAATGTAAAAATATCAGAAACAATGTTATTATATAACGTATACATAGCCATATTAACACTTACGTCAGAGTATCGCGGAACAGTGACTAAACTTCAGGCTCCATTCTTCTCAGGGACGGCTGACTGGTGGCTCCGTATGCCAAGCTCTTCTAAAAGACTTCTGAAAACTCCACTACATCTTTATCCTTCTTCTGAGCAACACCTTACTATACACTGGGGTGTGGTGGAAATAGCAAGAGTGAGTCCATGTCGAACTCAACAAGTATAACACAGGGTTCATGAGGCACAAAAGGCTAGACATTGTTTGACTGCGTTTAGCTTTTAATCATCATATAATTAGCAATTGAGTAGCATCAAGGTGAACCAATTCCCATTAATGAACCAATGATCAATTGTAATAAGGATAATGAATAGCATTAATATGAGCATAATAATAATCAACAGTAATTAAGCATGATATAACCATGGTGATCAACTATTCTGTAAGAATTCCCAAGGCCGCTCGTGTCCGTGAGCACAGCTAGTATACCAGTTTATTAAACTATGCGTAGAGGTGTACACTTTCACTGTGAGTCATGATTTCCAAATGTGTGGGGAGATCAAACCCAAACACCGGAGAACCATATAAAGCCATTCAAGAGTTCGTCTAACAAGTTAGGGCCGCTAGGTTTCACCAGTCAATCTGTGTGATACAAGCAGTCCCAGGGATCCACAGTCTGCTTTTCCCCATTTGCGCCATAAGGGTAACCTCTAACAAGCTAGAAAAGGTCTCTTAAACAACTAGAGCCAGAGCCATATAGCCCTCACAGCTGTACTGTCAATCCCGGTTATCACTTACAGGTAAGTACTTACGGAGAGTAACTAGAGCAACAATATGACCCCTTGCTCTAGCCCCCTTTTAACAGTAATAAAATCATCTTCATGGTTGGTCGCTTAATCCATTAATCAAATTACAAGATCATTATTCATAATTAAGCACTAGCAATAGCTACCCAAATGCACAACCCATAGGTGACAAGGAAACAAGATATTAATAGCTAAGTTATAATCTTTATGGTTGTCAAGGAGGACACATGCATATGTATGATAATTTCAGTGAATAGGACAACAAGGATGGTCCCATGTTATAATTGCCTTTTTCCTAGAGTTAGCTACTCATAAGTCTTCAGCTGCTATCTTTCGGTCTCCAACTTTTGCTTCGACTGTCGATCCTCAGCTCCTAGTCTTCAGCGCTAACGAACCACGCTTCTTCTACTCGTAGCAATCAAGCAGAACAAACAGACAATAAACACAACTAAGAACAACACACCAAATAAAAGAGACGCTGTAAAAGAGCATGCACTAAGCGTCACGGTTCGTTGCTACGATCATGAGAACACAAAAACGACTAAGGACGAAGCTATCGGTACTGAGGACATGTCTATCAAGATTGACAACATAACTCAAGAAAGACAAACTATATACTTGATCTATTTTGATTAATAAATTAAGGTGATAGACATTTTAGAGAATTATTCTAAAGTTGAACTAACCAAATTATATCAAGTTATAATTGCTAGAGTTAAACCTAAGTCATATTTTATTTATGAACAATTATATATCATTAATGCAATTTAAAGATTTGTAGTTTTGAAATATAAAACATGTGAGATCAGTTAATCGGATCATTATATGTTACGAGGTTGGCCTAAGCATGTCATTGTTGAAAAGACATTTATGTTGATATTAGTTATGTTAACATTTATTTATGAAGGACCGAGTTATAAACATAAGTTGCTTCTAATAAATTAAAAGACATTAGATAACCACTAATCAGATTAAGTATATATATGTTTCATGTTTAACTTAACAAATTATCAATATATGTTGTCATATGTTTCTTTTATTTATAAACATTAATATTATTTAAGTCTCTTCAACATTTATAATTTAGAAAGCACCAAATATGAGACAGAAACTAATTGATTATCATGTTTCATGATTAGATTAAGCAAGTTATAATTAACAATGAAATATTTAAATTGTTATTTGTCAAGTTAGCATTTTATTTACAACAGGTCGAGATATAAATCTAAGTCTCTTTTAATTTAATAAGACATTAAATAAGAATTAATCTAATTAATTATAGATTTCATGCTTAACTAAATAGTTTATAAATAAAAACGCATTAATGTGAATATTAATCGAGTTAACATTTTAAGAAAGTGTCGACGCATGAACCTATGTTATTTTAAATTTAAAGGAGCATGACATAAATATTAATTATTCTAATTAAATATTTATAATGTATATAACCTGACACATATACAAGTACTAATTGAACCATCTCATGTTTTATATTTAAACTAAACAAATTAAAATCAAGAACCAATTAATATTAATCGAGTTAAACCTAAATTGCTTTTTAATTAATTAAAGAGAGCACTCGCTAACTAAACATTAATCAAATTAATTATATTCATAAATGCGGGACATGAAAAACAGTGTCGCTAACATGTCACTTACATCGCCATAGTCAAAAGCAACAAAAACAAAATTATAAACCTATGTCACTTTTAATTAAAAACTATTAAATTAATACTAATCAAATTGTATTTTAAATCAATAAATTCATAATTATAAGACATGATAAACATTAGCACTACTGCGTAGAGCGCAACTATACAAAACTAACGCAACTAAAACGGAGCAAAACAGAATTAAAACGAAGAAACGATAAAGATATTACGAAGCAGTGACAGAACTACAAATACTTCATCTTCTACCTCCATCCATCTGAAGGGTCTCGGCCTAGGGACAACACGAGAAGGAGGAGAAATATTTAATTTACTATACGAAAGATTTCTCAAACTAGGGGCACCTCTTACGGTAGTTTTAGTGTGTTTAGCCCAAGGGGTTGGTACATATATATAGGGCGGAGAACTCCTCACATCTACATCGACTAGCAATATGGTACTAATTGATGTTGCACCCTCTACCTTTACTAATAGGCCTAATTAATTATTAAAGCCCATTAGTAAATAAAGACATGGGCCTTTGGGCAAGAGAAAATCTGAGATATTTTATTATTTTTAGAATTAATTAATTTTAAGGATAAAATAATTCTAGAAAAGTCCAGAATTAAATTTTAAGCCACGAAAAATACTCCGAAGGCTCCGAAAATTCAGGGAAAATTCTCAGAGATATTTTAGAATGAGACGAACCCAAATAAAGTATTTGGAGCTCATGAAAAGATTGATGAAGAGATAAAGGAAAAAGATTAAGCTCACGGAAATTGAAATTTTACATCTAGAAAATACTAAAAAGTTTTCCGATGAGAAGTAAACGTCGTCCTATGGTATTTTGAAAATAATAGCACTCACCAACACCAAAGACAAGCATCATACAAACACCACATTATCAAATTAATATGAAAAATTTTAAAACCACCATTTTGTATATTTAAATTAGCAGCAACTTAACTTATCTAATAAATTTATTTAGATATTGAAATCATTTATTTTATTTAGTGTTTTTCATGCACAACCTAAAATAGGAAATTTTAGGTGTGACAATTCTACCCCACATAACAGGAATCTCGTCCCGAGATTTGGAGAGACTAGGGAGAAAGATAAGGTTGATCTGCAAGTATTCACTTTTCCTTCATCAACTCCTATCCAATGATGATGCCACAAACTCAAAACCAACTTTGTAAAAGTGTCCTTTAGACCCTTACGATCCTTATAAATGGTTCCAACAGATTACCACTCTGAGAAAGGATACCTACACTCGATAGTGATTTTACAACCATGTAGATAGCTGATGCTTCTAGGTAAAGAAATAGAACGTATAAAACCTCCATCTTGTATCGTATTTAGTTCGTCAAACCCTTCTTAAGAAGAGATCAACTGGAGAACACCAATGGATAGATTACATTTATTTCTGAGTGATAACTACCATCATATCCTTCTACCATCTCAAAGAGATTCATGAGCATATGCAAGAACAAGTAATCCTGCACTTCCTCGCGAGTAGAAAAACAGCAGTGCAGAAATACAGTTATAACTCAAGTTCTATGAATCCGATGATATTGTAGCTTATACCGTTGGAAAGCTTATCAAATTTACTCCAACTTTATTATAGAACACTTCTCCAGATTCTGCAGTTAAGGTAGTCAAAAACTATGCACAACAGAAACTATTCCAGGTTGCTGACAGCACAGATGCGTCGTCTTGTGATTTTCACAACTCCCAAACCATAATAGCTATCAGGGTGGTTCTTATGGTCAGAGAAAGATATTGAAGTCTACTGTTGTCCAGAATTTATCCATGATTTTTGGGCATCCAAAAATAGAGATATAAGCTAAGGAAGACAGAGTGTTCTGAAAAGATAGGATAAGGTAGAAACGAGATTTAGAGAGACTAGAGAGATAGATGACACTAATCTTCAAGTCTTCATGATTCTTTGATTTGTGTTGATGAGATATAAGATATGGATCGAGGATAGCCAAAAGATGACAAGAAAGATAAAGTTTGATCTTCAGTTCTTCGTACCTCATCGCTTGAGATTGATGATGATTGTAGCGAATGCTACCCCACTTTAACAAAGATTTTGGTCCATTAGGCAATATCATCGAAGTCAACACTTTCTCTAAGGCTTGCTGCTATTGATGAGTCCATTATGTGTTTATCCTCCATTGGGTTAAGATAAAGGAGAAAGCATGAAAACCAAGAGTAGGCAAGGATGATATAGGAAAAAGATAACAAGAATTAGGATTGATCAAAGGTTAGGTAGGTCAAGAGAGGATACTACCCCACTTTAACATAGATTGAGCTACTCCTCAAGACGAAACCTTTCGGGCCACCTTCAAAACACGAGAACAAGGACAACACACAAGCAACACATCAAGCAAAACAAGCACACATCACATCATCGATACTATACGTGCTTCTGCAACAATGGTGGTCATCCTATGGAAAGATTATGGATGATGAAAGGCCATCGAATCTTTGAACCAGATGAGATTAGAATTTTTAAAAAAAAACAAGAAAACAAAAACCATGGGAGTAAGAAATAATAGCTCAAAGGAAGCTATCAAGGAGAGGATACAACAAGACAAGGAAGAGGAAATAGTCAAAATCAATGAGTCAAGGGATGACAAAATAGTTTTATAGTAAAATGAGTTTTAGAATAAGTTCAGTACTACTTGGCATACGTCCTACAGTTAACACCGCTCTGATACCACTCTGTCACACCCGGTTTTCTAAAGAACAAAACCAAACTAATCATATGTGTGCCCAGGAAGTCCACACATATGTCAGAATGAAAAATATCAGAAACAATGTTATTATATAACATATACATAGCCATATTAACACTTACATCAGAGTATCACAGAACGGTGACTAAACTTTAGGCTCCATTCTTCTCAGGGACGGCTGACTGGTGGCTCCGTATGTCAAGCTCTTCTAAAAGACTTCTGAAAACTCCACTACATCTTTATCCTTCTTCTGAGCAACACCTTACTACACACTAGGGTGTGGTGGAAATAGCAAGAGTGAGTCCATGTCAAACTCAACAAGTATAACACAGGGTTCATGAGGCATAAAAGGCTAGACACTGTTTGACTGCGTTTAGCTTTTAATCATCATATAATTAGCAATTGAGTAGCATCAAGGTGAACCAATTCCCATTAATGAACCAATGATCAATTGTAATAAGGATAATGAATAGCATTAATATGATCATAATAATAATCAACAGTAATTAAGCATGATATAACCATGGTGATCAACTATTCTGTAAGAATCCCCAAGGTCGCTCGTGTCCGGGAGCACGACTAGTATACCAGTTTATTAAACTCTTCTAAAAGACTTCTGAAAGACTTCTGAAAACTCCACTACATCTTTATCCTTCTTCTGAGCAACACCTTACTACACACTAGGGTGTGGTGGAAATAGCAAGAGTGAGTCCATGTCAAACTCAACAAGTATAACACAGGGTTCATGAGGCATAAAAGGCTAGACACTGTTTGACTGCGTTTAGCTTTTAATCATCATATAATTAGCAATTGAGTAGCATCAAGGTGAACCAATTCCCATTAATGAACCAATGATCAATTGTAATAAGGATAATGAATAGCATTAATATGATCATAATAATAATCAACAGTAATTAAGCATGATATAACCATGGTGATCAACTATTCTGTAAGAATCCCCAAGGCCGCTCGTGTCCGGGAGCACGGCTAGTATACCAGTTTATTAAACTCTGCGCAGAGGTGTACACTTTCACTGTGAGTCATGATTTCCAAATGTGTGGGGAGATCAAACCCAAACACCGGAGAACCATATAAAGTCATTCAAGAGTTCGTCTAACAAGTTAGGGCCGCTAGGTTTCATCAGTGTGTCTGTGTGATACAAGCAGTCCTAGGGATCCACAGTCTGCTTTTCCCCATTTGCGCCACAAGGGTAACCTCTAACAAGCTAGAAAAGGTCTCTTAAACAACTAGAGCTAGAGCCATATAGCCCTCACAGCTATACTATCAATTCCGGTTATCACTTACAGGTAAGTCCTTATGGAGAGTAACTAGAGCAACAATATGACCCCTTGCTCTAGCCCCCTTTCAACAGTAATAAAATCATCTTCATGGTTGGTCGCTTAATCCATTAATCAAATTACAAGATCATTGTTCATAATTAAGCACTAGCAATAGCTACCCAAATGCACAACCCATAGGTGACAAGGAAACAAGATATCAATAGCTAAGTTATAATCTCTATGGTTGTCAAGGAGGACATATGCATATGTATGATAATTTCAGTGAATAGGACAACAAGGATGGTCCCATGTTATACTTGCCTTTTTCCCAGAGTTAGCTACTCATAAGTCTTCATCTGCTATCTTTCGGTCTCCAACTTTTGCTTCGACTGTCGGTCCTCAGCTCCTAGTCTTCAGCGCTAACAAACCACGCTTCTTCTACTCGTAGCAATTAAGCAGAACAAACAGACAATAAAGACAACTAAGAACAACACACCAAACAAAAGAGACGCTTTAAAAGAGAGCGCACTAAGCGTCATGGTTCGTTGCTACGATCACGAGAACGCAAAAATGACTAAGGACGAAGCTATCGATACTGAGGACATGTCTATCAAGATTGACAACATAACTCAAGAAGACAAACTATACACTTGATCTGTTTTGGTTAATGAATTAAGGTGATAGACATTTTAGAGAATTATTGTAAAGTTGAACTAACCAAATTATATCAAGTTATAAATGCTAGAGTTAAACCTAAGTCATATTTTATTTATGAATAATTATATATCATTAATGCAATTTAAAGATTTATAGTTTTGAAATATAAAACATGTGAGATCAGTTAATCGAATCATTATATGTTACGAGGTTGGTCTAAGCATGTCATTGTTGAAAAGGCATTTATGTTGATATTAGTTCTGTTAACATTTATTTATGAAGGACCAAAGTTATAAATATAAGTTGCTTCTAATAAATTAAAAGACATTAGGTAACCACTAATCAGATTAAGTATATATATGTTTCATGTTTAACTAAACAAATTATAAATATATGTTGTCATATGTTTCTTTTATTTATAAACATTAATATTATTTAAGTCTCTTCAACATTTATAATTTAGAAAGCACCGAACATGAGACAACAACTAATTGATTATCATGTTTTATGATTAGATTAAGCAAGTTATAATTAACAATGAAATATTTAAATTGTTATTTATCAAGTTAGCATTTTATTTACAACAGGTCGAGATATCAACCTAAGTCTCTTTTAATTTAATAAGACATTAAATAAGAATTAATCTAATTAATTATAGATTTCATGCTTAACTAAATTGTTTATAAATAAAAACACATTAATATGAATATTAATCGAGTTAACATTTTAAGAAAGTGCCGACGCATGAACCTATGTCATTTTAAATTTAAAGGAGCACAACATAAATATTAATTATTCTAATTAAATATTTATAATGTATATAACCTAACACATATACAAGTACTAACTGTACCATCTCATGTTTTATATTTAAACTAAACAAATTAAAATCAAGAACCAATTAATATTAATCAAGTTAAACCTAAATTGCTTTTTAATTAATTAAAGAGAGCACTCGCTAACTAAACATTAATCAAAATTAATTATATTCATAAACGCGGGACATGAAAAACAGTGTCGCTAACATGTCACTTACATCGCCACGGTCAAAAGCAACAAAAACGAAATTATAAACCTATATCACTTTTAATTAAAAACTATTAAATTAATACTAATCAAATTGTATTTTAAATCAATAAATTCATAATTATAAGACATGACAAACATTAGCACTACTACGTAGAGCACAACTATACGAAACTAACACAACTAAAACGGAGCAAAACAGAATTAAAACGAAGAAACGATATAGATATTACGAACCAGTGGCAGAACTGCAAATACTTCATCTTCTACCTCCATCCATCTGAAGGGCCTCGGCCTAGGGACGACATGAGAAGGAGGAGAAATATTTAATTTACTACATGAGAGATTTCCCAAACTAGGGGCTCCTCTTACGGTAGTTTTGGTATGCTTAGCCCAAGGGGTTGGTACATATATATAGGGCGGAGAACTCTTCACATCTACATCGACTAGCAATATAGTACTAATTGATGTTGCACCCTCTACCTTTACTAATTGGCCTAATTAATTATTAAAGCCCATTAGTAAATAAAGACATGGACCTTTGGGCAAGAGAAAATCTGAGATATTTTATTATTTTTAGAATTAATTAATTTCATGGATAAAATAATTATAGAAAAATCCAGAATTGAATTTTAAGCCACGAAAAATACTCCAAAGGCTCCGAAAATTCAGGAAAAATTCTTAGAGATATTTTAGAATGAGACGAACCCAAATAAAGTATTTGGAGCTCATGAAAATATTGATGAAGAGATCAAGGAAAAAGATTAAGCTCACGGAAATTGAAATTTTAAATCTAGAAAATACCAAAAACTTTTCCAATGAGAAGTAAACGTCGTCCTATGGTATTTTGAAAATAATAGCACTCACCAATACCAAAGACAAGCATCATACAAATACCACATTATCAAATTAATATGAAAAATTTTAAAACTACCATTTTATATATTTAAATTAGCAGCAACTTAACTTATCTAATAAATTTATTTAGATATTGAAATCATTTATTTTATTTAGTGTTTTTCATGCACAACCTAAAATAGGAAATTTTAGCTGTGACACTTAAGCTCCCATAATTCCGGTAGTCTAGAAATCTCAAAGGATCTCAAACAACTTTCGACATACAAACCAAGATCGTAGTGATTCAACACAACACATCATCTGTTACAATATTTCACAAGTAGCATATGGATTACATCCACCAGAGTTCAAAATAAAATAATACAAACCAAGTTTGTTTCGCAGAAGCAACATAGTTCATACATAACGTCAGAAGTTTAAATACATTGCCAGACAGTAGTCATGTCCAACAAAAGCAACTTAGATAAGATAGCTAGTGGAGATCGCACCCGACGATCTAGTCCTCATCTCCGGCTGGGAGGAGACAGTATTTGCAGCACCCAGAATAGAACAGGTCATCTGCAACAGGTGGGAAATGAACCCTGAGTATGAGAAGGTACTCAGGTAGACTTACCCATCAAAAACCAGAAATAAAGGACACCAAGGATCATGCAAGGCTTTATAAGGTGGGCTAGCTTGACACATTTGCTTAAAAGAGCTTATGAGCATATGTAACCAATTAAACTTAGCATCAAGTTCATCATCATTTTCCTGTCAACTATATTGGCACCAGTACTAGAGCACTCACTTATTAGGTGCAAACAATATTAACCATAGCAGGTATAATAAGGCCATCAACATCATATCATCATTCTAGAACCATAATTATTATTTAGTGCATCTACTTTGGAGATACTCCCATGAAGTTCTCACTAACCAGTGAGAGATGGCGACTCAAATCGAATTACAACTCAGCTGAGGGGGTATTCCTAACACTCACCCCGCAAAACCCCGCTAAAGGCAGCCGTCGATCACCTTTGGTACAACTTAGGAACCAACTTTGTGGGTTCGATCAGCGGCAGCACTCTCAGGGATTACCCTTCTGCTAGGATGTTCAGGACTTTTAACTCACATGCCCTTGGACTCATGCCTATGGCTCTCTTCTGAGGCGCACTTTATACTTATCGACTCCTAGCCTGTGTTGAGCTACTCGGCTTCGTGGTTGATCACCAAACCAGCCAACTAAGTGTCAGGCATGCGTTCAACCTGACAAGGAAAGGCTCTAAGAATCGGTCCTTAAGCGACACAGACGGAGTCACTGCAAATCAGCAAGCCTCCATCCGGTCTTTATTTCAAATTAAGACATGTTCTTTTCCACAATAGCAAATATAGCCAACCGTGCCATATGAATATTCCTATAGCTCGTAGGTGACAGGAAATCACCTGACTTCTACCGCATTAAGGTAGGGCTAAGCAACTACACGAGCCTGAGCTACATAGGATTCAGGGTGATAATATCTGGACAAGGATTGGATACCAATGCAACAAGTGGTTTCATTCAACACCTAACATAATGCAACAATATATAAAACATAATACTTAATTGCATTTCAAAAATTAGGACGCTTATAATGCTCTGGGGCTTTCCTTTCATGAAGTTACAAGGCATGTGATTCGGACAATCTACCATGTCTCCTTCTATTGCTTCTTTGGGGGCCTGTACCTCCTGCTCCGGTGGTTGCTCCTCCGGGTTCTTCTCGAATTCTAGAAGAGTGACTCCCTCTAGAACACCTATTGCATGCATATGCACAAGATGAATATCATGGATGCATAAGGAATGACATGATGCTCATGATGGATGAATAACAGTAGGTAAGACAATAGTGAAACACTACTAGACACTCGTTTATGAGTACGAATAGCTCTATTCAAATCACTTTAAAACATGTATCTATGTTTCTTCTAAAGAACAAGAGTAACTCACCTAACTTGCACAACCTAAGATAAAGATGTTCATCTTTAGTTAAAGGCCTAACACCTGCACCTAAACTCACCTTAATCACTTTAAGCATCTACTAACACCACAAACATGCTTAAGTATAATAGAGGCACACTTAACATAAAGCTTCAGATGCAACATAGAAAAGAGCAATTTATTACATCAATCACAACAGGAGTTCTATAAATCCAATTGACTTGCAAGAGGACATTCTAGAAATCTTATGAAATTATCTACAATTCATTTATAACCATCAAAGCATGATTCCCAAGTTTACGAGGTCGAAATAAAGCAAACATAGAATCTACTCTGTACAAATAGAGAGCAACCAAAGCTGAGAACCAACTTTGAATAGCTAAAACTTCTAAACCATATGACCAAATGCCACAAAAATTTAATAAAAACTAGATCATGAAATTCAAAACAACTTTTCTATAGACCACAAGACATGAAAACATCATTTACATAGAGTAATTAACAACATCCCAAAATATGTATAGAATTGGCAGATTCACTAAATTAATTATTTAGTAATATAACAAAAGCACATTTGAGCTAAACCAAGTTTACCAGCTTATTACTCATACCAAAAGAATACCAGAAAGTGTGGTGCCAACATCTAAATCATTTCTTTAATGCCCTTTATTAATTTATTTAGATAACTAGGTGAATAAAGGAATGCATATCAAAACTCCACAATTAATTCTATAAAAATTACAGTGGCTGCCACATACATCCCAGAGGCTACCACAAAATTTTCATAGCAATTCAGCAAGTATATTTTTCTATGCCAAAAATAACAGACAGAAAGGTTGATTTTGGCATAATTAAGAAACCCTATTGAAAAGTATCAAACAACAGATTTCATATTTTTGTTGGGTTCTTACTAACATGGGAATAACACTCACCAAATTTTACTTGTACTAGATCTACATATAATTCATGAAAATTCACACAAGATCTAGCCAAGCAAACAAGATAAACATATAACTTCACCATACAGTATCCAAAATTAGTGAAATTTAAACTACAAGCTACCCAATGCATAAACAACACCCCATAAAAATTCAAGTCATTTAGAGCTATACAATAGTAGATACAATTTCCTCCTATTTCCTTATGAATAA
The DNA here is from genome assembly GCA_038087645.1 of Saccharum hybrid cultivar R570. Taxonomy (NCBI): domain Eukaryota; kingdom Viridiplantae; phylum Streptophyta; class Magnoliopsida; order Poales; family Poaceae; genus Saccharum; species Saccharum hybrid cultivar. The sequence continues at coordinate 2,822,409 of JAQSUU010000751.1, forward strand.
AAGAGATAATTTATAGCTTTAACTCCCATAACAGGACATAGTACATTTTATTTTTTTAATAAAAACTAGGATTCACTAGGAATACCACAAAATTGGAATCACATCATTTGGATCTATAAATCTTGAGATATGGAATTTTGAATCTAGCATTCAAATCTGTGAAATAATAAAAGAAAAAGAAAAATGAAAGGCTAAACTGGCTACTGGGCCGGCCCGATTAAGCCTGCGCGACCTGCGACCGGATCCCTCCCGACCGTCCGCCTACTGACACCTGGGGCCCGTAGGCTAGAGAGACAGAGACAGGGGAGGAGGCGGCAGACGGTGAAGCTCGTCAACGGCTAGCCGGCCGACGAAACCGAGGGCACCAACGCGACCAGCACTTCAAGCCGCACCAATTGACCTAGTTAAATGAAGGGCAGAGCTATCGGGGATGGCTCGCCGTCGCGCATGGCGGCTTGGCGGCGCACGTGGCGGCGCACCTCATCGGCGGTGGCCGCTAGACCCATCCTAGACCCTCAGTGAGCATCCCTACACTACCCCGGCTCCAGCGCACCTACTAGCAAGAGAAGAGGATGGCCAGAGAGCCCTAGCCACGGTGAGCGGTCGTGCGGACGCACTCCAGCGAGGTACCTTAGCGGCGGAAATGGGCAATGTGGCCCTACATGTTATCGGCTTGCTGCGTGGATAGGACGAGGGGGTAGAGGGGCTCAAGGCGGAGCTGTTGACGTGATTTGGCGGGCAGGGGTGCGGTGGTGAGCGCACGTGAGCTCGTCGGAGTGGGTGGCGGCAATGGTGGCTCGGTTCTCCGCTCAGAGAGAACGAGAGGGAGGCAGGGACGAAGTGAAGGCAAGGGATGAAGTCATGGCATTCTTGAGGCTCTCATAACCTAACCGGTTGGCCCGTGGCGGCAATGGCCTGTGGCCTATCGACCACCGAGCTCAGCGTGTTCTCGATTCAAAGACTGACGAAGCCGACGGATAGCCGATTTTGATCACCATATATCTCCCAAACTGGCTCGATTTAGGTCATGACGTTATTGACAAAATTGGAGAACCATATGAGTACTACTAAGTTGTCAATTGGAGCTTGAGCTGGTTTGGCCTAGTTTGAGAGATACAGTGCTCCCAAGTGGGGCACATGAAAACTATGAACTGCATTTCAGACTTAGAAAATTTCCAACTTTGAAATAGCAGTGGATTTCTGTCTTGTGTGGCATTTTTGGGCATGTTGTGCACATTTTCATGAGTGGCACCTTTACAACTTTTGTTCTTTATAAAATTTTCTACAACTTTGTTAAAGGTTGCACATCCATGCAAGATCTCTAGGCTTGACTTTTTAAACAGTCAAACAAAAACACTTTATAGGTCATCATATGGTCAAACTTCACCTAGAGGGCAAATTAGTCTGTTTGGTTAACATGAACAGTGCTCCACTAATTAACCTAAGTGTATTTAAGGTGTATTAGTACATAATTAACCACTCTACCCATTTTTACACCAACTTCTATGTATCATATATGTTGAAACAAGCAAAACAAGCAAGTTACTTCATTTGTTTCAAAACCATGTTTCACATGTTTCATGACTTTGTTGCAAAGCTTAAGCTGGTCATGTTACACCAATAGGTTTGACATGTTTCAAGGTATGGAAAACACATGTTGCATCTACATGTTGCACAAACCACATTTCATAATCAAGAAACTATGAAACAACACACATTGACATATTGCATACTCATGTTTCAAGCAAAACAAATGCATAAATGAGATGAATGATGCTCATCCTTATCAAATGCAAGTGCAAAAGTGGAAGCCAACACCTAGGGTGTTACATGCTCGACCCCTTTGGTGTATTTCAACCTCGTCGGAGGGACACGTGGAGCCCTCAGGCAAGGCGGGAAGTCATGAGGGCCCTCACCACGGCACCCATTCCCACTGATGGGATGGACGGAACCACGCTCTAACCCAACATGACCCCGGTCATTCCACAATGATGACATCCATACCTCTATAGTGATGGGGGCAACAGCAACTATACCACCTACTCCCCCTCTCTACGTAAATTCGGGTGCCCGTACCGCCCATCCCTGATGGCACAGAAGCACACAGGATGAAGCATGGCCATAGCATGTTGCACCAGCGAATGGAGAGGCCAAAAGATCAACAACCATAACATCTCTGCACTACAGGGGAAGCTACTCACACCAGATAAGGAGGAAGACTACCACGCCCATGGCCACCCTCTTTGTCTTTCTCTTTCATCTTTTCCCCATTTCACCTTTTTACCACAAATGTAACCCGAGCACTCCCCTTGGAAACTATAAAAGGGGAGGTAGGGGCCACAACGACGGGGCGATGAGACGACGGACGCAAAAACCTTGCTAAGACCAAACACACCTCCAAAGAGACCTGGGATCCGTTCTCTCTCTCAAAAGCTTGTAACCCCTTGAAAGGTCTTGATGGCTAGAGTGGGGTGAATAGCCTTTTAAAATTTTCTACAAAGACAAGCTAAACAAGTTTATCAATATAACAAATAGCGAGATGCGAGTTTTGCTTAGCCTATGGGGTGTTGCAAGCCACCTAACCAATTCACAATTCTAGTATATTTGCACTCAACCGCACAAGTCAAACCACACAGCTTAGCTACAACTAAAGCTAACTAGCTACACAAGCTAAGAGCTACTCTAACAAGCTAGCAAGGTAACTAAGAAATGAATACAAGAGAGAGTTAGGAGCGTATCACCGAGAGGTGAAGTATTGAGCCAACCAATCAATATGATCAAGAGATGAATTCCACAATACACAACCACCGGGATCCATTAATCACAATAAGAATGATGACACGAAGATTTATCCCGAGGTTCATGTGCTTCGGTGGCTAATCGGTCATACACCAAGCCTCTCAAAAGGTGCCATAAGAACCTATCAAATGGCAAAAAGGATACAAATGACATGAGTAATCCACTAATGTTGCCTTTGGCGCTTCGCCGAGGTAGGCACAAACCCCTCACAATCACCGGAGGTGGCCAAGAACAATCATCAACTCTTTCCAACGCCTCCAAGCTGCTCCAAGCCATCCAGGTGGCGACAACCACCAAGAGAAACAAGAATCCCGCAGCAAATCAACCACCAAGTGCCAACTAGATGCAATCTCACAATGCAAATACACTTGGATCACTCAATCTCACTTCGAATATGCAAAGAAGCAAGATAGATGAGTGGGAGGGGAGTTGCTTAGCTCAAAGTGCTCATAAGTATGTCAAAGAGTGCAAGAGGGTGAGCCAAGAGCCGGCCAACAAGTATGTATAAGCACCCCAAACAAATAGAGCCGTTAGGAGCTAGAAGGGGTGCAGATGCACATGACAGACGCGTCTATCGCTAACCGATTGACGCGCTGTCCAGCGTCTATTGCTCCTCGCGAACACGACAGACGCGCTGCCCAGCGTCTGTCGCACGTACGTGTGCCAAGTGTCTTGACCGTTTGAAGTTCACCGTGTTCGCGTCCACTACGTCAGACGCGTACGTCGCATTTTGGTCAGCGTCTATCACGCTCAACAGACGCAACACAGAGAGCATGTTTGCTCAAGACAGCGACGAACATGTCCCCTATGCGCCCGACGGACGCGTGCTGGCATTTGACACAGCCACGCCGCATGAGCGCCGCGATCGCCCACGCGACAGACGCGACAAAAGTGGCTAGCCCAGCGTTTGTCGCTCAGCCACCACCGCGTCTGACGGCTCGCGCACGCGGGCTGCGGCCAGGGTGAGCCGACAGATGCTAGGGTCGCGTCTGTCGCTCCCCGAGCTGGCGTCTGTCGCCTCTAACACAAGCAATTTTTCGTCGTTTTCTCGCTCCGCTTGATTCACCCTTTCACTTATGAGCTAGACTAAGTATGTGTATCACTAAAGCACATGTTTTAGCTTGTGAAACACTACGTGACATTGCCTCAAAATCTCGACATTGGTGTAAAGGAGATTAGGTGTTTTAACTCCTCGAAAACGCCTGAATCATGCCTCGCAAGCTCGGCGGGAGGGAGAGAGGACCCCAAACCCTCTCTACCGTTCAAACTCCACCGCCTTCGCAAAGGTGCTAACACCACCAAGTGTTCATCATCATGTGTGAGTGTGTTATCATTTTCACAATCATTTTTCGAGGTATTATTAGTTCTATCCAAATGCATATGATTATGAAATGCACATCTAGAGGCACTTAGGAGTCCAATAGCCGTGTCATTCCCCTCTTTATAGTATGGCTATCTATCCTATAATGTAACCACACCCACTAGGTGTCTTGGTTACTAAAACACAACCCTTAAGCATATACCTTTGCCTTGATCACGTAGGGTTGCATCCAAATCCAAGTGTGGCCATCATTATCACCATGTCCATCTTGCCACCAACCTTGGAATGTACTAATCCTCATATGCTATATACAACTTAGGCATAGGATTAGTACTTAGGCATTGCCACTAATTACCAACACCAAACATAGAGCTTTCAATCTCCCCCTTGTTGGTAATTGGTGACAACCCTTTCACAAAGATATTATGATAAAATCTTGATTGAACCCATGTCACATTGTCCAAATATATTACCATGTGTAAGAATTATGGACATGTGATCATGAATTCAAATTGATAGCAATGGCTCCCCCTACATGTATGCTATATGTTTGGATTTTGGAAGCATACATGTTAGATAGGTAAGATTAGGAGCATTGTCTACCAATAGGTGCTAAGTGTTTGAGATTATAGACCTTTGAAGCGTGATACCATCGGAGTAGCGTTAAGCACCATCTTAGCACCATGTGTAGCTTGATACCACATGAAAACATACAAGTAACACTAGAAACCCCGTGAGATCAACATTAGAAGCAAGGTTCTAGTACCACTTGGAAAACATAAAAGCACGAGTATCTAGCTACTTCCTATACATGCTAGTACTTCAATTCATCATTCAAATTATACTAGCAAGTCACCACACAAGCAATGTATCGAAGAAAAAGAAATGCATAACAATGCATCATACATATGAAGTGCACAAAGAAATGCAACATTCATGTTTAAGAGCTTGCTCCCCCTACTTGTGTGCTCAAAATTTTAGTTGATCCCCTTCTTTTATCAATTTTTCCCTTTAGGTTTTCTTCCCCTTTAGAATCTATCTTTGTGAATAACATTTTCTCCCCCTTTGGCACCAATGACCACAAGGGACCAATTTTAGATAGATTATCATGTCATGTTATGGGGTGAGGATCAAGTTTGTGATTCAACCTAGATTGCTTGCATGAATAAAATGCTTCGGTTTGATCCAAGGGCAAGCTTCTTCACACCTCACTAGAAGGGTTATCATGCACTATGTTGAAGCAAATATTTAGACAAGTTCTCTAGATTAAACACTTAGGATCACAAGCTACTTAAACAAGTTATATGCTACCACTAGATCATACATAGCAAAGAAACAATAGTGGCACCATATAACCTTCAAATGCATTTGACTTTCATGAATGACCCTAGAACATAAGAAATCATGACTAGATGCACTAAACATGTCCTTAGCATAGAATGTATGTCATGTCAACCAATTGTACCTTGGGGCTCGAAGGAGAGGCATGTCATATCATGGAGGTGCATCAACTCATGTTAGAGAAGTCAAGTATGTTCAACTCATTCTTTATCTTGTGAAATCTCTTCTCATCAAGTGGCTTGATGAATAGATCGGTTAATTGATCTTCGGTGCCCACATTCTCAATTGCAATGTCACCCTTTTGTTCATGATCTCTAATAAAGTGATGACGAACATCAATATGCTTTATTCTTTGATGTTGAACCGGATTGTTGGTAAGCTTCATGACACTTTCATTGTCACATAGCAATGGCACATTCTTGAAATTGATTCCAAAATCCTTCAATGTGGCCTTCATCCACAAGATATGTGCACAACAACTACCCGTGGCGATGTATTCAACTTCGGCGGTAGATAGTGTGATACTATTTTGCTTCTTGGATGACCATGAGACAAGTGATCATCCCAACAATTGACAAGTCCTGGAGGTACTCTTTCTCTCAACTTTGTCACTAGCATAGTTAGAATCTGAATATCCAACTAGCTCAAAGCTTGCACCTTTGGGATACCATAATCCAACATCTTGTGTATACTTTAAGTACCTCAATATTCTCTTTGTAGCCTTCAAATGACTTTCTCTTGGTGAGGCTTGAAATCTTGCACACATGCATACACTAAACATCACATCAGGCCTTGATGCCGTCACATAGAGTAGGCTACCAATCATTGATCTATATAGCTTTTGATCCACCATGTTGCCACTCTTGTCACTATCCAAGCTTCCAGTAGTGCTCATTGGAGTGGTGATTCCTTTTGCATCTTCCATGCCAAACTTCTTTAGCATATCCTTTATGTATTTGGTTTGGCTCACAAATGTACCTTCTTTCATTTGTTTGATTTGAAGTCCAAGAAAGAAACTAAGTTCACCAATCATTGACATTTCAAATTCCTTTGCCATTATTTTCCTAAACTCATCACAATACTCTTGATTGGTTGAACCGAATATGGTATCATCAACATATATTTGCAACACAAATAAGTCTTTGCCAATTTTTTTGGTGAAAAGAGTAGTATCCACTTTGCCCATGACAAATCCTTTGGATAGCAAGAAATCTCTTAATCTTTCATACCATACTCTAGGTGCTTACTTCAATCCATACAAAGTTTTCCTCAACTTGTAGACATGATTGGGTTTCTTGTCATCTTCAAAACCGGGAGGTTGCTCCACATACACCTCCTCATGAATGTACCCATTGAGAAATGCACTCTTCACATCCATTTGATATAGCTTGATATTATGAGCACAAGCATAGGCAAGTAAGATCCTAATTGCTTCCAATCTTGCAACCAGGGCATATGTTTCACCAAAGTCAAGACCCTCTATTTGTGTGTAACCTTGAGCCACTAGTCTTGCTTTGTTCCTTACTACTATTCCATCTTTATCTTGCTTGTTGTGAAAGACCCATTTTGTTCCAATGACATTGTGATCACTAGGTCTCTCAACTAGTTCCCATACTTTATTTCTCTTGAAGTTATTGAGCTCTTCATGCATTGCATTTACCCAATATGGATCTCTCAATGCTTTATCAATGTCCTTGGGTTCTTCCATTGACACAAAAGAAGAGTGAGCATAAAATGATGCCAATCTTAATCTAGTTTGAACTCCCCTTTGTATGTCACCAATGATGGAATCCAATGGATGGTCTCTAGCAATGTTGGTTGGTTGAAGCACTTGCACTTGATTGCTTGGATGTTGATGTTGATCATGAGTTGGAGATGATGAACTAGCCACTTGTTGATCTTGTTGCACTTGAGATGATGTACTAGCTTGATTTTGCATAAGAGAACCCCTAGCTTGAGTGATTGGACTTTGGAGCACTTGATCTTTGTTGTCATCCACATCAATCACTTGCTTTGGTCTAATGTCACCAATATCCATTCCCTTTATAGCATTACTCAATTGAGTTCCTCTCACATCATCCAAGTTTTCTTCTTCATCTTGAGAGCCATTTGTTTCATCAAACTCAACATCATGTACTTCTTCAAGTTGTCCACTAGCTAGGTTCCATACTCTATAAGCTTTGCTTGAAGTTGAGTAGCCAAGTAGAAGCCTTCATCACATTTCTTTTCAAACTTGCTCAATCTAGTGCCTTTCTTCAAGATATAGCATTTGCAACCAAAAACCAAAAAGTATGTAATATTGGGCTTTCTTCCATTTAATATCTCATATGGTGTCTTCTCTAGGAACTTGTGGCAATAGAGGCGGTTGCTATAGAAGCAAGTCGTGTTGATTGCTTCGGCCCAAAATGAATGACTCACATTATACTCATTCAACATTGATCTTGCCATATCAATTAAGGTTCTATTCTTCCTCTCAACTAGGCCATTGGATTGAGGTGTATACTTGGCCGAAAATTGATGTTTGATTCCAAGCTCATCACATAGCTCATCAACTTTTGTGTTTCTAAGCTTACTTCCATTGTCACTTCTCACTTTCTTTATTGTGGTTTCAAACTTATTTTGCACTCTCTTGATGAACTTCTTAAATATGTCAAATACATCACTCTTGTCCACAAAAAAGAATACACATGTGTATCTAGTGAAATCATCCACAATCACAAAGCCATACTTGCTGCCATCAATACTTGTGTATGTAGTTGGCCCAAATAGATCCATATGCAACAACTCAAATGTGTTAGAAGTACTCATAATACTCTTTAATGGATGAGTGTTGCCTACTTGCTTTTCAGCTTGACATGCACTACACAACTTATCTTTCTCAAATGTGACATCCTTCAAGCCTCCAACTAAGTCATGCTTCACTAACTTGTTCAATTGCTTCATGCCAACATGACCAAGTCTTCTATGTCATAACCAACCCATACTTGATTTGGTGAGCAAGCATGTTGAAAGTTGAGTGTCACTAGCATTAAAATCAACCAAGTATAGATTCTCATATCTAAAACCTTTGAAGATCAAGTTAGAGCCATCAACACTAACTGTCATCACATCATCAACACTAAAGAAACACTTGAAACCTAGATCACACAATTGAGCAACCGAGAGAAGATTAAAGTTCAACTTTTCAACTAGGAGCACATTGGAAATGCTATGATCATTAGAGATTGCAATCCTTCCAAGAGCATTCACATCACCCTTGCTATTGTCACCAAACGTAATGCTTTCAATGCCACTATCATTTGCTTTGAGGGAGTTGAACATTCTTGAATCACTAGTCATATGTTGAGAGCACCCACTATCAAGCACCCAATGTCTTCCTCCGGCCTTGTAATTTACCTACAAAACAAATTATTGTCTTTTAGGTACCCATACTTGCTTGGGTCCTTGGAGGTTAGTAACTAAGCTCTTTGGTACCCAAATGACCTTCTTCTTTGGACCCGCAATTGGTGTACCAACAAACTTAGCTTTCACACCCTTCTCACCCTTGGTAAGAATATAACAAGAATCAAAAGGAATGCAATCCATTTTAGCATGAAACTTATTGTTGTTCTTGTTCATTTTATTACAATTAACCTCTAGATGCTCAACTTGCTTGCATCTATTGTAATAATGACCATTGCTCTTCACAAAGCGAGGCTTTGGAGTAGCAAAGGCCGCCTTGCCCTTCTTGGGAGTATAGCCCAAACCCTCTTTGTTAAGAGAGAACCTTTGGCTACCCAAGCATTTTAGTAAGCGGGCATCCCCACCATAGGCATTGCCTAATGCGTGGGTGAGATCATCCACCTCTCTTTAGAGTCTCATTCTCAACCACAAGTGATGAATCACTAGTAGTAGAGGTAGAGTTGGTTGTGGTGTATGATGATGAGCTACATGAAGCATTAGTAGGACCACATATAAAGAATCATCAATAATATCACATGTTAGTCCAATATCATAAGTGACAATCACTTGCTCCTCCTTAGCTTCCTTCATGAACTTCTCCAACTTGAGGCCCTTTTCCTTGATGAGCTCAAGTAGAGTGGACTAGGCTTCCTTAAGCCTAGTGTGAGGAACTTCAAGGTCCTCATGGTCTTCCTTTAGACACTCACGAGAGGCCTCTAGCTCATCAAAGGATTTCCTAAGAGCTTTGAGCTCTTGTTCAATTCCTTTGCACTCCTTACTCTTTTTTAGAGCAACAAGCTCCTCCATCAAGGCATTATTTTCATTGCTCTTGGCAATGAGCTCTTGCTCAAAGATCTTGCATCTCTTGGTGGTCCTCTTGTAGCCCTTGCTCATTTGATCTATTATGCCCAATAGATCATCCTTAGAGTAGTCCTCATCCTCCTCATCATCACTCCTACAACCATCACTAGCACAAGAATCATCATCACTATCATCATATTTTACCTTGGTAGGCTTGGCCATAAGGCATGTCGATGTAGTGTCAAAGATGGATGGCTTGTTGGAGAGGGCGAGGCTTGCAATGGCTCGCCGAGTGGTCCTCTCATCATCACTGAGCTTGCATCATTATCACTATCGGAGTTGTCACTATCCCAAGTGACCACATAACCACCACCCTTCTTCTTCTTGTTGAATGTGAAGCTCTTCTTTGCTTTCTTCTCCTTCTCTTTCTTATCCTTCTTGTTCTTCTTGAGCTTCAAGTCTCCATTATGAAATCTCTTATCTTCATAGGGGCAATCCACCACTATGATCGAGGCTATTGCAATTGTAGCAAAGAATCTTTGCCTTCATAGTGTCTCTCCTCTTTATTGCCCCATATCCTTTCTTCTTCATGAACCTCCCCATCTTGTGCACTAGGAGGGACATGGTCTCATCACCGAATATATCATCATCATAGCTCTCCACCTTGCTCTTGCCCTTAGAAGATAAAGCTTTGAATGCAATGGGCTTCTCTTGCTTGACCTTGGTCTCCATCTTCTCTTCTACCTCATCTTCATCATCATTGTATTGGGCATCGATCATTATATCTCCAAGCACATCGGTTGGTTTGACCTTGTCTAATCACTCTCTAAAGATCATTATTCTCAAGGTGGCAAACTTCTTAGGTAAGGACATCAAGAACTTGTGTGAGAAGTCCTTGTCCTCAACCTTCTCTCCAAGCCCCCTGAGATCATTGACAATGACTTGGAGCCTATAGAACATCTCCGGGATGGATTCATCATCCTTCATCTTAAAAATGGAGAACTTGTCCTTGAGCATATATAGTTTGGCACTTTTTACCGTTGAAGTGCCTTCATATGTTTCTTCAAGCCTTATCCAAAGCTTAATTGCCTTTTTAAGATCTTTGATTTGCTCAAATACTTTGTCATCAATGGCACGGTAGATTGTGTCAAGTGCCGCCATGTTGCATTGTTTGTTGATGCGGTCATTGGGAGTGAGATTTTCCTCATCAAGAATGATGTATCCTTCTTTGGTCACATCCCGAACCTTCTCATGTATATTGCCTAGATATTGCTTCATCTTCCTTTTCCAATGATCAAAGGAAGAGACGCCATCAAAGAATGGAGGCTTGCCATTAACATGATTGAACATAACTTGAGCCATCTTGCACCGAGGTTGTTAAGCCTAGAAAATGGTGACCACGGCTATGATACCACATGAAAGGTCTTGATGGCTAGAGGTGGGTGAATAGCCTTTTAAAATTTGCTACAAAGACAAGCCAAACAAGTTTATCAATATAACAAATAGCGAGATGCGAGTTTTGCTTAGCCTACGGGGTGTTTGCAAGCCACCTAACCAATTCACAATTCTAGTATATTTGCACTCAACCGCACAAATTAGCTACAACTAAAGCTAACTAGCTACACAAGCTAAGAGCTACACTAACAAGCTAGCAAGGTAACTAAGAAATTGATACAAGAGAGAGTTAGGAGGGTATCACCGAGGGGTGAAGTATTAAGCCAACCAATCAATATGATCAAGAGATTAATTCCACAATACACAACCACCGGGATCGATTAATCACAATAAGAACGATGACACCAAGATTTATCTCGAGATTCATGTGCTTGCCGGCACGCTAGTCCCTGTTGTGTCTGTCTTCACCACATGGTTCAGTGGCTAATCGGTCACACACCGAGCCTCTCAAAAGGCACCACAAGAACCTACCAAATGGCAAAAAGGTTACAAATGACACAAGCAATCCACTAATGTTGCCTTTGGCGCTTCGCCGAGGTAGGCACAAACCCCTCACAATCACCGGAGGTGGCCAAGAACAACCATCAACTCTTGCCAGCACCTCCAAGCTGCTCCAAGCCATCTTGGTGGCGGCAACCACCAAGAGAAACAAGAATCCCGCAGCAAATCAACCACCAAGTGCCAACTAGATGCAATCTCACAATGCAAATGCACTTGGATCACTCAATCTCACTTCGAATATGCAAAGAAGCAAGAGAGATGAGTGGGAGGGGAGTTGCTTAGCTCAAAGTGCTCATAAGTATATCAAAGAGTGCAAGAGGGTAAGCCAAGAGCCAGCCAACAAGTATTTATAAGCACCCCAAACAAATAGATCCATTAGGAGCTAGAAGGGGTGCAAACGCACACGACAGACGCATCTGTCGCTCAACCGACAGACGCGCTGTCCAGCGTCAGTTGCTCCTCGCGAACATGACAGATGTGTCTGTCGCTCACCCGATAGACGCGCTGCCCAGCGTCTGTCGCACGTACGTGTGCCACGTGTCTTCACCATTTGAAGTTCACCACGTTCGCGCCCACTATGTTAGACGTGTACGTCGCATTTTGGTCAGCGTCTGTTGCGCTCAACAGACGTGGCACAGAGAGCATGTTTGCTCAAGACAGCGACGAACACGTCCCCTGTGCGCTCGACAGACGCGTGCTGGCGTTTGACGCAGCCGCACCGCGCGAGCGCCGCGATCGCCCACGCGATAGACGTGGCAACAGTGGCTAGCCCAACGTCTGTCACTCGGCCACCACCGCATCTGACGGCTCACGCACACGGGCCACGGCCAGGGTGAGCCGACAGATGCTAGGGTCGTGTCTGTCGCTCCCCGAGCCGGCGTCTGTTGCCTCTAACACAAGCGATTTTTCATTGTTTTCTCGTTCCTCTTGATTCGCCCTTTCACTTATGATCTAGACTAAGTATGTGTATCACTAAAGCACATGTTTTAGCTCATGAAACACTACGTGACATTGGCTCCAAATCTCGACATTGGCGTAAAGGAGAATAGGCGTTTTAACTCCTCGAAAACGCCTGAATCCTGCCTCGCAAGCTCGGCGGGAGGGAGAGAGGACCCCAAACCCTCTCTACCGCTCAAACTCCACCGCCTTCGCAAAGGTGCTAACACCACCAAGTGTTCATCGTCATGTGTGAGTGTGTTAGCATTTTCACAATCATTTTTCCAGGCGTTATTAGTTCTATCCAAATGCATATGATTATGAAATGCACATCTAGAAGCACTTAGGAGTCCAATAGCCGCGGCATTCCCCTCTTTATAGTACGGCTATCTATCCTATAATGTAACCACACCCACTAGGTGTCTTGGTTACTAAAACACAACCCTTAAGCATATACCTTTGCCTTGATCATGTAGGGTTGCATCCAAATCCAAGTGTGGCCATCATGATCACCATGTCCATCTTGCCACCAACCTTAGAATGTACTAATCCTCATATGCTATATACAACTTAGGCATAGGATTAGTACTTAGGCATTGCCACTAATTACCAACACCAAACATAGAGCTTTCATCCCTACCACGAGCACTCTAGTACAAGGCAACACGAGTAGCAGTAGAATCCACTGGACGTAGGGCCATTCTTGCCTAAACAAGTATACATCCTTGTTTCCGCTTTGCACATCATTCGAGCCTAGACGCGCAGATACAAATTCACTTGTTGCTCTTTCTAGACCCCCTGTTTTCTAGACACCGATAGTTGGCGCGCCAGGTAGGGGCCTTCTGCGCATCACGATCCACTTTGTCCGGCTTCGGATGGCCGATCATCGCGTTTGCTTCACTCTGGGCTCCCATATCTGGTTTGGGAGCCTAGACTTCCTCTGCATAGGAGTACACTATGATTTGGTCCTTCTTCCACCTCCCGATGACATTGATGCCATCTCAGAGGCCCTGTCTAGCCTTCGCCTGTGCGTCGACGAGGGGTAGGCCCTAGAGGGTGACTGGCTAGGGAGTTCCTGTGACAGATCGATGCAGGCCGGTAAGCCACACGGCCACGGGCTCTCCCCTGTGTTAGGAATTATAGATGAAGGTTGATATAGATTAGGAAAGGATTCAGGCTGAGCTATTTGTTTTTCTACAAGTTCTTGTGATGGCTTAGCTTCATAGGTAGAACTAATTTGTGAAAGGTTGAGCAGTAATTCCCTTGCTTTAGTAGCTAGGGTATGCAAAAAGGATCCATTTGAAGCTAAGTTAAGAAATGTAGTTGTTTCTCTATTTAGGCCCATATAAAAATGTTGAAAAAGAACAGGGTCTGGGATAGATAAAGATAGACCAGAGCAGACAAGAGTATCAAATCTCTCCCAGGCAGCAATTAGAGACTCATCACTTTCTTGTGTGAAGGACAATATCTCTAAGTGTAGGCAAATGATTTTAGAAACTGGAAAGAATTCTAAGCAAAAGCTAGAACATAAAGCTTTCCAATCCCCATCCTTACTTGTTGTGGTTCGATCGTACCAGGTTTTAGCTTTCCCTTCTAAAGGAGAAAGGAAAAAGCTTCCATCTTAGGGTTTCATCAGACATGCCTGCAATGTGTAGGCCTACACAGGTCTGTTCGAACTCGTTTAGGTGAATGTGAGGACTTTCATCTTCCTTTCCTGAAAAGGATTGGCTCTTAACCATTTCTACCAAACATGGTCGTAGCTCACAGCTCTCAGAAAGAATAGGCTTAGCTGATTTTGGGAGCTCTAAGTCTACTATGGTGGGGTAGATATACTAGTTGAGTGGAATGGAATCTGTGGAGCTAGTGGATGGCTCTAAGAAATCCATGGGTAAAAAGATAAAAGTATAGTACAAGATTAAGCTTGACTCAAGATGAACTCAGCACTGCTCCCCGGCAACGGCACCAGAAATGCTTGTTGGTATAAATTAATGCACACTCTACTTTATCCGCAAGTGCACAGATAACGTCTACCAATGTAGCACTTCAATAGGATGACCCAGTTTTAATATCGAACCTAAAGGAATGGAGTATGGTCTTCTTAAGTCCTAAGCTTTAATCCTTGAGTAGCTATCAAGGACTGAGAATTTTGAAGGTAGAGGGGATCACTAAGGCTGTCTAATTCTACTTCAAGTATGAAATGCTAGTAGTGTTCTTGATGGGGAAATTGTCATAGGAGGTCATAAGCAGAGTATGAATTCTCCTACCAATAAATTATTCGGCTAGTCCTACAAACGGGATAGTGGGCTATAGAAGAATCAACAAGGCTATAAGAGTCACCCTTGCGAACTTCCACTGAAATTCGGAATATAGGGTACATTCATGAGCTATCAAGTCTAAGCACCACGCTTACACCCTCTAACTCCTCTAATCCTAGCGCTACTAGAATTAAAGTACTCAAATGAGTCACAAACCTCAAGAACAATATGAATAATAAGAACAACTTGAAAATAGACATTGATTACTAGAGAGATCTAGATGCAAGATCTTGAAGAACTTGAATCCACAGGTACAAGATGTTGAAGAAGATCCGATAGGCCAGAGCTCCTTCTAAATCTCCTCTTCTCTCTCTCTCTTCTAGTTCTAATTCAAGACTAGATTCTATTCCTAAACTAGAGGGAGAACTAGTCTTCTTCTTGATCGCTGGCACTTTAATCCTTCTCCTATGATTTCTAATTCTGTTGGAGGTTCTGATCTGGAGAGATTGAATGGGGCCTAGGGGTCTGGAGGCCGCTTTATATAGCCCTAGGGAATCAACCTTGGCCCTTGGATGAAACTGACCTTCACATAGGGCTGAGATGCATCATAGGAGGCGATAGATGCAGCTTGCAAAGGAAGGAGCCGTGGCGGCGTGGGGGGAGGCTGACCGGCCTAGGGTTAGGGCCGGTCGGCCCCACCTAGCAGTAGGTCGAGGTGGGCTGCCTTGTGGAGTCCTCTGGTGTCTTCTAGAATGTCCTTGCATGGCCGTGACATGGTGATAAGTCCGATAGGCGTGGGTTCCTTCTCATGGAAGATATCATTTTCCTGCATTTTCCCGTTTAATCCCTAAAAAATCACAATTCACCAAAACTTGTGGAAATTATCAGTTGAACCCCTATTCTAAGGTGGGAATCATATTTTTATCCTTTTTATATGTTTAGCTGATGATTTATAATGATAGTTAATTACCGTCAACACACACCTCCAAAGAGACTCAGGATCCGTTCCCTCTCTCGAAAGCTTGTAACCCCTATCACGAGCACTCCGGTGCAAGGTAACACAAGCAACGGTAGAATCCACTAGACGTAGGTCCATTCTTGCCTGAACCAGTATACATCCTTGTGTCCGCTTTGCACACCATTCGGGCCTAGACACATAGATACAAATTCACTCGTCACTCTGTCTAGACCCCAATTTTCTAGACACCGACATTTTCCATTATTGAAGAGTTTTACTCTTGAGTTGAATAGTAGAACCATATCTCCAGGCTTGAACTCCTAGTGCTTTCTTTTATCGTGCCATCTTTTTGTTCTCTCTTTGTAAATCCTGGAGTTGTGACAAGCCTTTTCTCTCCATTCTTCTAACTCAGATATTTGCATTTGATGATTTTTGCCAGCTAGGTGGAGATCCATATTCCATTTCTTGATTGCCCAATGGTCCTTGAATTACAATTCAATAGGCAAATGGCATGTTTTTCCATATACAAGCTGATATGGTGGCATACCTATGGGTGTCTTATATGCTATTCAATATGCATCATGAAGCTTCTACTTCCACTTCTTCCCCATCTCATGCACAGTCTTTTGTAAAATGTTCTTGATTTTCTTATTTGATGTTTTAGCTTGACTGCTTGTTTGGGGATGGATGGAGTTGCAATGTTGTGCTTGACTCCATATTCTGCCAAGAACTGACGGAAGGTCTTGTTGTTGAAATGCGGCTCTCCATCACTAATGACCAATCGAGGTGTTCCAAATCATGGGAATATCACTTCTTAGAACATCTTTTTAGAGTGCTTGGAGTCAGCGGCTCGACATGGTAATGCTTCTACCCATTTGGACACATATTCTAAGCCACCAAGATGTATTCGGCGTCTCTAGACTTTGGGAATGGTCCCATGAAGTCGATCCCCCAGACATCAAACAACTCCACTTGGAGGTTGTTCATGAGTGGTATTGCTTCCTGAGCATTGATGTTTCCATGTTTTTGGCATCTAGTGCATCTTCTAACAAATTCCTTCGTATCTTGATACATTCTTAGCCAAAAGAATCCATTTTGCTAGATTTTAGCATGTGTACGAAATGCTCCATAATGTCCTCCATAGGGTGATGCATGACATCTCTATAATTTTTGTGGCTTCAACCATGGGGACACATCTCCATAGCAATCCATCAGCATAGACCCAATAAAGATATGAATCATTCCACAAGTGGAAACGGCTTTGATGCTTGAGCTTCCTCTTGTCCTCCCCTACGTAACATAACCTACAACCATATAGTTCCCAATATTTGCATACCATGGGTCAAAGTCTGCTACCTTGAGGAGTGTGTCATCCCTCAGATAGTCATTAATAGGTGACTCATGTGTTTCCTTATATTGAAGCCTAGATAAGTGATCGTTAATCGAGTTCTCTTCCCCTTCTTATCTCTTATTTCTATGTGAAATTCTTGGAGTAGGAGAATCCATCGGATCAACCGAGCGTTCACATCTTTCTTAGTGAGGAGGTATTTAAGAGCAGCATGGTCTATATAAATAATTAACTTTGCCCCCACTAAGTAAGATCTAAACTTGTCTATTGCAAAGACAACAGCCAACAAAGCCTTTTTAGTGGTAGCATAATTGAGTTGTGGTCTGGACAAGGTTTTCCTAGCATAGGATATAACATAGTGCTTTTTATCCTTGGTTTGGCCAAGAACGGCCCCAATAGCAATGTTGCTAGCATCACACATGATCTCAAAGGGTAGCTTCCAATCAGGTGGTTGGATGATTGGAGCTGAAATGAGTGCCTTCTTGAGGATTTGAAAAGCTTCATGGAACTCATTGTTAAAAACAAAAGGTGCATCTTTGGCTAGGAGGCTAGTTAGGGATCTAACGATTTGAGAAAAGTTTTTGATGAAATGTCTGTAGCCTAGAAAGCTACGAATGCCTTTCACATTTGTGGGAGGTGGAAGTTGTTCAACAACTTCAATCTTTGCTCTATCCACTTCTATCCCATGAGCAGACACCTTGTGTCCTAGCACTATTCCTTCCTGGACCATAAAATGGCATTTCTCCTAGTTCAGGACTATGTGCTTTTCTTCACAGCGTTGTAAGACTTTATCTAAATTTTCCAAACAATCAATGAAGGTTTTGCCATAGACGGTAAAATCATCCATGAACACCTCCATGATTTTCTCAATCGTGTCAGAGAAAATGGACATCATGCACCATTGGAAGGAAGTTGGAGCATTGCACAATCTGAACGACATTCATCGGTATGCGTAAGTTCCATACGGTCATGTAAAAGTGGTCTTACTTTGGTCATCGAGGTGGATCGGGATTTGGTGATATCTAGAATACCTGTCAAGGAAACAAAAGAAGGAATGGTTTGCTAGGCGTTCTAACATTTTGTCAATGAACAACAATGGGAAGTGATCCTTCTTAGTGGCCTTGTTAAGTTTCTGATAGTCAATGCATATCCGCCACTCGATGATAGTTTGTTGAGGAATGAGTTCATTCTTTTCATTCCTTACGACTATCATCCCTCCTTTCTTTGGCACAACTTGGACAGGGCTAACCCACTTGCTATATGGCATGGGATAAATAATCCCAACATGCAAAAGCTTAAGGACCACTTCCTTAACAACTTCTCACATGGCATTGTTAAGCATCCGTTATGGATCCCTTGATGGCAAAGAATCAGAATCGATAGGGATACGATAAGTACAAAGAGTGGGACTAATCCCTATGAGGTCTTGGAGTGAGTAGCATATGGCTGATTTATGTCTTTTTAGAATAGCAACAAGTTTACGGGTTTCTTCTTGGGAAAGCTTGTCTCTTATGATGACAGGAGTTCTCGATTGTTATTGAGAAAGGCATATTTCAAGCCAGAAGGAAGGTGTTTTACTCAACTGAGGGTTGTGGTGGTACCTCCGTTTGATCTAGTTTGGCAGGCTCTGTCAACTCTTCCTCTTCTTGAATAAAATGTTCATCGTCAAGAGCTGGTTGGACCATGTCTTCTAGAGATGCCATTAAAACATCCTCAATAGGGTCTTGTTTGGGCTTGGGTTCTACTATCGTGTTGTTTGAGCGTGCAAGCGATACGACGAATGGAGACTTTCCCAGCTTTAAAATCAAGAGACCCTGTTTCGGTCTCTCTCAAAAGAGTGTCCATAAAGGTACACCAATCAAGAGGGATGTGTCTGAGATGTCATAGATATGAAAATCTAAGTAATACTCTAAGCCTCTTATGTGCAAAGGTATAGTTCTCATGACCCCATAACTTTCAAGAGTAACTCTAGAAGGAATTCTCAAAAGCTTATGAGATGGGATCAAGCACTCGTTGGGGCAAAGTTTTTAGCCAAAGCCTTTGAAATGATATTCATCCTAACGATAGGACTATAATGAGCCTATATGGTTGTTTTCTTTAGGATGCAAGATAGGACATCTGAGGGGGCAATGATTCGGGTTAGCTAGTGGATAACTCTATTTTTACCAACCACTCGTGGCTCATGATGGCCGAAAGTCCTTTGACATGTTCCATTAGGAAAGACTCATTGTGTGGACCATCGTCATCCTTTGATGACACAAAATTATGTGCTAGAGACTTCACTTGAACTGGAAATTTTGAGGCATTCCCAAAATCTTCAAAAAGATCTTCCTCGATTTCAAAGGTAAACATAGAAGGATGAGATTCATGATCCTCTAAGGTGTGGTGTGTTCCCTCAATGGGAGGTTCTTTGGCAACCAAATCACTAGAAGAATTCGAAGGAATTTTGGATTCAGTTGCGTGTGCCTCCTCTTGTTTGTCGGGGCTTGGCTCAACTTCTTCTTCTTTGGGAAACTCATAAAAAATGCTAGTGTAAGGGGTGTTTTTAAGTATTTTTTGTAGAATGGCCTTCCCCTCACTAATGGTTTTGTGTGTGAATGGTCCTCTAGAAGGTACGTCGAGGTGGAGAGCAGCTTCCTTGCTAGTACAAAGATGGAAGTGATGTAAAAGGACATGGTCAGGCAAGGAAAGGTTTGGACCAGAGTTAATAAGGCTTATGAACCTAGCCCAGGCTGCTCTTAATGTTTTCCTTCTCTTTTTGTTGAAAGGTAAGAACATCTATTCATAGAGCGGCAATTCTAGATAAAGGGTAGAAAGTAAGACAAAATTTTTTCTCAAAGTTCATCCCAATTTCTATTTACTCCTACGATATGAGCATACCATTATTTCACTCTATCCAAAAGGGAGAACGGAAACCATTTCCATTTAATGGTCTCTCATGTCATGCTAGCAATAGAAAAATCCGCAAGTGCATGGATAACACTATAGCCTTCACCCAGGAGTATTCCAGAGTATCGTATTTATCCCATAGGGAACGCAAAGTGTTCTAGTAAGGATCAAGGTCATCTAAGGATAAAGATAGAAAAATGTTTTTGTGGGATAGAGAAGTGTTTTCTAAGGCTTAAACTAGATAACTAAGGATTGGGCTTACTTCACTTACTTACTTTGGAGCAATAATACCTTTCTAACTCTCAAAGGAGGTGAGAAAAAGTAGTCGAGAGAAGGTTGCCTAAGCTCTATGAAACACCTATCCGAACATGATGGATTACAAAGGCTTGACAGAGCTGTCACCTCTAGGGCTACCACAACTGACCATGGGATTGGGCACACACTAAGGTAAACACTAGCCTAGATACCACCTCTATGCTAATTGTTACTACTCTAATCCAGATCTTAAGACTAGAGCACTCGATGCAAGTGGAGTTCCCGTAAGTAAAATGAAGTAAAGACTGAATTTAATTAACTAGAGAACTTAAAAATTCCAATAAAAGAACCTAGATGTCACCCAATGATGAGCTAGATCCATCAAGGTACAAAGTTGAGTAGAATTCGATAGGCTGGCTCCTCGGATCTCTCTCCTCTCCTCTCTCCCTATTTTCTATAATACGACTAGGTGAGAGGCACCAAGAGGGACAATAAATACAATGTGTATGAAATAATGAAGCTTTGATGTGTAGGTTGCCTTTCTGGAGGAGGTATGGGGGTCCTTTTATAGGGGGCACTAGGAGTCCTGTGGGCCCATGATTCCATGACACATAAAATCTGAGCCCTTATTACGAACTGACCTTGAGCAAGGGTGGAGTTGGACTCTCAAAGGTGGTAGGGAACCAACATAGAAAGCAAGGGCTGACTTGTGGGACCCATAGGCCGGCTGGCCTACAGGTGGAGCCTACCGGCCTCCCCCTGTGACAGGTTAGCCTCCCCCTCTGGTGATGTGGCCTGGACTCTGTCTTGAGTTGACTTTCACAGGTTTTGTGGGTTGAATCACTTGCTGATGTCGGTTTGCCTATTTGGTGTGTATGACAATGGTCCTAGGACCTATTTTCTAGATAAATCCTCCTACATTCACATATTCGCTAAAACGTTTGGAATTCATTAGTTTAAACCCCTATACCTATGTTTGATGATGAAATTAAATACATATATAAGATATGTTGATGGTTTATGATTGATATTAACAACCATCAACACCGGTTCGAGTTATGCTAATGTCATGGATGTAACAGTACTCAACATAGAAAGAAATGGGCGCTCTCGATTTGCACGTGGGCAAAAACGTGTGTGCTTCTATTAACGATTGGAATACGTACAAACACAAACAAATTGCCCTCCAGGAAATGGTGAGCGATAAACATGGCTAATGCAATGTTTTCCTAACGCACGACCATCATGTACCTCACGCCACCCCCTTCTCCTTCCTCCTTGCAGGCAACTCTTGCCCCCACCGCTGCCCCTCCTGCCGCCAAGGCACACTAGGGCTTATTGGAGCTCCTCAGCTGTGGGCACCCACGGTAGCCACCTTCCCCCCTTGCCAAAGCTCACCCTCGCTAGAGCTCTCCCGACCTCCTCCACCGCCACTAGGGCCCCTAACCTCCTGGCTAGCCTTTCTCCCCCTAAACCTTTCCTTCTAAGCCCAGCATAGTTAGGGAAGATGATAGGGAGAGCTCACTAGAACCCTAGCTCAGAGATCTAGGAAGAGGAGCCCTACCTCACCGGATATTCCATGGCGCCCCACGTATCTGACGGATCCGCCATGGCTGGCGTGGTGTGGGGGGAGGAGCACAGCATGGGCGGGGGGATGTCAGTGTTTGATGATCGGCAACTCATCATGGGGTTACCCAGGATGATTGTTCGAGGGGCCGGGGAACCTAGAAACTCGACGGTAATGCAAGGGACAAGCGATTTATAATGGTTTGGGCCCTCGTGATCGAGTAAAAGCCTTACGTCCAGTCGGCGTGAGCCTTTGCGTTGGATTGATTATATGATTGTGTGTACAAGGGGTGCCCCTAGCCTCTCTTTATATAGGGAGAGAAGGCTGAGGTGCAATTCTAGTCCTAGCTGGATACAATTGAAGAGTTCTAGATCTATTACAGAGTCTAACTTTCCTAATATCCCAACTAGGTCGATCTTTACTACTTGAAGTCCACGCCACCTTGGTCTGTGTCCTTCGATCTTGACCGTGGGCCCAGGACGGGCTCCTGGATAAAAGTCATCCTAATAAAGAATCCTATAGGTCCTGTATCGACAACCCCCGAGCAATTCATGGTTCAACTCGAAAACCTTCTTGTTCCTCCACGTTCTTCCGGGTAGAAACAAGGTTGATCCGGTTAATTTCTGAAGAGAAACCCTGAAATGTTCTTGTACGAACTTCCAAGTGGAGTGCACTTTTTGCAAAAGTGCACCCACTAGGTGTAGCCCCCGAGCCTCTTGCTATTTGGAAAAAAAAGTTGGTGGGTCTTTTCTGCAAACTTCTTAGGAAAAAAGAAAAAACATTCCCTGAGGACATGTATCCCGCAGCCCCGTGCTTGAATCTGGGTACTTTCTTTGAATTGAAGTAGTCGGATGTAGGATCTGAAGTAAATAAACCCGGATGTGCTGGAGTAATCAATGCCTAGCTACTTGTCAGAAAAGCGATTGAGCATTAAAATCATTAGAGTCATAGGCAGCATAGTAACGGGATATATATCCGAATATGCCACTCGAGACACTGTAGCTTCTCGTGCGTACGTACTGTACCCATCTGAGGTAGTCTGCAAACTCTAACCCACCCTGAGTGATCTTGACATAGTGATGTTGAAATAGACATAGTCCATGTAGACCATACTGGGCCTATTGATACCCTCCTGGCGAGCATGAGCATAGCGGTTGAGTAGAAGTAGAAAATCAGCAAGTCATGACCATGAATACGATAGTGTGTGAAGTAGATCAGCCCCTGGGCATGTATGAAAAAGCTTACATAGCTTGTAGCGAGTAGAAGAAGTCTTGTGGAGACTAGAGGTAGGCTAATCCCGCAGCGGAATATCACCAAGTGTTCTGTGAAGGCAAGTAGAAGAAACCTTGTGATGAGGGACACGTTCCATCATCCAGTAGTCCCATATTAGTTCTTCTGCTTAGCTTGTTCACGTCTGTTCACTAGTGATCAATTTCTGGTCTGAGTGATCATGGCAGAAGGGGCTTGGGTAGACAGATGCCTACAGATGTCGCCCAAACCTAGCAGACTTGGAAGTATTGCACTGCTGACACCAACTTGGATGCACTGCGTCCCCACAACAGAAATAGTGGTCCGAGTAGAGTGTGTTCTACCTTGTAGCAACTAGGACCCTTGCTATAAATTACCCGGCCTAGAGGCTAAACTCCACTGGGTTCCTTGTTGCTAGTTGAACGGTTGCTTGTACCGAATTCGATGGGTCATGTAAGATATGTAATCTTGTATCCCTTGAACTACTACTAGAATGAAAAATTCTGTTGCAAAGTGGAATTTATGGTTGTAGGAGCTAAAGCCAAGTAATATATAGATCATCCGGGTACTCCCCCGGAGTAAAATATAGACCATCTGGGTAAATATATAGGTTTTCGGGTAAAATATAGACCATCCGGGGTACCCTCAGAGTCCCTAGATGAAAATTGAAAATTCTCCGGGTGCTTCTGGAGTAGCCGGGTGAAAAGCTGCAACTGTTCGGGTAAATCTTCGTGAGGTCTGTTCCTACTGTTCTGCCAATCTAGGGAGCCTTGCCCTCCTTTATATAGTCCAGGAGACAAGAGTCCTAGTCGGTTACAATGTAGAAGTCCTAGTAGGATTACATGATAGCAATGTTACTAGAATTACATGGGAGGAATCCTAGTCGAACTAGATCTCCCTTCCTTACGGGGTACCCCGGGTACTATGTACTGACAAGCCCCCGAGCACTATGGTTGATCTTGGAAGCCTCTTCTTGTTCCTCCAGGTCTTGCCGAGTAGAAACAAGCTTCGTTCGAGTGCTTTCTTGAGAGAAACCATGTAGCGCTTATTGAGATCTTCAAGTGATGTGCACTTTTTCGGGAAAGTGCACTCACTGAGTGTAGCCCCCGAGCTTCTTGCTATTTGGAACAAAGAGTTGGAGGGTCTTGTCTTCAATTTCTTGTCAAAAGAATTTTGAAAGCATCCGTTGAGGATATGTATCCTGCTGCCCCAAGCACGTGTCCGAGTACTTGTAGTCGGCGCTAGAATTTGAAAAGAATATACTCAGAGATGTAGGAATAGTGGAGTGCTTGAAAGCTTGATCGTCCATCCTTGAATCCGAGCCCCCGGGCATAGTCGGAGTGAAGCCAAAGAAGCCGAGGCAATGGACGAGTAGAAGAATTGACATGTTGTAGAGTCCGAGTAGATAGATGAGCATGTAAGTGTACACCTATTGTAAAAGCATGTACTTATGTACGATTAAAAAATCTCCCAATAACATGCTAGCTTGTCATCCTCTTGCATGTTGCTATAGGCCTTGGGGCTTGCTTGGTGTGGCCGTTGGACATGTTATGGTGCGGACACCTGAGGACCAGCTTCGTATTGAGTAGCTTGATGCTTAAGCAGTGATGACTGAGGACCAAGTATGCCCTTGCAATGTTTGTCTGTGGCGAGTAGCAGTATGAGTCATTCGTCAGAGGCCACGCACATCGCGTTGAGTAGCAACCAGTGTTTGCTGGACAAAGAAGCTCGCGTCGTTGGAGTGGCTGTACATAGATGTCGGGTACCCGGCGCGGTCCAGCGACCTGAGCTTGAACTGAATGGGATCTTTTGAGTGCTTGCAGTCGGCGATGGTGGTGGAGTAGGAGTAGTTGCTGCCAAAGTACTCAGTCACCGCCAGCAGCTTGCATATTGGTCTCGCGTTAAGGAATGTCGTGCGTCAGCAGCAGCAAGGGAATTTATTCCCGTATGTGCATATGCTTCCAACGAAGTCTTGCTTAGCTGATAGCTTGCTTCATGGCTGATAGAAACTGAACGTAAGTATGTACGTGCCTTGGTCTCAGTAGCTTATTTGCTTGCACTCATCTTGCTGATGTAATAATAGAGCTTTGTCGCCGCGTCACAGGTGGCTGTAGCTGATGTGCGAAGCACCGATCGTCATATTCGCGTGATCGTCCTCATCTTGATTGACTTAGGACGATTCAAATTTTGGTGACCGCGTCCTGATCGACTTAGGACGAGTCAAATTTTGATGACTGCGTCCTGATTGACTTAGGACGAGTCAAATTTTGGTAACTGCATCCTGATTGATTTAGGATGAGCCGAATTTAGGTGACCGCATCCTGATTGACTTAGGACGAGGCGAATGTAGGCTATTAGTATAATTAAAACTGTAGCCTGTATTTACCGTATATTTGGATATCATCGCTTTGATTTACTTAAGACGGATTATCCGAGTAGTCGCGTAGCCGTATTAACGACCACATATGCAACCTTAAGTGCAAAAAAGCACTTGAGATTAAGGCGACCTTGTGACTGTCTTCCTTAAGGCTCACGCGCTAGAAGAGCAAGTCAACCGCCTTCTTTCGAGGTAATCTATTATTGGTTTGGCATATATTTAGCATAAAAAGCTAAGTGCCGTACTATGCGACAGGATAGGACTATGTCGCAGGATGTGAACCAACTGATAGACATAGTTGGCGTATCCGGGTGCCTCGAGTTTTATACCAACATGATCTAGCTGGTAGGTCTCTGGTCAATGAGTTTTAAGTCAGGAGCGAGCATTGGCATAGATAGCCGGGTATCTCTCATTTGGGTAACATTAAAAATTACTCGGGTTAAACTTTAAGACAAAATACCAGGTTGTCTTGTTTTGTAGTTGGAACCTTTAGATGAGCCAAGATGTGATGCTATGAGATTGTAGTAGAAGTCAGACTGTGTAGACTCCGGTAACAAAAAAACAGATGGCCGTAACTAACTCATTAATCTAAAATAAAACCATGGAAATGCTTCTTTCTGATGGCATATGCATGGCTTAAACATCTGGCATGCATGGTCTCACGCTGACCCTGTTTGGTAGGCTTGTCGAATTAGTACCAAACAGTCATGGCAACAAAACTAGCTTGAGTGAAGAAGCTGAGAGGAGCCAAATGAGACCTCTTAATCCACTCGTGAATGTTAGGAACAGTAGCAACACAGGATTTTTTCTACTTCCTCCATGTGTTCTTCTCCTCCCTCCTCACTCTTCGTCGTCCACCTGCCCTGCCGCCACCAGACTCCACTGGCACCTAGACCGTTGGCACTCTCACTAGTGTCCTCACCGCTCGTCTACAATTGTCGCCGTTGTAGTCCCACACCTTCCCCTTCATCGAGGTGTTGAGCGGGACATGGATGTATTGGGATGCCATCCCATCCCGTAGCACCAGGTGACAGCTGCCGACCACCTTGGGCGACCCCGATCCGAAGAAGGGTTTGAGGTAGAAGAAGTGGCAGAACAGATTGAAATGGGGATCGATGCCAAGAAAGGCTTTGCATAAGTTGATGAAGATGGAAATGTGGCAGATGCTATTGGGATTAAGATGGCAGAGGCTAATGCCATAGTATAGCAGCATTTTGCGAAGGAAAGTATGAACAGGAACCCCAAATCCCCGAATGTGGAAGCCCTCGAATACAACCATCTCATGGGTGTGGGGGGTTGGGAACAACTCAGCAATTGCAGGACGCTATTCGCCCTACTCCCTGTTGATGAGAACATGACACCTTGGGATATGACCATTGATTATAAGGTGAGCTCATTCCTACATTTGCATAGTGATTTTTGGTATAATTCACTTGGTTCCACTTGTATATGTCATTATTTGATTTCAAGTATAAATGTGTCTCAAAGTGCAACTCCATCAATGTTGAACATTCAGGTCATTGGTAGCTCGATAATACTCCTTTGGGAAGGCCATAACTCTTTCAGCCGGAGTGAGTTTGAGGTCCATGAGCACTTGATGGAAAGCTTTCAAATAGATCTAGACCCACCTCAATATCACATCGGCAAGGCCTCCAAATCATTAAGATATTCTATTGTTGTTTTTGCCGGGAGCTACGACGTCGTCATGGACTTGTTATTCATACTTGGGACCCAGGCCCAAGTTGGAGCACACCCCAAGAAGTTGGAGAACACCTAAGAGATGCCCAAGGACGTCCTCCTCCTTGGACACCACCTTAGGAGCCAAGCAAGGGCGTCCAAGCCAAGTTTGAGGCCCAAGCCAAGTCAAGTTCGAGTCCATCTCGGGCTCCAGGAGCAGCATATAGTAATTAGTAAAACAGATGCCCAGGTCACATACGGACTCCGTTTTTGACGTCCACATATGGATGGAAATTTAATTTGATAAAATAACTAATGGAAGTGGTCCCACATTAAAGTTCATCAGAATCAACGGGAATCGTCGAAACAAGTTGACGTTCAGAATCTATCAGGGCGCTGTGTCGCCGTCTGTTGGGCCGTTTGGGGGTTTTGCTTTAGATCAATCTGTCATTGAACAGTCGCTATTATCAGTTTGCAAGACCCCAACTTCGAGTGCTTAATCAATCATCAGCAATTGTCACTTTGGTTGGGTTACATTTTATCTTGTTCTTTCTTGTGTTCTTCGATTCACAGCAGGGATTAGCCTTCTTGGCGAGGTCAACCGGATTATGACACAATTGATAACCAAAGGAGATGTGGTGCTAAGGTTGTAGGGTTCGGGTCTTTGTGATCTGAAGCCGAATCGCTATGTCGCTCTCCACCAATCGATAGTTATCAGAACCTAACGAAAGATCGAGAACCCATCCCCATCACCTGTCAGGGATGATACCTTCAATCACCATGCCATTGATATCCTCTTTGGTGAGGGTTGATTTCACCCACTCCACATCGCGGGAAGTCTTGGTGCGGGTGCGCTTCTTTGGGGCCATGGCTCAGATCTGGTTGCACTATGGGGATGCAGACATGATTTGGTGGGGAAGAGCTCTAATGGCAGAGTGGATGCGCGGCGTGCGAGGAAGATGAAGCGGTTGCGTGATGTGAAGGAAGGAGCATGGGGAAGAAGAAGAAAAAGAAGCGGTGGAAATGGAAGCGGTTGCACGAGAAGATGAAGCAACTGCTACAGCGTAGAGTGGGGGGCGTGCGTTGTGGGCGGCAATGTTTATATCAGCCTGCCCATTCCTCTTCACGTTCTAGGTAGGGTTTTTGGGAAACCGCGCCACACCGCGCCGCGCCCACAACTCTGAAACCTTCGCAGGCGGGATAATGGGCCATTAAATGGGCTTTTGGTTATTCCAATTCATAGGCCTTTGCGGCGGTTTGGTGCTAAGCACAATTATTTTCTTTGGTCTATTAAAGTTTTTTCACTTAATTTCTTTGACCCTGCTACAAGATGTTTTTTCTATCTTCTAGTAGGCTCGAGGACTAAGTATGCACAATTCACCTAGTGGTGAGTGTACTGTTTTTTTTCCTGTTATTGGTTTTCAGCTAAGCTGGAGTCTTGTTACTGGAGTTTTTTCTTTTTTGACCCACTAGGTGTATTCTTCACCTACCGTCAGGCTTGGGGACTCAGCGTGTACAGTGCACCTTGTGGTGCATGTACTGGTTTTACTCACTACTACAAAAAATCTTTTGCGAGGCGTTTTGGAATTTTTTACAGAGGCCGGCAACACTGAAAACCGCCTCGGTTAATGCCTCGATTAACCGAGGTGGTCACTTTTCATTAACCGAGGCAGTTACAATTAACTGCCTCGTAAAATCAATTTATGGAGGCGGTTATACATAAGAGACCCGCCTCGGAAAATAGAGCTATTTTTCGGGAGGTTATTTGTAAGGAGCCCGCCTTGGTTAAAAGGCCAAGCCACAATTTGGAAAAGCCCATGTCGGCCTGGTATATGACTCCAAGTATATATACAACAGCTAGGGTTTCACCATCTCTCACTCATCCTCTCCTCCCCTCTCCCTCAGCTGCTCACACCGACGCCCCCTCCCACACTCAGTCTTTCTCGCGACTCTATCTCTCTCTCTTTCTCCTCTCTCGGTCCTTCCCCACCCGAGCGCCCCTTCCCACACTCCGAGTAGGCCAACGCCGGCGCCCCCTCCCCAACCCTAGCAACCTAGCGGCGGCGCCCTTCCCCACCCTATGTGTAGGCCGACAAGCGGCGCGGCCTCCCTCACGCGGGCACTGCCGACGCAGGTGTCGTGGCCTTCCACGCGTGGGCGGCATGGGCTACACGGCGGTGCGGCCTCCCTCGCGTGGGCGTCGTGGCCTTCCACGCGCGAGCGGCGCGGGCTATGCGGCGGCATGACCTCCCTCGCGCGGGTGCGGCGGCGCGGCCTCGCCCCTGCGGCTCCACCGAGGTCGAGGGCGGCTCCACC
This sequence comes from Saccharum hybrid cultivar R570, assembly GCA_038087645.1. Taxonomy (NCBI): domain Eukaryota; kingdom Viridiplantae; phylum Streptophyta; class Magnoliopsida; order Poales; family Poaceae; genus Saccharum; species Saccharum hybrid cultivar. The sequence goes on from JAQSUU010000751.1 coordinate 2,851,894, forward strand.
GGAGGGGAGGAATCTAGATCTGGCGAGGAAGAGCCTGATCCGGCGAGGAAGAGCCCGGATCCAGCAAGCACGAGCCTGGCGGCGGCGGATCCTGCAGGGAGGAGCAAGCCGGCGGCAGATCCGGCAGCGAGGAGCCCTCCGGGGATCCGGCAGCAGCAGGGGCGGATCCAACGGCGACGGCCCAGATCTAGGCCTGGTTGAGCTGGTGTGGGCTTTTTCTTTTTCTTTTTGTTTTTTTATTAACCGAGGCGAATCCGCCTTGGAAAATAGGTCATTTACCGTGACGTTTGATCCGAGTCGGTTGCTACAACCGCCTCGGTTAATCATATTTGCCCGCCTCGGATGTTTTTTTGTGTAGTAGAGACTCGTTTCTGACTAAGTCATCGATGCTTCTTATCTACCTCTGCTTTTTCTCAGATGGCTAAGTCATAGATGATAATCATGTGGCACCGCAAATGGCACCTAAGTGTGTACACTTCATCTAAGATGAAGAATTTTCAAAATTTAATTTTGAGCTCCTTGCATCCTTCTGGCAAGCCTTACTTGCTAAGTCCGAGGCTAGTTGACTAGTTAAAATGCTCGGCGACCACTTAAGTTGGTCGGATTCCGAGTTAAACTGGTCGAAAGACAGTTAAACTGATCGGATTACCAGTTAAACTGGTTCGCCACCAGTTAAGCTGGTCAGATTACCAGTTGAACTGGTCCCTTTCAAGTTAAACTGCTCGGTCATGATCAAGATGGTGTTGCTCAGCGGATACAAGGTGCTAGGGGACTAGGTGTGGGTGGTATAACTCCAGGTACCCATGGCGCAGGACTTGGAAATTCTAGGAAATACTCAACTAGTTCTCTATACAAGATAATGACATCAGGGGGTCTTAGAGATAGCCAGATGATGACTGTGTGGAAATGCAATATTCATTTAAAGGTTAAAATTTTCATTTGGATGGCAGTTCATGACAGAATCCAATCTGGGGTGCAGTGGAAGAAAAAGCAATGGTCTAGTCTGGAGGAATGTGCCACTTGTGACAAACTTGAAACTACTAAACCATATACTTTTCCAATGCCCCATTGCTATCTTCTTGTGGGCCTTTCTTAGGAACACTTTAGTATGGCGAAGCTCGCGAACTAATTGTGCTGAGTTTCTTGTAGAGTTTGTTGACAATTGTCGAGGAAAAAACAACAGGTATTAAACTTCATATGCATAGGTGCACTCAGATGATTTGGAAGACTCAAAACGACATGGCGTTCAACAAGAAGGTGTTGTCGTCTCCGATGGTGATTATCTACAAGACCCTCATGCTGATCAAGGCATGGCGCCCTCTTCTGAAGACAAAGCTGCGACCCATTGCGGATGAGATGATCAACTTGATCGCTTCGAATGCTCAATGAGAAGCTGTTTTGTCGATGTTGGTTGCTATTGAACTCCTTTTGCTCTTCTGATCGAGATATAACCTGGTGTGTTCTTATGTGTGGGAGTCTGAGTTTTTCTTTTGGTAAGAGATAAAGTCAATGGATGTTAAGTTTCTCCTTTCTGTGGTGCTTAATCTGTAAAATTGGTAATCCCAGTGCAGGATTTTTGGCATTCCATATGCTTTCTAATAAAGCTCGACGAATGTCTTTGATCTAAAAAAACTCAAGGAAATAGGGGCATGAGTGCCTGCAGTTTTCAGATTAAGTGAGACCATAGATGTTCATTTTCACTTGGCCAGTGCATTTGTGGAGATATTCAGTGTTGTTACATAGTGTAAATTCAGTGGAGCTGATTGTTACAACAGTAACTTGTCAGCCCTAAGCAAGGTTATCATATATTTAGAAGCAACAACTTACGTTTTACTGAAGATCAACTAGTTCATTGTGTAGACCTAACATTGACTGAGGTGAGTTACAATACAGAAGTACAAAAATGTATTGCTGATCTCTTCGAGTACTACTACTTTTGTTGAGGACGTTTCTCGATGTCATTAGAATTTTTTTTAAAAAAATCAATATTAAATTAAAAAACTTACAACATGTTTTTAGGCCTTAAATGATTTCAAATGACAAAAAAATTTGTTAACTACAAAGTTGAGATCTCTTTGCGTGCTACAATTTTGATATAAAGTTTTTCTCCATTCAACTCGACTTGAAAAAATTATGAATTTTACTGTGTTGCACTTATTTTTAGAGGCAAACCAAATTGCCAGCCACATCCATAAACCTATTTTTACTGTGCTGCACCTATTTATGAAATCTCTTTTGCATTATTGGTAGTAGCATTGATGACATAAGTATTTGTATTAACTATGATCAGTATTTGTTTTGATTATTTTTTGTTACCTTTTTCCTGTACAATATCCGGCGATTTTTTTTCTAATTTCCACTCTTCTCTATGTCGTTTTACTGACAAAATGAATGAATTTACAAGGGCATCTATGTTTCATATCCCCCAAAAAAATGGGAATGAAATTGGATCATGTATCAATCTACAACCCCATGGCTTGTACTAACTCACCAACTTGGATTGCAGCCATTTGCCACCTCCAAGTATCAAAACTCTGTTGAAGCACAAACTTCATTGCCTTGCTTAAAAGATGCTCTCCGTGCCTTTTCACCTTTGCAATCTTAGGGCACTTGAGCAACCCTATATAGGCCTCTAGGTCATGCACACAAGCAGGATCTCTCGCTTTGAAGAAATCCAGGGCAAGCTCGACACCGACATGCGTGTAACACGCACAGCTCCATGGAAGCTCCAACTTGGCCCACAAAAAGTTCTCGTTCAAGAAGATACCGGGCAACTTGGTGATAGGGTCATTGACATTTACAACCCTTAGCACCTTCACCCCGAGCTTGTCACAACGATTCTTGAACCCAGAGTTGCCAACCCTTGGTCCAGCAAAAGAGTAGACGGTGATCGGCAAGGTATTGCCGCAACCATCGCGGTTTAGACCGAGCTCGGCAAGGTCGTACCCCAAGAGGAGGGCGAGGGAGCTGCCCATGCTGTGGCCGGCCAGCGTGATGCTGATGTCCTCGTGTTTGTACTTGTTGATGAGGCGAGTCACCTCAGAAAGGAGCTGGTTTCGGCAGCTGCCGCAGGTGAACCGGCAGGTGGCGTCGTCGGAGGTGTAGACGGAGAGAAAGCCCGACTCGACCTTCACGTCCGGGCGTGGGTCCGCAGGATCGAACCTCGCCTGCTCGAGGGAGCTCATCATGTTGGCCACCCACTCCGAGCCGGTGACAGTGCCACGGAAGGACACGACGATGTCGCGGCGCCCGAGGCGGCGCGCCGTCTCATCGGACGCGACCGCCACGTACCCGATCCACCTGCTCGGGCACGGCCCCGTCGCTCCAGGAAGCGCGATGTCCGGTGCAGCATAGATGTACCTCGTCACGTCGTACCCGGCGCTGGCCATGCCGACAGCCTCAAGCATCCGTGCCTTGCCGTACTTGCAGTTGAGGTAACGCTTGGAGCTTGTCTCGAGGTCGAACGCCTTGTACGTGGCCGCTACGAGCTCGCCGTACCGGACGATCTCGGCGCGGAGGAGCGGGTGCAGCGGCTCCACCATGCCGGCCCAGTCGCCAGCTCCCTGAATCTCCCGCCACATGCTCGCCAGCGTCTCGTCATTCTTCTTCATCACTCTTTCGGTCATGACGACCGGTGCTGCTGGCGTTGTGTGTCTGATGTTCACCGCGATGGACGGAGCAGAGAGCCTTGTCATCTGCGGAGCGAACGTGGAGGGCGGCGCGGCCACCGCCGCCATTGCAGCGGCAGTGGAGGCATTGCCCCGCTGCTGGTGGGGTTTCACGCATAGGCCGGAAGAAGGCAGAGATACCGGGAGGTGTACCGCCATTGTTGCTGATCGATGCGGCGGTGCAGCTCCTCGTTCAGCAGTTGCACACGGTTAATTTGTTGTGAGCTTAGGGAGAGATCCAGATGGGGAGAGACGACAGAGAGAGCGAGCTCGGAGGTTGGCAATTAGAGATGGAGGTGAGGCTCACGAGCCTTTATATGGGGAGAGGAGGACCGACGCGGGGTGTGTCCGTGTGTGTGTGTGTCCGTTTTCTTGCGAGACGTGTTGGCTAGTTGGAAAGCGAGAGAACAGAGCACATCATGCATGTTGCGCGCGGGGATTTGACTGGAGCGGGAGCAGCGTGGAACTGATGGCTCCTTTCCTTTTCACTCAACTTTTTCCTTCAAATTTGCATTTAGGTCCATGAACTCTGACCATTTAAAACTCAAGCTTTAATTTGTTTTGTTTTTCCAAAAAATTTACATGGCCTCGTACATTTTTTCCGTAAGAAATGAAAATTTAGTCATTGAAATGAACATTTAATTTCCATATTTGCTAACGGGTACAAAAGTATTCTACATACCTAGAGCTTCATTTTATTCAAGTCACATGTGCTCCTACTTACTCCTTCCATTCTAAATTATAAGACATTTTGTCTTCTCTAGATACGAAGGTTTCGCTATACTCTAGATATATAGCGAAAACTATATATGTAGAAAAGCCAAAAACGTCTTATACTTTAGAATGGAGAAAGTAGATGTTATGTGTTGGCCCATACAATAAAAGCCCCAATCTTTCTTTTTACCATGTGTTTGCTTCTGGTTTAAATGTAAATCGTCGTCTTGAACAACATTAATAAAATTAAATAATTAAATTTTGTACATTTTGTTTGAATTATAACTTCTAAAAATTTTAACAATTGTATATGAGCTGACGTTTGGAACATATTAAATATGAAAAAGAGATACATGTTTCATATTTGCTTTCTATAAGCGAAAGGAATTTCATTTACAACACACATATAAGAATAAAGTGGATGCCGTACCCTCTCACTCTCTCACAATGCAATATCGTCATCTCCATAGAATAAAGTGTTTAGTGTCATTCCCCTCTGCCACCACTTTTGGCTGCTCTTGAATGCTGTCTATCGAATCTACATGAAACCGTGTGCCAATGGTATTTCTTATTTTCTTAAGAACTATGGATGGCGAGCTCCAACAGCTTACGCCTATCCATTCAGCAAACTCACTTTCCGAAAGAACAAAAAATGTGATCAGAATGTTCTGTAAACTTCTCCAACCAAACCACTTCGAATCGAAGACATAAAAGTGAAAGCGTACAAGATGCTGGCCCAGGTTCAAACACTATTAAAATTAGTTCGCAAAAAAAAAGGTTCAAACACTATTAAAATTGCAGATACGCCAGGGACCCATGTGATAATTGCGGGTGGTCGGTAGGGGCCTTTCCATGGCTCCACGTTGTGCTTGTGCCGGCCGGCGCCGTGCGCTAGCCCGACGATGGCGTGAGGCGTGGGCCCACGCGACGACGAAAGCAAGCGACGTCGCCTCAGCACTATTATACCACCGCTCGTGCTGCAGGCCGCGCAGCTGCTACTCGTTACGCGGCACGACACGGAGCGCGCGAGGACGGCGCGAGGATGTGCCGTACGCGACCGCCGAAATTGTGGCCGCCGAAGTGCACTGGCGCGGGCGTGTTCCTACTTTCGAGACCCTTTCTTGCTGTCATGATAGTGTGTTTGACCGGACGGGCCCAATAACAACATCCTCGCTCTGAGAGATGGGATTATTAGACGATCAAGATATATACCAATATAAGTTGTTGTTATTATATAATGTACTTCCTCCGTTTTTAATAGATGTCGTATCAGTTTTTTTTAAAAAAAAACATCGGTATAAGACTCGTGTGTTTACAGCAGTAAGCCAACTATTTTGATCGGATCCCATGACTAAGGACCTTTAAAGAATAAGCTATTGGTAAACCGAGAAGCGTAATATATAACCTTCTCTAAGAGAAAATGCAATACCCTCAAAGCTATAAGGCAGGTTGGCTAGTACCTTAGTGTGTTCCATTGGCTCTAACAAGCAAAGATGTTGTCTCAGAGAACATTCTTCAAAGGACATATTTTTACAAGCCTGACTGTAAAATGTGTTGCAGTCTATGAGACTTGGAGACCTATAGTAAGCCCACGAAGAAATCCACGGGGAAGGCTACCGGTAGCCATGTACTAGTTTGACTTTGAGTGAAATTTGTTTGCATAAAATTTGCAATTCAAGCCATAGTGCATTGTTCAAAGTTTTGGACAGGTCTAGCTTGAAGTTCGAGGCAGAAGTTTAACTTAACAGGTCCGTTGAACACACTAGTATATTAAATAGTAGCGGGAACAAGTAAATCTCTAAATGAGCATTTGAGATCTGGTGGGGGATTGTTGAAATATATGGGCTTGGCCTAATAAGAATTTCTAAAATTTTCAGAAAAATCTCAAAGACTCATTCATGTGTGCAAAGAGGAGAGTGGCAAACCATTTAGTCCCACCTTACTTGTAGAAGTAGATGTAATCATACTTAAATATGGAAGTCCTCTCCACTTCCTCTAGTTTAGTGTGAGGAGGAGAATGGAAGCCCACATACGCACGCCCGCTCGCCTTGCCTCATCGGGCTGGGGCTGACGAATGGCATCGAAGTGTGGCACATGTGTGAATGTTTACCAAAGTAGATTTAATTGTTGGTTACTTTGCATTTAAATTTGTGGATACGAGTCCTAATGATTTAAATCATGATCGCAACGCAAGAACATGTTGGAGAGGCCTATATAAATAGCCTCTTGATCAACGCCAAAACGCATCTAATCGAGTTAGGGTTTTTACATCTTTCCACTATCATGCTGACGACGTAGCTTGCGATCCTACATAGGGAGAGGACCAATAAGATTTTTGGGAAGTGCTCGTCGCGTGACTGTTCACAACCTCTACAACAGGTCGTCTTCATCCATGTCAAGCGACGCTACATTCTGTGATTTTCGTCGTGAGCTGCTCCGAGCTCCTCCTCCACCACTCATCGACGACTTCATACCATCACCGGCAACGATATCTCCTTCTACAAACGAAATGTACATGTGCCATGATTCAATCTATTATTATGCCTGCAATTTTGATCACGATGTTGTTCATCATGTCACTACTAATGTTGTCCCATTTAACTACTATGTTAGGGATTCACATGCATATCAGATCGTCATATGATTTATGTTCATGTTTTAATCTCGAAATTGCCTACTTTCTCAACATTTTCAACGTATGGGTGCTGAAAACTGGAACATAAAACGGCTACTGAAACTGGCCTAAGGGCAGTCCCAATAGGCGGTTTCCATAGCATTAATTAATGTGTCAAATAGGCAAATTACTGATGTGGCACTAGAGTTAAAGAGGAGAAAGAAAATGAATTTTTTTATATAAGAAACCATGTCTCTACGGGAATTAACATAGTAATAGTTCTGATAGGTACTCCCTCCGTCCTAAATTATAAGTCATTTCAAGAATTTTAGAGAGTCAAAGCATCTCAAGTTTGACCAAAGTGATAGGTATTCCCTTCACTTTTTATGGTTGGGACCACTCTAAGTACGTGACGCGTGGGTGTAATTTTTTTTATGGCGGCGTGGGTGTAATTAAGACGCAGTTAGAAGTGAAGAGAAGAGTAAAGATATATATATGGATTAAAATTATTCAGTGTCATTGTCTGTTACCGACATACTACCGCAAAATTTTGGCTGCATCACTAGTTTGAGCGAAAGCAAAAGTGACGCCACTCCGGCTAGCTCGAGACGTCACCATCGACTTCTAGGGTCGAGTGTGGTCAAAGTAATATTTTCCCTGAAAATTTTGTCCAAGTTTTAGAGGATCTCCCATATTAGTACACACCTTCGTGTTGACTTGCGAGCTGAATTATAATTTAAATTAATTTCATTAACAATAGCCGCAACTCCGACCAGATTAATCAACGAATTTTTGGGTTTCTTCCTCTGTTGGGGCACAGCTGCAAAATTCGACGCGGGACCGAAGAAACCAGCTCCATATGCGGCTGCAGCTGAGGCACGAGGCGCTGGCTCTAAAGTGATGTGAGATGCGTACTTGAATTATTATACAATAATTGGCTGAGGCTGAAACGGCCAATATATGCGATTGTGCATATATATAGTCTGTTGTATGTGCTAGATGTCCCCAAAATAGCGACACTAAATCCAATGCATTAGTGGTGCAAACGTTACCACATATAAGCATCTTCAACTGTCTTTCTTAAATTCACTCTCCAAATCATTTGAATAAAAACCGTTCTCTATATTTTTTTCACCCTTCAAGAACTTTTGTATACCTTGTGCACATTCTAGAGAGCCAATTTCACTCTCCATCTTTAGATAGCAAAAAATCCATAATAGAAGATAGCTATATTTCAAGAACAAATTAAAAAAAGCTCTTGTAAGGCATTTTATATCAAAATCTCTATTCCTATCGGTAAGCAAGGATGTACACTATGCCAGAACACGCAATAAACTTTGAAGCATCACTGCTGGGTGTGCTAGAGCCATCAGTGACTACTAAGGCGAGGATCTAGAAAATTGTTAGGAAGCTAATCACCTAGCAATGATAACACCTATCACTGTAGGTTAAACCCAACACTCAGCAGTGATATGTACCATATCGTTGCCGGCTTATGCTACGACATGTAGTGATATATCCATGTCGGATCAAGCTACAACCCGGTAGCGACATTTTGCATATCACTGTCTGTCGGTGTTTTGTAAACCGGCTAGTAAATTTATATGAATGTCGCGCTGCTCCAGGAAGACGATGGTAGCATCCAAAATACACAAGGAGTTATATTGGTTTAAGCCAGAGCCCTACGTCCAGTCTCAGAGATGATCGAGTGCGTGCTCCTCGCTTGAATGCTCTGAAGTTCTTATAATGGGGTTGCAAGAATGATGGAAGAGGTAGGAGAGCTAGAGTTAGGAGACGGGCTACCCGAAGGAAAGAGTGTATCCCTTGAGATGGGTGCCTTGGCTGCCCTTATATAGTCCGGGGCTAGACCACATACAAAGAAGAAGGTTCTCCTAACCGAGCGGTCATGAGCCTGAGGGAGGGGGCCTAGCTAACTTGGCTTGCAAGTCACGCCGTCTTGTGGTGCATGTCCCGGCATGACTGTCATCATGGTCTTGTGCCCACGTCACGGCATGGTGTGACGTGGTGCTACAGTGCCGGTCATGGTGGCACTGTGGCACGGTGGTGTTGCACCAGCTGTCCTGCACGATGTAGTCTCACCGTGGCCTTCATCATCGCCTCCTGATCATTCAGGGGCGTCGTACAGGAGTTGGTGGCCACCCCCAGGTCGCCGTCTGTCTTGTCATCCTCAGAGTTGGTGGCCGCGATCCCGAGCTGAGGGGGTCATGGTCCTCATTGGCTTGGGTAACTGTTGACACATGTGGTGGCACACGGAGATAAAATCCGCAAGCGCATGGGTATCGAAGTAGTTTTCACCCAGAGTATTATCGAGTATCGTATCCACAGGGAAATGTGTGTATGTTGTCTAAACACTAGTTCATCCAAAGGATAGCAATCAAGGTATAAGTATGATTAGAGAGGATTCATATGGTTATGACCCTATGCAAAGCAAGGCTTATGATTCTAGTGTTCACTTCGGGACGCCGCTTAGATGGTAAATCACCGCTAATAGATAACTCTGCCGACGTGACTACGGTCCTACTAATTTAAGAACCTGCTCAATTCGGAGTGGACTATAGAGGATAGATGAGCCTGTCACCACCCACTACTACCACGCAACCAGGGAGCAGGGAGCAAACTCAGGTAACTAATAACCCAAGCACTATGCTTATGCTATCGATTAGTACTCTAATCCAGAGATCTAGCAAGGATTAAAGCATTCAAAGAACTGAGAACCCATGAACAAGAGAACACAATACTTACTTTAAACAGAAATCAATTACCAGAAGTATCTCAGATGTAGACTTGAAGAAGCCTAGATTCATCAAAGTACAAGCCATAGAGGTAGCACTGACGGATCGGTACTTCCTCCAAACTCTTCCCTCACTCTCTAACTCACTATTTTCTAGGTACAATAAGAGTAGAGCCTACTAGAGGACTAATCTCTCTTGAATGCGATCATCTAATCCTAAGATGAGGAAGCCCATGGAGCAGGAGTATAGGGGGCCTTATATGAGGGGCGTCGGGCACCCTCCCCCTCTTAGTAGTAGATGTGGTATTAAACTTTACACCATATCTCGTCCCTCTAGTTGAACCGACATTGAGCAACGACGTAGATTGGATCTTAAAGGCGGTGGGAAACCGATGTAGAAAGGAGACGCTGACTAGAGGTCCCACTGGGCCAGCCAACCTACAGGTGGGGCCGACCGGCCCCACATACTGACATTTGGGGTCGAGCTTCGGTGGTTTGCCTTCTAGATGATTCTAGAGTCTTCTTAAGTCGGTTTCGTCATGGATGAACATGATTTGATCTAACAATTGGGTCCATCTTGCTCATTTTCTAAATAAATCCTCCTGCAAAAATAGATTCATCAAAACATGTGGAATTTATTACTTTAAACCCATAGACCTATGTTTGGTGATGGAATTAAGTATATATGCAAGATATGTTGCCAGTTTATGATTGATGTTAACGACCATCAACAAGCTCCCCCACACTTAACCATTGCTCATCCCTGAGTAATGCTAAACTCAGCAATAGATCAGGAGTTGCTACAATGTTTTCACTCCTCAAAAGTACACATACATTCAATCAAAAATTCTCCTCCGGATTAGAATAAACCTGTCTGACTTTCAAACTTACCAATATTATCTTCAATCATAGGGCTTCTTAGCCTTCACTTGGGTCTTAAGCAATTGAAAGACAGAACGATCGAGTCAAACACTATGTCTCAAGTTCTTTATTCCACTATTGTTCTGGAGTTTTTATAAGTTTTCAAAATAAAACTCAGAGATTTCATTGTATGACACTCTCAAGTCTCTCAATATATGTGGTATTTGTGGATCCTCACCAAAGCAATAATGATGTTATGCCTTTTCTTTCCTACAACTAAAGCTTATGTGGAGTTCATAGGTAGGGAGAAAGCTAGAGCATACTTGCAATGCATATATTATAAAGTCAAACCTCGAATTCAAAGAAAAATGAGTCATACAATCAAATCAAGATGTGCATGTGTGTGGATGTATGTGGTGGATATATGGTGGAATCCTAATTCTACTCTGCTCCTTGAAAACATATCTCTCTCTTGAAACCTGGAAATATTTTTGCAAGAGAACATGGGCTATTTTATTCATCTCTTTTTTTTAGGTGGGCATCTGAGTACCCATTGTTTTCAATATCTCGGACACTTGTCCATTTTTTAGTTCTCTTTTTTTATGAATAAATTTTGCATAGCCATATGTCTCTTTTCTGCAACAAAACTTTGAGAGATAGCTTATAAGAACTTGGAGCATTGATTTGGTGGATGGAAACCTAACAAACATGTTTTTGTGTTCACTCCTAGTGTAGGAGTAAAACATTTTAGGGTGAATCTAAATGGAATGACATGTTTTTGCACCTACCCCTAGTGTAGGAGTAGTGCTTATGTGGGTGGTGTGTACGTGATCTTGATTTTAAGAGCATGACAAATCTCTCATAAGGGTCAACAAAGCTTTGAGAAAACTCAATGCAAAAACAAGTAGCATATATATGGAAGTTTTCCTAGCCTAAATAATATATATGGATCTGGTAGGAATTCAACCTTTGTCATACAAGGACTCATCATATAGCATTTGAGTTTTTTTTCAAAAGATAAATCTCCAGAATTTTAGTGTCACTCGGAAAAAGATAAACAACAGCTCAGACCTTCTCGTATCATATCCGTCAATTATTTGGACTTAGATCAAGCATATGCTACCCACGAGTTTCTAGTTCAAAGTAAATTCTTATATAAAAACAATTTTATCCAAAACTTGAGAAAATTCAAGGTTGAAAACTAGGTACTTGAAAGGAATTACAACAGAGCAACTATTCATCATTTCCATTTTAAGAGATTATCTTTAGAGTCCTTTTTTATTTATTTAGCTCTTAAAAGAAATTAGAGCAAACTAGATACACTTTTTTTATTTTGTTTTCATTTTTACTATTATAGGAATAACTATTTATTGCATTTTTTATAAAAGCAGACTAAATATAATAAAACAAAGGAAAATGAATACTTAGCTGGATACACGGGGGTGCCTCTCCCCCAAGCTGGTTGATGGTAACCTGGGCGAGGATGAAGTGCAAGGCTAGCAGACCCAAGACAGGTCAGCCTATCTTTCTCGTGGTTCTTTCATCGTTTGTCGATGTTGTGCTTTGCTTGGGAGGTTTGCCTCCCCCACACTTGAATTCTGTTACCTTGCATAAACAACATGTGGAGACAAGCGCCAATAAAAGACTACAGAGATCCTGGCAATCCTTTATTCCAATGTATAGATAGCTTAGCAGTTAAACATGTTTTTTCACAGAGTAAAGAAGAAGAGCTGAATTGAAAATGTTATTTAAATTCTATAAAGTTAATTATATTCAATTCTTCTTCTGGCAATTGTGTGTCATGGAAAACTTTTAAATGCTGACCATTTACCTTGAAAAGCATATGTTGGTATATATTAACGCACACAGAATAATCCACAAGCGCACGGATACCGATGTAGCACTTCACCGGAAAGTATTCCAGAATATCAAACTCAAGGAAACGTGTGTGAGAATAACTAAGTCTAACTTAACCTAGAGTAGCAACAAGACTTAAGATAATAAGACTATAAAGGAGATCACTAAGGTCTTCTAGTTCTAACTTTGGTAACCTATGTCTTCTATTATTTAGTTATGGGGATATTACTAAGGAAAACACAGGCAGAGTATGTTTCCTATAGTAAACAGGTCCTGTGTTGGCGGTCTTTAACGATCAAATCTGACCGCCAACTAAGGTACAAAAAGAGGAGAAATTGATAATCTTAAACCTATATGCATTTACTATTAACCAAGTTCTACATGTATTCGGAGAATATTGTTTTGCAGGTCACAAACACATGGAATAATTCACTGAAAGGTGCTTTTCGACACTGATTTGTGCAAAGAAACAAGAGAGATGCCCATTAACTTGACTCAACCGGACAAAGCACCCACCGAGGATTGATCCATGTCTAGCCCACTGCCCACCACGCAAAGGCAGTGGCAAGGTCAGGGGTGGCCGACCCCTAGGGGTGCATGACCACCTGTCGGCTCCTCTTGTCCATCCCTTTGACAGGCAGTGGCATGTGGACAAGCTGAGGCGGTGCAGCTCGGTCCTCACGCCAAGAATAGCCCCACCACCGCCTAGCTCCTTGTATAAATAGAGGGGTACCCTCCTCTACAACACACACTCAACTTGAGCATTACCTCACTCCCCTCTCTAGTATTTGTAGCTTTACCCTTTTAGTAGCTTTAGAACAAGGCAAAGCTACCTTGGAGGGCTTGGCTCCTTTGAAGAAGAGACCTTTGGGTATGAATAGAAATATGAGTTCTTCCAAAGTTATGCTCTCATCTTACATTTATAGTCATACTTATGAACTAGAGTATAGTTATTATGTTATAATCTGGATATATGAACTAGTCTATAGTTCATGTGTCATGAGAGTAGTATACATAACTTTATGCTTAACTACTCATATAACTTATATAATCGGGTTTAGAGCTAAGTTGAGGTGGCAGTTCATCGTGCTTTCAGGTGTGCCCAAGTCCTTTACTTGTTGAGCCGTAGGATCGAGGACCCGAGGGATTTGGGTAGTTTCTATATATGCAATTGTGGTGCTTGGGTATGGAGAGATAGGTGAACGCATTGTCCCTCTCCACGGTTGAGGTGGTAGACGGCAGGTGGTGATAGCCCTGTCTGTTCCTTGTAACCCCCCATGTTCGTTTGGGGTGCAGGAGTCTAACTTGTCACATGAGGTTGTTGGAAGACCAATACTCGGTGGCCTCCCGACCTACTTCACACTTAGCCCTAAAACTAATTATGTAACTTGTATGAACATTAACTAATATTTGTATGACTATACTAGATCAATGCCTACTCGACTAAGGATTATTCTTTTATTCTTTCTCTTTATTTTATCCTTTGAGGAATGCTTAGTGTGTGTCCACTATCTTGAAATCACCATTTTTACCCCTGCTACAAACACTGGTGTACTTGCAAGCATTATTATTTACGATCATATCCATACTAGACTCTTAATCAAATGCCTTCCTTTGGAAAAATATAAATAACGATACCCTGAATACTTTCGGGTGAAATGCTACAATGATGGCTCCGTGCGCTTGCGGATAGATATCTAAAATTGTTAAGGAGCTATCAAGGCTATTACTTAGTGGCATTGCTAATCACTAGTGATGTTGCTAAGTAATACCAACAAGCACGTTTGGCACCGTTGCTGGGGATACAAACCTAGTAACCTTGCTAAGAAGTGTCAACAAACATTCCTGGCGCCTTTGCTGGGGAAGGCATAATTGATTAAAGAATCTAGTAGGACATGTTCATGATAATATGCATGTAAGGTGGCCATTGTTTATGCCGGCTAATTTTGCTTGTTTTCTCCTGTTGTGGATGAAAACAGGATAGTGTATGACCGGTTATGATCTGCTGAACAACTACATCAAAAATTTGGAGGCACTGCTAAGGAAAAAACGGTCCCGTGCCACTTCTTCTTCTGCCACTCCACCGATAGACGAACTAGTCACCCCTGTACCATCCGCTACTCCAATCATGTCCAAGACGCTCCACGACTACTCCATCCCCGTTGTTGCCAACGTGCCCGTTGGGCTGGCTATCAACACCGGCAATGGGAACTTCGAGCTCTACACCAGCCTCATCACGATGGTGTAGGGCAATCCAGGAGATGGATATGCTTGCCACAAAGATAGATCTTTTGATGAAAAGACTAGAGGAATGGGCCCAAGATAAGGAAGCAATGAAGGGCACTGTCTAGGCCTTGGATTCACACATGACGTGTGAGGTCTATGGAAACATTGTCCATTCAGGGAATGACCGCCCCGAAACCCATGAAGAAGTTGCCTTCATCAACAACGAGTTTCGCCAACAACAAGGTAATAACGGGTGGAATAACTAATCCCACCCGCAAGGTAATTCGAATTTCAATTCCAATTATAATTCAAATCAACCTTCCTTCAAAGGCTTGGTTTTAGGCCAAGTTAAAATTAATGAAAATATCACTAAAAAGTTGATGTATAATGATAAACTGCTAGAGAACATCAACTCTAAAATATAAATTTTATCCTCTGTCACACCCCAAAATTTCTAATTTTGGGTTGTGCATAGAAAACACCTAAATAAAATAAATAATTTCAATATCTGAATAAATTTATTAGATAAGTTAAGTTGCTGCTAATTTAAATATAGAAAATTGTGGTTTTAAACTTTCTCATATTAATTTGATAATGTGGTGTTTGTGTGATGCTTGTCTTTGGTGTTGGTGAGTGCTATTATTTTCAAAATACCATAGGACGACGTTTACTTCTCATCGGAAAACTTTTTGGTATTTTCTGGATTTAAAATTTCAATTTCCGTGAGCTTAATCTTTTTCCTTGATCTCTTCATCAATCTTTTCATGAGCCCAAACCTATTTAGTTGAGTTCCTTATCTCTCCAAGAGTCTTCAGGATTTTTCCCATGATTTTTCTGAGCTCCGGGCTATTTTTCGTGGCTTAAAAGGAAATTCTGGATATTATGTAATTATTTTAATCCCGAAATCAATTAATTCTAAAAATAATAAAATATCTCATGTTTCCAAAAGTTTCCAAACCCTACAACTATATATATGCCGGCGTAGCCCTCGACGCCCTAGTCTCAGAAGTACAACCCTTATCGCGAGCCGCCGCTCGTAGCTCCCTCCACCCCTCGCCGAAGTTCTTCATCTACAGCTTGCGTTCCGGCGAACTTCCGGCGATGGTTCGGCAAGCTTTTCCGGCCACCTCGGACATCTCCGGCGAATTCCGCTTCCACTCCGAGGTTCGTCTCGTCGTCCTCTTCACCGGCACATCTTTATTTTCGCGAATCCATCATCCGTTCGTCGTTTCCCTAACCTTCCTCCTCTTTTCCGGTGACAAGCACCATGGCCAACTCGCAACCGTACGTCGCTACCCGGAGGGGCCTCATCCGCAGGAACCTTCCGCGCGACCCTGGAGCCTCGCGCCGCCCTGCTCACGCTCGGCCCCTGTCCTCGAACGGGAGCAGTCGGTGCTGCTCGGCCATGGCAGGCCAACGCCGCCTCCGCGCGTCGTGCAGGCTAGCCACTAGGCGTCCTGCCCTGCGCCGCTGCGACCTAGGCGCCGCGCCACGCACCTGGCCGGCCAAGCCTCGGCCATGTCCTCCATCCGGCGCAAGAGCAGCAGCCGGCCGTCTCTACGGCCATGACGTTCGTACATGCCAAACAAAGAAGATGACGGTATTTACAGAACTGCCACTCATCTTTTAATGCGCGCCGTTTATTCGTTTTAAGTCCGATTCGAGTCGTTCCGATTGCATTAGGTTCGTGTAATCGAGCTCTACGCGATAGTAACAAAGTTTTTATAGCACATGTTTTTTCTATATATCACTAAATATTATATTGATTAATATGTTTGTACTAGTTTTATAATTAAAAGCAACCTAGGGTTATAATTTTGCTCTTGATGTGTTGCGACCATGTCAACATGAACTACATGTTAGGAATGATGTTTAACCTGTTACATGTTTATGAAATTAATCCTATTAATTTGACTAATGATTACGCAAGTTTGTCTCTAAATGGAAGCAACATAGGATAATCTCGATCTTTTTATAATTACTTAAATATGTATTTGTTAATTTGTCTAGTTTAAACATGATAAATATAAAGTTGTAATACATGCAATTTTATTAATATTTATACAATGCCTTTTTAATTAAAAGTAATTTAGGTTTTATATCTGGTCTTTTATAAACAAATATTAACTCGATCGATAGCAATTTGAATATTCTTTACTAGTCATAACTTGGTTAGTACCGAAATTAATGTCTCTTTATTAATTATAATTTGTTTCTATAATTCTAAAACTAGTCTAGATGCTCACTTGTTTACTTTCTTTTCATAAAAGAAATGTGTTTGCTTATATGTTTATGAATAATATATGGCTAGATTTAACTTGGTATATTAATAATATAGGTTTATCGCGTAGGTCCTTTGTAATTAAGCATGAAGGATGTATCTAATAGCAACTTGAATATGTTTTAAATTATAATTTACTTAGCCCAACCACATATCTCATATAATTGGAATAATTGTTCTCACATGTTCTTTTATCTCTGCAAAGTCGGTAATACTTATAAATAAAACATGACCAGGGTTAAACCTAGTTTGTAATTCAATTGATTAATCTAATTTTAGAATATTTCTTCAGAATGTTTATCACCTTATTTCAATAACTAAAATGTATTAAGTTTATAGTCGGTCTTCTAAGTTATGTTGTAATCGTCTCGATAGTTGTGTGTTCTCTTTAATGGTAGCTTCGTTATCCGTCGTTCTTGCGTTTTCGTGACTATAGCAACGTACCGTGTCCTTTAATGTGTTCTCTTTTAAAGCGTTTCTTTTGTTTGATGCATGTTCTTAGTTGTGTTTGTTGTTTGTTTACTGTGCTTGGTTGCTACGAGTAGAAGAAAGACTATCTGTGAGCGCCAAAGATCCGAAGATGAAGACCAGAAGCTGAGTGCCAGAAGTTGCAAATAAAAGATTAAGTTGAGGTTTTTCAGAGCAAGTTGCTTTGGGTATAAAGCAAGTTCTAAGGCAAGTATAACATGGGATTATCCTTGTTGTCCTATTCACATTAAGCAAATAATATCATTATGCATATGTTTCCTTGTTAAGGATGACTTAGTGTTGATCTTATTCCTTGATACCTATTATATTGCATGGATTAGTATTGCTAGTGCTTAACATGAACTATGATCATGTAATTTGACTAATGGAATATGCAATAAACAATAAAAGATGATTTTTATTACTGTTAAAGGGTACTAGAGCATGGGGTTACTTTGGTGCTCTCGTTACTCTCCATAAGGACTTATCTGTAAGCGAAAATCCGGGACTTACAGTACAACTGTGAGGGCTAAAATGGCTCTGGCTTTAGTCAAGTATGAGGACCTTTTCTAGCTTGTTAGTGGTATTCCTTTATGGCGTAAGAATGGCTTAACGAATCGGGTATAGTGCGGCCTCTGTCCTCATGTGTATGGGCTGCGTGTTATTGTGCCATCAGGAAGGGGGGCTCTACATCTGTTTGCCGAGTGAAATCTAATGACCCTAACTTGTTAGACGAACCTTTGAAAGACTTCATAGTGAACCCTGCCGACCTTCCTTGGTAGTGGGTCAAGAGGCTGATCACCTCGGGCGAAAGGGTAAATCATGACTCACAGTGAAAGTGTACAACCTCTGCAGAGTGTAAAACTGTTATAACAGCCGTGCTCACGGTCACGAGTGGCCTTGGACCCTTACAGAATTGATGATCACTAATGACTATAAATGTGTTTTTGCTATTCATTATTCATCTTTACATTGATCATATGTTTATTATGGGATTAATGCAAACCTGATGCTACTCATATGATAAAACTATGATAATTAAAAGCTAAATGCAGTAAACCAGTGTCTATCCTTTTGAGCCTCATGAACCCCATGTTATATTTGTTGAGTTCGACATGGACTCACTCTTGCTATTTCCACCACACTCCAGTGTGTTGTAAGGTGCTGCTTAGAAGAAGGATGAAAGTGTAGTGGAGTTTTCGGAAGTCTTTTCAGAAGTGCTTGGCATATGGAACCCCCAGTCAGCCGTCCCTGTGATGTTGGAGCCTGAAGAAAAGATTAGTGACCGTTCCGCGACACTCTGATAGTTGTAAGTGTTAATATAGTATGTTTCCCGCTTTATATAAACATTGTTTTGATACTTTTTCATTCTGATATATGTGTGGACTTCCTGGGCACACATATGATTAGCCTGGTTTTGTTCTTTAGAAAACCGGGTGTGACAGAGTGGTATCAGAGCGGTGTTGACTGTAGGACGTATGCCAAGTAGCACTGGACGTATTCTAAAACTTATTTTACTATAAAACTATTTTCTCATCCCTTGACTCATTGATTTTGACTATTTCCTGTTCCTTGTCATGTTGTATCCCTTCCTTGATAGCTTCCTTTGAGCTATTATTTCTTACTCCCTTGGATTTTGTTTTACGTTGTTTTTACTAAAAGTTTTCTGGTCCCACCTTGTTCAAAAATTCGATAGCCTTTTATCATCCATAATCTTCCCTTAGGGTGACCACCATTGTTGAAGAAGTACGTGTAGTATCGACGATGTGATGTGTGCTTGTTTTGCTTGATGTGTTACTTGTGTGTTGTCCTTGTTCTCGTGTTTTGAAAGTGTCTCGGAAGGTATAAGTCTTGAGGAGTAGCTCGATCCATGTTAAGTGGGGTAGTGTCATCTTCTATCCTACTTATCTTCCAATCGATCATAATTCTTGTTGTCTTTTTCCTATACCGTCCATGTCTACCCTTGGTTGTCATGATATCTTCTTTATCTCATCTTAATGGAGGATCAACACATGAATGACTCATCAATTGCAGCAAGCCTCAAAGAAAGTGTTGCCTTCAATGACATCGCCAGGTGGAACAAGATCTTTGTTAAGTGGGGTAGCGTCCGCCACCTTCACCAATCTCAAGTCATGAGACAGGAAGACCCAAAGACCAATCGCTATCATAATATCATCTTTTACTACTCCTTGCCTCTTAACCAGTCTCACCTTCTTGCCATCAATCTTTACTTTTTCTTATCAACATTTGATAACTTTTGACCCTTGTCCTTACATCTTATAAATCCTGATTCAAGGACCTACAAAGACTTGAAGATCAATTTATCCTTCCCACTGGTCTTCCCAAATGATGAAATGGAAAACTAGTCTTTACCTTTCTTCAACCAATGCTAATCTGTCACTTTTTCGTGATGTTTCATAAATCTTGAATCCAGGAGTTTCGAGCACCTTAAGATATCTCTTTATCTCTTACGTTATCTTTTGCTAATCTCCACCCTTGTTTTTACACCTTATAAAGTGAAGACTCGATGATCAACCTTGATATATCTTTTCAATCTCCTTTGATCTTTCTTTTCACTTATGCTGACCTTCAATCCTTTGACCTTCTTTCATTAACTTGAATCAATCTTAACGATCAATCCAATGTTCTTTTGTTATCCTTTGATAATCCTTGACGCTTATATCCGAACTTGTCAAAAAGTCTCGAAACAACCTTATTGGTCTTCTTTATCTTTCTCCCTAGTCTCTTCGAATCTCGGGACGAGATTCCTGTTAAGTGGGGTAGAATTGTCACACCCCAAAATTTCTAATTTTGGGTTGTGCATAGAAAACACCTAAATAAAATAAATAATTTCAATATCTGAATAAATTTATTAGATAAGTTAAGTTGCTGCTAATTTAAATATAGAAAATTGTGGTTTTAAACTTTCTCATATTAATTTGATAATGTGGTGTTTGTGTGATGCTTGTCTTTGGTGTTGGTGAGTGCTATTATTTTCAAAATACCATAGGACGACGTTTACTTCTCATCGGAAAACTTTTTGGTATTTTCTGGATTTAAAATTTCAATTTCCGTGAGCTTAATCTTTTTCCTTGATCTCTTCATCAATCTTTTCATGAGCCCAAACCTATTTAGTTGAGTTCCTTATCTCTCCAAGAGTCTTCAGGATTTTTCCCATGATTTTTCTGAGCTCCGGGCTATTTTTCGTGGCTTAAAAGGAAATTCTGGATATTATGTAATTATTTTAATCCCGAAATCAATTAATTCTAAAAATAATAAAATATCTCATGTTTCCAAAAGTTTCCAAACCCTACAACTATATATATGCCGGCGTAGCCCTCGACGCCCTAGTCTCAGAAGTACAACCCTTATCGCGAGCCGCCGCTCGTAGCTCCCTCCACCCCTCGCCGAAGTTCTTCATCTACAGCTTGCGTTCCGGCGAACTTCCGGCGATGGTTCGGCAAGCTTTTCCGGCCACCTCGGACATCTCCGGCGAATTCCGCTTCCACTCCGAGGTTCGTCTCGTCGTCCTCTTCACCGGCACATCTTTATTTTCGCGAATCCATCATCCGTTCGTCGTTTCCCTAACCTTCCTCCTCTTTTCCGGTGACAAGCACCATGGCCAACTCGCAACCGTACGTCGCTACCCGGAGGGGCCTCATCCGCAGGAACCTTCCGCGCGACCCTGGAGCCTCGCGCCGCCCTGCTCACGCTCGGCCCCTGTCCTCGAACGGGAGCAGTCGGTGCTGCTCGGCCATGGCAGGCCAACGCCGCCTCCGCGCGTCGTGCAGGCTAGCCACTAGGCGTCCTGCCCTGCGCCGCTGCGACCTAGGCGCCGCGCCACGCACCTGGCCGGCCAAGCCTCGGCCATGTCCTCCATCCGGCGCAAGAGCAGCAGCCGGCCGTCTCTACGGCCATGACGTTCGTACATGCCAAACAAAGAAGATGACGATATTTACAGAACTGCCACTCATCTTTTAATGCGCGCCGTTTATTCGTTTTAAGTCCGATTCGAGTCGTTCCGATTGCATTAGGTTCGTGTAATCGAGCTCTACGCGATAGTAACAAAGTTTTTATAGCGCATGTTTTTTTCTATATATCACTAAATATTATATTGATTAATATGTTTGTACTAGTTTTATAATTAAAAGCAACCTAGGGTTATAATTTTGCTCTTGATGTGTTGCGACCATGTCAACATGAACTACATGTTAGGAATGATGTTTAACCTGTTACATGTTTATGAAATTAATCCTATTAATTTGACTAATGATTACGCAAGTTTGTCTCTAAATGGAAGCAACATAGGATAATCTCGATCTTTTTATAATTACTTAAATATGTATTTGTTAATTTGTCTAGTTTAAACATGATAAATATAAAGTTGTAATACATGCAATTTTATTAATATTTATACAATGCCTTTTTAATTAAAAGTAATTTAGGTTTTATATCTGGTCTTTTATAAACAAATATTAACTCGATCGATAGCAATTTGAATATTCTTTACTAGTCATAACTTGGTTAGTACCGAAATTAATGTCTCTTTATTAATTATAATTTGTTTCTATAATTCTAAAACTAGTCTAGATGCTCACTTGTTTACTTTCTTTTCATAAAAGAAATGTGTTTGCTTATATGTTTATGAATAATATATGACTAGATTTAACTTGGTATATTAATAATATAGGTTTATCGCGTAGGTCCTTTGTAATTAAGCATGAAGGATGTATCTAATAGCAACTTGAATATGTTTTAAATTATAATTTACTTAGCCCAACCACATATCTCATATAATTGGAATAATTGTTCTCACATGTTCTTTTATCTCTGCAAAGTCGGTAATACTTATAAATAAAACATGACCAGGGTTAAACCTAGTTTGTAATTCAATTGATTAATCCAATTTTAGAATATTTCTTCAGAATGTTTATCACCTTATTTCAATAACTAAAATGTATTAAGTTTATAGTCGGTCTTCTAAGTTATGTTGTAATCGTCTCGATAGTTGCGTGTTCTCTTTAATGGTAGCTCCGTTATCCGTCGTTCTTGCGTTTTCGTGACTGTAGCAACGTACCGTGTCCTTTAATGCGTTCTCTTTTAAAGCGTTTCTTTTGTTTGATGCATGTTCTTAGTTGTGTTTGTTGTTTGTTTACTGTGCTTGGTTGCTACGAGTAGAAGAAAGACTATCTGTGAGCGCCAAAGATCCGAAGATGAAGACCAGAAGCTGAGTGCCAGAAGTTGCAAATAAAAGATTAAGTTGAGGTTTTTCAGAGCAAGTTGCTTTGGGTATAAAGCAAGTTCTAAGGCAAGTATAACATGGGATTATCCTTGTTGTCCTATTCACATTAAGCAAATAATATCATTATGCATATGTTTCCTTGTTAAGGATGACTTAGTGTTGATCTTATTCCTTGATACCTATTATATTGCATGGATTAGTATTGCTAGTGCTTAACATGAACTATGATCATGTAATTTGACTAATGGAATATGCAATAAACAATAAAAGATGATTTTTATTACTGTTAAAGGGTACTAGAGCATGGGGTTACTTTGGTGCTCTCGTTACTCTCCATAAGGACTTATCTGTAAGCGAAAATCCGGGACTTACAGTACAACTGTGAGGGCTAAAATGGCTCTGGCTTTAGTCAAGTATGAGGACCTTTTCTAGCTTGTTAGTGGTATTCCTTTATGGCGTAAGAATGGCTTGACGAATCGGGTATAGTGCGGCCTCTGTCCTCATGTGTATGGGCTGCGTGTTATTGTGCCATCAGGAAGGGGGGCTCTACATCTGTTTGCCGAGTGAAATCTAATGGCCCTAACTTGTTAGACGAACCTTTGAAAGACTTCATAGTGAACCCTGCCGACCTTCCTTGGTAGTGGGTCAAGAGGCTGATCACCTCGGGCGAAAGGGTAAATCACGACTCACAGTGAAAGTGTACAACCTCTGCAGAGTGTAAAACTGTTATAACAGCCGTGCTCACGGTCACGAGTGGCCTTGGACCCTTACAGAATTGATGATCACTAATGACTATAAATGTGTTTTTGCTATTCATTATTCATCTTTACATTGATCATATGTTTATTATGGGATTAATGCAAACCTGATGCTACTCATATAATAAAACTATGATAATTAAAAGCTAAATGCAGTAAACCAGTGTCTATCCTTTTGAGCCTCATGAACCCCATGTTATATTTGTTGAGTTCGACATGGACTCACTCTTGCTATTTCCACCACACTCCAGTGTGTTGTAAGGTGCTGCTTAGAAGAAGGATGAAAGTGTAGTGGAGTTTTCGGAAGTCTTTTCAGAAGTGCTTGGCATATGGAACCCCCAGTCAGTCGTCCCTGTAATGTTGGAGCCTGAAGAAAAGATTAGTGACCGTTCCGCGACACTCTGATAGTTGTAAGTGTTAATATAGTATGTTTCCCGCTTTATATAAACATTGTTTTGATACTTTTTCATTCTGATATATGTGTGGACTTCCTGGGCACACATATGATTAGCCTGGTTTTGTTCTTTAGAAAACCGGGTGTGACATCCTCCTTAGTGAAAAATCAATTAAGTTTTAACAAAATGATAGAAACTCAAATTTCACAAATAGTTGCCGCTATTCCTATCGATCATTCTAGGAAAACCCCGGGCCAACCCGAGAATCCCTCAAAAATGTTAATGCAGCTGTAGATCAATGAAAGAGGAGAGGTCTTGTCTGACATACAAAAAATGTCAAACCCTTAGCAAAGGTAAATCGGTAGTTATCTTTAAATTCAAAAAAAATATTTCTATGATTAAAAATTTGAATTTTTATGTCAAAATAAAAATCTCAGAAAAATTGTATAAAAATCATTTTCTGATTTAGAATAATTTGTTATTACTAGTTATCATTTTTGCAATAATTAGAAAAACTAAAAATTTAATAAAATTTTATTGGAAAATCATTTTCGAGCAGACCGTTGGGGATCTGACCGAAGCACCAACGGTCAAGAGTTTGAAGTGGCCGTTGGCCACTCCCTACCAAAGGACAGGCCAAGCGAGCCCATTAGGGAGGCGGGCGACCCTAGCGGTCGGTCGACCCCTATAGGTGGCCGTAGGCACTGCCCTTTGGACAGGAGGTGCGTGACCGTTGCCCCATCTCCCTGTTGTTGTTTTTTTGTGCCTATAAATACGAGGGTGGCCAGGAGAGCCCCTCAGCCCCCTCACACTCTCACATTTTCACTCCCTCACTCACTCACTTGCTCTCAAGTTTCTTTAAGGCATTTTCCAACAAGTTCTAGTGCAAGAAAACTCTGCAAAAATTCCAAGCTCAAGCTAGTCTTTGTGTTCTCATTTTATATTTTGTGCTAACCCTAACCCGTGGCCAAGTTTTTGCTTATTTTTGTATTATTTTTCGCCATGGGCAAGCTTGGGAGGAAGCTCTCCAATGCCTTCATGGAGATGACGGGGTCGAGCTTGAGTCACTCCCATGGAAGCTCGATCACGCGCCACACCGAGCACGAAGAAAGCCCGATGCATAAAGATGAAGATACCGTGCCGACGAAAGAGCAAGAACAAGAGCAAGAGCAAGGACAACCGATGGAGGAGGATGACGCACCCCACCTCGACTTGGAAAGAGGCCGGGAGATGGAAGCATACAACCTCATCAAGAACCGCGAGTTTGTCCACACGCCGTTGTATGACCCCGCGCTTCTCCAAGCAATAGGTATGGATGTCGAATTCACCTCTATTTGGAAAGCCATTGGTTGGGAGGAAGTCGATCCCCTTTGGGAACAAGTTTCTCGTCTCTTAACCATTCAATTTTTATGCTCACTAAAAGAAGTTGACAATGGGATCACTTTCCGCTTGTTTGAAGTATAACATTTTTGCACTTGGAAAGATCTTGCTCAACACATAGGTTTCCAAAGAAGATACTTAATTGACTTAGATCATGCTCTTAGAGGTTTAAAACACCATAAATTTTGGAAAGAAATTTTGGGTCAAGTATTCCCCAAAATTTAAGTTTGTTGGCTAAAATGTCTCATCCTAAAACTTAAAAGTTATGGGTTGCAAAAGCTTGATCCTTTTCTAAATTATTGCAAGTTATGATATGGTAAATAGAATATGCTATGACTTTATTCTAAGAGAAACTTGACATTCGGAGTTTTTATTTTTAAAATGCTAAAATCAAAAGTTCCTCAATGGTTATGCATTCCTACCACTACCATATGACATGATTCAAATAAAAACCGTAGTCATATGCTACTTATATTCACATTGAGTTTTGTCAAATTGTTGTGACCCTTGTAGAGATACTTAGTCATGCACCCTTGATCAAGATTCACATACACCCACAAATAAAATGCTAACTCTTATACTAAGAGTTACGCAACAACAAGTTTCCCATCCACCTAAGATAAAAACTCCATTCATTTGTCATGAGTCTTTCTCTCCAAAGTTTTCATATGCCAAAAAGAAGTATGTGGCTATGCTAAAAAAGAGAGACACATGAAGCTCTCAAAATAGCAAAAGAAAAGAAGAAAAAAATGGAACACATGAAGGTTCCAAGTGTTGAAAAGAGAAAAAATAAAGATATCCCATACTTCCAAGGCAATTATCAAAAAGAGAGAAAGTCATGATCAAAGGAGTACCAAAATTATTAGGATTAGGAAAATATTCCACACACTTGCACATCTTGATCAAAGTGTATGCCTTGCATCTCCTTGATCTTGTTTTTTAAACTTAGCAATATATGTGATGTAAGTATGCCTCTCATTCATACCTATCTAAAACTCCACTCAAAGCCTTTTAGAGATAGGATGAAAAGAAGGCAAAACAATCAAATGCCTTGGTGAGGATCGTACACATTGAGCGATAGAGTGAATCATTTGAGGAACTTACATTTTATTTTGCAAAACTCATAAAACCTCCGGATATAAGGTTGATCAAAGAATGAATGATTGGTAATTCTATTTAAACTGTTCTATCTTGCAACCACCTAAGACTTAGAAAAGCAATAAGCCCCACAGGGATTAAGTTAAAAGGGTGGATAGAAAGCCAAACTTATTTAAATTGAGGAAGAATACTTTGTTATAGGCATGGCACTTGTGAATTATATTCGGCATAGTAGCAACTCCTGATCAACAACCAATAACTTAGCTATTTGCTCGGGACGAGCAAAGGTTAAGCTTGGGGGATCTTGTTGGTGGTCTTTAACAATCGAATCCGACCACCAACTAAGGTACAAAAAGAGGAGAAATTGAAAATCTTAAACACATATGCATTTACTATTAACCAAGCTCCACATGTATTTGGAGAATATTGTTTTGCATGTCACAAACACATGGAATAATTCACTAAAAGACGCTTTCTGATGCTGATTTACACAAAGGAACAAGGGAGATGCCCATCAACTCGACTCAACCGGGCAAAGCTCCCACCTAGGAGTGATCCATGTCTAGCCTATAGCCCACCACACGAAGGCAGTGGCGAGGTCGCTCAGTCAGGGGCAGCCGACCCGTAGGGGCGCCCGACCCCCTACTGGCTCCTCTCATCCACCCCTTTGACAGGTGGTGCAGCTCAGTTCTCATGCAAAGAATAGCCCCCAACACCACCTAGCTACTTGTATAAATAGAGGGGTACCCCCCTCTACAACACGCACTCAACTTGAGCATTACCTCACTCCCCTCTCTAGTATTTGTAGCTTTACCTTTTCAGTAGCTTTAGAGCAAGTCAAAGCTACCTTGGAGAGCTTGGCTCCTTGGAACAAGAGACCTTTGGGTATGAATAGAAATATGAGTTCCTCCAAAGTTATGCTCTCATCTTACATTTATAGTCATACTTATGAACTAGAGTATAGTTGTTATGTTATAATCTTGATATATGAACTAGTCTATTGTTTGTGTGTCATGAGAATAGCATACATAACTTTATGCTTAACTACTCATATAACTTATATAATCGGGTTTAGAGCTAAGTTGAGGTGGCGGTTCATTGTGGTTTCGGTTGTGCCCAAGTCCTTTACCTATCGATCCGTAGGGTCGGGCACCCGGGGGGATTTGGTTAGTTTCTGTACACGCAAGCATGGTGCTTGGGTATGGAGAGACAGGTGAATGCATTGTCCCTCTCCACGGCTGAGGTGGTAGGCGGCAGGTGGTGACTGCCCTGTCCGTCCCTTGTAATCCCCCACGTTCATATGGGGTGTAGGAGTCTAAATTGTCACATGTGGCTGCTGGCAGACTAGTACTCGATGGCCTCCCGACCTGCTTCACCCTTAGCCCTAAAACTAATTATGTAACTTGTATGAACATTAACTAATATTTGTATGACTATACTAGATCAATGCCTACTCGACTAAGGATTATTCTTTTATTCTTTCTCTTTATTTTATCCTTTGAGGAATGCTTAGTGTGTGTCCACTATCTTGAAATCACCATTTTTACCCTTGCTATAAACATTGGTGTACTTGCAAGCATTATTATTCATGATCATATCCATACTAGACTCTTAATCAAATGCCTTCCTTTGGGTAAATATAAATAACGATACCCTGAATACTTCTGAGTGAAATGCTACAATGATAACTCCGTGCGCTTGCGGATAAATATCTAAAATTGTAAGGAACTATCAAGGCTATTACTTAGTGGCATTGCTAATCTCTAGTGGTGTTGCTAAGTAATACCAACAAACACTTCTGGCGCCGTTGCAGAGGATACAAACCTAGTAGCTACGCTAAGAAGTGTCAACATCCTGCTCAGCCTACAAACGGGAGGTGGACTACAAAGGATTCAACGAGGCTATAAGAGTCACCCTCGCGAGCTACCACCAATCCGGAATAGACGGTACATCCACGAGTAACCGAGTCTAAGCACCACGCTTACATTATGCATACTACTTTAACCCAGGAGCTACAAGGATTAAAGTACTCAAAAGAGTCGCAAACCTAAAGAACAATATAAACAAGATTGTTTACTTGAATTCGAAGTTGATTACAGAGAAATCTCAGGAGCAAGCTCAAGAAGAACTTGATTCTGCCAGGGTACAAGCCGTGGAAAGAGAACTGATAGGCCAGCACTTCCTCGAAACTCTTCCCTCACACTCTATCTCTCTATTTCTAACAAGACTCAATCCTAACTTTGTGGACTAATCTTCTCTTGATTGCTAGCTCTAATCCTGGTGAAGATATGAATTAGGTTTTTGGCTCTCAGAACTCAGGATCATTATGCCTAAGAGGGGGTTGTAGGCAGGTATATATAAGGGGGTGAATCAATCCTAGACCCTTGGATCAAACCGACTTAAAAGAATGGCATAGATGTGATCCTTGAGGCGGTGGAGAACTGACGAAGCGAGGAGGGGCTAACATGTGGGGCCCGCTAGCCAATCGGCCCCACATGTCAGTGACACATGGCCTACTTCAGTGGAGTGTCCTATGGAGTCTTCTAGATTCTTCCCATGTTTGTACCATCGTGGAATAACCTGATTTCCTTTGATGAATAAGTCCTCCTTGATGGTTTCTGATTAACTCCTGCTGCAAACATAGATTCACCAAAACTTATGGAATTTGTCAGTTAAAATCTTTAAGTCTATGTTGGTGATCCATTTTAGTCATTTATGCAAGGTATATTGATGGATTATGATTAACATTAACTACCATCAACAAACTCCCTCACACTTAGGCTTTTACTCGTCCTCGATAAAAGGATAGATTGCTTAAGACATAACCTTGGGACAAGACATCAACATAAAACTATTCCCAGTCATGCATGCACTGCGAGATTCAAAGTGTCTACTATGAAACTTTGGGTGGTTGAGGAATAGAACAACTTGAAACAGATCACCATCTTCCTTCAGTCAAGTCAATTGGAGAAACATTTTAAGATTTTTGAAAACAAAACATAGCTTACCTTCTCCTTTTGGTGGCACTCTCAAATCACTCAGTATATGTGGTATTTTTGGATCTTTACCAAGGCATTGATGCCTTTGCCTTCTTTGTACCTACTTCTAAAGGCTTATGTGGAGCTCAGGTAGGGATGAATATGAAAACATACTTGCATTGCATATATTGTAAAGTCAAAACAAGGATGCAAAGAGAAAAATGTCATACTCTTAGATCAAGATGTGCATGTGCGTGGATATATATATGGTGGCTAACCTAATTCTACTATGCTCCTTGAAACATATCTCTCTGGTTTGAAACTTGAAACACTTTGCAAGAAAACATAGGCTATCTTATTCTTTCTCTTCCTTTTTTAGGTGGGCATCTAAGTACCCATTGTTTTAGATATCTCAGACACTTGTCTATTTTTCAATACTTTTCTTTTATGAATAACTCTTGCATGGCCCATGCCTCTTTTTCTGCAATTGAAACTTTTCAAGAGAAACATTTATAAGAACTTAGAGCATTTATTCTAACAAACTTATTTTTGTGTCTATTCCTAATGTAGGAGTAGAACATTTTTGGGTGGATGGAAAACATGTTTTTGTGTACCCCCATTGTAGGAGCAGCAGATATATGTGGAGTGTACGTGATCTTGATCTTGAGAGCATGACAAGTTTCTCAACAAGGGTCACAAGGTTTGACCAAACTCAATACAATGACAAGTAGTATATGTAGAAGGTTTTCCTAATCTATCATATTTGGCTCTAGGTAGGACAATACTTTACCACAAAGGAGAGGTATAGCTATTCTTTTAACTTTTTGAAACAAAATTCTCCAATGACGAGACATCAAGAATCAAGTTCTCATTATTCTACTATATCTCATTCCACAACAACTTAAGTAACATAGGGTCCCTAATAGTAAGTTCCCAACAGTAGTAAGACTTCTAGGAAAAGTATTATGTGAATCTATCCTTTAGTCATTACTGAAATAGATCATACGGGAATCAAACCTGATCGTGGACGAAGCACGAGGTGAGGCGGTGTGGGCTGGGCCGGTCAGCCCATAGGGTAGACCAGGCAACCTGCCACGAAGCTCATTTGGGTCCAACTTTGGCAAGCGTGGTTTTTGTTCTGTTGCTTTCTAAATTTCATGATTTTCATGTTCAGATCTTGTTTTGTTGTCACGGTGTGCTTCCCTCACACTTGTTTCCTGTTTACCTTTATGCACAACATGTGGAGAGAAACACATATACACAAGAATAGAGAGTATAAAATAGCAACATAATTCCATTGATATCGTGAGACACTTTATTACACCCAACCTAGACAAACTAGCTATCACAATCTTTAACCAATCTAAACAATTGATCTAAGCAAAACAACCTAAATATTTGACCTAAACGTGCCTCATTGATCAGTGACCTAACTCTCAATCTTGGTACTTGTCCTTATTGACAACATAGCGACGGAGGATAGTAAGCTCGTATTCCTGATCTAAGCGATGGATGTGCTCTTTATCTATCCTATGTTGCAAAGCATGGGTAAACTAGGTAAGGTTCTTGATCTTGTCATTCAGCAATGCAACGGTCATTCGTTGGTGCTTCTCATCATTCTCTAGGGCGGAAGGTGGTGCCCTCTTCTTCTTCTCCTTTGGTGGCACAACCTTGACTTGCTCTAATGTAGCCCGGACACCATCAATGGACACACGAGACGTGACCATCTTGTATTTAATACAAGTGACATCCCCAAACTTGTTGGTCTTCACCCCCATCAGTGTTTCGTTCGGCTTGGGTGGAAGGAGGTTGATCTCCTTAGGCACCTTGATCGGCTTCGGTGCCTCTGGCTAGCGTGGCTTGTCTTGAAGGAGCAGAGCGATCTCCAAATGACGGATGGCTTGGGTGAAGTAGGGCTAGTCGGAGGGAACGGGAGCTACTTCTCATGGTAGAACGATGCTCAACGCTAGGGAATGATCTCTCTACCGGCCATTGAAACTTGAGAGGAGGAAAGCTTTGTTGCTGCTGGAGATGGAAGGCTTATTGGAATGGCTATGGAGGCAGTGTAGACGGTAGTTATCATCCATTATAAACCACCAACGTAACTTGAATCATGCATGAAAATGATCACCAAAATAGACTTAGGGGTTTAAACTGATAATTTCCATGAGTTTTGGTGAATCTATGTTTTTAGCAGGGTTTATCTAGAAAACCATTAAGGGGGATCAACACGTCAAATAAAATCATGCTTATCTGCAGCGAAAACAACTCCAGAAGGTTCCTGAGGACACCAGAAGCCACACCACTGAAGCAGACCTAGGTGACATGTGGGGCTAGCCGGCCCCACCTGCAGGCCGATCGGCCTCCTGTCCCCACCTGGCAGCCTCCGCTTCGACGTCGATCCTCCACCGCCTCCTAGATTGCATCTATGCCATTTATTCAAGTCGGTTTGATCCGAGGGCTCAGGATTGATGCTCCGGCCTATATAAACCAGCCCCTGCCCCCTCCCTCTAGAATTTGTAATTCCATAAGTCAAGAGCAGATTAGAAATTAGGGTTTCCAAAGAGAAGAGAATAGAGCTCCAATTCTTCAAAGTTCTAGTATAGGCTAGCTAGCAAGGTTCAAGTAGAGTTTGGGTTATTGCTCAGGATTTCAAATTTCACCGTCTGGAGGCCAGTATATCCATTGTATCCCTCTACATTTTATAACTTTGTGCTACTTCAATATTATGTCGCTATCTGTTATGTTCCTAGTTTGCTCTAGTTGTATGCTTGATATAATTATGATTGATTATGAATATATGCATATGTTTGCAAAGCGCTTAGCTCAATACTCGAGTGAGTTAAGTGGTCAACATTATGTAAGCATGGTGCTTAAATATTGTTTACCTATGAATGCATTCTACACTCTAGATCATGTGGTAGATCACGGATGTGACACTCCCATTGAGTCCTTTGTAGTTCACTCCCCATTTGTAGAGCAAGTAGAACCCAGTTGCGATGGGAGTCAAGCTCTGTTCTTGATCTTCCTTAGTAATGTTCCTTATGCATAGATCCAAAATTAATTATGCTATAGATGAGAGTGTATATACTTAGGTGTATAAAAGACTTAGTAAATAAGGAATGACATAGGAATCTTTTTCTGTTACCGAATCTCATGCCTAGCCATACTACATTTTATGAGTATCTATTTCTATCTCTGGATTACTATTAATGCCTATATTCACCATTTATTTATCATTTGACTTACCCCTGCTATAGCATGAGAGTGATCTCATCACAAGTATACATATTTGTCAATATCTCTGTGCTAACTCATAGCTCCTCCTTATGGATAAAATATAAATAACGATACCTGGTATACTCCCGGGTGAAATGCTACAATGGTATATATATATATATATATATTACAAGTGTTCTTAATCATTACAAACAACGCATTTCTAGCATCATTGTTAGGGATGACAACTTAGTAAAGAAGTGATGCTAAGAAGTGCCAACAAGCATTTCTGGCGCCATTGCCAGGGAGGGGCACATGGCTATAGAGAATTGATCAAATAAATACTTAATGATGAAATCATAACACCTTTGCTTTAGCAGGCTTACCCTTCTTTGTCTTTGTTCATATTTTATGCAGGATATTATAGGATTGGTTCTGTTTCATCAACAAATTCCATCAATCACAATCAAACCAATCAAAAGGAAGCTCAACACCAGTTTCTGAAGCTATGGCTGATAAGACTCTACGTGAGTTCTCTGCTCTAAGCACCAAGAACATTCGCACTGGACCAACACTCAAAACCGACAATCTTGAGTTTAAGCTCAAGCCAGGCCTCATCAACATGGTGCAAGCTACCCTATTCAGCGAAAAGGCATATGAAGATGCTACTGCTCATCTTCAGAATTTCATGGACATTAACAGCACAATCACCATCAAGGACGTTGCTTAAGACATCATACTACTTTGCTTATTTCCATTATCATTAGTGGGAAGAGCGAAGCAGTGGTTCTACACCAACAAAGATAACATCAACACATGGGTAAAGTGTTCAAAGGTCTTTCTAGCAAAATTCTTCCCTATAGGCAAGACCAATGCCTTAAGAGGAAAGATTTCCAATTTCCAACAACAGAAAAGAGAGACCATTCCAGAAGCATAGGAACGTTTCCAAGAATACATTTCAGATTGTCCTCATCATGGGATGGAAGATTGCTTGCTCATGCAAAGCTTTTACCATGGATTAACTCAGAAAGCTCATGAACAACTCGATGCTACTACTGGAGGGTCATTTATGTCACTCACCCTTGGAAAAGCTAAAATTCTTATGGAGAAGATAGCCTCTAATCAAGGCTGGTCTCAATGCAATATTCAAACATGCAATAGGAGCGAAGAAGTACCAGAAGAGGTGTGTGGTCAACCAAGGTGGACGTCTTGTTGAATTGGCTTGAACAGCGAGCGAATTACAAGAAAGATCGTTAGGCCATACAAGATGCTTTTAATTCCCAAAACATGTGTGGAGAATATTTGGGGGTTAATTTCCCCGAATCTTAAGAAGATGCAAACATCGCCGTCAACAATTTTGCTCCACAACAACAGAGACAAGGATGGGGTCAACAACAACTGTCAAATTAACAAGGTAAGTACCCAGGTAATAATTCTTCTAATCCTAAGCAATCATCCTTGAGAGACTTGATCTTAGAACAAGGTAGGATTAATGAGAATATTTCTAAGAAGCTTGCTTTTAATGATAAGGTTCTAGCAAACATAAACACTAAAATGAATAGTTTTTCTTCTGCTATAAAAGACCAACTTAGCTATAATAAAAAGATAGAATCTAGAGTAACTAGTTGGCCGCTGCTCTACCATTTGCCACTAACCTTGAAAAGGTCAACGCCATAACCACAAAAGAAGGCAAGTCTACTCGTGATCCGCCATATTCGACGAGGACAGGTAAGGCACCGACAGTAGCACAAGAGGAGAAGAAGGACGATGAAGTTGAAGAAGTTGAACCACAAGCACAAGAAATATTGCAAGATTTTCATGATACCAAGCTCCTACCATTTCCACATAGAAATCAAAAAGCTAAAATTGATGAGTAGTTTGGTAAGTTCATAGAGGTAATTCAAAAGTTATATATCAATATTCCTCTGCTGAATGCTATACAGGTACCCATCTATGCGAAGTATCTCAGAGACATTCTGAACAACAAGAGACCACTGCCCACCACTAAAGTAATCAAGTTAACGGAGGAGTGTAGTGTGGCCATCCTGAACACTGTCAAGAAAAAGGATCTAGGATGTCCCACTATAGATTGTTCGATCAAAAACCAGAATTTTGAGAATGCGCTATGCGATCTTGGAGCAAGCGTCAGTGTCATACCCAAGAAGGTTTTTGACAAGCTCAACTATTCAACACTCACACCAACATCGATGTGCCTGCAACTAGCCGACCAATCATTTCGCTACCCTATAGGAATCGCAGAGAATATTCCTATAGAAATAAGAAACTTCTTTGTTCTAGCGGATTTTGTAGTACTTGACATGTAGGAAGACATGAAGACACCCCTCATTCTTGGGAGGCCCTTCCTGAGTACTACAAATGCACACATTAATGTCGGAGCCAGAGAAATTAAATTCCATATCAATGGCAAGGAAGAGTGCTTCGCCTTCAAGCCAAGACCGGAACAATGCTCTAATTTGGAGTGGCAAGAGAAGCCAGTAGGGTCTCCATCTCTAAGACCGACTAATGCACCTGAGGAATAAATACAACTAGAGAAGTCCAGTTCGACGGACTTAAAATCCCGAACCCTCGCCAGGAGGTAAAATCGGTAGTTATCCATACTTACTTTTACATTGCATTAATCATTTGATCTTAGCATATTTACTTTTCAACACCTACAGTATAAAATAAAAATCCTCATCATGGCATTACAAAATTCAAGCCCCATGTGAATATTTTTTATGGAGCATAAAACCCCATAATAAA
Organism: Saccharum hybrid cultivar R570; assembly: GCA_038087645.1. NCBI lineage: Eukaryota > Viridiplantae > Streptophyta > Magnoliopsida > Poales > Poaceae > Saccharum > Saccharum hybrid cultivar. Next base: position 2,887,168 of record JAQSUU010000751.1, read on the forward strand.
TATTTACCGTGGAGGCGTAATTTTTTTTAAAAAAATACCATTCATTCATCTTTTTGTATTTCATAGTATCATAAAATATTTTCATTACATATATATTCATGAGTATATGGTAGAAATACGAGCACCGGGACCCACAAACACCTGGGACCCACCACCATCACCTCCATTCGCACTCATCTCCACTCTGCACCATCTAGAGCACATTTCCACCAAAAAGAGCACCAACACTTGCTTAAGCATGAAGCAAAGAAGGATTAGGAGGAAGGGGAGGCCATTTGGCCACTATGTGGGGTCGGCTGGCCCCACCACTTGCCTCACTGGCCTGTGCCAACGCCATCTACAAATGCCACTCCTCCTGGCTGGTCTCTGCATCAACCACAACTGCAAACAAGCCTCCCAAGTTCGAAACCCCAAAATCCAATTTTGTAGTTTGAAAATTCACTTAGTAGAAGTAATTTTAGAATTAGGAAAGAAGAGGAAGTTTTAGAGTGGAAGTGTTGCTAAAATTTGAGCAAGGGTGAGAGAAATTAAGAGTAGAAGTGAGAAGGTTTATGAGTGGAAGTGCTATTACAATTGAGAGGAAAAATCAATAGAATTATGGGGAAAGTTTTGCCAAAATCTTGATTAGAAAAATTCATTAGGCAACCTCGGACAACTGACCCTCGAACGACTAACTCTTGGATGACTGACTCCTGGACGGCTAACCGCTGACTTTCTATTTTCCTAATTCGTTCCACGGGTAGTGTTGTTTGTCTATTTTGCAGGAAGATGAGCAAGTTAGTAGGCAAGCTCAAGCGGGCAGCATCATTCTATTTGACAAGAAGCTCTTCATCCTGGGCAAGCACCAACATGCAGATCGATACTCCATCTTTCGCTGTCGGAGCACCATCCCAGTCTTCCCCTGCTGAAAGGAACATTCTTTTGGAAGAGAAGCAGCTCAAGCTCTGAAACTAGACGGAGAAGGACACCTACAAAAAGCTGAAGACCCGGAGGTTCATTCTCACTCCTGCTTATGATCTAGCCCTCCTGTAGTCAACAGGTATGAATGCTGAGTTTGAAATCATTTTTAAAACTGTTGGGTGGGAGAATGTTTGGGAAATTGATGAGCCGGGGTCGAAGCTTTTAACCACTGAATTTATATGCACCTTGCAAACCACTGATTCTGAAGTCACATTTAGACTTTTTGGGAAAGACTTTTCTATTCCCTAGAAGAATTTTAGTGAGCTTCTAGGATTCCAAGCTCAGTGTGTAGTTGATGTAGACACCGCTATACAAGATTTCGATAGGACAAAATTTTGGAGAGAAATATCTAAAGAACTTACTTGTTACCGTCCTCGTACAAATGAAATTCATCACCCTACCCTATGCTTTATGCATAAATGGCTAGGATTTTCTTTATTTGCTAGAAATGATTTTCACACTATAAGGAATGATGAACTTAAGCTGCTCTATGCCATGTTTAAGAGAAGAAAGGTTTCACCGGTCAAATTTATGATGAAACAACGGAAAGAAATTCTTGAATTTAAGGGAGATGTTGGGTGTACTCCTCTGGTCACCTGTATAGCCAAAAATTTGGGTCTTTTGGAAAATGCTTCTGTTGATTACTTGATGATATTCCTCGTTGGTATTTGACTATGAATATTTTGTCCAAGCACACATGTTAAAAAAGAATAACGATGGGAAACTTGTCATGATGTACATGGATTATACAACCGAGATTCCATTACCAGACCGAAATCTTGGTTTGTATGCGGTGGATTCTTTTGTCTTTGATTTACAGGTTAAGGAGGCAACACCTCGTAGAAGTGCTTCTACGAGAATCACCCACAACCCGCAGCCCCGGTACCATGGTGATGACCCAATTCCAAAAGGACCGGCTTTCCCCAGCTATGTAGGCTAGGACCAATCAGGTTCCTCTCGCATGCACCAGCCCGAGCATGCCAGTTGGGAGCAGCCCTCGCCGCATCAGTCTTAGAGCTCATGGCAGCAGTGCTCTAGTAAGCAATGGCAGTATGGCAACTTCGACTACTATCAACAACAACCCTATGAAGAAGTTTCAAGTGGCCACTAGGGAGGACGTATGTCCATCTCTGCTCGTGGCTATCATGATCAGCCCATGGGCTATCATGAGCAGCAGATGGAGCACCCTCGCCTCGACACCAGGTTGACAACCATAGAAGAGATGCAACAAGACATCTAGAACATGCTTCACCAACACTCCTAGTGGCAAGTAGAAGTGAGAAACCACCTCAATAGCGTCCGGCAGCACCAGGAGCAAGAGAACAAGAATTGGCACTACTTATTCCAGGGTCTCAACATCGACCCGCCATTCTGATCGACCGACCACAGCAACACCCAGCTTGGGGGAGGAGCCCCCATTTACCTCAGGTAAGTTTTCTTTTCTTTTCTAGTATTTTATTTCTTTATTTTGAAGCTTTTTATATATTATTATTAAAAAAAGATGCATAACTAGGAAAACAAAATAAAAATTTGTCTTTATCTTCTATATATATATGTTTAGAGTATGATCTAAAAATAAGGAAAATCAAATAAAAAGAGTGTGTACATATTTTGCTTTAAGTTTGATAAATTTGCTTAAGGTATGCTATAGTTTCTTGTTTTAAGAGTTGAAAAAAACTTGAAGATGATCTCTCATGATGGAAATGATGAATGGTTGTTCTGTTATAATTCCTTTTTAAGTACCTAGTTTTCAGCCTTGAATTCTCCCGAGTTTTGGATAAAATTGTTTTGGCACAAGAATTTGCTCTGAACTTGAAACTCGTGGGTAGCATATGCTTGAATTAAGTCTAGGTAATTGATGAATATGATATGAGAAGGACTGAGCTGCTATTTATCTTGTTCCAAGTGATACTAAATTCTAGAGATTTCTTTTGAAAAACATAAAAATTCCACATGATGAGATCCTATATGACAAAGTTTGAAATTTCTACCAGAGCCAACATGTTTATTTAGGCTAGGAAGATTTTTCACAAATATGCTACTTGTTTTTTGCATTGAGTGTAGTCAAGCTTTGTTGATCCTTATGAGAGGTTTGTCATGCTCTTAAAATCTAGATCACGTACACACCACCCGCATATGCACCAGTCCTACACTGGGGTTAGATCCACCAAATAAATGCTCCAAGTTCTTGTTGCTATCTCTCAAATATTTTAATGCATAAAAGAGGCATGAGCTATGCAAGAGTTATTCATAAAAAAGGAAGAAGAAAAAAAGAGTTGAGAAAAAATGGACAAGTATCCAAATTATCAAAACAATGGGTACTTAGATGCCCGTCTAAAAAAAGGGAAAGAGATGAATAAAATAGCCCATGTTTTTTTGCAAATGATTCTAAGTTTCAAAAGAGAGATATGTTTTCAAGGAGCATAGTAGAATTAGGCTAGCCACTATAAATATCCACCATATTCCAAACACATGCACATCTTGATTTGATTGTATGACTCAACTCTCTTTGATCTAAGGTTTGACTTTACAATATATGTATTGCAAGTATGCTCTTTCATGTTATCTGTCACACCCGGTTTTAAGGACAAAACCAAACATACACTATATGTGAAATAAAGAAGTCAAATCTCACATATAGCCATAGATAAGTGTAATATCAAGAGACAAATGCTTAATAAACATAATGCAATAGTTTAAGATATAACCTTAGAGAATAACACAGCGGAAAGACAACTCCAAACATCGGGTGTAACCTTCACTCCAGGATCAAACTGACTGGTTGATCACAAGCCTAACAATTCCAGAATCTAGCAGTCTGGTACCCTTCCTGAGATGTAGGAAATAGCAAGAGTGAGTCCATGTCGAACTCAGCAAATATATCATAGGGTTCATGAGGCTCAAAAGGTTTAACATAGGTTTATTACAATAGCTTTTATTGAGTCATCTTTTAGCAATTGAGTAGCAACAAGTTTACCATAAGCCCAAATAACCTCATGATCATGTAAACGAGAATAATGTATAACAAGAAATAATAATCATTAGTGAGCATCAACATCATCTGTATTAACATTATCATCAGTGTTCATCATTTATTCTGTAAGGGTCCAAGGCCACTCATGACCGTGAGCACGATTGATATACCAGTTTTACACTCTGCAGAGGTTGTACACTTTCACTGTGAGTCATGATTTACCCTTTCGCCCGAGGTAGCTAATCTCTTGACCCACTTCCAAGGAAGGTCGGTAGGGTTCACTATGAAGTCTTTCAAAGGTTCGTCTAACAAGTTAGGGTCATTAGATTTCACTCGGCAAATAGATGTAGAGCCCTCCTTCCAAATGGCACAATAATACACAGCCTATACTCATACAGACAGAGGCCGCACTATATCCGATTAGTCAAGCCATTATTACGCCAAAAATGAATACCACTAACAAGCTAGAAAAGGTCCTCATACTTGACTAAAGCCAGAGCCATTATAGCCCTCACAGTTGTACTGTATGTCCCGGATGTTCGCTTACAGATGAGTCCTTATGGAGAGAAACTAGAGCTCCATAAAAACAACCCAATATGCTCTAGCCCTCTTGAGCCATGTTGCTTTAAAACATCTTTTAAATGTTTATTGCATATACCATTAGTCAAGTTACAGATCATGGTTATTTATCTTGAGCACTAGCATAAATACTACCCAATGCAATGTTCCACTGGTGTCAAGGTACAAGATACAAAAGCTAGGATATCCATAGTAGTAACAAGGTAGACACATGCACATGAATTAAGTATATTAAAGGTGAATAGGAAACAAGGATGATCCCATGCTATACTTTCCTTAACTTGCTTTTTCCCCAAAGCATACGCTCGAAAGCCTTTAGTATTCAACTTTCAGTCGTTTGCTTCTAATTCTCAGCTTCTAGTCTTTAGAGAATAACTTCTTAATCACCACGTAAACCTCACCGATTGACTGAACCATATAGCACCACACAAGCATCCATACAATCATACACGAAGCAAACAATAGATCTTTATTAGAACAGTACACCAATCATACAAAAATAAGCAAAAGAGTTTGAAACACGATTCTACGCATTGCTACGAACACAAAGTCACGAAAAGCACGCTAGTCAGAGCTATGGTTGAAAAGATACAACTACCGATAGATTTACCCATAAAACTATTAGCTTCATGTATCTTAATGGTATAAAAACATATATATGATTTTTATAGAGATTATAATTTAAGTCAAATTTAGATTCAAATTATAAAACTAAAGTAAAACAAATCATATTTTATTTACAAAACCTAGTTGCATAATTGTTATTTAAGATATGATTCAAACTATGAAATTCCAATATTAGTGACATGATAAACACTGTTACAAATGCGTAGATCTCATTGCTATGAATCTAACGCAACTTGAATGGCTCAAAACGGAGTTGAAACGTAGAAGACATGAAATAAACAAGATTTCCTCTATTAAAATAATAGATTAAATCTAATCATGAATTTTAAAAGTTGAAAACCTAGTTAACAGTAGTATTAACATGTAGATTATGAAATTACGGACCTAACGCAAGTTGAACGGATCAAATCAGAGTTAAAACAGAGAAGTTATGGCTAAAACAAAATCAGTGGCAATTCTGTAAATAGCTGAAAACGTAATTTATTCTTAACCGAAACAAATACGCTTTCAAATGAAGAAAACAAAATTTGTAAATATGTTTTGGACTGCGGGTTTATTTTCCAAGAATACAGGGATGGCGGTGGACTTACTTGTTGCCGAGGAGAGTATGGCCGGGCTAGGCAGCGCGGCGGCGACGGCGACGGCGAGAGAAAGTTGAGAAAAATATAAATTACTACATGAGAAACTTCCCAAACTAGGGGCTCCTCTTACGGTAGTTTTGGTGTGCTTTGCCCAAGGGGTAGCTACGTATATATAGGGAGGAAAACTCTCCACCTCCATGTCAACTAGCGATATGGTGCTAATTGACGTTGCACCATCCACCTCACTAATAAGCCTAAGTAATCGTTTAAGCCCATCAGTAAATAAATATATGGGCCTTTGAGATTTATTAAGATTATTACGTATGAGCTTTGAGCATTGAGGAAAATGAGAGATTTATTATTTTCGGAATTAATTATTTTCATGGATAAATAATTCTAGAAAAGTCTAGAATTATTATTTAAGCCGCGAAAAATACTCTGAAAGCTCTAAAAATTTAGAAAAAATTCCTAGAGACATTATGGAACATGAGGAACCCAAATAAAGTATTTGGATCTCATGATAAGATATTTTAGAGCATCTAAAAATTAGATTATGCTCACAGATAAGTGGAAACAAGCTACATAAAAAGCCGGAAAAATTCCTAAGAAGTTTGTAGAGGTTGATTGACAGATGAGAAACAAGGAATTTGATTGTAGAAAAATGATATATGTATTTCGGGAAAGGAAAATCGACCTAAACGTATTTTGAAAGAACAACTTGAATTCATTTTGATCTTTGGTCAAAATCGAGCAATACAAAAATACAAATGCATCAGCATGTATGCACAACAATGTTGCTACATCCTAAGATGAATTTTAATTCAATGAAAATTTGGTTTTACTATATTTCATGAGCACAAAACATTCATAATTAAATCATTTTAGCTCTATTTCCAAAGAAGCAAATTTTAGGGTGTTACAATTCTACCCCCTTAAGATGAATCTCGTCCCGAGATTCGGAAGATAGTGGTCAAAGAGATAGGGATACTTCACTGTAGAATCTTCTTCTCTTCCTCGAGTAGTTACCTCCTCTTGGTAGGGATTTTGCTTTACTTTGTACGTTGTTACAACCTTGATCCGAATGGCTTATTCAACTCTTAAACATTATTCCTTAGTCCTTTCTGTCGTTACTTCCAATTAACCTTCATAATTATTCCTCTTGTTCAAAGGTGAGCTCCATTAATTACCGCCTTTGTAGTATTAGTGACATCATTCAAGTTCCACATGCCACTTCTCAAACCTAGGTGTAGTCCGAATCCTTATTAGCATAGCTCTCCTTTGCTAAGGGCATCGACAACGACTCTTACTTTGCTTCTCCAAGTGATAGCACCTTCCATGTCATAATCAACTCAAATCCAATGATAATGTCACTAACTCAACCCCAACTTAGTAACGATGTCCTTTATATTCTTACAATCCATGTAGGTGTCACTCTTATAAACCGTGTAAATACCACACTTGTGTCCAATAGGATAATATCTCCAAAACCTTCAGAGCATAAACTGATATCTCCACTTCCTTGTGTCAGGTAGTTCAACTCATATTTCCCATGCTTCTCTAATGCTCAAGCCATCACATTTTCCTTCTTGCATAAGGACACATCCCTCACCTTGACATGGTGCATCACGATAGATGGGACACTCTTGTCTTGATCTGGTAGATCTAACTCGTAAGTTTTACTTCTTCTTCAATGCCTTTATAATTTTCCTAAGGTTTACGAGTCCAAAGATACTTAATATCTTCTCTAGTAGCAATATCTTGAGAGTCTTGAATAAACCTTCCTTCAACTTCTAACTAAATGTCATCATTTTTAAAAGAAACTCTGAGTCACTCTTACATCCCTAGGTGAATTCCCCGTCACCAACTTTCTTGAGCTCTTCTTCACCACTAGAGATAACTATCCAAATAGAGGACTTCCTTCCCTCATAGCTCACTTGCTAAACTAGTCATAATGTTGACATCTTCTGAACCTTCGTGGAATCAATTGTAGATGTCCAATATCGATACAAACTTATCTTGAGTAAGATTGGACTCCCAACTAATGATAGATCAGAGCGAAGACCAAGACCCATCTTGATGATTACCCGAGCTCCTTGTAGACAATCCAACTAGTCATCAATCCTGAGAAAAGATGTCTGCACTCGATAATGACTTCTCCACCGTGGGGATAACCGATTCTTCCAAGTGAAGCGCTGGAATGTTTGAACAACTTGCAACTTCTTTAACTCGGCTACCCCCCTTAAGAAAAGATCAACTAGGGGAATGAATGAGTAGCCTAAACCTTCTTCTAAGTAAGTTTACTATCATGATGACCTTTTGATATCCAATAAAAACTCGTGTGCATAAACAAGAACAAGTAATCTGAAATTGCTTGCGAGAAGAAAAAACAGCAGTATAGAAAACAGCTATAACTCGAGTTCCGTTAATCCAATTAAGTTGCACCTTATACCGTTGGAAAGCTTATCAAATTCTATACAACTTACTTATAGAACACCTTTCCAAATTCTGCAGTTAAGTTAGTTGAAACAGTGCACCACCGAACCTGTCCCAGTTTTCTGACAGTACAGATACATTGTCTTGCGAATTTCATAATTCCCAATCCAAAATAGCTATGAGGGTGATTCTTGTGGTCTGAGAAAGATATCAAAGTCTACTATTGTCCAAAATTTTTCCATCATTTTTGGTCGTCCAAGAAAAGAGATATAATCCGAGGAGGATAGGCTGCTCCGAAAAGATAGGATAGAGAAAACATGAGAAACCAAAACCCGGCTATCTATTCATTAATCCCTATGCCCTACAATTACATCTAAATGAAATTATGGGAAATCCCATGAGATCATTGCAATCATTACAAAGATCCAAATCAAGCATAAACATAATGACAATCCAACTAACACATTGGTTCACACATCACGCATTGACTCAACTTGTGGTGCTATCATTTCTTTCATATTAAAGGCAAAGATCCTAATGCTCCTCTTCTGATAACGCAAGAAGATGGTAAGATGAGGTTCTAAAAGCATATAAAAGCAAGTAATAGGATGATCACAAGACTTTGTAAAATAAGCAACAAGGTGGAGATGAATAAGAAGGTAAGGATATAGTATAGAAGAAAATACCAAGGTTTTATAGAACAAGGATTGTTATAACAGTTTCAAAACCTTAACACGACCAATTTCTAACTAGGCTTGCGTCCTACAGCCAGCATTGCTTTGATACCACTCTGTCACACCCGGTTTTAAGCACAAAACCAGACATACACTATATGTGAAATAAAGAAGTCAAATCTCACATATAGTCGCAGATAAGTGTAATATCAAGAGATAAATACTTAATAAATATAATGCAATAGTTTAAGATATAACCTTAGAGAATAACACAGCGGAAAGATAACTCCGAACACCGGGTGTAACCTTCACTCCAGGATCAAACTGACTGGTTGATCATAAGCCTAACAATTCTAGAATCTAGCAGTCTGGTACCCTTCCTGAGATGTGGGAAATAGCAAGAGTGAGTCCATGTCGAACTCAGCAAATATATCATAGGGTTCATGAGGCTCAAAAGGTTTGACATAGGTTTACTACGATAGCTTTTATTGAGTCATCTTTTAGCAATTGAGTAGTAACAAGTTTACCATAAGCCCAAATAACCTCATGATCATGTAAACGAGAATAATGTATAGCAAGAAACAATAATCATTAGTGAGCATCAACATCATCAGTATTAACATTATCATCAGTGTTCATCATTTATTCTGTAAGGGTCCAAGGCCACTTGTGACCGTGAGCACGGCTGATATACCAGTTTTACACTCTGCAGAGGTTGTACACTTTCACTGTGAGTCGTGATTTACCCTTTCACCCGAGATAGCTAATCTCTTGACCCACTTCCAAGGAAGGTCGGCAGGGTTCACTATGAAGTCTTTCAAAGGTTCGTCTAACAAGTTAGGGCCATTAGATTTCACTCAGCAAATAGATGTAGAGCCCCCCTTCCAAATGGCACAATAACACGCAGCCTATACTCATACGGACAGAGGTCGCACTATATTCGATTTGTCAAGCCATTCTTACGCCAAAAAGGAATACCACTAACAAGCTAGAAAAGGTCCTCATACTTGACTAAAGCCAGAGCCATTATAGCCCTCACAGTTATACTATAAGTCCCAGATATTCGCTTACAGATGAGTCCTTATAGAGAGAAACTAGAGCACCATAAAAATAACCCAATATGCTCTAGCCCTCTTGAGCCATGTTGCTTTAAAACATCTTTTAAATGTTTATTGCATATACCATTAGTCAAGTTACAGATCATGGTTATTTATCTTGAGCACTAGCATAAATACTACCCAATGCAATGTTCCACCGGTGTCAAGGTACAAGATACAAAAGCTAGGATATCCTTAGTAGTAACAAGGTAGACACATGCATATGAATTAAGTATATTAAAGGTGAATAGGAAACAAGGATGATCCCATGCTATACTTGCCTTAACGTGCTTTTCCCCCAAAGCATACGCTCGAAAGCCTTTAGTATTCAACTTTCAGTCTTTTGCTTCTAATTCTCAGCTTCTAGTCTTCAGAGAATAGCTTCTTAATCACCACGTAAACCTCACCGATTGACTGAACCATATAGCACCACACAAGCATCCATACAATCATACACGAAGCAAACAATAGATCTATATTAGAATAGTACACCAATCATACAAAAATAAGTAAAAGAGTTTAAAACATGATTCTACGCATCGCTACGAACACAAAGTCGCGAAAAGCACGCTAATCAGAGCTACGGTTCAGAAGATACAACTACCGATAGATTTACCCATAAAACTATTAGCTTCATGTATCTTAATGGTATAAAAACATATATAAGATATTTTACAGAGATTATAATTTAAGTCAAATTTAGATTCAAATTATAAAACTAAAGTAAAACAAATCATATTTTATTTACAAAACCCAGTTGCATAATTGTTATTTAAGATATGATTCAAACCATGAAATTCCAATATTAGTGACTTGATAAACACTGTTACAAATGTGTAGATCTCGTTGCTATGAATCTAACACAACTTGAATGACTCAAAACGGAGTTGAAACGTAGAAGATATGAAATAAACAAGATTTCCTCTATTAAAATAATAGATTAAATCTAATCACAAATTTTAAAAGTTGAAAACCTAGTTAACAGTAGTATTAACATGTAGATTATGAAATTACGGACCTAACGCAAGTTGAACGGATCAAATCGGAGTTAAAACAGAGAAGTTATGGCTAAAACAAAATCAGTGGCAATTCTGTAAATAGCTGAAAACGTAATTTATTCTTAACCGAAACAAAATACGCTTTCAAATGAAGAAAACAAAATCTATAAACATGTTTTGGACTGCGGGTTTATTTTCCAAGAATACAGGGATGGCGGCGGACTTACTTGTTGCCGAGGAGAGTATGACCGGGCTAGGCAGCGCGGCGGCGACGGCGACGGCGAGAGAAAGAGAAGAAAAATATAATTTACTACACGACAGATTTCCCAAACTAGGGGCTCCTCTTACGGTAGTTTTGGTGTGCTTTGCCCAAGGGGTAGCTACGTATATATAGAGAGGAAAACTCTCCACCTCCATGTTAACTAGCGATATGGTGCTAATTGACGTTGCACCATCCACCTCCGCTAATAGGCCTAAGTAATCATTTAAGCCCATTAGTAAATAAATGTATGGGCCTTTGAGATTTATTAAGATTATTGCACATGGGCTTTGAGCGTTGGGGAAAATGAGAGATTTATTATTTTCGAAATTAATTATTTTCGTGGATAAATAATTCTAGAAAAGTCCAGAATTATTATTTAAGCCGTGAAAAATACTCTGAAAGCTCTGAAAATTCAGAAAAAATTTCCCAGAGACATTATGGAACATGAGGAACCCAAATAAAGTATTTGGATCTCATGATAAGATATTTTAGAGCATCTAAAAATTAGATTATGCTCACAGATAAGTGGAAACAAGCTACATAAAAAGCCGGAAAAATTCCTGAGAAGTTTGTAGAGGTTGATTGACAGATGAGAAACAAGGAATTTGATTGTAGAAAAATGATATATGTATATCGGGATAGGAAAATCGACCTAAACTCATTTTGAAATAACAACTTGAATTCATTTTGATCTTTGGTCAAAATCAAGCAATACAAAAACACAAATGCATCAGCATATATGCACAACAATGTTAGCACAGAATGGGAAGGACCTTACAAGGTAATTAGCACATTGTCTCATGGAGCTATCATGCTTCAAAATAACAAAGGTACACTTTTCAAGGTAAATGGTCAGTATTAAAAGTTTTCCATGACACACAATTGGCAGAAGAAGAATTGGATATAATTAACTTTATAGAATTTAAATAACATTTTCAATTCAACCCTTCTTCTTTACTGTGTGAAAAAGCCTTAAAAGTATGTTTACCTGCTAAAGTATTGCCAGGATCTCCCTAGTCTTTTGTTGGTGCTTGTCTCCACATGTTGTTTATGCAAGGTAACATAATTCAAGTGTGGGGGAGGCAAACCTCCAGAGCATAGCATCAACAAATGATGAAAGAATCACGACAACAACCAGCTTGGGGGAGAAGGCATCTTTCGTGTATCCAGGTAAGTATCTTTTCCCTATTTGTTTTATTGTTTATAAGTTTGTTTTTTATATGTTTAAAAAAACTAAAAATAAAATAAATAGTTATAGTTATTTATAGTAATAATGTGTAGAGTGTGTCTAGTTTACTTTAATTTCTTTTAAGAGCTAAATAAATAATAAGGACTCTAAGGACAATCTCCTAAAATGGAAATGATGAATAGTTGCTCTATTGTAATTCCTTTCAAGTACCTAGTTTTTATTTTTGAATTCTCTCAAGTTTTGGATAAGATTGTTTTGATATAAGGAGTTACTCTGAACTTGAAACTCGTGGGTAGCATATGCTTGATCTAAGTCTAGGTAATTGACGGATATGATATGAGAAGGTCTGAGCTACTGTTTATCTTGTTCCAAGTGACACTAAAGTTCTGGAGATTTCTTTTGAAAAACAAAAAAATGCTACATGATGAGTTCCTGTATGACAAAGCTTGAATTCCTACTAGAGCCATACATGTTATTTAGACTAGAAAAACTTCCACATATATGCTACTTGCATTGCGTTGAGTTTTATCAAGCTTTGTTGACCCTTATGAGAGATTTGTCATGGTCTTAAAATCAAGATCACGTACACACCACCCACATGCACTACTCCTACACTGGGGGTAGGCGCAAAAACATGCTTTCTATTTAGATCCATCCAAAAATGTTCTACTCCTACACTTAGGGTGAACACAAAAACATGCATGATAGATTTTCCATCCACCAAATAAATGCTCCAAGTTCTTGTTGCTATCTCTCAAAAGTTTTGTTACAAAAAAGTGGTATGGGGCTATGCAAAAGTTATTCATGAAAAACAAAAAAAAGAGTTGAGAAAAAATGGACAACTGTCAGAGATATCTAAAATAATGGGTACTCAGATGCTCACCTGAAAAAAAGAAAAAAAGAGAGATGAATAAGATAGCCCCTGTTCTCTAGCAAATGCTTCCAAGTTTTAAGAGAGAGATATGTTTTCAAGGAGCATAGTAGAATTAGGTTAGCCACCATATATATCCACCTCATACATCCACACATAGCACATCTTGATTTGATTGTATGACTCAACTCTCTTTGGATCCATTGTTTGACTTTACAATATATGCATTGCAAGTATGCTCTTTCATGCTTTCTCCCTACCTATGAACTCCACATAAGCTTTAGTTGTAGGAAGAGAAAGGCATAACATCATTATTGCCTTGGTGAGGATCCATAAATACCACATATATTGAGAGACTTAAGAGTGTCATACAATAAAATCTCTGAGTCTTATTTTCAAAACTTATAAAAACTCCAGAACAATGGTTGAACAAAGAATTTGAGACATAGTGCTTGACTTGATCATTCTATCTTTCAATTGTTCAAGACCCAAGTGAAGGCTAAGAAGCCCCATGGTTGAAGGTAATATGGGTAAATTGAAAATCAGATCGGTTTATTCTAATCCAGAGGAGAATTCTTGATTGAACGCATGTGTACTTTTGAGGAGTGAAAGCATTATAGCAACTCCTGATCTATTGCTAAGTTTGGCTTTGCTTAGGGACTAGCAAAGGTTAAGTGTGAGGGACCTTGTTGACGGTTGTTAGTATCAATTATAAACCATCAATATAACCTGCATATATGCTTAATTCCATCACCAATCATAGGTATAGTGGTTTAAACTAATAAATTCCATGAGTTTTGGTGAATATTTGTTTTTAGCAGGGTTTAATCAGAAAACAGCAAGGGGGGCCTATTCGTCAAAGCAAATTATGTTTATTCGTAGTGAAACCGACGTGGGAAGACTCTAGAAGATTCAGAAGGCAAACCACCGAAGCGGAGGGTAGGTGGCTACCATGTGGGGCCGGCCAACCCCACCTATAGGCCACCCGGCCCCCTAGGCCCACCTGTTAGCCCCTCGTTCCTATGTCGGTTCTCCACCGCCTCCTAGATTGCATCTTCACTGTTCTTTCAAGTCGGTTTGATCTGAGGGTCCAGAATTGATGCTCCAGCCTATATATACCAGCCCCTGTCCCCCTCCTTGGAGTCATCCAAAAACCCTAATTCATATCATCCTCATCAGGATCAGAGCCAGCTCTCAAGAGAAGATTAGTCCACTATAGGATCTAGTCTTGCAATAGAAATAGAGAGAGTAAGGGAAGAGTTTGGGGGAAGTACCGACCTGTCAGTGCTACCTCTATGACTTGTACTTTGGTGGATCTAGGCTTCTCCAAGTCTACATCTGAGATAGCTCTGGTAATCAATTTCTGTTGAAAGTAAGTTTTATGCTCTTTTGTTTACGGGTTCACAGTTCTTTTGAGTGCTCTAGTTCTAACTAGTGGGATTAGAGTAGTAATCATTAGCATAAGTGTGGTGATTAGGCTATTGGCTACCTGTGTTTGCTCCTTGCTCTCTGGTTGTGTGGTAGCAGTGGGAGGTGATAGCCCCATCTATCATTTGTAGTCCACGCCGAATTGAGTAGGTTCTTAAATTAGTAGGACCATAGTCGCATCGGTAGAGTTATCTATTAGTGGTGCTTTACCATCTAAATGGCATCCTAAAGTGAACATTAGAATCATAAGACTTGCTTTGCATAGGGTCATAACCATAGGAATTCTCTCTACTCATTCCTTAAACCTTGATTGCTATCCCTGGACAAACTTGTTAGACAACACACACATGTTTCTCTGTGGATACGATACTCGATAATACTCTGGGTGAAAACTACTTCGATACCCATGCGCTTGCGGATTTTTGTCTCTGTGTGCCTCCACAGGTGTCAATAGATACCGATGTAGCACTTCATCGGAAAGTATTCTAGAATATCGAACTCAAGGAAACATGTGTGAGAATAACTAAGTCTAACTTAACCCGGAGTAGCAACAAGACTTAAGATAACAAGAGTATAAAGGAGATCGCTAAGGTCTTCTAGTTCTAACTTTAGTAAGCTATGTCTTCTATTGTTTAGTTTTGGGGATGTTACTAAGGAAAACACAGGCAAAGTATGTTTCCTATAGTAATTAGGTTCTGCTCAGCCTATAAACGGGAGGTGGACTACAAAGGATTCAACAAGGCTATAAGAGTCACCCTCGTGAGCTACCACCGATCCAAAATATAGGGTACATCAATGATTAACCGAGTCTAAGCACCATGCTTATACTATGCTTACTACTTTAACCAAGGAGCAACAATGATTAAAGTACTCAAAAGAGTCACAAACCTGAAGAACAATATAAACAAGATTGCTTACTTGAATTAGAAGTTGATTACTAGAGAAATCTCAAAAGCGAGCTCAAGAAGAACTGGATTTTGCCAGGGTACAAGCCGTAGAGAGAGCACTGACAGGCCGACACTTTCTCCAAACTCTTCCCTCACACTCTATCTCTCTATTTCTAACAAGACTAGATCCTAACTTTGTGGACTAATCTTCTCTTGATTGCTAGCTCTGATCCTAGCGAAGATATGAATTAGGGTTTCTGGCTCTCAGAACTCAGAACCATTATGCCTCAAGAGCGTGTTGCATGTAGGTATATATAGGAGCTGCATCAATCCTAGACCCTTGGATCAAACCGACTTAAAAGAACAGCGTAGATGTGATCTTTGAGGCGGTGGAGAACCGACGTAGCGAGGATGGGCTGACATGTGGGGCCCACTAGCCAGCCGGCCTGCAGGTGGGGCTAGCCAGCCCCACATGTTAGTGACATGTGGCCTGCTTTAGTGGAGTGTCCTCTAGAGTCTTCTAGATTCTTCCCATGTCAGTACCATTGCGGAACAACGTGATTTCCTTTAACGAATAAGTCCTCCTTGATGGTTTCTGATTAAATCCTGCTGCAAACACAGATTCACCAAAACTCATGAAATTTGTCAGTTAAAACCCCTAAGTTATGTTGGTGATCCATTTTAGTCATTTATGCAAGGTATATTGACGGTTTATGATTAACATTAATTACCGTCAACAGCGTACCTTCGTCATTTTGAAGTGTGACTGCTCCATGAGATGATGTGCTAATTAGCTGGTACAGTCCTTCCCATTTGCTTCATAGTTTCCTATGTCCAAATAACTTCACTCTAGAGTTGAAAAGCAACAACTTGTCACCTGGTTTGAATTCCTTGTTTTTCAATCTTTTGTCGTGCCACCTTTTTGTCCTCTCTTTGTAGAGTTTTGCATTATGATATGCCTTTTCTCGCCATTCCTCTAACTCAGAGAGTTACATTTTTCTTTTCTTCCCAGCTGCTTCAAAGTCCATGTTCCACCTTTTTATGGCCCAATGTGCTTTGAATTCCAACTTGACTGGTAAGTGGCATGTCTTCTCGTAGACAAGTTGATATGGTGACATTCCAAGAGGTGTTTTGTAAGTTGTTCTGTAAGCCCATAGTGCTCTAGATAACTTATCTTTACATGTTGTCCCCATCTCATTGATAGTCTTCTACAAAATGTTCTTGATTTGCTTATTTCACGTTTCTGCTTGTCCACTGGTTTGAGGAGGTTATGGTGTTGTGATGTTATGACAGACCCCATGATCGGATAAGAAGCGTAGAAACTTTCTATCAATGAAGTGAGAGGCTCTGTCACTAATTACCATGCATGGAACTCCAAAGTGTGGAAAGATGGCCTCAGAAAACATCCTCTTGGCGTTATTAGAGTATGCAACTCAGCATGGGAAAGATTCAACCCACTTTGACATAGTCGACTGCCACCAGAATGTATTCACATTGCTTGGATTTTGGAAATGGTCCCATGCAGTTGATGCCCCAGACATCAAAGAGCTCTAACTAGAGATTCATGGTGAGTGGTGTAATATCTCTTGCATTAATACTCCCATGTTTTTGACATAGGGTGCACCTCTGTATGAAGTCTTTGGTGTCATCGTACATGGTTGGCCAGAAGAATCCACTTTGCTAGTAGCATGAGTGTGGAATGCCCCATAATATCCTTTGTATGGTGATGAGTGGCATCTTTCATTGATCTTGGTTGCTTCCTCAACCAGAACACACCTTCTAAGTAGTCCATCGGTGCAAACTCGGTAGAGGTATGGTTCATCCCATAGGTGTTGGTGACTTTCATGGATGAGCTTTCGCCTGTTCTCCCCTAGTGGTACATAACCTGCAACCATAAAATTAACAATATTCACATACTAGGGGACAGAACCTGTGACCTTTAGGAGCATGTCATCCTACAGAAAGTTGTTGATGGGCAACTCCTGTGAATTCTCGAACTACACTCTTGACAAGTGATCAGCTATAGAATTTTCTATTCCTTTCTTATATTTAATTTCTAAATTAAATTCTTGAAGCAAAAGGATCCATCTTATAAGCCAAGGCTTAGCATCTTTCTTAGTAAGGAGATATTTAAGAGCAGCATGATCAGTGTAAATAATAACCTTTGCTCCTACTAAGTAAGATCTAAACTTGTGAACAGCAAAATCAATAGCCAGAAGCTCTTTTCAGTTGTTGCATAATTAAGTTGAGCTCCTAAAAGAGTTTTACTAGCATAAGAGATTTCATGATGCTTTCTATCCTTTGTTTGACCCAAAACTTCTCCCACAGCATAATTACTAGCATGACACATGATTTCAAAAGGTAGCAACCAATCTGGTGGTTGAATGATTGGTGTAGAGATGAGTGCTTTCTTAAGGATTTGAAAAGCATTTAAGCACTCATCATTAAACTCAAAGGGAGCATCCTTGGCTAACAAACTTGTAAGGGGTCTAGTAATATGAGAAAAATCTTTTATAAAACAATAATAGAACCCCGCATGACCAAGAAAACTTTGTACCCCTTTGACATTTGTAGGAGGAGGTAGTTGTTCTATTACTTCTAAATTAGCTCGGTCTACCTCAATCCCATGTTCGGACACCAAGTATCTAAGCACTATGCTTTCTCTAACCATAAAATGATATTTTCCCAAATAAGGACTAAGTGTTTTTCCTCACATCTTTGCAAAACTTTTGCTAAATCTTCTAAGCAATCATTGAAAGTTTTTCCATAAATAGAAAAATCATCCATAAAAACTTTCATGATTTCTTCTATCATATCAGAAAATATAAACATCATGCACCTTTAGAATGAAGCTAGAGCGTTGCATAATCCGAAAGACATCCTGCGATCAGCATAGGTTCCATAGGGACAAGTAAATGTAGTTTTGCTTTAGTCATCAGGATGGATCGGGATTTGATGATAGCTAGAATACCCATCAAGGAAACAAAAGAAAGAATGCTTTGCAAGCCGTTCCAACATCTCATCGATGAAGGGTAACAGGAAGTGATCTTTCTTTGTTGCCTCGTTAAGTTTTTAGTAATCAATGCACATCCGCCATCCTGTGATGGTTCGTTGTTGGATTAATTCATGTTTTTTTCATTTTTTACCACAATCATGCTCCCTTTCTTTGGTACAACTTGTACCGGGCTTACCCACTCACTATATGGCATGGGATAGATTATCCTAGCATGCAAAAGTTTCAAAACCTCTTTCCTCACAACTTCTCTCATCGCATTGTTAAGCCTATGTTGGGGCTCCCTAGAAGGTGTACATGTTGGATCTATGGGAATGCGATGGGTGCAAAGGGTAGGATTAATCCCCTTGAGGTCTTCGAGTGAGTAGCTGAAAGTAGAGTGATGCTTTTCTAAAACAGTAACGAGTCAGAGGGTCTTATCCTTAGAGAGCTTATCACTAATAATCACAGGAGACTCCCTATTGTTGTTTAGAAAAGCGTATTTCAAACCTGAAGGAAGGGGTTTGAGCACAATGGGGTGTTTTGGTGGCTCTTGAGTTTCATCTAGAGGGAAAGGATCTCGCTGTTCTTTTTCATCTTGGATGAACTCCTAGGTGTCTTCTTTGAGATGTTTGTCGAAAGCTTCTAGGAGAGAAGCTGCCATAATCTCCTCCATTGGATCTTGCTCAGGACTCAACTCTGTCTTAACTTGTAATGAGCGAGTGATGGGAATAGATAGGTTTATGCTTTTCTCGAGACTCAAATTTATACTCCCCTTTCTTCCTTCATGTAGAAGCCTCTCTATTGGATGCCCTATTGAAAGATCGAACTCCTAAATATCAAAAACATAAAAACTAAGATACACCTTGGTTTCGTCTACTTTGATAGGGATGAGGTGAAAAATTCCTTCACTAGGAAGGATTTGCCCTGAGAGACTTTTTAAGAGTTTGGTTGTTGGAGTTAAGTGCATATTTTTAGAAAGGGTATGTGCAAAATATTTAGACATAAGATTTATTCCTACAAATGGATTATAAAAAGCATCAAAGGAGGTTTTACAAATCTGACAATGTATGGAGGTAAAGGGAGAATCTAAATGAACAATTTTAGGAGAAAGCTTGGGTTCTCCCAACCACTCGTTGCTTACAATTGTTGTCAACTCCTTCACAGTCTTTTTAAGAAACTTCTCTTCAGTTGGGTTAGGAAGATGCTGGTTAGGTGTTGATGGTGCTGAAGATTTCCTTATTGCATAATAATTCAAGGTGTTTCCAAAATCGGAGAAGAGCTCGTCCTCGAATTCAAACATATTTTCTAAAGGCGGAATTTCTTCCTTCTTTGGTGGTTAAAGAACTTGGAGGGCAGTTGAGGCTTCAAGTGGAGTAACTAAATGCTTAGGCTCAACTATCATAGGTTCTTCCTCATGAGTTTTCTCAACTACGTCTTCTGGTCCATCATTATGAACGCTGGTGTAGGGGGTGTTATCTAGGATTTTTCTCCCTTCACTAGCAGAACAATGTAAAAAGGCACCTCCAGAAGCTATGTCAAGAAACTATGTGGTCTCCCCACTTAGACCCATATAAAAGTGTTGTAAAAGCATAGGGGTCTTGAATGGGAAGATTAGGCCCAGAATTGACTAGGTCACTAAAACGCGCCCATGTCGCACCAAGAGATTCTTTTTCTTTCTGTTTAAAAGATAGAACCTCTATTCGAAGTCTAACCAGTCCAGAGATGGGAAAGAAAGATAAGCAAAATCTAGAACATAAAGCTTCTCAATCTCCTTATACACTCCCTACGGTTCGGGTATACCAATGTTTAGTTGTTCCCATCAAAGAGAACAGAAATAGCTTCCAAAAACTTTCATGTGACATACCTGCGATTTGCAAGAATGCACAAGTTTGCTCAAACTCTCGTAGGTGAGTATATGGGTTTTCATCACCTTCTCCTGAGAATGATTGTTCCTAGGCCAAATTTATTAAACACGGACGCAACTCATAGCCAGGTGTAAGGATAGGTTTTTGTTGGCATTTCTTAGCGTCACCACTAGGATTGGTGTTTCCTAGCAATGGCACCAAAAATGTCATGATGATATTTCTGAACGCATACAAAAATATTCCACAAGCGCATAGACATATCATTGTAGCATTTCACCTAGAAGTATTCGGGTATCATTCATTTATATTTTCCCAAAGGAAGGCATGGTGTAAAAGTCTCTAGTAGGGACTTGGTCAAGATAACATGACTATATAATAGACCAAAGTTCATAATAGGGGTAAGCCAGGATAAATATTGGATAATGTGATACACACACTCGAGCCAATCTCAAGGATAAAGATAAAAGAAATAATAAAGAATAAAAGAATAAATCTAGACTGGAGCAGGCTTATCTTATATAGCTATGCTAAGCAGATAGTCAAAGAAATACATGAGTTTCTAAGGTTAGAGATTCTAAGTTAAGATAGCTTTGGTCATTATAAACTTACTTCGAGCACCGGAGCGCACCTGATCCACCAGGCGATACTGGCCATTAGCTCTACGTTGAACCCGAACGTGGGGGATTACGAGGGATGAACAGGGCTGTCACCTCCTGCCGCCTACCGCTCAACTATGGGGAATGAGGCAAATGAAGGTAGTCTCTAGCCTAGACACATGTCTATGCTATCGACTACTACTCTAGCATTGGCCAGGAACATCTGTCTTTATCAGGAGTCCTCTACTAGAGCATCTGTCACGGGGACGGACAATAAACCCACAAGAAAACAATGTAAGTTTCTCAAATGATTCTCTTGATCATTCAATGTGTATGAAACCTTACCAAAGGCATTTGAAATTTTTGCCTTCTTTTCATATCCTACCACTAATGGCTTTGAGTGGAGTTTTGGGTAGGTATGAAAGTAGGGCATACTTGCATCACATATTTTGCTAAGTCAAGGACCGGACCTTAAGGAGATGTAAGTCATACACTTTGATCAAGACATGCAAGTTTATGGAATTTTTATAAAGTCCTAATTCTAAATATTTTTGGTACTCCTTTGGACCATGAATCTCTTACTTTTTGGATGAATGCCTTTATTCGAAAGTATGGGCTATCTTTATTTCTTTATTTCTTTCTCTTTTCTTCTCTTCATGCTCTTTGGCATGTATTTTTTTCTCTCATGCCTTTTGGTATGGATATTTTTTATTTTATTTTCTTTCTCTTTTTTTAAGCATAGCCCATACTATTCTTTTTGGCATATGAATATTTTTGAGAGAGAGACACATGATAAATGAATGGAGTAATTATTTGGTGGACCAAAAAAGGATGTTTTTGTGTAACTCTCAGTGTAAGAGTTAGCAGTTTTATTTATGGGTGTACGTGTGTCTTGATTATGGGCGCATGACAAGAATCTCAACATGGGTCACAACAATTTGACAAAGCTCAATGTAATAACAAGTAGCATATGACTAAGGTTTTAAATTTGAATATCATGTCATATGACCTTGTGATGAGGACATTGTCACGCTGGACACACCGACGCTTTGGTCTTCCCTAAGTTACAATTCGTCCCCAACTCAGCTACCAAGTCACCCTTGGATTCAGCAAACACGTCGTCACTGTTTCGGTCATAACTTTCTCATACGACATCGAAACAGGGTGTTCTTGGATGCGTTGGAAAGGGGACGATGATGCCGTCGTTTTGGATCTAGTCCCAGCTCTAGAAGGTCCGTGGATCATTCTGTGTGACCATGGCAAGGTGCTGCGTCACCTATTTGGGCCAACTTGGCCATGTATCGTGTTGGGCCTTAAGCCCAAGTTGTGGGCACCCAACCCCTGGCCGCCCCCAACCCTAGGTCGAGTCTTAGACTATAAACACAACCGCTGCCACTGCTAGACAATTGGGTTTTGTTTAGAGTTTAGTTGTCCATCGAGAAACTGAATCGTTTATTATAATTGTGGTGACAAATCCTTTTACAGTGATATAGGACCCCTGTTCTTGATCTCCTCCACTGTGTCGATTAGTCCTTTGGAACTGAGTTCTCGAACCCTCTATTGACATTCGTGTCATTCATATTTGTAATTTCAGATTGCGTGTTTTACCTTCTTGCTTGTGCTCTTCGATTCGCTTGCAGGAAAAGCCTTCTTGGCGAGGTCAATCAAGTTGTACTTGGTTGATAACCAATGGAGCAGTGGTGTAATGGTTGCAGGGTTCGAATTATGTCTAATTTGAAGCCAGATTGCCAACATCAAGATCTCCACAAATCGAACTTACCAGCTACCTCTCGGAAGATCGGGCCTGTACTCATCAATTGGTATCAAAGCTTTCAGGTGTACCGCGAGGTATATTCTCGTTTGCCTTAGATTTATATTTGTTCATTACCTAGAGTCCACAAAAATCCCAAAAATATTTCAATTTCCACTGTCCTATCACCCTTGTGCCTTTGCAATTTCGTTTCAGATTCGCGTTGTTGAGTTTGTGTCTGTGGTCGAGTCTTGTTGCTGGTTTAGGATTGTGTTCGTGGTCATAGTTCAATCGCCCGTTGTTATGATTTTTGTTTTCCGCCACTATCCCATCCACCATTCCCAAACAACAAGTCAAAGCCACCACATTACTCGACTTGCCCCGCTAGCCGCCTTGTGTAACTTCTCGCCGCCGCGCAAACCCTAGATAGGTTGCCAGCCGCTCTTATTTTGCCTGCATCGCAGCCATCCTTACATCATCAGTCGAATACGTACTGCTGTTAGTCACAGGGATGATCTTGTGATCGTTATTGGAGTTTAGGGACATTTTGCCCTAACTGTCGCTGCCGTGTTGTGCCTTCCGGAAAACATAACTTGAGATACCTTCGGTAAAACAGGCATAACTTTTCGTTCGTTTATCAGAAAAATCTGAAATTTTTACAGCAACTTCTTGACACCATTTGGAGCTGACCCAAACTGGGCTTTGGTTTCATCAAAATTGCCAAAAAAATTCGGGAAAATAAAGAAAAAAATTGTCAAAGTTTTTGCACGCTTTTCAGAGAACGTGATGTATTTCTATAGACCACATCCCACCTCAGTTGTAGGTGCCAATTTTTGTGGTTGCATCTTTTTTATCCTTGTTCAGAGAAAAATATAAAAAAATAGTGAAAAAATAAAAAAGTTTGATTCCTACTAGTGCCTTTTGGAAAATTCCGGGAAAAATTCAGGAAAAAGGAAAAATCCGGGTTATTTGCTTGTTCTGTGAGTTCTTTCCATCGTCCTTTGTTTTCAACTTGTTGCGCTACATCTCGACACGTCATAGCCAGCACCTGTGATTTGTACTTTGGATCCAGATTGAACAATCGCTAATTTGCATTTGTTAATTGTTAATCCTTACTGTCATATTGTGTGCCTATCCATAGCTTCACATATTCTTCTGTCAGCACAGGTTCATCTTGTAACTGTTACCCACGTTTAACAACAGATTACTTCATCACTTTGGTTTTGGTCCATTTGGCGTTGGTAAGAATACAGGCAAGACGGTGGTAAGCCGCTTGTGATTTTGCATTCCACTTTCACCACCACCACCACTTGTTTCCTTTTAGTTGATAGGGATAATACTTTGGTGTTGTCTTTTTCTATCTTCTAACCATGGCAGGATCTTCGACGGACTTCAATGAGTGTGTGTCAAAGGATGAGCTTACAATGTTCATGACTGAACAACGTAATCTTATGACCGAGCTGACGCGCAATGTAAACAATCTGGTCACCGCATTGAACAGCTTGAGCAACGCCCTCCACCTCATTGTGATGATGATGAAGATGCGGATGCTTTTGGTGATGAAGATGCGAATGCTGACGGTGATGCCCGTCGCCGCCTCAACTTCAACCGTCGCGGTATGGGAGGTAATAATCATGGTAATAATGATCCTTTTGCTAAAATTTAATTTAGCCTTCCTCCTTTTGCTGGTAATGTTGATCCAGAGGCATATTTAGATTGGGAGCTTGCTGTTCAACAAAAATTTGATTCTCATAATGTGCCCGCTGAGCATAGAGTTAGACTTGCTACTAGTGAGTTTACTAATTTTGCTTTGTTCTGGTGGAGTGATCTTTGCAATGCTAATAATGCTGCTGCGGTGCCTCAAACTTGGAATGCTTTAAAGCAACGTATGAAATCTCGTTTTGTTCCTCCTTATTACCAATGTGATTTATGTTTGAAACTACAAACTTTAAAACAAGGTGATAAAGGAGTAGAAGCATACTATCAAGAATTGCTTATTGGGTTAGCCCGTTGTGGTATAAATGAAGATGATAATGATGCTAGTGCTAGATTTTTTGGTGGTTTAAACCATGATATACAGAACATACTTGATTACAAAGAATGGTGCAATTTTTCCCAATTGTATCATCTTGCTATTAAGGCAGAACATGAAGTACAGGGCCACAAACAACACCAGCCTTTCAGGTCTAAAAATGGGAGGAATTTTCAGCAGCGTTCTGAGCCAGAGACGCCCAAGCTTCCTATTGTATCACAGCCATCTACACCTCCATTTTCTTCTAGGGTAAGTAAATTGTCTAATGTGCAGAAGAAAGGTGCCACTCCGGGTGCTTCTACTAGCTCCTCCTCGTCCAGGTCTAAAATCATTTGCCACCGATGCAAAGGCATGGGACATGTCATGAAGGATTGCCCCAGTCGTCCCGCTTTCATTGCTACCGAGGATGGATATGTAAGTGCTAGTGATGTTGAAGATGATTTAGCCCTTGCTGCTAACATTGATGCAGATTCCACCGAGGGCGATCAAGACAAGGAGGCCATCATCATTGACTCCGTGGCTGCTGCCGCAGACTACCCTAGCCTTCTTGTGCAGCATGTGGGACATGAAGAAGAGATGACGATCCAACGTCACAATTTGTTCCACATGTATTTCATTGTGCAGGGTTGTCGTGTTCTCACTATTATTGATAGCGGGAGTTGCAATAACTTGGTGAGTTCAGATTTGGTGGAGAAGCTTGGCTTGAACACACGACAACATTCGTATCCATATAAACTTCAATGGTTCAATAATAGTGGTAAGACTAAGGTAACTAAATCAGCACGCATTAGCTTTTTCACATGCTCTTATCATGATACTGTTGATTTTGATGTTGTCCCTATGCAAGCTTGTTCCATTTTGTTAGGTCACCCATGGGAATTTGATAATGATGCTTTACACCATGGTAGAACTAATACATACACTATCATACATAAGGATAAGAAAATTACATTGCTACCTTTGTCTCCTACGGATATTATTAAACATGCTAATGAGATTAAAAATAAACCTCCAACTGACATTGCTAAAAATAATGGGATTAAGTTAAAAGGAGGTGTTTTTCTTGCTACAACTTCTGCTACTACTGAGTTATGTGATAATCCTGATGCACCATGTTATACTATGTTTTCTCAACCTATTATGTCTGGTGCAATGCCTGCTGTCACTAACCTTTTGCAGGAGTTCGCTGATGATGGGATGAAGTCGAGGACGACTCCAATTCTAGGAGGGGATGATGAGGACATCGCCAAGATGGAGTCAAGGACAACTCTAATTCAAGAAGGGGAGGATGATGAGGACATCACCACGCTGGACACACCGACGCTATGGTCTTCCCCAAGTTACAATTTGTCCCTAACTCAACTGCCACGTCACCCTCGGATTCAGCAGACACGTCATCACTGTTTCGGTCATAACTTTCTCATACGACATCGAAACGGGGCGTTCTTGGATGCGTTGGAAAGGGGACGACGACGCCGTCGTTTTGGATGGGTTGTCGTGTTCTCACTATTATTGATAGCGAGAGTTGCAATAACTTGGTGAGTTTAGATTTGGTGGAGAAGCTTGGCTTGAACACACGACAACATTCGTATCCATATAAACTTGAATGGTTCAATAATAGTGGTAAGACTAAGGTAACTAAATCAGCACGCATTAGCTTTTTCACAGGCTCTTATCATGATACTGCTGATTTTGATGTTGTCCCTATGCAAGCTTGTTCCATTTTGTTAGGTCGCCCATGGGAATTTGATAATGATGCTTTACACCATGGTAGAACTAATACATACACTATCATACATAAGGACAAGAAAATTACATTGCTACCTTTGTCTACTATGGATATTATTAAACATGCTAATGAGATTAAAAATAAACCTCCAACTGACATTGCTAAAAATAATGGGATTAAGTTAAAAGGAGGTGTTTTCTTGCTACAACTTCTGCTACTACTGAGTTATGTGATAATCCTGATGTACCATGTTATACTATGTTTTCTCAACCTATTATGTCTGGTGCATTACCTGATGTCACTAACCTTTTGCTGGAGTTCGCTGATGATGGGATGAAGTCGAGGACGACTCCAATTCTAGGAGGGGATGATGAGGACATCGCCAAGATGGAGTCAAGGACAACTCCAATTCAAGAAGGGGAAGATGATGAGGACATCGCCATGCTAGACACACCGACGCTATGGTCTTCCCCAAGTTACAATTCGTCCCTAACTCAGCTGCCACGTCACCCTCGGATTCAGCAGACACGTCATCACTATTTTGGTCATAACTTTCTCATACGACATCGAAACAGGGCGTTCTTAGATGCGTTGGAAAGGGGACGACGACGCCGTCATTTTGGATCTAATCCCAGCTCCAGAAGGTCCGTGGATCATTCTGTGTGACCACGGCAAGGTGCTGCATCACCTATTTAGGCCAACTTGGCCATGTATCGTGTCGGGCCTTAAGCCCAAGTTGTGGGCGCCCAACCCCTGGCCGCCACGAACCCTAGGTCGAGTCTTAGATTATAAACATAGCCACCACTGCTGCTAGACAATTGAGTTTTGTTTAGAGTTTAGTTTTCCATCGAGAAACTGAATCATTCATTGTAACTGTGGTGACAAATCCTTTTACAGTGATCCAGGGCCTCTGTTCTTGATCTCCTCCACTATGTCGATTAGTCCTTTGGAACTAAGTTCTCGAACCCTCTATTGATATTCGTGTCATTCATATTTGTAATTTTAGATTGCGTGTTTTACCTTCTTGCTTGTGCTCTTCGATTTGCTTGCAGGAAAAGACTTCTTGGCTAGGTCAATCAAATTGTGCTTGGTTGATAACCAACAGAGCAGTGGTGTAACGGTTGCAGGGTTCGAATCATGTCTAATTTAAAGCCGGATCGCCAACATCAA
Source organism: Saccharum hybrid cultivar R570 (assembly GCA_038087645.1). NCBI lineage: Eukaryota > Viridiplantae > Streptophyta > Magnoliopsida > Poales > Poaceae > Saccharum > Saccharum hybrid cultivar. The sequence goes on from JAQSUU010000751.1 coordinate 2,914,865, forward strand.
GATCTCCACAAATCGAACTTACCAGCTACCTCTCGGAAGATCGGGCCTGTACTCATCACCTTGGTAGGTATTCATAATCATTGAGGAACTTGAAATTTTAGCATTTTTGAAAGTGAAATCTCTGGATGTTAAGTCTCTCTTAGAACAAAGTCATAGGGAATTCTAGTTTTACCATATCATAACTCATAACAAATTAGAAAAGGAGCATGCATTTGCAACCCACAAGTTTTCAAGTTTTTACGATGAGACTTTTTTAACCAACAAACTTAAATTTTGGGGAATACTAAGTTCTAACCTAGGCACAGATGAATTATAGACAATGCAACTATTCATCATTTCAACTTAGGAGAAACTAAACATTCCTTAAACACATATGAGAGTGGAATTCATATTTTTGGTATTTTTGCCATATTTCATTTTTTGGTATTTTTATTTTTTAGATTTTTTCAAATGCTAATAAATAATAAATGCAGAAAATAAATATGGAAATTAAAAATACGAGAAGATACAAGGTACCTCTGTTGGGTCCTCCCCCAAGCTAGCTTGAGGCCAGTTCCTTTGTGAAGACTCCGAAGAAGGTATATTATTTTTATTTATGTATTTTTATTTGATTTTGAACTTAGCCATGTCTATACTCAGTAGTTGGTTTGTTCAATGATCAAATTTAAACATTACATTTACATTTGATCAAGGTAGACTAATCAACCTAAGCACCATGCTAAAATTGAACAGACTAAGCATGATCGCGCAAGAACCATGCCCAAACCAAAACGTACTTTGTATAAAACATGGAAGAGAAGACCAAAAATTAATTCTATAGTAAAGGAAGGTAAACTTAAACTTTTGATTGTAGCATAGTTTATAGTTTTGTTTATATAAGAATTTTAAGCAAAGAATAAAAGATAACTACCAATTTACCTTCGACATGGGCTCACTATTTAAAGTCCAATGAGCAGGATTCTTCTCCTTCATTCCTTGATTGATTATGGAACATTTGTGCCTAGAGAAGTGGGTGTGGATGCTGATCCTTTTATCTACCATACCTGTCGGGTACCAATTTTAGGGTACCCAAAGAAGGGGAACTAACGGTCCCAAACGATCAAAATCGAACGGACGATCAGAGGATGTGACCGTGGCTTCGCCCGACCCCTTGTGCTTGGGCCCAGCCACGCCCGACCCCTAGGGGAAAACTTCGCCTCATCCGACCCTAGGGGGCCACGGGGACCATCTCGCCTGACCCCTCAGGAGCGGAACCTTTCTGCCCGACCCAAGGGCCACGGGGTCGGCCTCGGGTGCGGGCTCCTACGAGGGCCCCCGCCGCCCCCAACTGCCACGAACATGGGTGGTGGGCCCTAGACCATGCCCCTAGCACTAGAGGGGGGCGGGAGCACCTCAACATGACCAACGATAGCCACAGGCTATACCTTGGCACCCATGTCTAAAACAGAGCCAGGTGTACTGGCATTGTGTGGCTCGATCCTCGTGCGACTCCAAACGAGGAGATCGGTTGGCCGTATCACATGACAGGGAGGGACCAGGCGACACGGTCGAGCGGCGGCGCCTGTAACACCCCAGGTGTTTGACTTGCATCTGTGCATCATATGAGCATGACATGAACATGTGCACCATCATTTCATGTGCATTGTCATTGGAAACATAGCATTGAAACATCTGCAACATTCATGTTGAGTGCATGTGCTATACATACATGTGTTGTTTGCAAGTGATGCTATGTGTGTACTAGACTTGTAGTAGTGTGATGTGTGACACCACACCTTGAAACATGATCATGCAACACATGTCACATGCTTCATTAACCCATGCAACACAATGTTTCAATAATTTTCTTAGTGTTGTTTCAATGCACCTTGAGGTGACTTTTGCTCATATGCGATGCTAATTGTGTGACTTGTGGCTTGAAAACGTCTTTGACATGTTAAGGGAGCAAAATAAGCTAGGGTCTATATTCATGTTTTGGCCAAAATCCAATTTTGACTAGGTTTAACCCCAATTTGACCATAGCACTGATCTGCTTTGACTAATTTAAAAGTAGTACCTAGAGATCTTGCATGGTTGTGCAACCTTTAACAAAGTTGTAGCAAACTTGATAAGGAACAAAAGTTGTAATATGAACATCTCATGAAAATGCCTAGAACCTACGCAAATAGGGCCCACAAGTCAGTTAGAAGGCTGCCCAACACTTAGAATTATTCTAAGTCTGAAATGTGACATTGCAGTTTCATGGTGGCCTACTTTGGGAGCTTGTAGTTTGAAAACCAGACCAAACCAGCTCTAACCCATATTGACAATTTTGTAGCACTCACTTATATCTACAATATTGTCAACAACATCATCACCTAGTTCTCAAGGGTTTAGGAGATAGAGTGCTTTGAAAATCGGGTTTCAGTTGGGGGGTTAACTGAATCTCAGTTTCAGTTTTCATGTGCCTCACTTTAGTGCACTATATCTCACTAACCAAGCCGAGTTAGCTCATGATCCTATTGACAAACTTGGAGATCTCACTTAGAACTACAGTTTTGTCTTTAACACTTTGGTCCAGTTCGAACTCGTTTGCGAGATCTTGAGCTCCAAACTGGGCCTATCAGTCGCTCTGATCGGGTTCCATTTCAGAAGTGCAGATAGCGTCGCTGTCGTGGCGACCGAGCTCAGAGCAGCGCTGCCGCGTGGCACTCGTGCTCTACCGGTATCTCCACGTCACGAGCGCATGCGCACTGTGAAGGCCGAGTTGCCCCCTCACCCTCACTCTACCTCGCCATTTTCTCCCCCTCCCTGTCGCCTTCACCACATGAGAGCGGAAGCCGAGTGCAGCGACCGCCGTCGCCACCGTAAATCCACCACAGCCGAGCACCATCACCCGATTCCTCGTAGCCACAGACGCACCGTGAGCTCCTCTACATCATTGACCACACCACGTGACCGTTTGACCTCAGGTAGATCTCGCCGAGCTTGCGACTCCACCGCGGCCGCCATTGTCACCGTCAAGCCAAGCTTGCATGTGGTTGCGCCCTCTGAGCCATAACCGCCCTTCTCCCCATCGCTCTGCGTCTGCCCTTGGTCGCTGAAGCTCATGGGGAAAGCCATTTGGGTCGAGTCGTAGCTTCCTCGCCGGAGACGGCAAAGCGTGGCTATGGAGCCGCAATTACCACCGGCGTCCTCTTTTCCCACGGCAATAGGGTGTGTTTTCTAGTCGAGGCACTGCGCACGGTCGAGGTGAGCATGTTGGCGCCACCGACCTCACCGGAATCGCCACCGCCGGCAAGCTACCGTCGCCGTCTCCTCCCTCCCCTGTCGGGTGTCTCTGGCATGCGGGTCCCGCTGTCAACGCAGGAGGGTGGGAGATGGCCGTGGGCCGCGCGTGGCTTAGGCAGGCTGAGCCGCGTTGCTGGGCCGCGCTGGCGCATGTGCGGGTGTGCGCGTCGCGGGCCATAGGGGCTGTGGGCCAGCCGGTTTAGTTAGGTTTCGTTTATTTGATTTATTTCAAATATTGGATTTGTACTCCAACTTTGTAAATTCATATCTCATGTTCTAGAGGTTTAAATGGGGTGCTTTAAATTTTGGTGTGCTCTAAATGATGTCTAGTTTATTTAGAAAATATAATATGGGGATGCTAGTTAATAATTTCTGAGGTTTGTAATTAATCTTGGGATGCACTTTAATTAAAAATGTGTTTTAGTAATTTTGTATCTCTTTGTGTATTAATTCAATTGGCATGAAATTTTTGTGAGATGCTAGTCATGGTATAATGATGCTCTAGTTAAATTTTTAGCCTTGTTGGAGTTTATTTTCTCCAATTATGAAATTCCTTTGTTATAGGCTTTATTAGCACTTATCTTTTTGTTATTTTGGTATATCCTAATCTACTTGTCAAATTGAGGTGAAATTTTTATGGTAGCCTCTTGTTAGCATGTAATTGCCTCTCTAATTTTATTAGAATTTTCTAGTTATATTTTATATGTGATGCCATTTATGCTGATGTACTCTAAATAAATAGAAAAGAGGGATTTGATAAATGTTTATGCTAGTGCCATGACTTGATTTGGTGTTACTTAAATATGATCTAACTGTTAGTTATGTTGGGTAGGTCATTTGTGATGTTCCCAACATCACTTAATATTTAATTGTACAAATCTATCTTTTCTGGACAGATTTGGTGGTTAAGTAAGTTAGGCTATGTTAATGAGGTTTTCATGCTTGGTGATCTATAGCAAAGTTGTTTAGGATTTCATGAACTAGTTGCTGGTAAATTTTGGTAGCATTTGGACTTATAGTTTAGAAATGAAAGCTGTTCCAAGCTGGGTTCAGTTTTAGAAGTGCTCTCTGTCTTTCAGAACAGATTCTGTACATGTGCTATTTTGACCTGGTAAATGATGAAATCATGCTTAGATGTTTATAATTGAAATATATACAATTTCATAAGATTTCTAGAATGTCCTCTTGCAAGTCATTTGGATTGGTAGAACTCCAGTTGTGAGTTTTCTTGGCTACTGTTGATAATATGTTGTAAATACTAAATTTCTAGAATCTTGTTATGTGCATGTTTAGTCTTAACTTTGTGATACTTAGTGGTTTCTTAGAGATGTTTAAACATGTTAATTCCAGAGAGGAAATTTGCACCTAAGCTTGAAGTGATTTGAATAGAGCACCACATGACTTGGTTTTGTGCTTACGATGTTGCTATGTCATTACATCCATCTTCACATCATTCATGCATGTTCATAAATCATCATGTCATCCTTGGTGCATACATGAAACTCATTGGATGCATATACATGCAATAGGTGTGCCGAGAATCGTGTCTCGAGCGAAGTCTCGCTGGGCGTGGAACCCAAAGTTGGAGTCCGTTCGGGGGCCGGAGGTCCAGTCCGACGAAGCCGGAGAAGACGTGGAAACCGTTCTTGAAGCCGAACCTTGATCTATCTTCTTTCGGTTAAGGCAAGCCCCAGAGCATTATAAGCCTCCTACTTTCAAAGCAATTATCTGTATATACATGTTATATGTATTGTTGCATTACGTGATAGGAGTTGGTTGGAAACCCTTGCTGCATTGATAACACTCCTTGTCCAGCAATTCGAACCTTGAATCATATGTAGACAGGATCCTATCTATGCTTAGCCCTGCTAAATTAGACCGGTAGAAGTTAGGTGATTTCCTGTTACCTGCGAGATATAGGGCTTATCAGGTCATGGTTGGCTATATTTGCTATCGTGGAAATGAACCATGTGTTAATGAAATGAAATGAGACCGGGCGGGATGACGATAGTGAAGCAGCAAGGCATGGAGGTCTTGGGTGTGGATCTATCCCCATCTATGTTGATTAAGGATCGAGACCTGGTGCCTTCTATGTCATTTTGAACGCATGCCTGACATTTAGTTGGCCGGCCTGAGGTTGCCGACCGCGAAGCCTAGTAGCTCAACTCCGGCTGCGAAGTCGAAAAGTGAAAGTCGCCTCGGAAGGGAGCCGGAGGGTCCAAGGGCAGGTGAGTTAAAAGTCCTGAGCATCCTAGCCAGTGGTATCCCTGAGAACGCGGCACTGTTTGGGCCCACCCTGAGTTGTACCAAAGGTTATCTACGGCTGCCTTTAGTGGGGTTTGCCGGGTGAGTGTCAGGAATACCCCCTCAGCTGAGTTGGAATCTATTCGAGTCGCTGTCTCTCCCGGATAGTGAGAAACTTGACTGGTTATCTCCAGCGTAGATACACTAATTATAAATAATGGTTCAGAATTGATGATAATGATGATGATGACCTTATTATACCTGCTATGGTTAATATTGTTTGATCCTAAAAAAGTGAGTGCTTTAGTACAGGTGCTAATCTAGTTATCAGGTTAATGATGATCAACTTGATACTTAATCATATAATGGTTACTTATCTGTATTAAGCTTTTCTACAATTGAGTCAAGCTAGCCCACTTTATAAAGCCTTGCATACTCCTTGGTGTCACCTTTGTTTCTGGTTTTTATCGGGTAAGTCTAGCTAAGTACCTTCTCATATTCAGGGTTTATTCCCACCTGTTGCAGGTAGCAGATTCATACTTGTTGCTGCAAGTATTGTCTTCGCCATGTGGGTGTGAAGACTAGACCCTATGGGCATGGTCTCTATAGTATCTCTTCTGGTATGCTTTTGCAGGATGTGACTATGTACTGGTAGTATTTGAATTTAAATGACTTCAGAAATTATGTTGATTCCGCTAAATTATTTGTACTCTGATGTATGAGATTACTTTTGAACTGTTGTAACAAGTGTTGTGTTATGTTGAATCACTACAATCTTGGTTGCTCTCGGTTTGGTTTGAAATCCCTCGAGATTTCGTGGACTACCGGAGTTATATGGGCTCAAGTTTGAGAATTTGATCGTTTCGGCGATTGTTTTTGAACTTGTGCTCTTATAATTTGGACGGTTCCGTTATAGCTGGTATCGGAGCAAGATTCAACTGTAAACACATCATTTGTGTATTTAAACAAAAGCTTTTGTGAAAAATCGTAATTCTAATCTAAAGAGTGCTAGTGGTCATATCCTTTATGCCTAAAAAGGGACTATTAGGTGGCTTACGAAGGTACTAACTTGGGGGTTCTTGCTTGTTTCTGTTTTCGTTGTCCATACGGCGTGCTATTGTATGGATGCCATCCGCTTGGGTGGTAATGTATGGATCAAAATACCTCTACGCCTTGGTAAGTGGGAGTTGTGAGAGCATGACCGTCCAACCGTCGGTCTAGGGGAGAGTAGTTGTGGTTACTAGCATACTTACATGTTCAATCATGTATCTATGAGGGTACTTAATTGTGGGTATATATGTCGGGTAGCTTTGATACTGAAGTATATACATCGGGGGACGTATGTATGGAAAGTATTTAGTTTACTGCTTTCTTGTGTGTTATATTGGGAATTGTTGGGCTGAAATGCAATTTTTTGCAGGTACACTAACAACATTTCCTGTAGAGCGACTAGTTATCATTATTGAGAGAACGTGTGTATGCCACTGAACTATACGCTAGAAATTTCAAATTCTTCATAGGTTTGTGAGGACGTACGGTTCGTGCATGCACCATGTTCGCATCATACATTGCATTCTGTATTACTCCCTCCCTTATAAATTGCTTATTCCGTTCTTTAAAAATTTCTTTCCTCCAAATAGTTGTCCCATAAATAGTTGCATTTCTTTCGTGAAGAATTGTGGTAGTCAACCAACCTAGTGGAGTGGTCAGTAGTGTCAGCCTTGAAGCCCAATTCATACCTAGCCCGTGAAGGAAAGCAAGACACAATTTCAAGATGTATCTCCTCGAGTTGGGATGTGTTTTGATCTGCAATTCGCCTCTCCATTGCTTCTACCCTTGTATCCATCCTTGTTTGCTACCCCCTCTTTGGATGATACTGTTTCTACACGCCTAATTCCTGACACGTGAGGATTCCTCATGGGTGTGTGTTCGGTAATGGTTTTGCGATTAGTACTCCATGGTGCCGCGATGAAACCGGGAGCCTCCTATGGCGCGCGACACAAGGTTGTGCTGCTCGGCACGCGCAGGTATCAAGGATTGCTAGTCATGATCCATTATGGAGCTACACCAATGTGTTATCTTCTCGTGAACTTTTTCCTTGGATATTGTTCCCTATCTTGTCAGAAGATCAGTACCTCAAACCAAGAGATTTCCTTCTTTTGAGATTGGATTTTGGATAGTTGGTTACAACCTCTTCATCATTGCCTATATAATTCATCAGTAGCCTTCCGACGTCATCAATGTTTACTAGTTTCACCTACTTGCAGATGTCTCGTCAACTTCGCTCTAGCAGTCGGAGTCATGGCAATACAGAACCGCCATCGTCTCCTCCGCACCCTACCTTTGCTGAGTTGCTGCAAATGCTTGCCGAAAGTCAGCGAGCCTTGGATGAGAGTGTCAGAAACCATGTCCATCAGGAACCTGAGCCTGCCCAGTACAACAACTATAAGGATTTCTTGGATACTAAGCCTCCTATTTTTCGAGAAGTAGAAGAACCACTTCAAGCAGATGAATGGTTGAACACTATCGAATAGAAGTTCCGTGTGCTCAAGGTGGCAGATAATATGAAAACAGAATATGCTTTGCAACAGTTTCAAGGACCTGTAGGTGTTTGGTGGTGTCACCATCGGAATACCCTACCTGAGAATATGGAAGTAGTTTGGGATCAGTTCAAGAAAGCATTTCGGGGACATTACGTTCCTGCTAGCCTCATGGCAATCAAGCACACCGAGTTTATGAAGCTCACCCAAGGAGACAAAAGCGTAACAGAATACCTACATGCTTTCATCAGCTTATCAAGATATGCTCCGGAATTTGTTAATACGGAGGTTAAGAAGATCACAAGTTTTAAAAGAGGGCTGTGTCCCAAATTGATGAAGGCCATGTGCAATAGCAAGTGTGTGACTTTCAACGAGTTTGTCAGTGATACTATCCTTCAAGAGAACTGTAATGTTGTGTATGCTGCTTCTAAGAGCCACGAGAAATCTCATGAATCTAATGCACCTACGGCCAATACTCTTGTGGTGATTACACCTCAGTATTATTCGCCTGACATATCTATCAGATATCACCCATATCAGAAATAGGATTCAGTCAATAGGAGCAGCATTAAGAAAGGAAAGCCTAAGGCACCGCCAAGTAACCGACCATGTTGGAATTGCAAGATGTCAGGTCATTGGGCCAAAGATTGTCCTCTCCAGATTGGGCCTAGATGTAATCTTAGGTATGAAGTGGATGAGTGGAAACGGTGTTCTGATCGATACCTCTACGAGAGTGGTTATGTTGAGGGATCCAAAAGATCAACAAGCTTTTCTAGTGCAACTTCCTAGAGACGTTAGTCCTCATACTACAATTAACGCTATAATAGCAAAAGCAAAAGAGATTGCAGAAGTTCCGGTAGTGTGTGAATTTCTAGATGTTTTTCCCGATGAATTGCCAGGATTACCTCCAAATCGTGATGTAGAGTTTAAGATTGAGTTAATTCCAGGTACCGCACCAATTTCCAAAAGACCGTATAGAATGCCGCCAAATGAGTTAGCTGAACTCAAGACCCAACTTAGTGAACTTTTACAGAAAGGGCTGATCCATCCTAGTTCTTCTCCGTGGGGTTGCCCTGCTATCTTTGTGAAAAAGGACCAGTCTCTGCGTATGTGTATAGACTATCGACCACTTAACGCGGGTCACTATCAAGAACAAGTATCCGTTGCCTCGTATTGATATCTTGTTTGATCAGTTATCTAAAGCAAAGGTATTTTCGAAGATTGATCTAAGATCTAGTTATCACCAAATTAAAATCCATCCTGAAGACATATCAAAGACAGCTTTCTCTACCAGATATGGGTTATATGAATATCTTGTCATGTCTTTTGGTCTGACCAATGCTCCTGCACATTTCATGTACCTGATGAATTTAGTATTCATGCGAGAGCTGGACAAATTTGTGGTGATATTCAATGATGATATTCTCATCTATTATGAAAATGAAGAAGAACATACCGAGCATCTGAGAATTGTTTTATCCAGATTACGTGAACATAAGCTTTACGCTAAGTTCAACAAATGTGAATTCTGGTTACAGAAGGTACCTTTCCTTGGTCATGTATTGTCTGGTGAGGGAATTTCAGTAGACCCGACTAAGGTACAGGAAGTTTTGGATTGGAAGGCACCAACTACAGTCCATGAAGTTCAGAGTTTTCTTAGATTGGCTGGCTACTATCGTCGTTTTATTCCGGATTTCTCTAAGATAGCTAAGCCTATGACTCGACTACTTGAGAAGGATAGGAAGTTTGATTGGACTCCGGAGTGTGAGCAAGCTTTCCACACTCTACAGACTTTGTTGACATCAGCTCCTGTATTAGCGCAACCTAACATTGAGAAACCGTTTGATGTGTATTGTGATGCATCGGGTACTGGTTTAGGTGGCGTACTTATGCAAGAAGGCCGAGTTATTGCGTATGCTTCACGTCAGTTAAGAAAACATGAAGTTAACTATCTGACTCATGACTTAGAGTTAGCTGCTGTCGTCCATGCTCTCAAAATCTAGAGACACTATTTGCTTGGAAATATATGCAATATTTATACAGATCATAAGAGCCTTAAGTACATATTTACTCAACCTGATTTAAATATGAGCCAGAGAACATGGTTAGAGTTGATCAAGGATTATAACCTTCAAGTGCACTATCATCCTGGTAAGGCAAATGTGGTTGCCGATGCCTTGAGTAGAAAATCTCATTGCAACTCTCTGATAGAAGAAGATTTTCAATTGTCTCATCTCTTACATCCTGTTGTACTCCATCATATCACTATAGATTGTTCTTTGAGAAGTAGAATAATTGAGTTACAAAAGACTGATATTGGTGTATTTCACATCAAGAGAAAGATGAAAGAGCAAGAAACTAAGCATTTTTGAATCGATGAGAAGGGAATTCTCTGGTTCAAGGATAGACTCGTGGTGCCAAAAGATAGAGAGCTCAAAAATCAAATCTTATATGAAGCCCATTCTTCTAAGTTGTCCATCCATCTTGGTAGTAGTAAGATGTATTAGGATCTCAAGCCGTATTATTGGTGGACCAAGATGAAGAAGGAAATTGCAGCCTACGTCTCTAGGTGTGATAATTGTTGTAGAGTTAAGGCCATTCACCTGAAGCCTGGTTTACTTCAGCCTTTATCTATCCCAGGATGGAAGTGGGACAACATTGTTATGGACTTTATCATCGGATTACCGACCACACCAAGAGGTTTTGATTCTATTTGGGTTATAGTTGATCGTTTGACAAAGTCTGCTCACTTTATCCCCGTGAAGCGTAACTATCACCCACACCAATATGCTGATATTTACTTCCAAGAAGTTGTATATCTTCATGGAGTGCCTAAGTCTATTGTCTCTGACAGAGGGCCACAGTTTACTGCTCGTTTCTGGGAGCACCTACATTAGAATCTTGGAACTAATTTGGTTCGTAGTTCTGCTTATCATCCACAGACATCGGGGCAGACTGAGCGTGTGAATCAAATTCTTGAAGACATGCTTAGAGCTTACATCATCTCTTGTAATGTCTCCTAGGAGAAATGGTTGCCTCTCGCTGAATTCTCTTACAACAACAGTTATCAAGAGAGCATCAGAATGGCTCCTTTTGAAGCTTTATATGGTCACAAGTGTAGAACTCCTTTGAACTGGGTGGAACCAGGAGAAAGAAGACTCTATGGTATTGACTTTGTAAAAGAAGCCGAGGAGCAAGTTCGTGCTATACAGAAAAATATAGCAGCTGCTCAGGCTAGACAAAAGAGCTACGCAGATAAGAGGAGGAAACCTATTGAGTTTAAAGTAGGTGACCATGTCTATCTGAAGGTGTCCCTTATGAGAGGAGTAAAGCGTTTTGGGATCAAAAGAAAGCTTGAGCCTCGATACGTTGGACCCTATCGGATCATCGAGAAAAGTGGAAGAGTAGCTTATAAGCTTAGTCTACCTCGTGAGTTGGGAGATATCTTTCCAGTCTTCCATGTTTCTCAATTAAAGAAGTGTCTCTATCTTCCCAAGGAAAGAGTAGAAGTGAGATGCATCAAGTTGAAATCTGATCTTTCTTATGAGGAGAAACCGATATATGTTCTAGATACTCTGGAAAGGGTAACTTGAAATCAAGTAGTCAAATTATACAAGGTGGTTTGGAGTAATCACGGTGAACGTGATGCAACTTGGGAAAGAGAGGATTATTTAAAGGACAACTATTCCGCTTTCTATGAAAAATGGTACGACTTTCAAATCTCGGGACAAGATTTTTATAAGGGGGAGGGCTATAACACCATGGGTGTTTGCCTTGCATCTGTGCATCATATGAGCATGACATGAACATGTGCACCTTCATTTCATGTGCATTGTCATTGGAAACATAGCATTGAAACATCTGCAACATTCATGTTGAGTGCATGTGCTATACATACATGTGTTGTTTGCAAGTGATGGTATGTGTGTACTAGACTTGTAGTAGTGTGATGTGTGACACCACACCTTGAAACATGATCATGCAACACATGCAACATGCTTAATTAACCCATGCAACACAATGTTTCAATAATTTTCTTATTGTTGTTTCAATGCACCTTGAGGTGACTTTTGCTCATATGCGATGCTAATTGTGTGACTTGTGGCTTGAAAACGTCTTTGACATGTTAAGGGAGCAAAATAAGCTAGGGTCTATATTCATGTTTTGGCCAAAATCCAATATTGACTAGGTTTAACCCCAATTTGACCATAGCACTGATCTGCTTTGACCAATTTAAAAGTAGTACCTAGAGATCTTGCATGGTTGTGCAACCTTTAACAAAGTTGTAGCAAACTTGATAAGGAACAAAAGTTGTAATATGAACATCTCATGAAAATGCCTAGAACCTACGCAAACAGGGCCCACAAGTTAGTTAGAGGGCTGCCCAACACTTAGAATTATTCTAAGTCCAAAATGCGACATTGCAGTTTCATGGTGGCCTACTTTGGGAGCTTGTAGTTTGAAAACCAGACCAAACCAGCTCTAACCCATATTGACACTTTTGTAGCACTCACTTATATCTACAATATTGTCAACAACATCATCACCTAGTTCTCAAGGGTTTAGGAGATAGAGTGCTTTGAAAATCGGGTTTCAGTCGGGGGGTTAACTGAATCTCAGTTTCAGTTTTCATGTGCCTCACTTTAGGGCACTATATCTCACTAACCAAGCCGAGTTAGCTCATGATCCTATTGACAAACTTGGAGATCTCACTTAGAACTACAGTTTTGTCTTTAACACTTTGGTCCAGTTCGAACTCGTTTGCGAGATCTTGAGCTCCAAACTAGGCCTGTCAGTCGCTCTGATCGGGTTCCATTTCAGAAGTGCAGATAGCGTCGCTGTCGTGGCGACCAAGCTCAGAGCGGCACTACCACGTCATGCTCGTGCTCTGCCGGTATCTCCACGTCATGAGTGCATGCGCACTGTGAAGGCCGAGTCGCCCCCTCACCCTCACTCTACCTCGCCAATTTCTCCCCCTCCTTGTCGCCTTCACCACGCGAGAGTGGAAGCCGAGCGCAGCGACCGCCGTCGCCACCGCAAATACACCACAGCCAAGCACCACCACCTGATTCCTCGTAGCCACAGACGCACCGTGAGCTCCTCTACATCATTGACCACACCACGCGACCGTTTGACCTCAGGTAGAGCTCGCCGAGCTTGCGCCTCCACCGCGGCTGCCATTGTCGCCGTCAAGCCAAGCTTGCATGCAGTCGCGCCCTTTGAGCCGTAACCGCCCTTCTCTCCATCACTCTGCATCTACCCTTGGTCGCTGAAGCTCATGGGGAAAGCCATTTGGGTCCAGCCGTAGCTACCTCGCCGGAGACGGCAAAGTCGTGCCTATGGAGCCGCAATTACCACCGGCGTCCTCTTTTCCCACGGCAATGGGGTGTGTCTTCTGGTCGAGCCGCTCCGCGCGGTCGAGGTGAGCATGTTGGCTCCACTGACCTCGCCGGAATCGCCACCGCCGGCGAGCTACCGCCGCCGTCTCCTCCCTCCTCTATTGGGTGTCTCTGGCATGCGGGTCCCGCTGTCAGCGCAGGCAGGCGGGAGATGGCCGTGGGCCGCGCGTGGCTTAGGCAGGCCGAGCCGCATCGCTGGGCCGTGCTGGCGCATGTGTGGGCATGCGCGTCGCGGGCCGCAGGGGCTGTGGGTCGGCAGGTTTAGTTAGGTTTCGTTTATTTGATTTATTTCAAATATTAGATTTGTACTCCAACTTTGTAAATTCATATCTCATGTTCTAGAGGTCCAAATGGGGTGCTTTAAATTTTGGCGTGCTCTAAATGATGTCTAGTTTATTTAGAAAATATAATATGGGGTATGCTGGTTAATAATTTCTAAGGTTTGTAATTAATCTTGTAATGCACTTTAATTAAAAATGTGTTTTAGTAATTTTGTATCTCTCTGTGTATTAATTCAATTGGCATGAAATTTTTGTGACATGCTAGTCATGGTATAATGATGCTCTAGTTAAATTGTTAGCCTTGTTGGAGGTCATTTGCTCCAATTATGAAATTTCTTTTCTTATAGGCTTTATTAGCACTTATCTTTTTGTTATTTTGTTATATCCTAATCTACTTGTCAAATTGAGGTGAAATTGTTATGGTAGCCTCTTGTTAGCATGTAATTGCCTCTGTAATTTTATTAGAATTTTCTAGTTACATTTTATATGTGATGCCATTTATGCTGATGTACTCTAAATAAATAGAAAAGAGGGATTTGATAAATGTTTATGCTAGTTCCATGACTTGATTTGGTGTTACTTAAACATGATCTAACTGTTAGTTAAGTTGGATAGGTTATTTGTGATGTTCCCAACATCACTTAATATTTAATTGTACAAATCTATCTTTTCTGGACATATTTGGTGGTTAAGTAAGTTAGGCTATGTTAATGAGGTTTTCATGCTTGGTGATCTATAGCAAAGTTGTTGAGGATTTCATGAACTAGTTGCTGGTAAATTTTGGTAGCATTTGGACTTATAGTTTAGAAATGGAAGCTGTTCCAAGCTGGGTTCAGTTTTAGAAGTGCTCTCTATCTTTCAGAATAGATTATGTACATGTGCTATTTTCACTGGGTAAATGATGAAATCATGCTTAGATGTTTATAAATGAAATATATAAAATTTCATAAGCTTTCCAGAATGTCCTCTTTCAAGTCATTTAGATTGGTAGAACTCCAGTTGTGAGTTTTCTTAGCTACTGTTGATAATATGTTGTAAATACTAAATTTCTGGAATCTTGTTATGTGCATGTTTAGTCTTAACTTTGTGATACTTAGTGGTTTCTTAGAGATGTTCAAACATGTTAATACCAGAGAGGAAATTTGCACCTAAGCTTGAAGTGATTTGAATAGAGCACCACATGACTTGGTTTTGTGCTTACGATGTTGCTATGTCATTACATCCATCTTCACATCATTCATGCATGTTCATAAATCATCATGTCATCCTTGGTGCATACATGAAACTCATTGGATGCATATACATGCAATAGGTGTGCCGAGAATCGTGTCTTGAGCAAAGTCTCGCTGGGCGTGGAACCCAAAGTTGGAGTCCGTTCGGGGGCCGGAGGTCCAGTCCGACGAAGCCGGAGAAGACGTGGGAACCGTTCTTGAAGCCGAACCTTGATCTATCTTCTTTCGGTTAAGGCAAGCCCCAGAGCATTATAAGCCTCCTACTTTCAAAGCAATTATCTATATATACATGTTATATGTATTGTTGCATTACGTGATAGGAGTTGGTTGGAAACCCTTGCTGCATTGATAACACTCCTTGTCCAGCAATTCGAACCTTGAATCCTATGTAGAC
The DNA here is from genome assembly GCA_038087645.1 of Saccharum hybrid cultivar R570. Lineage (NCBI taxonomy): Eukaryota > Viridiplantae > Streptophyta > Magnoliopsida > Poales > Poaceae > Saccharum > Saccharum hybrid cultivar. The sequence goes on from JAQSUU010000751.1 coordinate 2,930,225, forward strand.
AGGATCCTATCTATGCTTAGCCCTGCTAAATTAGACCGGTAGAAGTCAGGTGATTTCCTATCACCTGCGAGATATAGGGCTTATCAGGTCACGGTTGGCTATATTTGCTATCATGGAAATGAACCATGTGTTAATGAAATGAAATGAGACCGGACGGGATGACGATAGTGAAGCAGCAAGGCATAGAGGTCTTGGGTGTGGATCTATCCCTGTCTGTGTTGATTAAGGACCAAGACCTGGGGCCTTCTATGTCATTTTGAACGCATGCCTGACATTTAGTTGGCTGGCCTAAGGTTGTCAACCGCGAAGCCTAGTAGCTCAACTCCGGCTGCGAAGTCGAAAAGTGAAAGTCACCTCGGAAGGGAGCCAGAGGGTCCAAGGGCAGGTGAGTTAAAAGTCCTGAGCATCCTGGCCACTAGTATCCCCGAGAACACGGCACTGTTCGGGACCACCCTAAGTTGTACTAAAGGTTATCTACGGCTGCCTTTAGTGGGGTTTGCCGGGTGAGTGTCAGGAATATCCCCTCAGCTGAGTTGGAATCTCGGTGGAATGCCTTAAAGGGTGCCGTGTGTCCTGGATGTGGCAAGCATGTAGCAGTGCGCGCGCCACCATTGTTGCTCCTCCCTGCCACGTGTGCTGCACCCGAGGTCACTGGGAGAGGCCGAGGCTGAGCTCCCCATCTCCTCCTCGCCCTTTTCTCACCTCTCTGCCATCCTCCATCGCCCTTCTGCTCTCGACCACCGCTCCAGAGCGAGCCCGCCATGGCTGCCGGTGAGCAGAGCTCTAAGCTGCAGCATCTGCCATCTCCAAGCCACCCTCCTCTCTAACTCACCTCCCCTTTGACTTCCTAGCCATCCACCGCAACCGGAGCCTACCTTCTCCGGCTCCCTTCGCCGTTGCAGCTCCCCGTTGCCGGACCCCGCGGCATGGAGAAGCTGCTGCTTGTGGCCCAGCTTCCTCAGGCTGCCTCCATCCGAGCTGTGCCCCTTGGTGGGTGCGTGCTGACCCACACCTGCCCCAGTGCCGCCGCTTGCCGCTGGCCCTATCTCCACCTCGCTGGATTCAGGCCGCCCGAGCTGTGCCCTGCTCCGTTCTGTGAGGAGGTAGAAGGAGAGAAGAGTGAAAATGAAATAGAAGCTTTTCTCTGGGTCTAGATGCAAAGTTCATGACTCATATGAACAGTCTCAAACAGTACTAGCAGAGCTCGGGTTGATTCCTAGAAACTCCAGGGGTCTCGAGGCAAAAGTGCTTTTCTTTTTCGGTTTAATGTTTTTCTTTTGCAGGAAAAAGGCTAAATCTTTGGAAATTAGTATCTCATGCTAGGAAGCTCCAAAAATAGCAAATGAGGACTTTTTGGAATCCTTGTGAAATTGTCTATGCATTAGATTTATAATATGTCATGTTTTAGTTTAAGGTTTTAGCTGTAAAAATAGATTTATGCATCTAGGTTTTCAATGCTAGTTGCATTTGTCTTTTTCATAACTGCTGTTGTAGGGCTCCAAATGAAGTGAAATTTTTGTGTCATTATACTCATGTGATGATTGATGTGTGGTAAAACTTTCATGAATTTTGGGTGCTGTATGAGTGAGTCATTAGTGTATCTTGCTCTCACATGATTTATTGCAATAGCCATTTGTCTTTTTCATAGAGGTTGATATACATGTTCAAATATCTTGAAATTTGGAAAGTAGACTACTAGGAGCATATGTAGGCCACTGTAATTTTAGTAGAATTTATTGTGCACTTTTAATATGTGTTCATAATTCCACCTAATTATCTAGATAAATTAAGAAATGTATTAAAATAATTTATTTTGCAATGGACACTATGTTTTCTGGTGTTCATTAGTCATGTGTGACATGTTGGTAAAGTTGGTTTTGTCCAATTATATGTTTGCAACATAAGTTAATAATTATTTCTTGCAAATGAGGTTTCTGGACAGATCTGGGAACTTAGCAAAGTTCTTTATGATAAGGTTCTTTGTTGTGAAACTTGTTTATGCAAAAGTTGTAGACAACTCATGTATCTAGATGCTGTTAAAATTTGGTGTCATTTGGCCAAGTAGTTTATGAGTTATGCATGTTTCAAATTGGAGATCAGAGATGGCTGCTCTCTGTTTGTCAGGAACAGATTCTGGAACTTTATAATTTTTACTTATTTAACTTGTGAATCATACTGTGATGATATCAGATGAAATGTATATAATTGAATAAGCTTTCCATAATGTCTTATTTCACATCATTTGGAGTTATATATCTCCAGTTATGATTAAATTACTCAGCTGCTGTTCTGATGTCCAGAAAGTGGCAGATTCTAGTTTTAGTGCTTTGATTCACTTTGCCATGTTTGTGTGGTGCTAAGTGTGACTCATAGCTTTGATAAAAATGAGTTGATACACCTGAGATCTTGTGTGAGTTGGTCATGATTGATGTCCTTATTATCTCGTATGTTGTACTTTAGTAATGATTAAGTTACATAGCTCTAGGTGCTTATATTGAACTTGGTGTGCTTGCATAAATGGTTGCTTGTGGTATTTCTATGTATTCATACATATGCATTGTTGCACCTCATTTAGGTACGCTAGCTGAAACACGTGAAGGATATGGAGTTGGAGCCAAACCCGAAGACGGTGTTTGGTGGAACTATCCCGAAGATGGAAGTACTCGGCGAGTGGTGTCTGACAAACACTGACTTAGTGTTGGATCCTAGGCAAGCCCCGGAGCATTATATGCCTCCTAATTTCTAAAAATGCAATTGAGTATATATGTTATATGTATTGTTGCATTAAGTGATAGGTGTTGAATGAAAACACTTGGTGCATATATATCTTGTCCTTGTCCAGAAGTATACCTTGAATCCTATTTAGGTTCAGGTTCGAGTAATTACTTGGCCCTGCTTTAACCGGTAGAAGTTAGGTGATTCGCTGTCACCTGTGAGCTTCATGTTGAACGCATGCCTCTCTCTTAGCTGGCCGGGCCCGAGTGCTTGACCACGAATCTGAGTAGCTCAACTCAGGCCAGGAGTCGGCAAGTATAAAGTATACCTCGGAAGGGAGCCATAGGCGTGAGTCCAAGGGCAGGTGATTTAAAAGTCCTAATCGTCTTGGCAGAAGGGTAATCCCTGAGAGTGCTGGCGCTGACCGAACCTGCGAAGTTGGTTCCTGAGTTGTCCCAAAGGTGACCTAATGCTCTCTGATGGGGGAGTCATGGGTGAGAGTTAGGAATACCCCCTCAGCTGAGTTGTAATTCGATTTGAGTCGCTGTCTCTCCCGGTTAGTGAGAACTTAACGGGCTTATCTACAAAGTAGATCTCACTAAATAACTTGATGGTTCAGGAATGACGATGATCTCAATAATAGCCTTATTATAACTGCTATGGTTAATATTGTTTGCTCCAAATAAAGTGATTGCTCTAGTATAGGTGCTAATCTAGATGATAGGTTAATGATTATTAACTTGATGCTTAAGTATTAATGATTACTTATCCGTACTAAGCTTTTATGCAAAATATTGTCAAGCTAGCCCCACTTACATCAGCCTTGCATACTCCTTGGTGTCACTTTATTTTTAGTTTATGACAGGTAAGTCTAGCTAGTTACACTCTCATACTCAGGGTTTATTCCCACTTGTTGCAGGTTGTGATGTATCATGGCTACTGCAAGAATTGGATGGCTCCTGCCATAGTGGCAGAGTGTGATCATGGGCATGATCCTTCTAAGTCATCTTATCTCTAATGCTTTTGTTGGAATTGACTTTGGTACTGGCATATATTTGAAATAATAGTAATGTTAGTTTCAAATTACTTTGCTTCCGCTACTTTTTAACTTAAGTTGTAATAACTATGTTGAACTCCGATGTATGTTGAACTACTTGTAAAATGGATGCAACATGTGGCTTGTTATGTTGAATCACTACGATCTTGGCTTGTATGTTGGTTGGTTTGAAATCCCTCGTGATTTCGTTGGACTACCGGAGTTATATGGGCTCAAATGTGAGAATTTGATCACTTTGGTGATTGTTTTTGTACTTGTGCTCTTATAATTTGGTTTACTTGACAAAATCCGTGTGTATCTTGCACATTTCGATCTCACTCATCTAATGAACTCTCGAATGAGGTGAAATTTCCACAGTACATGTTTGTTCTTTTGGTGATTCCTTGGCTCCTTAGCCTGTGCAATTGCCCCATTGTTGTCACAAAATAGATTCAATGGGCTGGACGCATTCGGAAACACACCAAGTTAAATGAGGAACCTCCTCATCCAAATACCTTCCTTTGTAGATTTAGAAGCTATGATGTACTCAGCTTCTGCTGTAGAATCGGTCACCGTCTCCTGCTTGGAACTTTTCCAACTTACAACACCACCATTTATTGTGAACACAAAACCTGATTGAGACTGTGAATCATCCATATTAGTTTGGAAGCTAGCATCGGTGTAACCATTTACAACGAGCTCCTCGTCACCTTCATAGATTAGGAACACATCTTTAGTCCTTCTCAAGTACTTAAGAATGTTTTTAACAAGTGTCCAGTGACTCTCACCTGGATCAGCTTGGTACCTGCTCGCAACACTTAGAGCATATGAGACATCTGGGTGTGTACATATCATGGTGTACATGATGGAACCAACTGCCGAGACATATGGTACCTTACTCATGTGCTTCCGCTCATCAGCTGTCGAAGGACACTGTTTCATGCTAAAGCGCATACCATGTGACATAGGCAAGAACCCTTTCTTGGATTGTTCCATGTTGAACCGTTTCAACACCTTGTCAATGTACGTATCTTGGCTTAATCCTATAAGCCTCTTCGATCTATCTCTATAGACTTGATGCCCAAAATGCATGCTGCTTCTCCTAAATCCTTCATAGAAAAAGTATTATTTAGTGAAGTCTTCACGGATTACAACATTGGAATATCATTCCCAATCAATAATATGTCATCCACATACAAGATCAAAAATACAACAGCGCTCCCACTCACCTTCTTGTAAACACAAGGTTCTTCTTCATTCTAATGGAAGCCAAACCCTTTGACCACTTCATCAAAATGAATGTTCCAACTCCGAGATGCTTGCTTTAACCCATAAATGGATTTCTAAAGCTTGCATATTTTTCCAACATTGTTTGGATCAACAAAACCTTCGGGTTGTATCATATACACGTCCTCATCCAAAATTCCATTTAGAAAGGTTGTTTTAACATCCATCTGTCATATCTCATAATAAAAAAACAGCTATTGCTAGAATGATGTGGATAGATTTAAGCATCGCTACTGATGAGAAAGTCTCATCGTAGTCAACTCCTTGAACTTGCCGAAAACCTTTTGCAACAAGTCGAGCTTAATAGACGTGAATGTTTCCATCCATATCCTTTTTCTTTTTATATATCCATTTGCACTCTATAGGTTTAACCCCATCAGGCGGGTCAACCAAGTTCCAAACTTGATTGTCTCCCATGGAATCTATCTCAGATCTCATGGCACTTTGCCATTTCTCGGAATCTAGGTTCATCATTGCTTCCGCATATGTCACAAGTTCATCATCATCTAACAATAACAATTCCCCACGTGCCTCACGGATTCTTGCTGACCTTCGTGGTTGCGGCGGTGCTTCTATTGCCATGGGTATCTCAACTTGTTCTGCTACATTAGCATCACTCGTAGAGTCCTTCCTTATTGGCTCACCTTGAACTTCTTCAAGATACACCTTTTGTCCACTTTTCTCTCTTTTGAGAAACTCTTTCTCTAAGAAAACACCATTCCGAGCAACAAACACTTTGCCCTCTAATCGGTTGTAGAAGTAATACCCTAAAGTTTCCTTCAGGTATCCCATGAAAAAGCATTTGTCCAACTTGGGTGTTAGTTTATCTGACAGAAGTCGTTTGACATAAACTTCACAACCCCAAATTTTCAAAAAAAGACAAACTGGGACTCTTACCAGTCCACATCTCATATGGTGTCTTAACTACGGACTTAGACGGTACCCTATTCAATGTGAAAGCGGCTGTTTCTAGAGCGTATCCCCAAAACGATAACGGTAGGTCTGACTGGCTCATCATTGACCGAACCATATCCAATAAAGTTCGATTATGTCAGTCGGACACACCATTTCTCTGAGGCGTTCTAGATGGCGTAAGCTGTGGAACAATTCCGCAACTCTTTAGATGATTGCTAAGCTCGTGGCTCAAATATTCGCCTCCACGTTCAGATCGCAAAGCCTTAATTTTCTTGCCATGTTGATTCTTTATTTCATTCTGAAACTCCTTGAACTTTTCAAATGTCTCAGATTTATGTTTCATTAAATAGATATAGCCATATCTACTAAAGTCATTAGTGAAGGTTATGAAGTATTGGAATCCGCCTCTTGCCGTCGTACTCATTGGTCCACATACATCAGTATGTATGAGTTCCAGCAAGTCTGCCACCCTCTCAGGTTAACCTGTGAAAGGCGCCTTGGTCATCTTGCCCAGCAAGCAAGCCTCACATGTCTCATATGATTCAAAATCAAACGAAGTTAAAAGCCTATCAGAATGGAGCCTCTTCATGCGACTCTCACTTATATGACCTAAACGACAATGCCACATATAGGTAGGACTTAACTCATTAAGCTGAGGCCTTTTAGCACTTATATTACAGACAGGTACATTTTCAAGATTTAAAATAAATAACCCATTCACAATGGATGTAGAAGCCACAAACATGCCATTTTTAGATATCACACAACCATTGTCTTCACTCGCAAATGAATAACCATCCTTCATCAAACATGAAGGTGACACAATGTTTTGACTTAAACTAGGAACAAAATAACAATTATTCAACTCCATAATAAATCCTAACGGGAGGTGAAGTTGCATCGTCCCGATGTTCAACGCAGCAACTCTTGCATTATTGCCCACGCGGAAATCAACTTCTCCCTTTTTAACACTTCTACTTCTTATCATTTCGTGCATCATATTGCAAATATGAGAAACCGATCTGGTATCAAATACCCAAGAATTAATATAAGAATTAGAGAGGAACATGTCCGTAACATAAACAATAAGTGTACAAGCTGCGGGAGTACCTTTACGGCCGCAATCCTTCATGGATTCCAAGTACAGCTTGCAATTCCTTTTCTAGTAACCTTTCCCCTTACAATGAAAGCACTCATCGTTAGTAGTTGGTCCAGCCTTAGGCGCTGGTGGGTTTGGCTTAGAGAACTCATCTTTAGCCTTGCCCTTTTTCTTCTTCCAAGAATTGCCCCTCTTTTTAAATTTAGGCTTGTTTTGGACCGCCATCACATGGCTACTGCCAGCACCTTTCTTGATATTAGCCTTAGCTGTTTTAAGCATGCCACACAATTCATTCAAGCCCTTCTCTACCCCATGCATATGGTAGTTTGAGATTAAATTCCCATAGCTAGGCGGAAGAGATGCGAGAATAAAATCAGTAGCCAACTCTGGGCCAATTGGGAAGCCCAGCTTCTCCAACCTTTGAGTGCAACCAACCATTTTGATCACATGTGGTCCAACTGCTAGGCCCTATGCTAGCTTGCTTTCAGCAAAAGCCTTTCAGACATGGAACCTTTCAGTCCTGGCTTGAGTCTGGAACATATCATTGAGCGCCATGATCATATCGTACGCTGCATGGTTATTGTCAAACTGCATTTGCAGATCTGGTTCCATACAAGCAAGCATAAGGCAACTCGCTTCAAGATCAGCATCACATGCTCTCTTATAAGCATTTTTCTCTGCAGCAGGTGCATTATCAGCAGGCTCTTCTGGTAATAGGGTGTCTAGAATTTCTTCCTTTTTCTCAGTCCTGAGAACAATTCTTAGGTTGTGGATCCAATCCGCATAGTTTGTTCCATTCAACTTATCTTTCTCAATAATTGAATGCAAAGTAAATGGTTGGTTGCTAGGCGCCATTGATCTACAAAAGTGATGCAAAAATACTAAGACAATGTATCCAAGATAGAGTAAATCATATTAAACCTTTAATAGAATCTACTCCCACTAAAATCAATATCCCTCCATTGAAACTTAGTGATTCAAGACCCACAACTAACAAGTCTACTAGTGAGCTTTAGCATCACCGCTAGAAGACATGGTAGATCGGTAAGCAACTCCTTGCTAATCATGTCACATATGACTCTTGTTGTTGGGTAGCATCTCTATGCTTTGGCGCCCAACTTCTCATGCTCTAAGGTCCCTAACCGTTAGGATGACTTTGTCCAAGTAACCAACTCTTCTGATATAAATATCTGATACGAACCTGTCTAGTCAAGGAAAATTAGTGGCACCCTAATTTCATAGACCCACCACTGATTGTACAAGACACATATGACAGTGCAAGGTTTGGGGGAGCATTTTAACTTAAACATCGCTGAGGGATCGTTCTACTTCACTATCGCATGTAGACAAAAACATTAACGCACGTGAAAGTAGAACATAGTAAGAACGGCATTAACACAGATATTGACTTGGTATAGCCCATTATTCCTTTGGGGATCTCCATCTCCATCGAACTATTCATCATGATGATCTCCATCTCCATGATTCATGTATGCCATCCTTCAGTGATGAATCCACCAAGACTAGTTATCACTAATGCAAGATAGTGAAGTAATATTACATAGTCGCGGATAGGATCATCATAGTTTGGCATGCAGGCCATTACATCAAATTGACAATATATATGTGGCTCTAGCCATATTGTCATACACATGACATGCAAGCCATGGATTAAATACATACATGCATGACACACACAGAAAAGGCCGTACCAGTCACTGAATTCCTGCAAAATAGAATTAACCGTTTTCGATGTCTAAACTTGAAACACCGAAAACACCATTTTCCCGGCCATTTTTCACAATTCTAAATTCAGTGAAACCGCCAAAGGCATGACCATCGGATGTAAAATTTTCTATAGATCAATTTTCATGTATAGTTCGTCTCAATCCGAGGTCGTATGCAAAAGTTATGGCTGTTTTATCGAACAACACTTTTCTTGCAAATTTCCCCATGCCACCGCATATCACATGCGCCCGGCACTAGACCTAGGTTTGATTCGATCAATCTGATTGATCTCCATCTTGTGATTAATGTTAATGAAAACTAGTTTTTCAATTTTAAAGGAACTTTGGACCATAGCGATTGCTAACTGGATTAATAAAAATATGAATACGTTTTAAATCATATTTTGCTTAGCTTAAGCATGTTATAGACACAACATAACTCGTTCAGTTGCTTTCACGTATACTTTTTCCTTTTGCAAAGATAAAGTTAAACTTGATTAAATTATATGGCATTGTTTATAAATAAAATATAACTAAGGTTTAACTTTGGCTTTATAATTTGATTTAAATTGGTTAATTCAACTTTAGGATAATTCTCTAGAAGTCTATCACCTTAATTCATTAACTAAAATAAAATAAATGTATAATTTGTCTTCTCTAATTTGTTGTGAACTCCTCGATAGTCGTGTGTCCTCTTTGATGGTAGCTCCATTCTCCGTCGTTCTTGCACTCCCGTGATCGTAGCACCGAGCCATGCCATTTAGTGCGCTCTCCTTTAAAGTGTCTCTTTTGATTGGTGTATTGTTCTTAGTTGTTTGATTGGTTGTCCATTTGTGTTGCTTGGTTGCTGTGAGTAGAGGAAGCGTGGTTCGTTAGCAATGAAGACCAGGAAGTGAGGACCGACAAGTATAACAGAAGTTGAAGATCAGAGATAGAGGTTGAAGATTCTGAGCAGCTTAACTTTGGAAAAAGGCAAGTATAGCATGGGATTATCCTTGTTGTCCTATTCACAATAGATAATTAAATTCATTATGCATGTATTCCCTTGTTAAGGATGACTTAGTCTTGATTCATTACCTTGGCACCCATGATATTGCATTTAGTAGTTTTGCTAGCGCTAAGCATAAACTATGATCTTGTAATATGATTAATGGAATATGCAACAACACTAAAAGATGACATTTTGATTACTGTTTAAAGAGGGCTAGAGCATGATGCTATTTTTCTTGGTGCTCTAGTTTCTCTCCATAAGGACTCATCTGTAAGCGAACATCCGGGACTTATAGTACAACTGTGAGGGCTATATGGCTCTAGCTTTAGTCAAGTATGAGGACCTTTTCTAGCTTGTTAGTGGTTACCCTTGTGGCGCAAATGGGGAAAAGCAGACTATGGATCCCTGCGTGGTTGTATCACATGGACTGACTTTGGAAACCTAGCGGCCCTAACTTGTTAGACAAACCTTTGAAAGACTTCATAGTGAACCCTGCCGACCTTCCTTGACAGTGGGTCAAGAGGCTGATCACCTCGGGCGAAAGGGTAAATCACGACTCACAGTGAAAGTGTACAACCTCTGCAGAATGTAAAACTGGTATATCAGCCGTGCTCACGATCACGAGTGGCCTTGGACCCTTACGTTATAGATGATCACTAATGACTATAAATGTGTTTTTGCTATTCATTATTCATTCTTACATTGATCATATGTTTATTATGGGATTAATGCAAACCTGACGCTACTCGTATGATAAAAATGTGATAATTAAAAGCTAAATGCAGTAAATCAGTGTCTATCTTTTTGAGCCTCATGAACCCCGTATTATATTTGTTGAGTTCGACATGGACTCACTCTTGCTATTTCCCCACACTCCAGTGTGTAGTAAGGTGCTGCTTAGAAGAAGGATGAAAGTGTAGTGGAGTTTTCAGAAGTCTTTTCAGAAGTGCTTGGCATATGGAACCCCTAGTCAGCCGTCCCTGAGAAGAATGTTGCCCGAGCAGAAGCTTAGCCACCATTCTGCGATACTCTGATAGTTGTAAGTGTTAATATAGTAAGTATTCCGCTTTATATAAACATTATTTTGATATCTTTATTCTGTTGTTGTATGTGTGGACTTCCTAGGCACACATATGATGAGCCTGGTTTTGTTCTTTGCAAAACTGGGTGTGACACTGTGTTGCGCCTTTTTGACATTTTCCCTTGTATTTCATGTGTATGTCCCATAAAACACTAAGTAGCCAATACATGTGGAAATATGTTAATAGTACATGCATATGTGTCATAAGTTTGTTTATTTCTCCCGTTTTGGATATTAATTGGCGGTCAGAATTGATCGTTAGTGACCGCCAACACCCCCTTTGGCATTAATTACTACAAAAGGTGAGCTCAAATTTTAGATAGGTTAGGGTGAAATCATGTTATGTGAGGATCATTTTTCCAAATTTGGTTCAATCTAGATCACTTGCAAAAGATATTTAACTCGGTTTGATCCAATGTGTCGGATATATGGGATAGGGGTACCTGCACTGCCCGTATATGTGACCATCACCAGGCTATTGACCTAGCAGCCATCGAGAAGGAGGCCCACAAGGGCTGACGCGATCAACCAACGTGGAGGCCAAGGCAAGCCAAGGCGGGTGAATCTGGATGATAGCTTGAATCAATCTGTTGCGCATATCATGTAACAAACTAGAAACTCAATCTCTACTAGTATTTATTAATGCACACAAAAAAAATCTGCAAGCGCATGGATACCAATGTAGCTTTCACCTGGGAGTATTCCAAAGTATCGTATTTGTCCACAGGGAACATGAAGTGTTCTAGTAAGTATCAAGGTCATCTAAGGACAAGAATTCAAAAGTGTTTTTGTGGGTAGATAGGGATTTTCTATGGCTTATACTAGATAACTAAGAATCATGCTTACTTTACTTTACTTACTTTGGAGCAATAGTACCTTTACGACTCTCGAAGGAGGAGAGAAAAAGCAGTCAAGGGAAGGCTGCCTAAACTCTATGAAACACCAACCGAACATGGTGGATTGCAACGGCCTGATAGAGCTATCACCTCTGAGGCTACAATAACTAACTATGAGATTGGGCGCAAACTCAGCTAAACATTAGCCTAGACACCACGTCTATGCTAAAGGTTACTACTCTAATCCAGATCTTAAGACTAGAGCACTCAATGCAAGCGGAGTTCCCATAGGTAAAATAAAGTAAAGATTGAATTCAATTAACTAAAGAACTTAAAAATACCAATAGAAGAACCTAGGTGTCAATGATGAGCTAGATCCATCGAGGTACAACGTTGATGAGAATTCTGACATGCCGGATCCTCCTCAGATCTCTCTCCTCTCCTCTCTCTCTCCCTATTTTCTATAATTCAACTAGGTGGAAAGCCACCTAGAGGGACACTACTACAATGTGTGTATGAAATAATGAAGCTCTAGAGCGTAGGTTCTATAGGTGTGTGTGTGTCTCCTAGAGGAGGTATGGGGGTCCTTTTATAGGCCGAGGTGGAGTAGGGGGCAAGAAATCGTCACATCATTGATCCATGCCATGTTTCTTTATCACCGTAGGATCAAACCGACCTTAATAGGATGGTGGAGATTGTAGAGATCACATCTAGAAGATTCCCAACCGACCTGCGAAGAAAACCGGAAGAGAACTGATTGTTTATGCCCTAAACCGGAGCCAAATCGGTCGACTACGCGATGTTTCTATTTTCTAGGAAGAAAATCAAGCTTTCTGGCCTACTAGATCGGTGGCCCAGCCACCCCTGCATGCATGCCCAGTAAAGAATTGGCTAGGCGACCTCTCTCTGCTCGTCGCCTGTTCTGCTCGGCTCGGCCTTGTTAGCATCTCTTAGCGCAATCGCCAAGTATGGAAATGGAATCCATTCCCGTCAACAGCGCCAGAAATGCTTGTTGGCATTTCTTAGCGCAATCACCAAGAATGGAAATGAAATCCATCCCTGGCAATGGCTCCAGAAATGCTTGTTGGCGTTTCTTAGCACCATCACTAAGATTGAGTAAACCTTAGCGATGCTGCCAAGAAACATCAACACGATAGCTCTTAACAATTATAGAAATAATATCCGCAGGCGCATGGATCTATTGATGTAGCATTTCACCCGAAAGTATTCAGGGTATTGTTTACATTTACTACTGCTATTACTGTTGGTATTTCTAACATCACTTCGCACTAAGTTGTCATCCCTAGCATGATATTAAAAACACTGGTAAAATAATCTACACTTGACTCTCTAAAAATATTAAAAAGAATATATCTACAAGCGCACAGATAATTCACCCATTGTAGCATTTCACCTAGTGATATCCCGAGTATCGTTATTTATTTTTAGCCAAAAGGTAAAAGCTTTCAATTTCATAGGGTTAAAATATGTTATGGCTTAGAATTATAAATGTGCAGACCTACGATAAACCGACCACTCTAATACTTTAGTAGGGGTAAGTCAAGATGATGATAATAAAATGAATAGAACATAATAATAATGGTATTCCAGAGATAAAAAGTAGAGACTCGACAAATGTAATCCAACATAATCAAGAACTTTAACTAAGCTAAAAGACTCCTAAGTTACTCCTAAATAATAGTCTATAATTCACATCAAGACACATACTCTCATCTACAATAATGACTAGTTAGAAAGAACAATCACAGGAGCATCATCTAAAGAGGACTTTTTAAGAATAACCATGCCTCCTCCGTCGTGACCGCGCTCTACTTTGCCTACGTACGAAAGGTGGATTGCACAACGACTCAATAGGCCTATCACACCTGCAATCTACCACACATTCCCGCACATTAGGAAGCATCCGTAGGTAAATATAATATCTAAGCACCACGCTTACATAAAATCTACCACATAATCCACTCGAGTATTGAATTAGGCGCTTTACGAACATATGAAAGTCATCATTACTAATTAGAACTATATCAAATATGCATCTAGAGCAAAGTAAAGACATACTAAATAGAAATATATTGAAATAGAACAATGTCACAAAGATACAAGGTATCATACCAATCTAGATGAACAAATCCGGAATCCCAGACTTCTACGCCCAACTCGACTCAAACTCAACTCGACGTGCCCGGACTTGAAGAACTTAAAGAACTAGAGCTCTCTCTCTAATCTCTGGAAACCCTAATTTCTGGACTAATCTTGACCAATGAATACCCGTCCCCTCAGGGGGGTCTGCCTCTTTATTTATACCCCGGTGGGAGAAGCGACGTCTGTTGGATCAAACCAACTTCATGTAGGGATAAGATGCATCCTTGGAGGCAGTGTGGGAATACTCCAGAAGCTCATGGAATATGGTGGAAGGGGGAGGCCGGGTGGCCAGGGGTGTGGTCGGCCAGCCCTACCTGGCGGCCTCTGGCTACCCCGCTCGGTCTGGTGTCTTCTACACCCTTCTAGTGTATGTTTCATCGTGGATAATTCTCGTAATTATGGATACATTAATCCTCTTTTTACTCTTTTCTTGAATAAACCCTGCAAATTTATAAATTACCAAAACTCATGGAAATTATTAGATAAAACCCCTAATTTTCTATTTGGTGACCAATTGCATGCTTTAAGTTGATGGGTTGTGATGGACGTTAACTACTATCAACAAGAATCCCCCAAACTAAACTTTGCTAGTCCCTAGCAAAACAACTTAAGTAATAATTCAAGGTTTTACAAGTATGTATAACTCCTCAAAAGTACACATGCATTTAAACAAAAATTCTCCTTTGGATTGAAAGTCATTGATCTAACCTCCAAACTTACTCTTATTCTCTCAACCATGGAGCTTTTACTATCACTTGGATCTTAAGCGATTGAAAGATAGAACAATCAAGTGAGCACTATGTCTCGAATCCTTTGTTTAACCATCATTTTGGAGTTTTTAATACGTTAGAAATAAAAATCAAAGATTCATTGCATGACACTCTCAAGTCACTCATATATGAAGTATTTTTGGATCTCACTTAAGGCATTAAATGTGATATGCCATCTCTTCCTACACTACGATCTTATGTGGATTTATAAGAATGGTAGGAGAGCATATTTATAAACATATATTGTAAAGTCAAACAATGGATCTAAAGAGAGTTAAGTCATACAATCAAATCAAGATGTGCATGTGTATGGAATGAGGTGGATAGGTGATATATAGTGGCTAAGCCTAATTCTACTTTGCTCTATATAAATATTTCTCTCATTTGAACTTAGAAATAATTGCAAGAAAACATGGGCTATCTTATTATATAATTTTTCCCTTTTTCTTTTTTTTTCATTTGGACACTTGTCTATTTTTTCCATACTTTTTCTTTTATTTCTTTTTGCATAGCCACATGTCTTTTCTGCAAACAAAATATTTGAGAGAGCTTACAACAAGTACTTAGAGCATTTATTTGAGGGCTGTTCTATAGGAAAAAAATTTGGGGTTCTCTCCTAGTGTAGGAGAAAAAACATTTTTAGGCGTAAAATGATGAATATGAAATATATGGGTGCGTACTCTCAGTGTAAGAGCAGCAATAATATGTGGAGTGTGCGTGATCTTGATTTTAAGAGTATGACAAACCTCTCATAAGGCATACAACGAAGCTTGATTAAACTCAATGAAATATAAATAGCAAATTAGTGCTATTTTTTATACTAAATATAATCAATTTGGCTCTGGTAGGAATTTAAGCTTTGTCATGTAGAATCTCATCATGTGAATTTTCAGATTTTCAAAAGATAAATCTCCGGATTTCAAGTATCACTTAGAATAAGATAATAGCAGCTCAAACTTTCTCATATCATATCCGTCAATTACCTAGATTTAGATCAAGCATGTGCTACCCACAGATATCAAGTTTTAGAGCAAATTTTCATATCAAATCAACTTCATGCAACTCATGGGAGAATTTAGATTTAAATACTAAGCACTTGAAAGGAAATTATAACTTGAGCATTTTTATCCTTCTTTTGAGAGAGACTATCTTCAAATTCTACTTATTTATTCTACTCTTAAAAATAAGGAAGCACACTTAAACAAACTAAGCAAATTTAAAGAAAACTTATTTACACACTCTATTTTTGGGTTTTCATTTTTATCATGCAAGAATTTAAATGCCAAAGTAAAATTTTTATTTGATTTTCCAGTTTTATAGTGTTTTTGAAGTTGCATACTAAGCAAAAATAAAGTGCTGAAAAAATATGTACAAAAGTCTAGAGAAACTTACCTGCATGGGGGGGTCCTCCCACAAGCTAATCGTGGCACTAGTAGTCGGGTGGTGGCGGTGGGTAGTCAAACCCCATCGCGTGAATCAGGTACTGAAGGTCGTTGTGCTGCTGCTGTTGTCCCTGCTGGATGTTGTCGAAGCGCTGGTCCATGTGGTGAAGTGTGTTCATCATCTCATCTTGACCTTGCTCTAGGTTGGTGATGCAGTGGCCAAAATCATGGGCGCCTGGCTCATGAGGCTGCTGAAAAGTGCTGCTGTGGGTGCGGGTAGTAGTCGTCCTGTGGAGGGGCATTAAAAAGAAATGACTCTCCCATATTGTACTCATTGGTCTCTTAGAAAGAAAAGGATGTGCGTGCCCTCTGGAATTCTCCTGCTATAGATAGTTCCGGTGCAGCATCCGCTCCACGGTACTGTGGCTACTGGTTCCTGGTGATACGTATAGAAGGGCTCCTCCCTAATATCAATCCTTCTTTCTGCAAAGGCAAGACAAAACTCTCTACGGAGTAGAGACCGAGGTTTCTATCGGGTAATGGATATTCATTTGTATAACCCTTATAAATCATGATGTATTTATTGCCCTTCTTTTTCAGCAGGTGAGCATGTGCAAAGAAATCAAAGCCAATAATTCTTCGGGGTGTAGGAATAAATGTAAGAATGGCATTGTCTGACAATCCTAACCCATTAGCAATACGTGTGACCCATGATGTGTAGGAATAAATGCAACATTAATTTGATAGGTGAAAGGTTTGTTTTTTTTCTTAATCGTGGCATCCAACAATGTCACACCCGGTTTTCTAAAGAATAAAACCAGGCTAATCATATGTGTGCCCAGGAAGTCCACACATATGTCAGAATGAAAAAGTATCAAAACAATGTTTATATAAAGCGGAAAACATACTATATTAACACTTACAACTATCAGAGTGTCGCGGAACGGTCACTAATCTTTTCTTCAGGCTCCAACATCACAGGGACGGCTGACTGGGGGTTCCATATGCCAAGCACTTCTGAAAAAGACTTCTGGAAACTCCACTACACTTTCATCCTTCTTCTAAGCAACACCTTACTACACACTGAAGTGTGATGGAAATAGCAAGAGTGAGTCCATGTCGAACTCAACAAATATAACATGGGGTTCATGAGGCTCAAAGGCATAACATAGGTTTATCAGCATGTAGCTTTTAATTAGCATTATTTCAGTATATCAATAATATCAAAGTGTCTCAATGTAACAATAAACATATGATCCATGTGAAATGATTAACGAATAGCAAAAACATATTCATTATTAATGATCCACTATTCCATAAGGGTCCAAGGCCACTCGTGACCGTGAGCACGGCTGTTATAACAGTTTTACACTCTGCAGAGGTTGTACACTTTCACTGTGAGTCGTGATTTACCCTTTCGCCCGAGGTGATCAGCCTCTTGACCCACTACCAAGGAAGGTCGGCAGGGTTCACTATGAAGTCTTTCGAAGGTTCGTCTAACAAGTTAGGGCCATTAGATTTCACTCGGCAAACAGATGTAGAGCCCCCCTTCCTGATGGCACAATAACACGCAGCCTATACACATGAGGACAGAGGCCGCACTATACCCGATTCGTCAAGCCATTCTTACGCCATAAAGGAATACCTCTAACAAGCTAGAAAAGGTCCTTCTATATGACTAAAGCCAGAGCCATTTTAGCCCTCACAGTTGTACTGTAAGTCCCGGATTTTCGCTTATAGATGAGTCCTTATGGAGAGTAACAAGAGCACCAAAATAACCCCATGCTCTAGTCCCCTTTAAACAGTAATAAAAAGTCATCTTTTAATGTTTATTGCATATTTCATTAGTCAAATTACATGATCATAGTTCATGTTAAGCACTAGCAATACTAATCCATGCAATATAATAGGTATCAAGGAATAAGATCAACACTAAGTCATCCTTAACAAGGAAACATATGCATAATGATATTATTTGCTTATTGTGAATAGGACAACAAGGATAATCCCATGCTATACTTGCCTTAGAACTTGCTTTATGCCCAAAGCAACTTGCTCTGAAAAACCTCAACTTAATCTTTCATTTGCAACTTCTGGCACTCAGCTTCTGGTCTTCATCTTCGGATCTTCGAAGCTCACGGATAGTCTTTCTTCTACTCGTAGCAACCAAGCACAGTAAACAAACAACAAACACAACTAAGAACATGCATCAAACAAAAGAAACACTTTAAAAGAGAACGCACTAAAGGACACGGTACGTTGCTACAGTCACGAAAACGCAAGAACGACGGATAACGGAGCTACCATTAAAGAGAACACGCGACTATCGAGACGATTACAACGTAACGTAGAAGACCGACTATAAACTTAATACATTTTAGTTATTGAAATAAGGTGATAAACATTCTGAAGAAATATTCTAAAATTAGATTAATGAATTGAATTACAAAGCTAGGTTTAACCCGGTCATATGTTACTTATATATATATTTTATAGTATTCAAGTCATCTAAATATTTATAGTTTAGATAACACAAAACATGAGAGAAAACTAATCGAACTACTTTATGTTTCAAGATTGCCCAAGAAAGTCATCATAAATGAAAAGATATTAATGTTGACATTCACCAACACCAAAGACAAGCATCACACAAACACCACATTATCAAATTAATATGAGAAAGTTGAAAACCAAAATTTTCTATATTTAAATTAGCAACAACTTAACTTATCTAATAAATTTATTCAAATATTGAAATCATTTATTTTATTTAGTGTTTTCCAAGCACAACCCAAAATTAGAAATTTTGGGGTGTGACAATTCTACCCCACTTAACAGGAATCTCGTCCCGAGATTCAAAGAGACTAGGGAGAAAGATAAAATAGACCAATAAGGTTGTTTCGAGACTTTTGACAAGTTCTGATATAAGCGTCAAGGATTATCAATGGTTGACAAGAGAACATTGGATTGATCATTAAGATTGATTCAAGTTAATGAAAGAAGGTCAAAGGATTGAAGGTCAGCATAAGTGAAAAGGAAGATCAAAGGAGATTGAAAAGATATATCAAGGTTGATCATCGAGTCTTCACTTTATAAGGTGTAAAAACAAGAGTGGAGATTAGCAAGAGATAACATAAGAGATAAAGAGATATCCTAAGGTGCTCAAAACTCCTGGATTCAAGATTTATGAGACATCATGAAAAAGTGACAGACTAGCATTGGTTGAAGAAAGATAAAGACTAGTTTTCTGTTTTACCATTCAGGGAGACCAGTAAG
Source organism: Saccharum hybrid cultivar R570 (assembly GCA_038087645.1). Taxonomy (NCBI): domain Eukaryota; kingdom Viridiplantae; phylum Streptophyta; class Magnoliopsida; order Poales; family Poaceae; genus Saccharum; species Saccharum hybrid cultivar. The sequence goes on from JAQSUU010000751.1 coordinate 2,949,503, forward strand.
AATGATAAATTGATCTTCAAGTCTTTGTAGGTCCTTGAATCAGGATTTATAAGATGTAAGGACAAGGATCAAAAGTTGTCAAATGTTGATAAGAAAAAGTAAAGATTGATGGCAAGGTGAGACTAGTTAAGAGGCAAGGAGTAGTAAAAGATGATATTATGATAGCGATTGGTCTTTGGGTCTTCCTGTCTCATGACTTGAGATTGGTGATGGTGGCGGACGCTACCCCACTTAACAAAGATCTTGTTCCACCTGGCGATGTCATCGAAGGCAACACTTTCTTTGAGGCTTACTACTATTGATGAGTCATTCATGTGTTGATCCTCCATTAAGATGAGATAAAGAAGGCAACATGACAACCAAGGGTAGACATGGACGGTATAGGAAAAAGACAACAAGAATTATGATCGATTGGAAGATAAGTAGGATAGAAGATGACACTACCCCACTTAACATGGATCGAGCTACTCCTCAAGACTTATACCTTCCGAGACACCTTTGAAACATGAGAACAAGGATAACACAAAGGCATCACATCAAACAATACAAGCACACATCAGGCAAAACAATGCACCAATCACATCATCGGTACTACACGTGCTTCTTCAACAATGGTGGTCATCCTACATGGCAGATTATAGATGATGAAAAGGCCATCAAATTTTTGAACAGGGCAAGATCAGAAACCTTTTGGTAAAAACAATACAAATCAAAAACCAAGAGAGTAAGAAATAATAGCTCAAAGGAAGCTATCAAGGAAGAGATACAACAGGACAAGGAATAGGAAATAGTCAAAATCAATGAGTCAAAGGATGACAAAAATAGTTTTATAGTAAAATGAGTTTTAGAATACGTCTAGTGCTACTTGGCATACGTCCTACAGTCAACACCGCTCTGATACCACTCTGTCACACCCGGTTTTCTAAAGAATAAAACCAGGCTAATCATATGTGTGCCCAGGAAGTCCACACATATGTCAGAATGAAAAAGTATCAAAACAATGTTTATATAAAGCGGAAAACATACTATATTAACACTTACAACTATCAGAGTGTCGCGGAACGGTCACTAATCTTTTCTTCAGGCTCCAACATCACAGGGACGGCTGACTGGGGGTTCCATATGCCAAGCACTTCTGAAAAAGACTTCTGGAAACTCCACTACACTTTCATCCTTCTTCTAAGCAACACCTTACTACACACTGAAGTGTGATGGAAATAGCAAGAGTGAGTCCATGTCGAACTCAACAAATATAACATGGGGTTCATGAGGCTCAAAGGCATAACATAGGTTTATCAGCATGTAGCTTTTAATTAGCATTATTTCAGTATATCAATAATATCAAAGTGTCTCAATGTAACAATAAACATATGATCCATGTGAAATGATTAACGAATAGCAAAAACATATTCATTATTAATGATCCAGTATTCCATAAGGGTCCAAGGCCACTCGTGACCGTGAGCACGGCTGTTATAACAGTTTTACACTCTGCAGAGGTTGTACACTTTCACTGTGAGTCGTGATTTACCCTTTCGCCCGAGGTGATCAGCCTCTTGACCCACTACCAAGGAAGGTCGGCAGGGTTCACTATGAAGTCTTTCGAAGGTTCGTCTAACAAGTTAGGGCCATTAGATTTCACTCGGCAAACAGATGTAGAGCCCCCCTTCCTGATGGCACAATAACACGCAGCCTATACACATGAGGACAGAGGCCGCACTATACCCGATTCGTCAAGCCATTCTTACGCCATAAAGGAATACCTCTAACAAGCTAGAAAAGGTCCTTCTATATGACTAAAGCCAGAGTCATTTTAGCCCTCACAGTTGTACTGTAAGTCCCGGATTTTCGCTTATAGATGAGTCCTTATGGAGAGTAACAAGAGCACCAAAATAACCCCATGCTCTAGTCCCCTTTAAACAGTAATAAAAAGTCATCTTTTAATGTTTATTGCATATTTCATTAGTCAAATTACATGATCATAGTTCATGTTAAGCACTAGCAATACTAATCCATGCAATATAATAGGTATCAAGGAATAAGATCAACACTAAGTCATCCTTAACAAGGAAACATATGCATAATGATATTATTTGCTTATTGTGAATAGGACAACAAGGATAATCCCATGCTATACTTGCCTTAGAACTTGCTTTATGCCCAAAGCAACTTGCTCTGAAAAACCTCAACTTAATCTTTCATTTGCAACTTCTGGCACTCAGCTTCTGGTCTTCATCTTCGGATCTTCGAAGCTCACGGATAGTCTTTCTTCTACTCGTAGCAACCAAGCACAGTAAACAAACAACAAACACAACTAAGAACATGCATCAAACAAAAGAAACACTTTAAAAGAGAACGCACTAAAGGACACGGTACGTTGCTACAGTCACGAAAACGCAAGAACGACGGATAACGGAGCTACCATTAAAGAGAACACGCGACTATCGAGACGATTACAACGTAACGTAGAAGACCGACTATAAACTTAATACATTTTAGTTATTGAAATAAGGTGATAAACATTCTGAAGAAATATTCTAAAATTAGATTAATGAATTGAATTACAAAGCTAGGTTTAACCCGGTCATATGTTACTTATATATATATTTTATAGTATTCAAGTCATCTAAATATTTATAGTTTAGATAACACAAAACATGAGAGAAAACTAATCGAACTACTTTATGTTTCAAGATTGCCCAAGAAAGTCATCATAAATGAAAAGATATTAATGTTGACATTCACCAACACCAAAGACAAGCATCACACAAACACCACATTATCAAATTAATATGAGAAAGTTGAAAACCAAAATTTTCTATATTTAAATTAGCAACAACTTAACTTATCTAATAAATTTATTCAAATATTGAAATCATTTATTTTATTTAGTGTTTTCCAAGCACAACCCAAAATTAGAAATTTTGGGGTGTGACAAACAATTTCATCTCTTCATTTCTAACCGTTCCTAATTCTTCCTTAGAAAATATAGTTGTTGCAAGCCACTTATGCATGAATCTCAATGTAGGACGATGAATTTCATTTGTAGTGGGTTTTCTAGCAGATTTTAAATTTGAAATATCAGTCCAAAAATGACTCCTATCAAAATCATGTAAAGAAGCATCTACATCCAAGGAATAATTTTCTGCAAATCCTAGTGTAGTGCTAAGGGTCTCCCATGTAAGCGTGAATGATCTATTAAAAAGTCTAAATTCTACATTATCATCATCTAAGGTCAAAGTGCACAAAAAATCCATGGTAAGTAATTTGCTCCCTTCCTCAGTAATAATCCAAGTATCTTCCCAACCAATATTTCCAAAAATGAGTTCAAATTCGGTGTTTATACCTGTGGCTTGAAGAAGATTGTTGTCGAAGTTCGGCGTGTGCAAGAATTCTTTGTTCTTTAGCTACTCATATATGCCTCTCTCCTAGTTATCCTTGAATTTAATGTGGGAGTCTCTAGTGAGGGTGAGAACCTCTAGCTCGCGGTACTGTGATGATGAACCATGCACAACTAGGGACGGTGGATCAACTTCCATCTCAGAGGCGGCTCTGGATGAAGCTGCCTACAATGATGTTCTACTCCTAGTGGAGCGGAACAACAGTGCCCGTCCAAGGCTCTTTGCGGCATTCTTAAGTTTCTTGCTCATCCTTGCTGCACAAAGTAAACTCCAACAAAAAACAAAGCTAGTGGAAAATGTGAGGGGTTAGAGAAATAAATAGAAGAGAGTTGGTAATCCAGGAATCAATGATGCAGGAATTCATGATCCATCTTGAATGATTTATATAATCTCTCTCCCTAAGTGGACAACACCTAACTCATCTTCTACCAAATTTCTAACAAATCGAGAGCACTTGTGCTAAACTTTTCTCAAAAGAACTTGCACTACTACTCACTCAACTCATAACTCAACTTCTTTTCTTCCAAACTCTACTCAAATCTTGGGAAAATGAAACTCAAAATTTGGAATTGCTTACACGAGGTGGCTCTATGTTCTTTAGCTTGGTGAGTGAGTGAGGAGTGAAAGGAGAGGATGGAGTTTTAAAGAAGAGGAGGGGGTGGCCGGGCGGCCCCTCACCTTATCTTTTGGCCTCCAATTTTTCCTGACATATCTCTTGCTTTGCATACATTCAAATGCATGTGAATTGAGGTGCCCTTTTGGTGGAAAAGGTGGCAGGTGTGTTGGATGGTTGTGAGTGAAAGTATGAAAATCATGGAGGTGGAAATGGATGGTAGTGGATGGTGGTGGTGTGGGCCCCATATGTCTGCCGTATTTATACCATATAATCCCACAAAGATGCAAAACAAAAATACTTTTATGAATCTACGAAAAATAAGAATTCTAATGATGAATTTTTCATATTTTTCTACCCCCATAGTAAATATCACTTACGGGGGTTTTACGCTCCGTAAATATTAGTTACGTGGGGCTTATCTTTTTACTATATTATGATGTTATTTTTAAATTTTTTATTTTTTATTTTATGCAACTATAGAGAGTTTAATGCGAGAAATAAATTACTGATTACTACCGAGTTACCTTCCGGTGAAGATTCGAGATTTTAAAGTCCACCGAACTGGACTTCTCCAATTGATTTTATTCTTTATGATTTATTTCCGGTCTCGGAGATGATGACCTTACTTCTTGCTTCTCATGACACTCTAAAATTGAGCATTGTTCCGGTCGTGGCTTGAATGCAAACCGCTCTTCTAGTCCATTTATAGTGAATTTGATTTCTCCTTTCCCAATATCAATGTGTGCATTAGCGGTGCTCAAAAAGGGTCTTCCGAGGATGAGTGACACTTTTGAATCTAGATGCATGTCTAGTACCACAAAATCTACTAGCATAAAGAACTCTCTTATTTTGACTAGGATGTTCTCAGCAATTCCCAACAGGTATCGAACTGATTGATCTACCAGTTGTAAGCACATTGGTGTTGGCTCAAGCGCTGAGTAGTTAAGTTTATGGTAGACCGCTATAGGCATCACACTAACACTTGCTCCAAGGTCATAGAGTGCATTACTAAAATGTTGGTCTCCAATTGAGCAATCAATAGTGGGACATCCTGGATCTTTCTTCTTCTCTGGAGATTTGTGGAGGATGGCCGCGCTACATTCTTCTGTCAGCTTGATCACCTCAGTGGTGGGCAGTGGTCTTTTGTTGTTGAGGATGGATGCACTACATTCTTCTATCAGCTTGATCACCTCAGTGGTGGGCAGTGGTCTTTTGTTGTTGAGGATGGACGCACTGCATTCTTCTGTCAGCTTGATCACCTCAGTGGTGGGCAGTGGTCTTTTGTTGTTGAGGATGCCTCAAATATAATTCGCATATGTAGGTACTTGAATGGCATCTAGCAACGGAATATTGATATATAGTTTTTGAATTACCTCTACAAACTTACCAAATTGTTCATCCATTTTAGCCTTTCTTTTTCTGTGATGAAATGGTATAAGAGTTGTGTCATGAAAATCTTGATTTAATTCTTGCTCTTGTGGAGTCACTTCTTCTTCTACGTCATTCTTCTCTTCTTCTTCTACCTGCACTAACACTAGTGTCCTCTGTGTCCCCTTTGGATAAGGTGGATCACGAGTAGACTTACCTCCTCTAGTGGATATTCCTTTAACATACTCATGGTTAGTTGCAAAAGACAAAGTAGAAGCCAATTGTGCTATTTATAATTCTATATTTTTATTAAACTTTATTTGTTCTTTAACAGCAGAAGAAAAATCATCCAACTTAGCATTTATTCCTTCCAGCATTTTATCATTAAAAAGCAAGCTTTTAGAAATATTTTCATTAATCTTTGGCTTGTTCTAATATTAATTCTCTTAAAGGTGGTTGTTTATAATTAGAAGAATTATTATAACTACCTTGGTACTTACCTTGACTGGGTGACCGAGGTTGATTCCACTATTGCTGTGAAGCGGAGTTGTTGATGATGGTATTGATATCTTCAGGTGAATCAGCAAATTCAACTCCCAAATATTCTCCACATTTATTCTGAGCATTGAATGCATCTTGAATGGCTTGATGGTCTCTCTTGTAACTAGCACATTGTTCTGGCCAATTCAATAGCATACTTATATCAGTTGAGAGTGCATATACTTCTAGAATTTCTTCACTCTGCTTGCAAGCTTGAATGTTGTATGTCCAACTCTGATTTGTTACTATCTTCTCCATAAGACATTCAGATTTTCCAAGAGTGAGTGACATAAATGATCCTTCAGTAGAGGCATCAAGTTGTTCATGTGATTTCTGAGTTAATCCATGATAAATTGTTTGCATGAGCAACCATCTTTCCATTCCATGATGAGGACAATCTGAGATGTATTATTGAAAATGCTCCCATGCTTCTGGAATAGGTTCACCTTTCTGCTGATGAAATTATGATATCCTTCCTCGTAAGCCATTAGTTTTGCTTACTGGGAAAAACTTTTCTAGGAAAGCTTTTGAACATTCTTCCTATGTCTTGATCTGATCTTTACTTGCGTAGAACCACTGCTTCGCTCTTCCATCCAATGAGAACAGAAACAAACGAAGTAGCACAACCTCTTGAGAAATGTTCTTGATGACGACGGTGCTACAAATCTTTAGAAAATTATGCAAATGAGCACTTGTATCTTCATTCTTCTTTCCACTAAATGTAATAGCTTGCACCATGTTGATGAGGCTTGGCTTGAGCTCGTAGTCATGATCTTTAGTGTCTAGTTCTAGTCCAACGCGAATGTTCTTGGTGTTTAGAGCAGAGAATTCATGCAGAGTCTTCTTAGCCATGTCTTCACAAATTGATGTTGAGCATCTTCTTTTGGTTGATTCTGAAAGTTGAAATTGAAGGTTCACAACCAATCCTGCACTTACCCTATATAGGATTCATAAACAAAGACAAAACAAGGGTAAGCCTACTAAAGTAAAAGGTTATGGTTTATCTATAAGTATTTATGTCTATAGCCATATTATTATTCCCTCTAAAAATTGTTCTACGATTACTATAAAACATCTTATGATACATGATTCCTCTATGAAATTTAAAATGTTCCTATGAAATATGAAAGATTTATCCCTGTGAAATATGAAAGATTAATTCCCGTGAAATATGAAAGATTTACTCCCCATGAAATATGATAGATTTATTCCTCGTGAAATATGAAAGATTTATTCCCAGTGAAATATGAAAGATTTATTCCCTGGCAACGGCGCCAGAAATGCTTGTTGGTATTTCTAACATCACTTTGCACTAAGTTGTCATCCCTAGCATGATATTAAAAACACTGGTAAAATAATCTACACTTGACTCTCTAAAAATATTAAAAATAATATATCCGCAAGCGCACAGATAATTCACCCATTGTAGCATTTTATCCAGTGATATCCCAGTATCGTTATTTATTTTTAGCCAAAAGGTAAAAGCTTTCAATTTAACAGGGTTAAAAGATGCTATGGCTTAGAACTATAAATGTGCAGACCTACGATAAACCAACCACTCTAATACTTTAGCAAGGGTAAGTCAAGATGATGATAATAAAATGAATAGAACATAATAATAATGGTATTCCAGAGATAGAAAGTAGAGACTCGACAAATGTAATCTGACATAATCAAGAAATTCAACTAAGCTAAAAGACTCCTAAGTTACTCCTAAATAATAGTCTATAATTCACATCAAGACACATACTCTCATCTACAATAATGACTACCTAGAAAGAACAATCATAGGAGCATCATCTAAAGAGGACTTTTTAAGCATAACCATGCCTCCTCCGTCGCGACCGTGCTCTCCTTTGCTTATGTACGAAAGGTGGATTGCACAAGGACTCAATAGACCAGTCACACCTGCGATCTACCAGATGTTCCCGCACATTAGGAAGCATCCGTAGGTAAATATAAATATCTAAGCACCACGCTTACTTAAAATCTACCACCTAATCGACTCGAGTATTGAACTAGGCGCTTTACGAACATATGAAAGTCATCATTACTAATTAGAACTATATCAAATATGCATCTAGAGCAAAGTAAAGACATACTAAATAGAAATATATTGAAATAGAACAATGTCACAAAGATACAAGGTCTCATACCAATCTAGATGAACAAATCTGGAATCCCGAACTTCTACGCCCAACTCTACTCGAACTCAACTCGACACGCCCGGACTTGAAGAACTTAAAGAACTAGAGCTCTCTCTCTCTCTCTAATCTCTAGAAACCCTAATTTCTAGACTAATCTTGACTAATGAATACCCATCCCCTCAAGGGGGGTCTACCTCTTTATTTATACCCCGGTGGGAGAACCGACGTCCGTTGGATCAAACCGACTTCATGTAGGTCTAAGATGCATCCTTGGAGGTGGTGTGGGAATACTCCAGAAGCTTGTGGAATATGGTGGAAGGGGGAGGTCTGGCAGCTAGGGGTGTGGCCGGCTGGCCCCACCTGGCAGCCTCTGGCTGCCCCGGTCGGTTTGGTGTCTTCTGGTGTCTTCTACACCCTTGTAGTGTATGTTTCGTTGCGAATAATTCTCATAATTATTGATACATTAATCCTCTTTTTACTATTCTCTAGAATATACTCTGCAAATTTATAAATCACCAAAACTCATGGAAATTGTTAGATAAAACCCCTAATTTTCTATTTGGTGACCAATTGCATGCTTTAATTTGACAGGTTGTGATGGACGTTAACTACCATCAACAATTACTAAACTAACAACACCAATAAATGCATGGTAATGATTAACATGTCTTTAGCATACTAGTCACCTATCACATACCTACACTCCTAAGGTTTAACTAAGTTGTCATCCCTAGTTGTATAGCTAGAAATGTATATGTAACAGAACCGACCAAATTATAAGAGCACAAGTACGAAAACAAGCACCGAAGCGCTCAAATTTTCAAACTTGAGCCCATATAATCCCGGTAGTCAATCGAAATCACGAAGGATTTCAAACCAAACTGCTTACAACCAGGATCGCGTCATTCAACATACAACATCATACGATACATTTCACAAGTAGTTCTGAAATAAGTTTACACCACGGAGTAGCAATTATTACAAACCAAGTTTGAAAGTAGCGGAAGCATAACACACACATTAGTTACTTAAATACTGCCAGTCTGGATGATCGACATCTCGCAAAAGCATGAGGAAAGTACATAAAGACGATCACGCCCTTCTGATCTAGTCATCATCACCCGCAGGGTGGAGACACGTCTTGCAGAATCCCTGATAAAGCATGTCATCTGCAACGGAGGGAATAAACCCTGAGTACTGGAATGTACTCAGCTAGACTTACCCGTCGAAAACCAGAAATAAGAGGACACCAAGGATTATGCAAGGCTTACACAAGAGGCTAGCTGACATAACATTTTGCATAAAGGCATAAGTAATTGATACTCTTATAACCTGTACTAGCAGTTATTTTTAGCATTTACCTGTCATCTATCTTAGCACCTGTACTAAACATGCACTTGGTTGTAATCAAACAATTATCATCATTATTTCCAGAGCAGGTATGAATTGTGGCAACATTGTATCATTCCCTTAACCACCAGTTCATTTAATGAGATCTACGTTGCCGCTGCTCAAGTCAAGTGCTCACTAACCGGGAGCGACGGCGATTCGAATCGAATTCCTATCCAGCTGGAGGGGTATTTCTAACACTCACCGTGCAGACCCCTGCCAGGGTCGCACAGGCCACCGTTTCATATGATTCAGGAATCGCGGGTCCGAATAATGTCGCGACCCCAAGGGCGACACTCTGCCAGGTGATAGGGACTCTAACCCCCCCTTGGTCTCACGCCAATGTCCCCAAGCACATCCTTTCTCTCCTCCAAGAAGCAACCTACCATTCGATTCCCGGCCTGAACCACATTACTCGGCTTCGCGGTCGGAACGGGTTATCCGGCCAACTAAGTGTTAGACTGCGTTCAACATGACTCAAGGACGTACAGCGAATCGGTCCTTAAACGACTCAGACGGGCATAGCTCCACACCCAAGACGTGAAGTGTCTTGCGGCTGTACTATCGAACTCCCGCCCGGTCTCAATTTCATTTTTAAGCATGGTTCCATTCACGATAGCCATAGAGCCACTCGTGACTCCTTCCTACATCTCGCGGATGACCGGAAATCACCCGACTTCTACCGTACTAAGCAGGGCTAAGCATTGACACGTGCCTAAACCTAAAATAGGATTAAGTACGATATCTGGACAAGGACAGGTATAATGCAACAAGTGTTTTCATATAACTCCTACAACTTAATGCAGTAAACAATTAAAAGTACTCAAGATTAATTTATAAATCAATAGGTTCAGCATGCACCGGGGCTTGCCTTTCAGAAAAGTTGAAGGCCGGTGGTCAGGGCACTCGGGCAGATCTTCTGACGGAGCTTCCCCGACGTTGGGTTCTTCTGCTAATTCCTCCGGTTGACTCAGCACCTCCTCCGGTATTGCTTGTTCGAATTCGAGGAGTGTCACCCCCTCCGGTACACCTATTGCATGAATGCACAATAAATACCATGGATGCATGACGAAAGATGCAATATGCTCGGAATGGAATGCATTACAACAATTTAATGCTCTACTCAAATCACTTCAAAAGAGTAGGTGCAAATTTCCTTTCCGGTAGAGAAATACTCACCTAATCTACTTAACCTAAGATAAAGCTGCTCATCCTCAGTTAAGGCCCTAACACCTAACAATTACAAAAGTAGCATGTCTTAGGATATCACACCATATCAATCAGCAAAACACCACAGTAAGCATTCTGGACAGCAGCTACTTGTTTTTATCACAACTGGATATTTACAAATTCCAAAAGATATGATCTAAGCCAATCTGGAAAGCCTAAGAAATGTACTACAATTCATTTTCAGACCTCAACTCCAAACTCCTAAGTTTTCCATGTCAAACTTCACAAGTTCCAGAATCTGTCCTCTCCAAAACAGAGAGTAGCAGATTTTTAACTGCCACTTTAAACAACAGTAACTCTCAAACTACTAAGCCAAATGCTTCCAAATTTTAACACAAGCTAGTTCATCAAGTTTACTCCAACTTTGGTATTTACAAGTTGTCCAGCAACCAATTTTATCAAAGCCAAATTTAGAATTACTACTTAGCTGTCCAGCAAACCTAAAATTACAAAGGTTAAATATTTATTGATGTGGCAAACATTCTCTAAAACCAAACTAATGCTACTACAAGTTCACAAATATCACAAAGACACCAGGAAGTAAGGTGTGCCCACCTAGAACATTTATTTAAACCCATTTCTCAATTTACTTAAGTAATTAAGTGGAATTTCAAACATATATGTAAACTGCTCCTAAAATTCTACAAAAATTACAGGGGACTCTCTGCCCCACAAAGAGACTACTGTAAAATTTTGAACTCAATTTATTCACAGGAACTCCCTACACAAAATTCCCAAGCCAAAAAGGCTGATTTTTGTATAAATAACCAAGCATAGTAAAAAGTGTCAAACAACAGATTTCTTAATTTTCTTGGACACTCTAGGGTACCAAGACATTCTCCAAAAATTTATAAGAACATTGCACATGTAGAAAAATTACTAAAATTCATTTTAGTATTTCCTAGAATAAAAAGATAGCATTATAACTTGGAAATTACTTAATCACTGATGCCCAAATTTTTACCAGAGCTAGGGCTAGCATAGAGTAACCTACCCACCAAATTTCATGATTTATGGAACACTACAGCTCAAGTTATAAATTTAACAAATTTGCATGCATTCCAAAACACATTTAACGGATCTATTAAATTCTTACAGACTTTAAACATCTCATGCCAGATCCATATTTTTCTAAAATACTACACATTATGTAGACCCTAATAAAATTTATCTCATGATTTTTGGATCATTAAAACCCTAGATCTATATTTTTCCAACTTGTACAAAAATCAGTGACAAAATAATAAAAATGAATTTCATTTCGGACGACTGGGCCGGCCCAGAAACTCTCGGCCCACACTCGCGCGCGCGCGGCCCGCTCAGCGCTCCCGCCCGCGCGCGACACTGACGGGCGGGCCCCCGCGGTCAGTGACCGGAGACAGGGAAGGCGGAGACCCGCGAGCTCCGACGAGCTCGAGCTCGCCGGAGAAGAGCTCGCTCGGCCAATTGAGCACCGCCTCGTGTTCTCCGTCACCCGGTGCGTCGATTGGTGCTCGTGGAATGGATGGGGATGGGGTGGAAGGGGCTTGTCACCGCGAGCGGCGGCCGGTGATGTCCGGTGGCGGCGCACCATCGCCGGTGAGGATGTACGGTGCGGTCTAGGCTCGGTACGAGCTTCACCGAAGCTAGGCGGATCCATTTTGCTAGGAAGGGAGGATGGAGAGAGACCCGAAGCACCCCGACCACGGTGAGGTCCCATGGCGGGCTCCGGCGACCTCTCGGAAACGGGGAAGAAAGCAATGCGGCTCACCTTGAGTCAAATCGCTGGCTTCGGTGGGTCAGGGAGATGGAGGGTGGTGAGGCGGAGGGATTGGCGAGGTATAGCGGCCGGTGATGCGGTGTGGCTCGCGCTTGAGCTCGCCGGAGAAGAACGGCAATGGCGGCTCGGTTTCGGTGTTCTTGGCAACTGGAAGAGAGGGGGCGGAGGAATGGAGGCCGGCTCACGCGTCGTGGCATCTTAAAGGCGTCGCGGCCTGACTGGTTGGGCCAGGGCCGGCGTACGGGCACCACCGCGCCTCCACGCGTCGACGACGGCCTGCGGCCGGTCGGCCACTCTGACGCTGACGAACTGAATCGGCGACATCAATGACCGACTGACAGAGCGATTTCCACGATGATTATCTCCCAAACCGGTTCGAATTAGTCGAAGATGATTACACCAATTTTGTAGAGCTACATGAGGTCTACAAGTTTGTCAATTGGAGTTTGGGCTGGTTCGGCCTAGATTTGAAACTACAGAGCTCCAAAGTGGTGCCCCTTGAAACTGAAATGCAGTTCCAGAGATCAACGCCGACTGAAACCCTAACTTCTTGACACTATTTCTCCTAAACTATTGAGAACCAGGTGATGGTGATATTGACAATGTTGTAGAGCTATGTGTGGACAACAACTTTGTCAATTGGCTCTAAGAATGGTTTGGCCTAGTTTTTGAGTTACAAGTTGCCAAAGTGAGGTACAGTGAAACTGAAAAGTCCAATTTCCAGACTTAGAATTTTTCTAAGTGTTGATTCCCACTCAAGCTGACTTGTGGGCCATTTTTGAGCATGCTCTGGTCATTTTCATGAGATGGCCATATTAGAACTTTTGTTCCTCATGAAATTCTCTACAACTTTACTTAAGGGTGCTCTTCCATGCAAGGTCTCTAAATTAGACTTTTTAACTGGTCAAACTAGAGCCTTCTAGGGTCAAATGGTGGTCAAACTTCTCTTGGAGGGCAATTTTGTAATTTTGGTCAACATGAACCTTGTTCCAAATGTTACCCTAAGTATAACTAAGGTGTTGTAGGTCATGATTGGCTACCTTACCTTTTTGTTACACCAACTATCAAATACTTCATGAAATAAATCAAACAAACCCTAGAATAATTATATGTGTTGCATCACATAAAATAACAAACATGAATGATGCATGCTTATGTTTATGCCATGCAAATGCAATGCAATTAAGGACTAAACACTTGAAGTGTTACAGCCCTCCCCCCTTATAAAAATCTCGTCCTGAGATTTGGAAAGCGTACCATTTTTCATAGAATTCCTTATAACCATCCCGCAAATAGTCCTCCCGTTCCCACGTAGCATCACTCTCACTTCCCTGATTACTCCACATCACTTTGTACCACTTAACCACTTTACTTCTAGTTACTCGTTCCTTAGTATCGATCACTCGGACTGGCTTTTCTTCGTAGGTTAGGTCGGATTCCAGCCTGATATCACCTAAAGGAACTTGTTCCTCAGGAACTCGAAGACACTTTTTAAGCTGAGATACATGGAAGACGTTGAATATGGCACTCATTTCGGGAGGTAACTGAATTTTGTACGCAACAGCTCCACTCTTGCCTATGATTTGAAAAGGACCCACGTATCTTGGCGCAAGTTTCCGCTTAACACCAAAACGTTGGACACTTTTCATTGGAGAAACTTTCAAATACACGAAGTCTCCAACTTCAAACTCGAGTGGTTTTCTACGACGATCAGCATAACTTTTCTGTCTAGCTTGGGCTGCAGCCATATGTTTTTGAATGGTACGGGCTTGTTCCTCAGCTTCCTCAACAAAAGCAATACCATAAAATCTTCTCTCACCAGATTCTATCCAATTTAGTGGGGTTCTACACCTACGACCGTACAAAGCTTCGAATGGAGCCATCTTAATACTCTCTTGATAACTGTTATTGTACGAGAATTCGGCTAAAGGTAACCATTTTTCCCAAGAACCCTTGGATGAAATGACGCATGCCCGCAACAGATCTTCCAAGATTTGGTTAACTCGTTCTGTCTAACCCGATGTCTGGGGGTGATAAGCAGAGCTTCTCACTAACTTGGTTCCCAGAAGGTGATGCAAGTGCTCCCAAAAGCGAGCAGTGAACTGGGGACCACGGTCAGATATGATAGTACGAGGTATCCCATGAAGCCGGACTATCTGATTGAAGTACAACTCATCATAGTCAGTGGGACGATAGTCCACTCTCACTGGGATGAAGTGAGCTGATTTGGTCAAACGATCAACAATTACCCAAATAGAGTTATGATTTTTGATAGTAGGAGGAAGTCCGACAATGAAATCCATACTTATCTCTTCCCATTTCCAGCCTGGAATGGAAAGTGGCTGAAGTAGCCCAGCTTTCATGTGCACAGCTTTAACTCTGCAACAGGTGTCACATCTAGCAACATATGCAGCTATCTCCTTCCGCATCTTGGTCCACCAATAAAGTGGCTTCAAATCATAATACATCTTATTGCTGCCAGGATGGATGGACAACTTAGAGGAGTGTGCTTCAGACATAATATCATTTCGAAGCTCTCGGTCCTTAGGCACAACTAACCTATCCTTGAACCATAGTACACCCTCTTCATCTATCCTGAACTGTGTAGTTTCTTGCTCTTTCATCTTACGCTTGATGTGGAATATACCAGTGTCAGTCTTTTGGAGCTCAATAATTCTGCTTTTGAGAGTACAACTGACAGTGATGTTGTACAAGACTGCTGGATGTAGAAGGCGAGATCGATGAAAATCAGTTTCAACTAAGGAATGACTATGAGACTTACGGCTTAAAGCATCCGCAACTACATTTGCCTTTCCTGGATGATAGTGCACTTGAAGGTTATAATCTTTAATCAACTCGAGCCATCTTCTTTGACGCATATTCAACTCGGATTGGGTGAAGATGTATTTGAGGCTTTTATGATCGGTGTAGATATTGCAGACATTTCCCAGCAGATAATGCCGCCATACTTTCAAAGCATGAACAACTGCAGCCAGTTCTAAGTCATGCGTTGGATAATTCACCTCATGCTTCCAAAGTTGTCGAGAAGTATATGCAATTACTCGGCCTTCCTGCATCAACAAACCTCCCAAACCTATGCCTGAGGCATCACAATAAACATCAAATGGTTTCTCGATATCCGGTTGTGCCAAAACCGGAGCTGAGGTTAGGAGGGTTCGCAGTTGGTGAAAAGCCACATCACACTCAGGAGTCCAGACAAACCTGGTGTCTTTTTGCAGCAACCGAGTCATTGGCTTGGCTATTTTGGAGAAATCCGGAATGAAGCGACGATAATAGCCAGCCAAACCAAGAAAACTTCGGACCTCGTGAACCGAGATAGGAGCCTTCCAGTTCAGTACTTCCTGTACCTTGGCGGGGTCCACCATAATTCCTCCATCGGACAACACATGCCCAAGGAAAGGTACTTCTCGAAGCCAGAATTCGCACTTACTGAACTTTGCATATAGTTGATGTTCACGCAGTCTTGTGAGGACTATACGCAGATGTTCAGCGTGATCTTCTTCATTCACAGAATATACCAAGATGTCATCAATAAATACCACCACAAACTTGTCCAATTCAGGCATAAACACCGAATTCATCAAGTACATGAAGTGTGCGGGGGCATTTGTCAAGCCAAAGGACATAACAAGATACTCATAAAGACCGTATCTGGTAGAAAAGGCTGTCTTTGGAACATCTTCCAGGCGAATTTTAATTTGATGGTAGCCCGATCTTAGATCGATCTTGGAGAAAACTTTAGCTTTAGACAACTGATCGAACAAGATGTCGATTCGCGGTAGAGGGTACTTATTTTTGACAGTGACTGCATTGAGAGGTCTATAATCTACGCACATCCGCAACGACTGATCCTTCTTCTTTACAAAGATAGCAGGACATCCCCACGGCGATGAACTAGGACGAATCAACCCCTTCTTCAAAAGTTCATTCAATTGCACCTTAAGTTCAGCGAGTTCATTTGGAGGCATCCTATAGGGTCTCCTAGAGATGGGAGCTGTGCCAGGCAACAACTCAATTTTAAACTCCACATCCCGATCCGGAGGGAGTCCCGGCAAATCATCGGGAAAAACGTCCAGAAACTCATTTACTACTGGAATTTCGGCCAACGCCTTTGCTTGCACAGCATGAATTTCCCCCGACAATTCAACCTTTCTGGGAAGTTGTACTAGAAAACCCTTTTGATCTGTAGGATCTCTGAGCATAACTACCCGAGCGGATGTGTCAATGAGTACCCCGTTCTGACTCATCCAATTCATGCCCAAGATAACATCTATGTCTAAACCAGGTAAAACCAATAGGGCAAGCGAATAACTTCGCCCTTCTATCTCAAACTTAAGGTTCCCCACTACTTTGTTTGTGGAAATATTCCCACTTGCAGCGCTAATACAATAACCCACACCTTCAACAGTATGCAACTTGTGTGCAAATTTAGATGCAAACTTAGGACTGATAAAGGAATGCGAAGCACCTGAATCAAAAAGTACCACTGCGGGGTGTTGGTCAACTAGAAACTTACCAGCGGTGACCACCTCACCAGATGGAATTTCCTCAATGCTGTTATAATGGGCGTGTCCCTGACGACTACCTTGGTTGACATTTTTCTTAGGGTACGGACAGTTCCTGGACCAATGGCCTGGCTTGTTACAGTTCCAGCAAGGCATGTTGCTAGGGGGAACACTGGAGCTGCCTTGGCCCGCATTACTCTTTGGCAGAGCCACTGTATATGCCTTACGAAACCCAGTTTTCATTGGCACCTTCTTTTGTGGAGGACGGAACTTAGCATTTGTGGCAGGAGGGCGAGGGGAAGACCTCGGTGCCGCTGAGGCCCTTGACTGAGAAGCACTTGCCTCAAGGGCCCTTTTACGGCTCTTAGAGGCAGAATAAATAGTATTGTTGTTCTCCTGGGTCAAAGCATCGCTGATGAAATCATTGAAAGTAGTACATTTGCTAGTGCCCATTGTTTTCATCAGTTTTGGGCCGAGGCCCCTTTTGAAGCTAGCAATCTTTTTGGCATCGGTATCCACAAACTCAGTGGCATACCTTGCCAGGTTGTTGAAGGACTGCAAGTATTCAGTCAGGCTTTTGTTTCCTTGCGACAGCCTCATAAACTCTGTGTGCTTGATTGCCATAAGACCGGGAGGGATATAATTTCCCCGGAATGCCGCCTTAAACTGATCCCAAGCAATCGGGACATTGGCAGGTAGTGTGGAACGATAGTGGCTCCACCAAATTCCCGCCGGACCATGCAACTGATGGGAAGCATACTCAGTTTTCAGCTCATCAGTTAGGCGTAGCAGACGAAACTTTTGTTCAATGGTATTCAACCACTCGTCAGCCTGCAGTGGTTCTTCCGCTTCCTTGAAGAGCGGGGGCTTTGTATCCAGAAAGTCCTTGAAATCGCTGTACTGATTTGGCTCTGGGCCCTGGCGGCCAGGACGAGCCTCCCGGTTAGCCAGCTGGCGCATAGCATCCGCCAACATGCGCTGCCCTTCGACCACTGTCTGCATCAACTCGGCCGGAGTAGGTGGTGGCGGAGGGGGTGGTTGTTCCTCCTCCTCATTTCCACGACCCCGACGTAGATTGTACGACATCTGCAAAAATGCATAGCCAATGAGCACTGACGATGTGGGAAATTTGTAGATGAATTATTGCGAAATGTCAATCTGACTGTATGAATAGATTTCTCATAATAATTAAGGCACAATAATTCACCACAACCGCACAATCCATTCTAGCGCATCGTTTGACGAGATCATACTTGGTAATCCAACAAGATGCTCTTTGATAAAGGCTCACTCACAGGGAGCACAACGGTTACCGGACCGTTTACGTTGCTATCTACGTGATTTTCGACCTTTTGCACGGTACTTGGATTCCATCTCAAGATTTTTAGTTGACTGTGAAAGGCTACTTCAAACTGACCACAAAGAGACTCCTTAATGAAGAGTTCCATGGTGGATCATGACTAGCCACCTCGATACCTGCGCGTGCCAAGCAGCACAGCCTTATGTCGCGTGCCATAGGAGGCCCTCGGTTTCGTCGCGGCACCGAAGGGTGCTAATTGTGACACCATCATCGAACGCAACATAATAAGACATCAAGTTGTGATCGAAATTAACAGGTTCAAACTACATTCAGGAAACATACGGTTCAGCCTTACATCCCAAAGTCAAGTTATTACAAGGCCTCACTCCTTCACAGGGAGGGCACAAAAGACGATCCTAACATTAAAGGTACGTGATGACTACTCTAAGCATCATCCTCCAAGTCGGTGTCATGGATCTCCCCGCCGTCCTCATCACTGACAGGCTCTAACTCCTCATCTTCTTCTTCTTCTGGCTCTTCCTCTGGTGCTTCTGCAGGTGGGGCATCCTGTGGTCCATCAACCTCCACTTCATCATCATCCTCCGCCATGAAGATTCCCGAACCCATGTCCTCATCGACGTTGTTGTTTCGAGGCAGCAGGGGATTAAGCTCGTTGTTCAGGCGGTGTACTTCTTCATGCAGGTTGTCATTGTATTCTTCAGCATTTTCTAACTGTTGCTCGAGCTCAAACTGGCGAGCTCTCAGAACGTTCTCCTCGTGCCAGGCTTCATCCCTCTGTTCCATCACACGGACCAACATGCGTTGATAGTTGCGGTTTGCTACTGTCAACCTCTGGACTGCAAGGGTTTCCTGGTCACGATCATGAATCACTTGTTCCAGTTGTTGCCGTGCTGCATCCCTAGCAGCAGTCACCTCTGCCAGCTCTGCCCTCAGCCTTTCCACCTCAGTAGGCTCGGGGCGGGGCTCACGTGGAGCGAGCTGGTGACGCGGTGCCCTGCCCCCAGTGGACTTACGAGCGGTCCTCTTGGTACGTGCCATCTGTAGCAACAAGATAAGATACGACTTAAAGTGAGGATCATTTAGGGGATACGAAATTTACTTTAGTCGGGAGTACAGAAATTTTTAAGGAGGGAGTAAATGATATGTATGATATAATTAAACATGATGCATGCACGTTCCGTACGTCCTCTCACCTTAGTAGAAACCTAAAGTTCTAACGCTAGGCGGTGGCATACATACGTTCTCTCATATAAGCGAAACTATCGGTCTACTCGTTACGCTGTTAGTGTACCTGCAGAAAACCTCATTTCAGCCCAACAGTTTCCCATTATAAGCACATAAGAAAGCAGTAATTTAAATACTTTCCATATACACATCCCCAGATGTATATACTTCAGTATCAAAGCTACCCGATATAAAGGTTCCCACAATTAAGTGCTTACGTAATTACATGGTTTAAACATGTAAGTATGCAAGTCACCAAAACTACTCTCCCCTAGATCGTCGGTTGGACGATCATGCTCTCACAACTCACACTTACCAGAGCGTCGAGGCAATTGATCCATACATTACCACCCAAGTGGATGGCATCCATACAATATCACGCCGTATGGACGACGAAATAAAAACAAACAAGGCCCCCAAGTTAGTCTTTATACAAGCCACCTAAGAGTCCTTATTTGGGCTAAGGGATGTGATCACTGGCATACCTATAAAATAATTTTTAGAATTTAACCCTTTTCGCAAACAAATACTTTTGTTTTTAATTACTCGTAAGATGTGTTTAATGTTGAATTATGCTCCAGTACCAGCTGTAACAGAACCGACCAAATTATAAGAGCACAAGTACGAAAACAAGCACCGAAGCGCTCAAATTTTTAAACTTGAGCCCATATAATCCCGGTAGTCAATCGAAATCACGAAGGATTTCAAACCAAACTGCTTACAACCAGGATCGCGTCATTCAACATACAACATCATACGATACATTTCACAAGTAGTTCTGAAATAAGTTTACACCACGGAGTAGCAATTATTACAAACCAAGTTTGAAAGTAGCGGAAGCATAACACACACATTAGTTACTTAAATACTGCCAGTCTGGATGATCGACATCTCGCAAAAGCATGAGGAAAGTACATAAAGACGATCACGCCCTTCTGATCTAGTCATCATCACCCGCAGGGTGGAGACACGTCTTGCAGAATCCCTGATAAAGCATGTCATCTGCAACGGAGGGAATAAACCCTGAGTACTGGAATGTACTCAGCTAGACTTACCCGTCGAAAACCAGAAATAAGAGGACACCAAGGATTATGCAAGGCTTACACAAGAGGCTAGCTGACATAACATTTTGCATAAAGGCATAAGTAATTGATACTCTTATAACCTGTACTAGCAGTTATTTTTAGCATTTACCTGTCATCTATCTTAGCACCTGTACTAAACATGCACTTGGTTGTAATCAAACAATTATCATCATTATTTCCAGAGCAGGTATGAATTGTGGCAACATTGTATCATTCCCTTAACCACCAGTTCATTTAATGAGATCTACGTTGCCGCTGCTCAAGTCAAGTGCTCACTAACCGGGAGCGACGGCGATTCGAATCGAATTCCTATCCAGCTGGAGGGGTATTTCTAACACTCACCGTGCAGACCCCTGCCAGGGTCGCACAGGCCACCGTTTCATATGATTCAGGAATCGCGGGTCCGAATAATGTCGCGACCCCAAGGGCGACACTCTGCCAGGTGATAGGGACTCTAACCCCCCCTTGGTCTCATGCCAATGTCCCCAAGCACATCCTTTCTCTCCTCCAAGAAGCAACCTACCATTCGATTCCCGGCCTGAACCACATTACTCGGCTTCGCGGTCGGAACGGGTTATCCGGCCAACTAAGTGTTAGACTGCGTTCAACATGACTCAAGGACGTACAGCGAATCGGTCCTTAAACGACTCAGACGGGCATAGCTCCACACCCAAGACGTGAAGTGTCTTGCGGCTGTACTATCGAACTCCCGCCCGGTCTCAATTTCATTTTTAAGCATGGTTCCATTCACGATAGCCATAGAGCCACTCGTGACTCCTTCCTACATCTCGCGGATGACCGGAAATCACCCGACTTCTACCGTACTAAGCAGGGCTAAGCATTGACACGTGCCTAAACCTAAAATAGGATTAAGTACGATATCTGGACAAGGACAGGTATAATGCAACAAGTGTTTTCATATAACTCCTATAACTTAATGCAGTAAACAATTAAAAGTACTCAAGATTAATTTATAAATCAATAGGTTCAGCATGCACCGGGGCTTGCCTTTCAGAAAAGTTGAAGGCCGGTGGTCAGGGCACTCGGGTAGATCTTCTGACGGAGCTTCCCCGACGTTGGGTTCTTCTGCTAATTCCTCCGGTTGACTCAGCACCTCCTCCGGTATTGCTTGTTCGAATTCGAGGAGTGTCACCCCCTCCGGTACACCTATTGCATGAATGCACAATAAATACCATGGATGCATGACGAAAGATGCAATATGCTCGGAATGGAATGCATTACAACAATTTAATGCTCTACTCAAATCACTTCAAAAGAGTAGGTGCAAATTTCCTTTCCGGTAGAGAAATACTCACCTAATCTACTTAACCTAAGATAAAGCTGCTCATCCTCAGTTAAGGCCCTAACACCTAACAATTATAAAAGTAGCATGTCTTAGGATATCACACCATATCAATCAGCAAAACACCACAGTAAGCATTCTGGACAGCAGCTACTTGTTTTTATCACAACTGGAGATTTACAATTCCAAAAGATATGATCTAAGCCAATCTGGAAAGCCTAAGAAATGTACTACAATTCATTTTCAGACCTCAACTCCAAACTCCTAAGTTTTCCATGTCAAACTTCACAAGTTCCAGAATCTGTCCTCTCCAAAACAGAGAGTAGCAGATTTTTAACTGCCACTTTAAACAACAGTAACTCTCAAACTACTAAGCCAAATGCTTCCAAATTTTAACACAAGCTAGTTCATCAAGTTTACTCCAACTTTGGTATTTACAAGTTGTCCAGCAACCAATTTTATCAAAGCCAAATTTAGAATTACTACTTAGCTGTCCAGCAAACCTAAAATTACAAAGGTTAAATATTTATTGATGTGGCAAACATTCTCTAAAACCAAACTAATGCTACTATAAGTTCACAAATATCACAAAGACACCAGGAAGTAAGGTGTGCCCACCTAGAACATTTATTTAAACCCATTTCTCAATTTACTTAAGTAATTAAGTGGAATTTCAAACATATATGTAAACTGCTCCTAAAATTCTACAAAAATTACAGGGGACTCTCTGCCCCACAAATAGACTACTGTAAAATTTTGAACTCAATTTATTCACAGGAACTCCCTACACAAAATTCCCAAGCCAAAAAGGCTGATTTTTGTATAAACAACCAAGCATAGTAAAAAGTGTCAAACAACAGATTTCTTAATTTTCTTGGACACTCTAGGGTACCAAGACATTCTCCAAAAATTTATAAGAACATTGCACATGTAGAAAAATTACTAAAATTCATTTTAGTATTTCCTAGAATAACAAGATAGCATTATAACTTGGAAATTACTTAATCACTGATGCCCAAATTTTTACCAGAGCTAGGGCTAGCATAGAGTAACCTACCCACCAAATTTCATGATTTATGGAACACTACAGCTCAAGTTATAAATTTAACAAATTTGCATGCATTCCAAAACACATTTAACGGATCTATTAAATTCTTACAGACTTTAAACATCTCATGCCAGATCCATATTTTTCTAAAATACTACACATTATGTAGACCCTAATAAAATTCATCTCATGATTTTTGGATCATTAAAACCCTAGATCTATATTTTTCCAACTTGTACAAAAATCAGTGACAAAATAATAAAAATGAATTTCATTTCGGACGACTGGGCCGGCCCGGAAACTCTCGGCCCACACTCGCGCGCGCGCGGCCCGCTCAGCGCTCCCGCCCGCGCGCGACACTGACGGGCGGGCCCCCGCGGTCAGTGACCGGAGACAGGGAAGGCGGAGACCCACGAGCTCCGACGAGCTCGAGCTCGCCGGAGAAGAGCTCGCTCGGCCAATTGAGCACCGCCTCGTGTTCTCCGTCACCCGGTGCGTCGATTGGTGCTCGTGGAATGGATGGGGATGGGGTGGAAGGGGCTTGTCACCGCGAGCGGCGGCCGGTGATGTCCGGTGGCGGCGCACCGTCGCCGGTGAGGATGTACGGTGCGGTCTAGGCTCGGTACGAGCTTCACCGAAGCTAGGCGGATCCATTTTGCTAGGAAGGGAGGATGGAGAGAGACCCAAAGCACCCCGACCACGGTGAGGTCCCATGGCGGGCTCCGGCGACCTCTCGGAAACGGGGAAGAAAGCAATGCGGCTCACCTTGAGTCAAATCGCTGGCTTCGGTGGGTCAGGGAGATGGAGGGTGGTGAGGCGGAGGGATTGGCGAGGTCTAGCGGCCGGTGATGCGGTGTGGCTCGCGCTTGAGCTCGCCGGAGAAGAACGGCAATGGCGGCTCGGTTTCGGTGTTCTTGGCAACTGGAAGAGAGGGGGCAGAGGAATGGAGGCCGGCTCGCGCGTCGTGGCGTCTTGAAGGCGTCGCGGCCTGACTGGTGGGGCCAGGGCCGGCGTACGGGCGCCACCGTGCCTCCACGCGTCGACGACGGCCTGCGGCCGGTCGGCCACTCTGACGCTGACGAACTGAATCGGCGACATCAATGACCGACTGACAGAGCGATTTCCACGATGATTATCTCCCAAACCGGTTCGAATTAGTCGAAGATGATTACACCAATTTTGTAGAGCTACATGAGGTCTACAAGTTTGTCAATTGGAGTTTGGGCTAGTTCGGCCTAGATTTGAAACTACAGAGCTCCAAAGTGGTGCCCCTTGAAACTGAAATGCAGTTCCAGAGATCAACGCCGACTGAAACCCTAACTTCTTGACACTATTTCTCCTAAACTATTGAGAACCAGGTGATGGTGATATTGACAATGTTGTAGAGCTATGTGTGGACAACAACTTTGTCAATTGGCTCTAAGACTGGTTTGGCCTAGTTTGTGAGTTACAAGTTGCCAAAGTGAGGTACAGTGAAACTGAAAAGTCCAATTTCCAGACTTAGAATTTTTCTAAGTGTTGATTCCCACTCAAGCTGACTTGTGGGCCATTTTTGAGCATGCTCTGGTCATTTTCATGAGATGGCCATATTAGAACTTTTGTTCCTCATGAAATTCTCTACAACTTTACTTAAGGGTGCTCTTCCATGCAAGGTCTCTAAATTAGACTTTTTAACTGGTCAAACTAGAGCCTTCTAGGGTCAAATGGTGGTCAAACTTCTCTTGGAGGGCAATTTTGTAATTTTGGTCAACATGAACCTTGTTCCAAATGTTACCCTAAGTATAACTAAGGTGTTGTAGGTCATGATTGGCTACCTTACCTTTTTGTTACACCAACTATCAAATACTTCATGAAATAAATCAAACAAACCCTAGAATAATTACATGTGTTGCATCACATAAAATAACAAACATGAATGATGCATGCTTATGTTTATGCCATGCAAATGCAATGCAATTGAGGACTAAACACTTGAAGTGTTACAGTATATTGGTACTATATAAAGGAATCTATCATTTTATGTGACTAGGTAGAAATAATAAGAATGAATATATGAATAAAACTGGTTCTGCAAGCGGACAGATAATTATACCATTGTAGCATTTTACCTCGAGTATTACTAGGTTGTCGATTTATATTTATAACACTAGGAAGGTCTAGCTAAACAAGAAATATATAGTATTGATAACTTCCTATATATATGATGAATGAGAGATAAAACCAATATCATACACTCTACTCATAACATGAATAAGTCACATGATAAAGATATATATGATCAGTAATGATCAGTCATAATAATAATAAGATAATAGATTCACTCAGAGCACTCTAGCTACTACAATAACATCCTAAGACCAAAATCTTAGAGAGATAATTCCTAATATAGTTCTTTAATCACAAGTCAATGAATACTCTAATTAGTGCAACTACATCTAACAATCATTGTTAACATTACTACTATGTCATTATCCACACATAAAGAGCATCAACTAGAGAGGCTTTTAAGACACAACCGTCACCTCCGACGCGACCACACTCTACATAACCTATGCGCAAGGGATGAACTATAGAGGATTCAATGAAGCTATAATAGTCACCTTCGCGGTCTACCACACGTCCCAGAACATCAGGGAGCACTCGCAGATATGCAATATATCTAAGCACCACGCCTACATAATGCAAATCATCTACCCTAGGTACCTTAGGATAAACGCTATACGAGCATATGCATGAACTCAATGATAATAAAGTAACTATGCTAGACATATAATCAAAGTAAACAATGGACATTGCAATCAAGAACATAAACAAGATGAAGATTAATGTTGCCATAACACTGTAATAAACACACAATGATGAATAATACAATGAGAGAGGAGAGCATAAGAATAGTACCAATCTCCACACTCTTGACAACGTTAGGAATCCAAGCTAGGTTGACTAACTTGACTCCCTCTAGATCTAGTCTGTCACACTCGGTTTTCTAAAGAACAAAACCAGGCTAATCATATGTGTGCCCAGGAAGTCCACACATATGCCAGAATGAAAAAGTATCAGAAACAATGTTATTATATAACGTATACATAGCTATATTAACACTTACATCAGAGTATCGCGGAACGGTGACTAAACTTCGGGCTCCATTCTTCTCAGGGACGGCTGACTGGGGGTAACATATGCCTAGCACTTCTACTAGTCTTCTGGAAACTCCACTACACCTTTATCCTTTTTCCGAGTAGCATCTTACTACACACTGGAGCGTTGGGGAAATAGCAAGAATGAGTCCATGTCGAACTCAACAAGTATAGCACAGGGTTCATGAGGCTCAAAAAGGCTAGACACTGTTTAACTGCGTTTAGCTTTTAATCATCATATAATTAGCAATTGAGTAGCATCAAGGTAATCCAAATCCCATTAATGAATCAATGATCAATTGTAATAAGGATAATGAATAGCATTAACATGAGCATAATAATAATCAACAATAATTAAGCATGATATAACAATTATGATCAACTATTCCATAAGAATCCCCAAGGCCGCTCGTATCCGTGAGCACGGCTAGTATACCAGTTTTTAACTCTGCGCAGAGGTGTACACTTTCACTGTGAGTCATGATTTCCAAATGAGTGGGGAGATCAAGCCTAAACACCCGAGAACCATATAAAGCCACTCAAAAGTTCGTCTAACAAGTTAGGGCCATTAGATTCACTCGGCAGGCAGATGTAGAACCCCCCTTCCCTGTGGCACAACAACCGCAGCCTATACACACTTGGCCAAGGGCTCGCACTACACCCAACGTGGCAAGCCTTTCTTACGCCATTTAAGGTAACCTCTAACAAGCTAGAAAAGGTCTCTTGAACAACTAAAGCCAGAGCCATATAGCCCTCACAGCTGTACTGTATATCCCGGTTATCACTTATAGATAAGTCCTTATGGAGAGAAACCAGAGCATCAAAATAATACACATGCTCTAGCCCCCTTTTAACAGTAATAAAATCATCTTAATAGTTGATTGCTTAATCCATTAATCAAATTACAAGATCATTGTTCTTAGTTTAAGCACTAGCAGTAGCTACCCATATGCATTCCTAAGGTTGACAAGGAATCAAGATAACAATCACTAAGTTATAATCTCTAAGGTTGTCAAGGTAAGCACATGCATATGTATGACAATTCAATGTATAGGTAACAAGGATAGTCCTGTGTTATACTTGCCTTGATCAAAGCTTTCCAAGTGATACTGCTGACTTGGCTCAAAGTAATACTCTGAATCGTCCAGATACTGCTCACCTTCTATACTCGATCATCAATCAACAACACACATGCATCCAATCAAACAAATACGAAGCAAACAAAGAGATACAATTAGAACAGTACACCAACAGTAGCAAAACAGTAATAAAAGTTTATAAAACTATTCTACACGTTTCTACGATCACACAGACGCAAAGATCACCAAATTCGGAGTTAAAACGTGAAAGTTATGAATTTTCTAAGATTTCCTATAGATAAATAAATACTTAATTATAAACTCAAAAAATAAATTATCAAAACTAACTGTACAACTACACTAACATGTAGAGCTCGCAAATACAAACCTAACGCAACTTGAACGGATCAAATCGGAGTTAAAACGAAGATTTTATGACCAAAACAGTTCTAGTGGCAAAACTGTAAATATCTGAAAACGTATTTTTGATTTACATCAAGAGAATACGCTTTCAAAACTCAGAAACGTAATTCAGGAATTACGCTTAGGACGGCGGGTTCTATAATCCAAAAACCTAGGGACTCTTTAGAAAGATTACACCGCGAAGGGGTAAGTTCTAATCTCGGCCGTTGATCCAAGATTGGACGGCCGAAAATGTTCCCAGCAAAAGAGAGAGAGAGCACGGCTTCTTCTTCCCCTCCGGCCGGCGGTCACCATAGCCAGCTGTCACACCCGGTTTTAAGGACAAAACCAGACATACACCATATGTGAAATAAAGAAGACAAATCTCACATATAGCCACAGATAAGTGTAATATCAAAAGACAAATGCTTAATATACATAACACAATAGTATAAAAATATACCTTAGAGAGCAACACAGCGGAAAGACAACTCCGAACACCGGGTGCAACCTTCACTCCAGGATCAAACTAACTGGTTGATCACAAGCCTAACAATTCCAGAATCTAACAGTCTGGTACCCTTCCTAAGATGTGGGGAGATAGCAAGAGTGAGTCCATGTCGAACTCAGCAAATATATCATGGGGTTCATGAAGCTCAAAAAGTTTGACACGGGTTTACTGCAATAGCTTTTAGTGAGTCATCTTTTTAGCAGTTGAGTAGCAACAAGTTTAACATAAGCCCAAATAACCTCATGATCATGTAAACGAGAATAATGTATAGCAAGAAACAATAATCATTAGTGAGCATCAATATCATCAGTATTATCATTATCATCAGTGTTCATCATTTATTCTGTAAGGGTCCAAGGCCACTCGTGACCGTGAGCACGGCTGTTATAACAGTTTTACACTCTGCAGAGGTTGTACACTTTCACTGTGAGTCGTGATTACCCATATGCCCGAGGCGGCCAATCCCCAAAACAGTCCCAAGGTGAGCAGGCAGGGTTCACTATGAAGCCTTTCAAAGGTTCGTCTAACAAGTTAGGGCCGCTAGGTTTCCGAAGTCAGTCCGTGTGATACACCACGCAGGGATCCACAGTCTTCTTTACCCCATTTGCGCCACAAGGGTAACCTCTAACAAGCTAGAAAAGGTCCTCATACTGAGCTAAAGCCAGAGCCATATAGCCCTCACAGTTGTACTGTAAGTCCCGGATGTTCGCTTACAGATAAGTCCTTAAGGAGAGAAACTAGAGCACCAAAAATACCCCATGCTCTAGCCCCCTTGAGCCATGTTGCTATAAAGCATCTTTTAAACATTTATTGCATATACCATTAGTCAAGTTACAGATCATAGTTATTTATCTTGAGCACTAGCATAAATACTACCCAATGCAACGTCCCATGGGTGTCAAGGTACAAGATATAAAAGCTAGGATATCCTTAGTGGTAACAAGGTAGACACATGCATATGAATTAAGTATATTAAAGGTGAATAGGAAACAAGGATAATCCCATGCTATACTTGCCTTAAACACCGATCCTTCGGTAAGCTTTAATCTTCAACGTTCTTCTTCTTCTTCTTGATAACCACGTATATCTCACCGACTGGACGAAATCATAAATCACCACACAAGCATCCATACAATCATACACGAAGCAAACAATGGATCTAAATTAGAACAGTACACCAAACATAAAATTAAGATGAAAAGTTTGTAGAACGAATCTACGTCTCGCTACGAATACACAGACGCGAAAAGCACACTAATCAGAGCTACGGTTGAAAAGATACATCTACCGAAAGATTTGCTCATAGAAGAAAATATAAAACTATTAGTTTCATGTGTTTTATATATAAGATATTTTATAAATACTATATATGGAATTAAGTCAAATTTAGATTCAAATTATAAAACTAAAGTAAAACAAATCATATTTTATTTATAAAACCCAGTTGCATAATTATTAATCAAGATATGATTTAAACCATAAAATTTCAGAATTAGTAATATGGTAAACACTGTCACTAACGCGTAGATCTCGTTGCTATGAATCTAACGCAACTCGAATGAGCTAAAACGGATCTAAAACGTAGAAGATATGATTTAAACAAGATCTACTTTATTAAAGTAATAGATTAAATCTCACATCGGAACTTAAAAATAGAAAACCTAACCAACAGTAACACTAACAGTATAATAAGTTTGTAAAACTCCTCTACATGTTACTACGATCACATAGACATAAAGATCACGAAATTTGGATTTAAAACGTAAAAGTTATGAGTTTTCTAAGATTTCCTATAGATAAATAATTACTTTAATATAAACTCGAAAATAAATTATCTCAAACCTACTGTACAGTTCTATCATCATGTAGAGCTCGCAAATACGAATCTAACGCAATTTGAACGGGTCAAATCGGAGTTAAAATGGATAATTTATGACTAAAACAAACTCAGTGGCAAAACTGTAAATATCAGAAAACGTATTTTTTAATTACTGAGACGAAATACGCTTTCAACAGATCAAAACGAACGCGGGATAATACGTTTTGGACTGCGGGTTAAGAACTTAAAATTTACAGGGTCTCTTTAGCAAATGTTACAGCCGAACGGGTATCTTTGATTTTCGATCGTCGGATTCAAAACGAACGGCCTAGATCTAATCGGGGGAAAGAGAGAAAGTGGCCGGCGGTGCTCCGGCCGGTTTTTGGCCCGACGGCGACCCTTCCGCGGCGGCGCCATGGCCGGAGAAGGCTAACTCGCGCTACGGTGGATGAAATCGTGAAGCAAAAACACCAGCGGGTAGATAACTTCAACGCGATCTTACCTAGAGCAAAATCGAGGCCGAGAACGAAGCGAGGAGCGCGTGCGGCTCAGAGAGGCGGATGGCTAGGGCGGTGCTTCGGGCGTAGCCACCACGGGACGTTAGAAGCTACGATTCGTAGGTCAATGTGAAGCGAAGGGGTGCGGCATCCCGTTTTTATAGCCTAGAGGCGGCTCCAAGAAAGGAAAAAGGGAGATTGAGATGTGGATTCGGTCGGTGGAGTTTTTGGAAGGGGAATCCGACGGTGGCTTGAGGAAGGAGGCGACCTGACGTGCGGGCCCGTGTCGTCAGCGACTGGAAGCGGGGGAAACGCGCTCGCGCGGTGAAGCTGGGCCGGCGGCCGCTGGCTGGGCTCGGCCCAAGCGGGAGCGGGGCGCGGGAGAAGGAAAGGTGGGCCGCGCGCTGGTGAGAAGGCAGGCCGCCGCTAGCAGGCTGAGACGAGCGCTGGGCTGAAAACCGAAAGAAAATGATTTTCCTTTTCTTTTTCCTTTTTCTAATTTTTCAAAGCCAATTTTCAAATGATTTTCAAATCAAATTTGAATTTAATTTAAACCACTCAATACAAAACTTCAAATGCAGCAGCATGAATGCTCAATCATGTTTCTACCCTTATATTTGATTTTAAATTTATAAAAATTATTATTATCCTAAATTTGCATGCTCACAAAATTATACAAAAATCATATTTCTCCTACTTTTCTTCTTTTCAAATTTTTAGGGTGTTACAATTCTACCCCCCTTAAGATGAATCTCGTCCCGAGATTCGGAAGATGATGATAAAAGAGATAATGACACTTTGTCTTTATTTGATCCTCATTTTTTTCAAATTACTCTTTCGTTCAGAGTCATAAGACAGTTTCTCATATCCTGACTAACTAATCTGCCTAAGCATGATCATCTCTCCTATTGAGCTCCTCCAAAGTTATTTGTTCCTCTGCTATGACTTCAGTAAACTCATGGTCCACTTTGCTATCCTTGGTGTACCTATCTTCTAATTGATCATTCTCGTCTCCCTCAGGTAAAAGTCGACCACCTTGATACTCAATTCTTTTCCCTGACGGTGTTGTTAAGAGCATTGTGCACCGAGTACCATGAATCACTCCTTTGTGTGCATAGAGCCATCCATTACCAAGAACCACGCGAATTTTAAATGACTCCAACACAATGAGTGTCGCGGTGAAGTTTTCCTTGTTTATGACAAGACTGACATTCGGGCATATCTAATCTGTCTGCATTTCTCCCACTGGGGTTTGAACTAGCAAAGGCCTCCTCATTGGACACTTCACCATCTTGCACGTCTCTACCATGTCGGCAGAAATGAAAGAATGCGAAGCACTAGGGTCAAATAAAGCAAAAACTTGTACTGAGCTTACTTGAATATAACCACCCACTACTTTGGTAACTCCATGAATTTTATCCATATCCACATTGCTCAGTCTTCCATTGACATAGTTTTGCTGCGCTTTGTTTCCTTGAGCAGGCTTCTTATGGGCTTTCCTTTTTCGCTTTCGTTGTTGTGGATTCTGACTTAGTTCACTCCCAACTTGCTCTTCAACATTGTTGTTTTGATAGTGCTCGGCTTCATCATACCCATAACATCCTTCAATGGCAGAAACATCAATCTTTTCCCACATATTAGTGCGAGACGTCATATAGGGCTCCTGAGTCATGAGACACTACACTTCCTGTCATCAAGTGACCAACATCAGCAACACGAGCAAGTATAGATGATCATAATCATGAACTATCCAAAAGGACAACTCTTGTCTCCATGGATCCAAAATTATCAACCTTGTTCACAGAACATTTTTGCTCAAGAGTGGCAACTCAATCATGGAGACTAACCAATACTTCTAACTAAAGAGTTCAATCTTAATAATCCTTCTTTACATTGGCTACCCCCCTTAAAATAAGGGACACCAAATAGGGTAGCTTGAACCCTTTTCTAGATGAGCTACTTAGCATAAAAGTGTTCTGACATCCCAATAATACTCTTGTGCATGGGTAAGAACAAGAAATCTGAAATTTCACACGAGCAGAAAATCAGCAGTGCAGTAAAACAGCTGTAACTCTCATTTTGTTAATCCAATGAAACTGTAGTTTACACCGATGGAAAGCTTATAAAATTCTCTGCAACTTTCTTATAGAACACACTTCCAGATTCTGTAGTTAACTTGGTCGAAAACAGTACTTATCAGAAACTGTTCTAGGTTTATGACAGCACATATACATTGCCTTATGCTTTTTGTATCTCCCAAACCAAAACAACTATGAGGGTGGTTCTTGCATTTAGAGAGAGATGTTGAAGTCCACTCTTGTCCAGAATTCTCTCATGATTTTTGGTCTTTCAAGAACAGATATATAAGTTGATAAAGACAGGCTGCTCCGAAAGACAAGATATAGAAAGCAGGAGATAACCAAAACCCAGCTATTTATTTCATTAATCCTTATACCTTATACATATAAACTAAATGAAATCATGGTCAAAACCCACGAGATCATTCCACTCATTACAAAATTCCAACTCAAGCATAAACATAAGCACAAAGCAACTAAACACTTAAATGTTCATTAGCCACACATTAAGACGACTCAACTTGGCTACTAACGGTTTTATTACACGGGATATAACTCCTATTCCTTAAACATGGTGTGATTGTAGCAGCATCCAGAGTAGATAACGTCTCTTACATTCCTTATTGCTTTATATGGACATCTGAATCTCTGCATCTACCATTCTTATAACTCATACCTTAAGATGGGTCAACCTGGTATCCCTCAGGTATAGATTTAATACCCTCATACTCAATCCTTTCTCCTGAAAGTGTAGTTAGAAACACTGAACATTGGGCATACTCAATCACTCCTTTACAAGTAGATAACCAGTCTATTCCAAGGATAACATCAATGCCCATTAATTCCAAAACAATGAGGTTTACCTTAAAATTTACCCCCTTTATGTCAAGACTAACTTTTGGGCATACGCGGTCTGCCTTTATTTCACCTCTTGGAGTTTCAACCATAACTGTTTTTCCCCTTGGAAGCATAAGTATGTTATGATCTTTTACATATTGTCTAGATATGAACGAATGTGAGGCACTGGGGTCAAACAAAACCTTGGCATTTCCTGAACTTACTGGAATTGATCCAAACACGACCTCCTTAGCTCCAGGAATGGTGGAAATATCCACATGTTTCAACCTTCCATGATTGTAATTTCTCTTTAATTTATTTTCCTGCACATGCTCCTTTTGGACATCCTGTCCTGGGTCTTGCTGTTGTGGATTCTTCTGTGGGCAAGATTTGATATAATGTCCTTCCTGCTGGCAATGATAACACTTTCTCTTAGCTGGATCTTTTGTGATGTCATACTCCAAGGAACTGTTGTTTGATATGCTGCTATCTTGCTGGCCATAAAAGTTCACCTTCGTCCCTTTGGCTTGTTTCTTAGCTTGTTTGGCCTTTCGGGGTTGATACTCCTTATAGGTAATTGTCCATCCATCTATGACTACTTCATGGGGAGTAGTTTTAGCGGGAGGGGCTTCTAACTCTTTAGGGTTTGGATTTGTTTGACAGGGGATCAGGGCTGCATGTGACAATGTAGTATAACTCTCTTGCTGATTGCTTTCCACAAGTGGTTCTAATGAGATTGCCTTTCTCTTCTTGTCCATGTTGATCGCAAAATTTGGATCCACCTTGACTTTCCCCTTATTAGACTCGTTTCGAAGACAGGGAAAACCATAATGCTTACAGCAGTGACATTGTTCCTGCTCTCCAAATGCCTTATTATCAACATCTTTATTGGATTTCATATTCTTCCAAACTTCTGCTACTTGTATCTTCTCTGACCCCTTGGATATGTTGGCTTGACCTTGAGATAAGCATCGTTGAGAATTCCCATGTTGAGCCATTTCTTCTAGTAATTGGTTTTGCATCGCTAATGGTTTCTTGTCAAAAGTGAGCAAGAGCGACACAATTCAGTCCTCTTAACCTCTGAAATCCACAGTCTTCTCGTCACGAGCCGTCTAATAGACAAGGAGAAAAGGTTCAAAATAGAGACAAGGTTTTTATAATAGAACGGGGATAGAATTAAGCATAACTTTGAGAAAATAACAAAGTTAAAGAGAAGCAAGAAATAGGCAACAATGAGAACATGCTAAACGTCCAGTTCTAACTAGGCTTGCGTCCTACAGTCAGCATTGCTCTGATACCAATCTGTCACACCCGGTTTTAAGGACAAAACCAGACATACACCATATGTGAAATAAAGAAGACAAATCTCACATATAGCCACAGATAAGTGTAATATCAAAAGACAAATGCTTAATATACATAACACAATAGTATAAAAATATACCTTAGAGAGCAACACAGCGGAAAGACAACTCCGAACACCGGGTGCAACCTTCACTCCAGGATCAAACTAACTGGTTGATCACAAGCCTAACAATTCCAGAATCTAACAGTCTGGTACCCTTCCTGAGATGTGGGGAGATAGCAAGAGTGAGTCCATGTCGAACTCAGCAAATATATCATGGGGTTCATGAAGCTCAAAAAGTTTGACACGGGTTTACTGCAATAGCTTTTAGTGAGTCATCTTTTTAGCAGTTGAGTAGCAACAAGTTTAACATAAGCCCAAATAACCTCATGATCATGTAAACGAGAATAATGTATAGCAAGAAACAATAATCATTAGTGAGCATCAATATCATCAGTATTATCATTATCATCAGTGTTCATCATTTATTCTGTAAGGGTCCAAGGCCACTCGTGACCGTGAGCACGGCTGTTATAACAGTTTTACACTCTGCAGAGGTTGTACACTTTCACTGTGAGTCATGATTACCCATATGCCCGAGGCGGCCAATCCCCAAAACACTCCCAAGGTGAGCAGGCAGGGTTCACTATGAAGCCTTTCAAAGGTTCGTCTAACAAGTTAGGGCCGCTAGGTTTCCGAAGTCAGTCCATGTGATACACCACGCAGGGATCCACAGTCTGCTTTACCCCATTTGCGCCACAAGGGTAACCTCTAACAAGCTAGAAAAGGTCCTCATACTGAGCTAAAGCCAGAGCCATATAGCCCTCACAGTTGTACTGTAAGTCCCGGATGTTCGCTTACAGATAAGTCCTTAAGGAGAGAAACTAGAGCACCAAAAATACCCCATGCTCTAGCCCCCTTGAGCCATGTTGCTATAAAACATCTTTTAAACATTTATTGCATATACCATTAGTCAAGTTACAGATCATAGTTATTTATCTTGAGCACTAGCATAAAACTACCCAATGCAACGTCCCATGGGTGTCAAGGTACAAGATATAAAAGCTAGGATATCCTTAGTGGTAACAAGGTAGACACATGCATATGAATTAAGTATATTAAAGGTGAATAGGAAACAAGGATAATCCCATGCTATACTTGCCTTAAACACCGATCCTTCGGTAAGCTTTAATCTTCAACGTTCTTCTTCTTCTTCTTGATAACCACGTATATCTCACCGACTGGACGAAATCATAAATCACCACACAAGCATCCATACAATCATACACGAAGCAAACAATGGATCTAAATTAGAACAGTACACCAAACATAAAATTAAGATGAAAAGTTTGTAGAACGAATCTACGTCTCGCTACGAATACACAGACGCGAAAAGCACACTAATCAGAGCTACGGTTGAAAAGATACATCTACCGAAAGATTTGCTCATAGAAGAAAATATAAAACTATTAGTTTCATGTGTTTTATATATAAGATATTTTATAAATACTATATATGGAATTAAGTCAAATTTAGATTCAAATTATAAAACTAAAGTAAAACAAATCATATTTTATTTACAAAACCCAGTTGCATAATTATTAATCAAGATATGATTTAAACCATAAAATTTCAGAATTAGTAAAATGGTAAACACTGCCCCATCCCCACGGCGGCGCCATGGCCGGCGGCTTGCCGGTCATGCAAAACTCGCTCAAAACCTCACCAAAAGACATGCGGAAAGTATCAATCGAACGAGGAGCTTGTGGAAATCTCACCTAGGGCTTCAATGCGGTCAATAACGGAAAGAGAGCGACGAGCAGCTCCAGTAGGCGGACGGTAGAGCCCCTACACCCGGTAATAAGACAACAATGCCTCCACTTCAAAATTGGTAGTGAAATTCGATTCACGGTCATTAAAGCAACTTACAGCGACTAAGACTCAAGGTAGCCGACGAATTCCTCCCCACCGCGGCTTCAAGTTTTTGCGGCGGCGGTTAACGCTTCCACGGTAGAGCTAGGGCTAATTTCGATCCAAAATCAACCGGTCTAGGCTCAGTTCTACCTTAAATAAGGATTGGCTTGATCAATTTGGTAACAAACTCCTTCGGCTCGCGGATTCGATCACCACTCGATGGTAGAGTTCACCTCGGTTACGAGCAGGGCGACGGCAAGCAACCGACAAGCGGGGCCCAGCGATTAGCGTAACAAGAAGGGAAAGGGTGCGGCTACTGTAGTTCTGGGCCGGCCCACCTAGTCTCGAACGCGAGGGAGTCAGGCCTTGGCCCCAACGGCCATCGGGCCGCCAGGTAAGAAAGGTAAACTGTTTTCTTTTTTTCTTTCCTTTCTTTATTTGCTTATTTAGCAAACTATTCCAAATAAAATTTTTCAAGCCAAATCAAAATAAAATAAATCCACTACACAACAGAAAATAAATGCAACAGCATGAATGCAACACCAAATAATTTTTAAAATTTTAATTTCCCATTAATTGTTATCTAAATTATTTGAAACTCACTAATTCTAAAAGTTGGAATTTTTGGGTGTTACAAATTCTACCCCTCTTAAAAGAATCTCGTCCTCGAGATTGGACTGCTTACTCAAACAACTGCGGATATGATTTGCTCAATTCATCCTCTCTTTCCCAAGTTGCCTCTGCCTCTGAATATCGATTCCACTGCACCTTGCACATTTTAATAACCCGACTTCGAGTAACTCTCTCAGCAGTCTCTAAAATCTTAATCGGAAACTCTTCATATGTAAGATCCTCCTTAACAGTCAATTCTTCTAAAGGTATCTGCTCCTCAGACACACACAAACACTTCTTAAGTTGTGAAACATGGAACACATCATGCACTCCAGATAAATTTTCAGGCAACTCTAATTGATAAGCAACTTCCCCACGTCTAGTAATAACTTTAAATGGTCCAACATACCTTGGTGCTAGTTTATCTTTCATGTTAAACCTCTTCACACTTCTCATAGGTGACACCTTCAAATAGACATAATCACCTACCTCAAAAACTAGATCTCTTCTCCTATTATCAGCATAACTCTTCTGACGAGACTGCGCTACTCTCAAATTCTCACGAATCACTCGCACTTGATCTTCTGCGTTTCTAAGAACATCTGTACCAAACACCTGAGATTCACCTATTTGATCCCAAAACAATGGAGTTCTACACTTACGTCCATACAAAGCTTCAAACGGTGCCATCTTAAGACTCTGTTGATAACTGTTATTGTAAGAGAATTCTGCATAAGGCAAACTCTTATCCCAACTGGCTCCATATTGCAATGCACAAGCTCTCAACATATCCTCTAATACCTAGTTGGTCCTTTCAGTCTGCCCATCTGTCTGTGGATGATATGCCGTACTAAAATTCAATTTTGTTCCCAAAGATTCATGTACAGCTTTTCAAAAGTGCGACGTAAACTGCGATCCTCGATCAGATACAATCTTCTTTGGAACTCCATGCAAACATACTATTCTTTCTATATACAAGGTAGCTAATTATACTCCCGTGTAATTTAGTCTTGACTGGTATAAAATGAGCAACTTTAGTCAATCTATCCACTATCACCCAAATAGAATCATAACCTCTCTGAGTACGCGGTAACCCTACTATAAAGTCCATACCAACTTCCTCCCACTTCCATTCAGGAATCTTCATTGGTTGCAACAATCCAGCAGGTCTCTGATGCTCTGCTTTCACCCTCTGACAAGTGTCACACAATGCCACATACTCAGCCACATCTCGCTTTAATCCAACCCACCAATATTTCTGTTTCAGATCCAAATACATCTTAGTACTACCAGGATGAATAGAATAAGCTGACTCATGAGCTTCGCGAAGAATTGCCTGTC
The DNA here is from genome assembly GCA_038087645.1 of Saccharum hybrid cultivar R570. NCBI lineage: Eukaryota > Viridiplantae > Streptophyta > Magnoliopsida > Poales > Poaceae > Saccharum > Saccharum hybrid cultivar. The sequence continues at coordinate 2,988,032 of JAQSUU010000751.1, forward strand.
TAACAGTTTGATCCTCAGGTACACACAGCCTCTTTCCAAACCACAAAATTCCATTATCATCCATTCGAAAGCCTAGTGACTTACCAATCACTATATCTTCCGCTATCTTCTTTAGTTTCTCATCCTTCAACTGACCCTTGTAGATTTCTTGCTCTAAGGTAGGCTCTATCACTAATTCCATTGTATTAGTAACAATGCCCAAATTCAAATATTCAAATTCAGCACATAACTCACTAGTCATAGACAACGTCCGTATCTCATTGGCATAACTTTTCCTACTAAGAGCATCAGCTACTACATTAGCCTTACCAGGATGATAGTGTATCTCAATATCATAATCCTTAATCAACTCTAACCATCTGTGTTGCCTCAAATTCAGATCTGACTGAGTGAAAATATACTTCAAACTCTTATGATCAGTGTATATATCACTTTTATGTCCAATCAAATAATGTCTCCCAATCTTTAAAGCATGAACTACAGCTGCTAACTCCAAATCATGTGTAGGATAATTCAACTCATGCTTTCTCAACTGCCTAGATGCATAAGCCACAACTCTGCCTTCTTGCATAAGAACACATCCCAAACCTTGACGAGAAGCATCACAATAAATAGAAAACTTTTTACTCAAATCTGGTAAAACCAAAACACGCGCTGTAGTCAACCTCTTCTTCAATTCCTCAAAACTAGCTTGACATTTATCCGACCACACAAACTTGGCATTCTTCTCTAATAGAGATGTCATAGGTTTAGCAAGTTTAGAAAACCCTTCAATGAACCGTCTGTAATATCCAGCTAATCCCAAGAAACTACGAATCTCGCTAATGTCAATAGGTGGTTTCCAATTCAATAGATAAGCAAAATCTGATTTCTCTGTGCAAATTCCAATTTCAGTAACTCAGTAAAACTGTCATATCTCGAGCTACAGACGTCCAATTCAAATGATCTTTACATGGTTGGAAAGCCTACAAAATTATCTACAACTTCCTTATAGAACACTTCTCCAAATTCTGCAGTTAAAGTAGTCGAAAACTGTGCACAATAGAAACTATTCTAGGTTGCTGACAGCACAGATGCACCGCCTTGTGATTTTCATAACTCTCAAACCATAGTAGCTATCAGGATGGTTCTTACGGTCAGAGAAAGATATTAAAGTCTACTATTGTCCAGAATTTATCCATGATTTTTGGGCATCCAAAAATATAGGTATAAACTAAGAAAGATAGACTGTTCTAAAAAAAACAGGATAAGGCAGAAACGAGTTTAAGAGAGACTAGAGAGATAGATAACACTAATCTTCAAGTCTTCATGCTTCTTTGCTTTGTGTTGATGAGATATAAGACATGGATCGAGGATAGCCAAAAGATGACAAGAAAGATAAAGTTTGATCTTTAGTTCTTTATGCCTCCTCATGCCTCGTCGCTTGAGATATTCAGGACTTACTGTTGTTGATAGCAGATGCTACCCCACTTAACAAAGATCTTGTTTTACCTGACGATGTCATTGAAGGCAACACTTTCTCTAAAGCTTGCTGCTAATGATAAGTCCTTCATGTGTTGATCATCCATTAAGATGAGATTAATAAGGTAGCATGACAACCAAGGGTAGACAGGAACGGTGTAAGAGAAAATGGCATGAATTAGGATCGATTGAAAGATAAGTAAGATACAAGATGTCACTACCCCACTTAACATAGATCGAGCTACTTCTCAAGACTTATACCTTCCGGGCCTACCTTTGAAACACGAGAACAAGAATAACACACAAGCAACACATCAAGCAAAACAAGCACACATCACATCATCGGTACTACACGTGCTTCTTCAATAATGGTGGTCATCCTATTGGCACATTGGAGATGATGAAAGGCCATCGAACTTTTGAACAAGGTAAGATCAGAAAACTTTTAGTAAAAACAACATGAAACAAAATTCAAGGGAGTAAGAGATAATAGGTCAAAGGAAGCTATCAAGGAGAGGATACAACAGGACAAGGAAGAGGAAATAGTCAAAATCAATGAGTCAAGGGATGACAAAATAGTTTTATAGTAAAATGAGTTTTAGAATACGTCCAGTGCTACTTGGCATACGTCCTACAGTCAACAACGCTCTGATACCACTCTGTCACACCCGGTTTTCTAAAGAACAAAACCAGGCTAATCATATGTGTGCCCAGGAAGTCCACACATATGCCAGAATGAAAAAGTATCAGAAACAATGTTATTATATAACGTATACATAGCTATATTAACACTTACATCAGAGTATCGCGGAATGGTGACTAAACTTCGGGCTCCATTCTTCTCAGGGACGGCTGACTGGGGGTAACATATGCCTAGCACTTCTACTAGTCTTCTGGAAACTCCACTACACCTTTGTCCTTTTTCCGAGTAGCATCTTACTACACACTGGAGTGTTGGGGAAATAGCAAGAGTGAGTCCATGTCGAACTAAACAAGTATAACACAGGGTTCATGAGGCTCAAAAAGGCTAGACACTGTTTAACTACGTTTAGCTTTTAATCATCATATAATTAGCAATTGAGTAGCATCAAGGTAATCGAAATCCCATTAATGAATCAATGATCAATTGTAATAAGGATAATGAATAGCATTAACATGAGCATAATAATAATCAACAATAATTAAGCATGATATAACAATGGTGATCAACTATTCTGTAAGAATCCCCAAGACCGCTCGTATCCGTGAGCACGGCTAGTATACCAGTTTTTAACTCTGCGCAGAGGTGTACACTTTCACTGTGAGTCATGATTTCCAAATGCATGGGTTTGCAAGGCCCAAAACATCAGAGACCATATAAAGACATTCAAAAGTTCGTCTAACCAGTTAGATTCAAATCGGAGTTAGGGCCATTAGATTCACTCGGCAGGCAGATGTAGAACCCCCCTTCCCTGTGGCACAACAACCGCAGCCTATACACACTAGGCCAGGGGCTCGCACTACACCCAACGTGGCAAGCCATTCTTACGCCATTTAAGGTAACCTCTAACAAGCTAGAAAAGTTCTCTTGAACAACTAGAGCCAGAGCCATATAGCCCTCACAGCTGTACTGTATATCCCGGTTATCACTTACAGATAAGTCCTTATGGAGAGTAACTAGAGCATCAAAATAACCCACATGCTCTAGGCCCCTTTCAACAGAAATAACATCATCTTAATTGGTTGATTGCATAATCCATTAGTCAAATTACAAGATCATTGTTCATAATTAAGCGCTAGCAGTAGCTACCCAAATGCATAACCCATAGGTGACAAGGAAACAAGATATCAATAGCTAAGTTATAATCTCTATGGTTGTCAAGGAAGACACATGCATATGTATAATAATTTCAGTGAATAGGCAACAAGGATGGTCCCATGTTATACTTTCCTTAATCAAAGCTTTCCTGATGATACTGCTGGTCTGGCTCAAAATAATACTCCTGATCGTCAAGAAATTGCTCACCGTCTATACTCGATCATCAATCAACAACACACATGCATCCAATCAAACATACACGAAGCAAACAAAGAGATACAATTAGAACAGTACACCAACAATAACAAAACAGTAATAAAAGTTTATAAAACTCTTCTACATGTTTCTACGATCACACAGACGCAAAGATCACCAAATTCGGAGTTAAAACGTGAAAATTATGAATTTTCTAAGATTTCCTATAGATAAATAAATACTCAATTATAAACTCGAAAAATAAATTATCAAAACCAACTGTACAACTACACTAACATGTAGAGCTCGCAAATACGAACCTAACGCAACTTGAACGGATCAAATCGGAGTTAAAACGAAGTTTTTATGACCAAAACAATTCTAGTGGCAAAACTGTAATTTCCTGAAAACGTATTTTTGAATAAACCGGAAGAAAATACGCTTTCAAAACACGAAAACACATTTCGGATAATACGTTAAGGACGGTGGGTTCTATTATGAAAAAGTCTAGGGACTCTTTAGAAAGATTACCCCGCGAAGGGGTATCTTCTAATCTCGGCCCTTAATTTCAAATCGGACGGCTCATGTTGGTCACAGAGGAGACCGACGGCGCTACCGCCGCCCCGCCCCATCCCCACGGCGGCGCCATGGCCGACGGCTTGCCGGCCATGCAAAACTCGCTCAAAACCTCACCAAAAGACATGCGGAAAGTATCAATCGAACGAGGAGCTTGTGGAAATCTCACCTAGGGCTTCAATGCGGTCAATAACGGAAAGAGAGCGACGAGCAGCTCCAGTAGGCGGACGGTAGAGCCCCTACACCCGGTAATAAGACAACAATGCCTCCACTTCAAAATTGGTAGTGAAATTCGATTCACGGTCATTAAAGCAACTTACAGCGACTAAGACTCAAGGTAGCCGACGAATTCCTCCCCACCGCGGCTTCAAGTTTTTGCGGCGGCGGTTAACGCTTCCACGGTAGAGCTAGGGCTAATTTCGATCCAAAATCAACCGGTCTAGGCTCGGTTCTACCTTAAATAAGGATTGGCTTGATCAATTTGGTAACAAACTCCTTCGGCTCGCGGATTCGATCACGACTCGATGGTAGAGTTCACCTCGGTTACGAGCAGGGCGATGGCAAGCAACCGACAAGCGGGGCCCAGCGATTAGCGTAACAAGAAGGGAAAGGGTGCGGCTACTGTAGTTCTGGGCTGGCCCACCTAGTCTCGAACGCGAGGGAGTCAGGCCTTGGCCCCAACGGCCATCGGGCCGCCAGGTAAGAAAGGTAAATTGTTTTCTTTTTTTTCTTTCCTTTCTTTATTTGTTTATTTAGCAAACTATTCCAAATAAAATTTTTCAAGCCAAATCAAAATAAAATAAATCCACTACACAACAGAAAATAAATGCAACAGCATGAATGCAACACCAAATAATTTTTAAAATTTTAATTTCCCATTAATTGTTATCTAAATTATTTGAAACCCACTAATTCTAAAAGTTGGAATTTTTGGGTGTTACAGAGAGTGCACGATGCGTTCCTTGAATGAAAACTTCTCTTTCTTATCTTTAATGGAAAAGACAATCTTGGCATGCTCTGCATAGATGATGGCTTTGGCTGTGCATAGGAATGGTCATCCCAAAATAATCGGTGCTCTTTCATCTCCTCCTGTATCCATGACTACGAAATCAACTAGAACATATGATTGTCCCACTTGAATGACTGCTTCTTTGAGGACTCCCTCAGGGTAGCAGATGGACTGATCTACAAGCTGCAAACGCATATTTGTGTCCAACAAAGGATCTCCTAGAATCTTTTCATAAATTACCTTAGGCATGATGTTGACACTTGCGCTAAAGTCGTAGATAGCTTCTACAAGGACATGGCATCCTATGGAGATAGGAATGACAGGTCTCCCTGGATCACCTTTCTTGTCAGGAAGTGAATAGTCAATCCACTTCACATCTGCTGGCTGAGTGTAGTAGTTGGCTGCATTTTGAATATCGATAAGATTTGCAGTTTCTAAATCTTCCGGCTGGCCTAGAATCTTACCTTTCTCTAGTGGAGGAACAGCAACTGCCAGCTGAGCTAATTATGATTCTAGCATTTTATTAAAGCTATTCTGGTTCTTAATAGTAGAAGCAAAGGTATCCATTCTAGCATTTATATTTTCTCTAGCTTTGTCATTAGAGGCTACCTTCTTACTCATTTGATCCAATAATCTAGACTAACCAGCAACTAAATCTCTCAAGGGTTACTGAAATTATTACCTTAAAAGTTACCTTGAAAATTATCTTGGTAGTTTGGCCTTTGTTGTTGCTGATAACATCCTTGCTTCTGCTGATTCCATCCTTGATTTGGTAGAGGATGATAATTGTTGTTGTTGTTGATGTAGTTCACATCTTCTTGAATTGTCGGACAGTTGTTTCCTGAATGCCCAACGTCTCCACATTCTTCACAAGTCATGCGAGAGTCATTGATGCGCATGACTTCCTTCTTCTCGATGTTTTGTTCTTCATACTTCTTCATTATTAGGTCTAACTTTGTAGACATCATATTAGCTTCCTTGAGTTGATGCATGTCTCCTCCTCTCTTGCGAGGTTGAACATGTTCTTCATTCTAGCTCTGGTTTGAGGCCATCTTCTCAATGAGTGTTGTAGCCTCATCAAGTTTGAGTGACAAGGAAGCACCTCCGCCTGCAGCATCTACTGACTCATGGGTACTAGTGACTAGCCCATGATATAAGGTATGCAAAAGTAACCACTTTTCCATCCCGTGATGACGACACTCTGATATATAATCTTAAAAACGCTCCCATGCCTCAGGAATTGATTCATCATGGTATTGCTAAAAGCTTGAAATCTTCCCACGCAGAGCATTGATCTTGCCTATAGGAAAGAACTTGTCTAGGAAAGCAGTTGAACATTTGTCCTATGTAGTATTCTTATCTTTGTTGGCATAGAACCACTGTTTTGCTTTCCCTAATAGTGAAAATGGGAAAAGGCATAGTAGAGTAGCATCTCTGGATACTCCCTTGAGTGTGAAGGTGTTGTAGATCTCCAAAAAGTGTTGTAAGTGTGCACTTGCATCTTCATGAGCCTTTCCACAGAATTGGCTGGCTTGCACCATGGTAATGAGCACTGGCTTGAGCTCGAATCCATTCTCTCCAACATTGACCGCTGGTCCCATACGAATGTTGGCAGTTGTTGGGGCAGAGAATTCATGGACAGTCTTATCGGCCATAGCTTCAAATTCTGATGCTAAGCTTCTCTTTGCTTGACTATCTCCAGAAGTTTCTACTACCGAAGTCTTCTTGAGTCTTGCTCTAGTCTTTCTTAGGATTGCTTTAGGATTGCTCATGTAGTCTTCCGGAAGGTCAAAGCCCATACATTACCCTGCATAAGATACACAAGCCTATTTGAGTTAGAGGTCAATTGGCCAATCAATCTTATTCATTACATATATATAAGTTATCAATACTTCCAAAGTTTAAATACCTTCCCCGGCAATGGCGCCAAAAATGCTTGTTGACATTTACTACTAAACTAACAACACCAGTAAATGCATGGCAATGATTAACATATCTTTAGCACACTAGTCACCTATCACATACCTACACTCCTAAGCTTGAACTAAGTTGTCATCCCTAGTTATATAGCTAGAAATGTATATTGGTACTATATAAAGGAATCTATCATTTTATGTGACTAGGCAGAAATAATAAGAATGAATATATGAATAAAACTAGTTCTGCAAGCGAATAGATAATTATACCAATAAAGCATTTTACCTAGAGTATTACTAGGTTGTCGATTTATATTTATACCACTGGGAAGGTCTAGCTAAATAGGAAATCTATTGTATTGATAACTTCCTATATATATGATGAATGAGAGATAAAACCAATATCATACACTCTACTCATAACAGGGATAAGTCACATGATAAAGATATATATGACAAGTAATGATCAGTCATCATAATAATAAAATAATAGATTCACTCGGAGCACTCTAGCTACTACAATAACGTCGTAACACCCAAATATTAGAGAGATAATTCCTAATGTAGTTCTTTAATCACAAGTCAATGAATACTCCAATTAGTGCAACTACATCTAACAATCATTGTTAACATTACTACTATGTCATTATCCACACATAAAGAGCATTAACTAGAGAGGCTTTTAAGACGCAACCGTCACCTCTGATGCGACCGCGCTCTACATAACCTATGCGCAGGGGATGGACTACAGAGGACTCAACGGAGCTATAATTGTCACCTTCGCGATCTACCACACATCCCGGAACATCAGGGAGCACTCTCAGATATGCAATATATCTAAGCACCACGCCTACATAATGCAAATCATCTACCCTAGGTACCTTAGGATAAACACTATACGAGCATATGCATGAACTCAATAATAATAAATTAACTATGCTAGACATATAATCAAAGTAAATGATGAACATTGCAATCAAGAACATAAACAAGATGAAGATGAATGTTGTCATAACACTATAATAAACACACAATGATGAAGAATACAATGAGAGAGGAGAGCACAAGAATAATACCAATCTCCATGCTCTTGACAACATTGGGAATCCAAGCTAGGTTGACCAACTTGACTCCCTCTAGATCTAGTCTAACTAGGCTATCGCTATAAACTAGAGGAACTCTAAGGAACTAGGGTTTCTGGCTCTAGATGGCTTGATATCAAATGACTTGATTGCTCCAGGGGGGTCAGGCTCCGTATATATAGTTCGGTGGGATGCACGTGAACCCTTGGATCAAACTGACTTGACGTAGGGCTAAGATTGATCCTCAAGGTCAGTGGAGGAGGCTTGCAGAAGATGACAGGTGGGGCCCATAGCTAGGGGCCAGTAGGCCTAGGGGCCTGGTGTCGCCCGGCCTCCTCTAGAAGCTCCTAGAGTCCCGCTTTCGCCGACTGCCTTCTCATGTCTTCTAGAGTCTTCTAGCGTATCTTTCATGGTGGAATTCCAATAATCCATTTGATAATTAGGTCCCTCTTGTTGGCTTTTCTAGAATAATCCCTGGAAAAAATAACAATTCACCAAAACTCATGGAATTTGTCAAATAAAACCCTAGACTTCTCTGTTTCTATGTTTATTGATCATTTCTCATGTTTATTGCGCAATAAAATGTTGACGCTATCCACCGTCAACAGGTATCCTTATTTATACTTTCCCAAAGGAGGGCAAGGTATAAAGAGTCTAGCATGGATATGAACAAGATTATATACTTTCATAGAGAACCAATAGTTTATAACAGAGGTAAAGATAGTATTTCAAGGATAGTGGACACATATCTGGGCCAACCTCAAAGATTAAAGGAAAATAATGAATAAAAGAATATTTCTAAGTAGAGCAGGCATGATCTAATATAGTTGTGCAAAGAACAGTTAATGATCATACAAGTTACATGACTAGAGTTAGAACTAAGTGTAAGATAGACGGGGAGATCTCCAAGCACTGGTCTGCCAGCAAGCTTGAGAGACTTTAAGACTCCTACACCATACCCGAACGTGGGGGATTACAAGGGACGGACAGGGCTATCACCACCTACTGCCTACTCCTCAACCGAGGGCACCGTCATATCTGAAGGTTCCCGTGTACCCGAGCACAACGTCCATGTACAAGGAATCTACCCATATCCCCCCGGACTCCGACCCTACGAATCGACAAGCATAGGATATGGGCAAACCTAAAGGAATGACGAACTGTCACCTCAACTTAGCTCTACTTCTACTCATACAAGTCATATGAATGGTTAAGCATAAAGTTGCACATGTGAAGATCATAACACGCAAACTATATGCTAGTTCATATGCCAAGATTATAACATGAGAACTATAGTCTAGTTTACTATAATAAAAATGAGAGCAAGACTTTGGAAGAAAATCTCATTATATTCATACCAAGATTTCTCTCTTTCTTCCAAGGAACCAGGCCCTCCTTGATAGCTTCGCTAGCTCCAAATACTACTAAAAAGTAAAAGTACAAGAGAGGGTAGTGAGGTGTGTAAACTCCAAATGGTGTGTGTGTGTGAGAGAGAGAGCTCCACCCCTACATTTATACTGGCTGATGGTCGGTTTGTCTCTCATAAATTAGGAAACAAGCCCAAACTGCAATAGCATGCTGCCAAGCAACCGCCTATGGAGGATGGGCCCGGGTCGTGCCGCCAGGGGTCCGGGCGCACCTAGGGTGCGGTCGCACCCTGTCTGGCTCGCCTAGCCACCGCCTTTGCCAGGTGGGCTGGTGGCTGGGCCTGGGCCCTCCCACATCGGTGTTCGGTGTTGACGGTCATTAACGTTAATCATAAACCGTCAACTTATCACGCATACGTGGTTAAAATGAACAAAACAAGATAGATATAGGGTTATATTAATAAGTTCCACGAGTTTTGGTGTATCTCATTATTTTGAAGGACATGCCTAATTTATGGAGGAAATAACAATACACAAGATTTCCATGAACAGACATATATTGTTCGAATCTCAGGAAAATATGAAATAAAGTACGTGTATGCGTGTATATATTACATGACACACAACAGCATACACGAGCTGCAGCCCCTCACATGCAACCATCGGCCTTGCATGCAATGCATGCACTCAAGCGACACTATGCCAGAAAACGTTATCTGTGACGCCTTGATTAGTGACTCAGAAACGAAACGCGTCACTAATAAGAATATCAGTGACGCGGGTGAATGATACGCGTCACTGATTAGTTGTTGCACATGCTCTAGGAACAATACGCGTCACTAATAACAATATATCAGTGACACTTGCAAAGGAAATGCGTCACTAATAAAATCTGTGACGTGTATTGGCTAGGCGCGTCACAGATATATGGACGTATTGGTGACGCGGGTGAAAAAAACGCGTCACTGATAAGGAAAGTGACGGTTTTTCCTTGAACGCGTCACTAATACGAAGGCATATCAGTGACTCTTCTAGAAAACATGCGTCACAGGTAATAAATGTGACGCATTTTTTCGAGACGCGTTGTAACACCCAGGTGTTTAGCTCCTTAATTGCATTGCATTTGCATGAGCATAAGCAAGCATCATTCATTTCATGCATAAGCTTATGATATGTTTATATTTCATGTGAAGTAAGAAGTGAGTAGTGTGCAAAACATAAGTACCTTATGTGCAATTTCCTTGTGAGACATGTCAACCACTTTAGTGTAACATAACTAGCAAGTGTTATGCAACACACTCATGCAACATGTGCAACATGGGCTTGCAACATTTGGGTGAAAGTATTGAAATACTTGTTCCAAAGAATGTGACACTAGGAACTTTGTGCAACCAATATGTAGAGTGGTTAATTAGGTCTTATAACACCTTAATTACATTTAGGGTAAGTGGTGGAGCAATGTTCATGTTGACCAAAATTACTAAATTACCCTTCCAAATGTTGTTGACCAAGTTTGGAACCCTAGAGTGATCTGGTTTGACCAATTAAAAAGTCCAGCTTAGAAATCTTTCATGGAGAAGCAACCTTAAGTAAAGTTGTAGAGAATTTCATGAGGAACAAAAGTTCTAATATGGCCATCTCATGAAAATGAACAGAACATGCTCAAAAATGGCCCACAAGTCAGCTCGAGTGGTGATCAACACTTAGAAAAATTCTAAGTCTGGAAATTGGACTTTTCAGTTTCACTGTACCTCACTTTAGCAACTTGTAACTCACAAACTAGGCCAAACCAGTCCTGGAGCCAATTGGCAAAGTTGTTGTCCACACATAGCTCTACAACATTGTCAATATCACCATCACCTAGTTCTAAATGGTTTAGGAGATATGGTGTCTAGAAAATCGAGTTTCAGTCGGCTTAGTGACTGAAACTAAGTTTTAGTTTCAAGGGGCACCACTTTGGAGCCTTGTAGTTTCAAATCCAGGCCGAACCAGCCCAAACTCCAATTGACAAACTTGTAGTCCTCATGTAGCTCTACAAAATTGGGGTAATCATCTTCGACTAATTCGAACCGGTTTGGGAGATAATCATTGTTAAACTTGGCTTGTCAGTCGGTTGATGCGGGGTTTGAATTCAGTCGGTCAGACATCCGAGTGAGCTGTCCGACCGGGGCAGACCATCGCCGCCGCGTGTCCTCCACGCGCCGCGCGCGACCTGGCGCCTTGGCCAGCTGCCGAGCGCATAGAAGGGCGCCTCTGCTGTCGTCCCGGCCTTACCCATCCATTTCCCCCCCCTCCTTTCCTCTCTCGTCGGCAGAGCGGAGAAACCGAGCCGCCATTGCCGCCACCCGCTCCGACGTGCTCGCAAGCGCTCGCCAACGCATCACCACCGGCCAAATTGCGTCTCTCGCTCCGCCTTGAAGCCCGCTACCTCACCGTCCACTCCTCGCAGCCAATCGCGCTTTGGTAGGGCCACATTTTCGTTTTCCTCCGCCGCGGTACCTCGCCGGAGTTCCTCCGCGCGACGGCTCTCCGTGGCTAGAGGTCTCTGGGCGTCTCTGTCGCCCACTTGTAGGTGCGTTAGGGTCGAGGTAGAATGGGGATGCTCATCGGGGGTTAGGGTTGGGATGTCAGGCTCACCGGCGGCGAGATTTCGCCACCACCGTGCCGGTGGTCCGCCATGCCCGACGGCGAGCACCTTACCGTGGCTCTGCCGCCCTGTTCTTGCCACCAACCGATGTAGTTCGATGACGTGGTCATGCTCATACGTCCAATTTCGTCGGCCGGCTCACCGACGGCGAGCTCCGGCGACCGCAGCTCCGCCCTCCGCCTCTCTCTCGCTGACAAGTGGGGCCACCTGGTCAGTCGCACGCGCGCGCGGGCGGGAGCCGTAGCAGGCCGCGCGCGGGAACGGGCCACGCCGCGAGACGTGGGCCGCGTCTTTCCCGGGCCGGCCCAGTAACAGATCTGATTTATTTTCATTTCTTTTATTCTGTCACAGTTTTAGATAATGTTTAGAAAATGTAGATCTAGGGTTTTACTTGCCCAAAAATTATGAGATAAATTTTGTTGGGATCTACAGGACGTGTAGTATTTTAGAAAAATATAAATTGGATATGTGATGTTTGTTTTCTAGGATATTTAAATAGGTCTTTGAAATGTGTTTTAAATCACATGCAAACTTGTTTAAATTATATCTTGAGTTTCAGTGTTCCAAAAATTATGAAATTTGGTGAGTAGGCTAATTTATACTTGCTCTAGCTTTGGTAAAAATTTGGGCAGTAGTGCTTAAGTACTTTTCAAGTTATCAAGCTATCTTGTGATTCTAGGAAATACTTAAATGAATTTTAGTAATTTTTCTACATGTGCAATGTTCTTAAAAATTTTTGGAGAATGTCTTGGTACCCTAGAGTGTCCAAGAAAATTAAGAAATCTGTTGTTTGACACTTTTTACTATGCTTTGTTATTTATACAAAAATCAGCCTTTTGGGCTTGTGAATTTTCTTCAGAGAGTTCCTGTGAATAAATTGAGTTCAAATTTTTACAGGAGTCTCGTTTTGGGTCAGAGAGTCCCTGGTAATTTTTGTAGAATTTTAGGAGCAGTTTACATATATGTTTAAAATTCCACTTAATTACTTAAGTAAATTAAGAAAGGGGTGTAAATAAATATTCTAGGTGGGCACACCTTACTTTCTGGTGTTCTTGTGACCTTTGTGAACTTGTGGTAACAGTAGTTTGGTCTTATGGGATAATTGCCACATAAATAAATATTTAATCTTTGCAATTCTAGATTTTCTGGACAGCTGGTAGTATTTCTAGGTTGGACCTTTGATAAAAGTGTTTGCTGGAAAACTTGTGAATACCAAAATTGTAGTAAACTGGATAAACTAGCTTGTGTCACAATTTGGGAGCATTTGGCTTAGTAGTTTGCGAGTCATTGCTGTTTTAAGTGACGGTCCAGAATTGACTGCTCTCTGTTTAGAGAGGACAGATTCTGGAACTTGAGGAATTCGAAATGGAAAACTTAGGAATTAAGGGTTGAGGTCTGAAAATGATTTGTAGAGCATTTCATAAGCTTTCCAGATTGTCTTAGATCATATCTTTTGGAGTTGAGATTCTCCAGTTATATTAGAATCTTTGAGCTGCTGTCCAGAATAACTTACTGTGGTAACCTAAGTAATATTACTCTTGTGTTGTTAGGTGTTAGGGCCTTAACCGAAGAAGAACAGCTGTATCTTAGGTTGAGTAGCTTAGGTAAGTATTTCTCCACTGGAGAAGAGATTTGCACGTACTAATAAAGTAACTTGATTAGATTATTGTTTTTATTTCTGAAATGCATTTCATCCCGAGCATGTTGCACCTTTATGCATCCATGATATCTATTGTGCATTCATGCAATAGGTGTACCGGAGGGGGTAACTCTCCTCGAGTTCGAGCCGGTGATTCCGGAGGAAGTCCAGGACCAGCCGGAGCAGCTAGAGGAACCAACCGGCGACGAAGCTCCTGCCGAAGATCCATCCGAGTGTCCTGACCACCGGCCTTCGACCTTTCTGAAAGGCAAGCCCCGGTGCATGCTGAACCTACTGATTTATAAATTAATCTTGAGTACTTTTAATTGTTTACTGCATTAAGTGTAGGAGTTATATGAAAACACTTGTTGCATTATACCTGTCCTTGTCCAGATATCGTACTTAATCCTGTATTAGGTTTAGGCACGTGTCAATGCTTAGCCCTGCTTAGTACGGTAGAAGTCGGGTGATTTCCGGTCATCCGCGAGATGTAGGAAGGAGTCACGAGTGGCTTTATGGCTATCGTGGATGGAACCATGCTTAAAAATGAAATTGAGACCGGGCGGGAGTTCGATAGTACAGCCGCAAGACACTTCACGTCTTGGGTGTGGAGCTATGCCCGTCTGAGTCATTTAAGGACCGATTCGTTGTACGTCCTTGAGTCATGTTGAACGCAGTCTAACACTTAGTTGGCCGGATAAGTCGTTCCGACCGCGAAGCCGAGTAATGTGGTTCAGGCCGGGAATCAAATGGTAGGTTGCTTCTTGGAGGAGAGAAAGGATGTGCTTGGGGACATTGGCGTGAGACCAAGGGGGGGTTAGAGTCCCTATCACCTGGCAAAGTGTCGCCCTTGGGGTCGCGACATTATTCGGACCCGCGATTCCTGAATCATATGAAACGGTGGCCTGTGCGACCCTGGCAGGGGTCTGCACGGTGAGTGTTAGAAATACCCCTCCAGCTGGATAGGAATTCGATTCGAATCATCGTCGCTCCCTGTTAGTGAGCACTTGACTTGAGCAGCGGCAACGTAGACCTCATTAAATGAACTGGTGGTTAAGGGAATGATACAATGTTGCCATAATGATATACCTGCTATGGATATAATAATCATGTTGTTTGATTATAATCAAGTGCATGTTTAGTACAGGTGCTAAGATAGATGACAGGTAAATGCTAAAAATAACTGCTAGTACAGGTTATAAGAGTCTCAATTACTTATGCCTTTATGCAAAAATGTGATGTCAGCTAGCCTCTTGTGAAAGCCTTGCATAATCCTTGGTGTCATCTTATTTCTGGTTTTCGACGGGTAAGTCTAGCTGAGTACATTCCAGTACTCAGGGTTTATTCCCCCCTGTTGTAGATGATATGCTCTATGAAGGCTTCTGCAAAACTTGTCTCCACCCTGCGGGTGACGAAGACTAGATCACTTGGGCGTGATCATCTTTTATGTACTTTCCTAATGCTTTTGTGGGATGTTGATCAACAAGACTGGCAATAGTTAAACAACTGGTGTGCGTTTGCTTCCGCTACTTTTATAAACTTGGTTTGTAATAATTGTGACTCCGTTTGTGTAAACTTATTTCAGAACTACTTGTGAAATGTAACGTATGATGATTGTATGTTGAATGATGCGATCCTGGTTGTAAGCAAGTTGGTTTGAAATCCTTCGTGGTTTCGATTGACTACCGGGATTATATGGGCTCAAGTTCGAAAATTTGAGCGCTTCGGTGCTTGTTTTTGTACTTGTGCTCTTATAATTTGGTCGGTTCTGTTACAGCTGGTACCGGAGCATAATTCAACATTAAACACATCATATGAGTATTTAAAAACAAAAGTATTTGATTATGAAAAAGGGTTAAAACACTAAAAATTATTTTTAGGTATGCCAGTGATCACATCCCTTAGCCCAAATAAGGACTCTTAGGTGGCTTATTATAAAGACTAACTTGGGGGCCTTGTTTGTTTTTGTTTCATCGTCCATACGGCGTGATATTGTATGGATGCCATCCACTTGGGTGGTAATGTATGGATCAATTGCCTCGACGCTCTGGTAAGTGTGAGTTGTGAGAGCATGATCGTTCAACCAACGATCTAGGGGAGAGTAGTTTTGGTGACTTGCATACTTACATGTTTAAACCATGTAATTACGTAAGCACTTAAATTGTGGGAACCTTTATATCGGGTAGCTTTGATACTGAAGTATATACATCTGGGGATGTGTATATGGAAAGTATTTAAATTACTGCTTTCTTGTGTACATATATTGGGAAACTATTGGGCTGAAATGAGGTTTTCTGCAGGTACACTAACAGCGTAACGAGTAGACCGATAGTTTCGCTTATATGAGAGAACGTATGTATGCCACCGCCTAGCGTTAGAACTTTAGGTTTCTACTAAGGTGAGAGGGCGTACGGAACGTGCATGCATCATATTTAATTATAGCATACATATCATTTACTCCCTCCTTAAAAATTTCTGTACTCCCGACTAAAGTAAATTTCGTATCCCCTAAATGATCCTCACTTTAAGTCGTATCTTATCTTGTTGCTACAGATGGCACGTACCAAGAGGACCGCTCGTAAGTCCACTGGGGGCAGGGCACCTCGTCACCAGCTCGCTCCACGTGAGCCCCGCCCCGAGCCTACTGAGGTGGAAAGGCTGAGGGCGGAGTTGGCTGAAGTGACTGCTGCCAGGAATGCAGCGCGTCAGCAATTGGAGCAAGTGATCCGTGATCGTGACCAGGAAACCCTCGCAGTCCAGAGATTGACAGTAGCAAACCACAACTGTCAACGCATGTTGGTCCGTGTTATGAACTAGAGGGATGAAGCCTGGCACGAGGAGAACGTTCTGAGAGCTTGTCAGTTTGAGCTCGAGCAACAGTTGGAGAATGCTGAAGAATACAATGACAATCTTCATGAAGAAGTGCACCGCCTGAACAACGAGCTTAATCCTCTGCTGCCTCGAAACAATGACGTCGATGAGGACATGGGTTTGGGAATCTTCATAGCTGAAAATGAGGATGAAGTGGAGGTCAACGGACCCCAAGATGCCGCACCAGAAGAAGCACTAGAAGAAGAAGATGATGAGGAGTTAGAGCCTATTAGTGATGAGGACGGCGGGGATATCCTTGACACCGACTCTGAGGACGATGCTTAGAGTAGTTATCACGTAGCTATAATGTTAGGGTTGTCTTTTGTGCCCTCCCTGTGTTGGAGTGAGGCTTTGTAATAACTTGACTTTGCAGATGTAAGGTCGAACCCTATGTTTCCTGGATGTTTAGTTGGAACCTGTTAATTTCGATCGCAATTGGATGTCTTATTGTGTTGCGTTCGATGATGGTGTCACGATTAGTAACCTTCGGTGCCGCGACGAAACTGAGGGCCTCCTATGGCGCGCAACATAAGGTTGTGCTGCTTGGCACGCGCTGGTATCGAGGTGGCTAGTCATGATCCACCATGGAACCCTATCATTGAGAAGTCTCTTTGTGATCAGTTTGAAGTAGCCTTTCTCAGTCAACTAAAAACTTTGAAATTGAATTCAAGTACCGGGCAAAAGATCAAAAATCACGTAGATTTTAACGTAAACGGTTCAGTAACTGCTGTGCTCCTTGTGTGTGAGCCTTTATCAAAGTACATCTTTGTGGATACTCTCGCATGATTGCGCCAATTGATCCGCTTGAATGGATTGTGCGGTTGTGATGAATTATTGTGCCATGAGTATTTTGAGAAGTCCATTTCATGAAGTCAGTTTGACATATTTACAATAATTCATCTGCAAATTTCCCACATCGTCAGTGCTCATTGGCTATGCATTTTGCAGATGTCGTACAATCTTCATCGGGGTCGTGGCAATGAGGATAAGGAACAGCCACCCCCTCCGCCACCACCTACCCCGGCTGAGCTGATGCAGACAGTGGTCGAAGGGCAGCGCATGCTGGCAGATGCTATGCGCCAGCTGGCCAACCGGGAAGCTCGTCCTGGCCGCCAGGGCCCAGAACCCAATCAGTACAGTGATTTCAAAGACTTTCTTGATACTAAGCCCCCGCTCTTTAAGGAGGCGGAGGAACCGCTGCAAGCTGATGAGTGGTTGAACACTATTGAACAAAAGTTTCGTCTGCTTCGCTTGACTGATGAGCTAAAGACTGAATATGCTTCTCACCAGTTGCATGGTCCAGCGGGTATTTGGTGGAGCCACTATCGTTCCACATTGCCTGCAAATGTCCCTATTGCTTGGGACCAGTTCAAGGCTGCATTCCGTGGGAACTATATTCCTCTAGGTCTTATGGCAATCAAGCATACAGAATTCATGAGGCTGTCGCAGGGAAATAAAAGTTTGACTGAATATCTATAATCTTTCAACAACCTGGCAAGGTATGCCACAGAGTTTGTGGATACCGATTTCAAGAAAATTGCTAGCTTTAAAAGAGGCCTAGGCCCGAAGCTGATGAAGACTATGAGCACTAGCAAGTGCACTACTTTCAATGAATTTATCAGTGATGCTCTGACTCAAGAGAACAACAATGCTATCTATTCTGCCTCTAAGAGCCGCAAAAGGGCCATTGAGGCGAGTGCTTCACAGTCTCGAGCTCCAGCTGCCCCGAGGGCTCCTCCTCGCCCTCCTGCCACGAATGCTAAGTTCCGCCCCCCGCAAAAGAAGGCGCCAGTGAAGACTGGGTTTCGCAAGGCATATACAGTGGCTCTGCCAAAAAGTAGTTCGAGCCAAGGCAGCTCCAGTGTCCCTCCTAGCAACATGCCTTGCTGGAACTGCAACAAGCCAGGCCATTGGTCCAGGAATTGTCCTTACCCCAAGAAGAATGTCAACCAAGGTGGCCGTCAAGGGCACGCTCATTATAATAGTATTGAGGAAATCCCATCTGGTGAGGTTGTCACTGCTGGTAAGTTCCTAGTTGACCAACACCCTGCAGTGGTACTTTTTGATTCAGGTGCTTCGCATTCCTTTATCAGTCCTAAGTTTGCATCAGAGTTTGCACACAAATTGCATACTGTTGAAGGTGGGAGTTATTGTATTAGCGCAGCAAGTGGGAATATTTCCACAAATAAAGTAGTGGGGAATCTTGAGCTTGAGATAGAAGGGCGAAAGTACTCGCTTGCCTTAGTGGTTTTGCCGGGCTTAGGCATAGATGTTATCTTGGGCATGAATTGGATGAGTCAGAATGGGGTACTCATTGATACATCCACTCGGGTAGTTATGCTCAGAGATCCTACAGATAAAAAGGGTTTTCTGGTACAACTTCCCAGAAAAGTTGATTTGTCTGGGGAAGTACATGCTGTGCAAGCCAAGGCGTTGGCTGAAATTCCCATAGTAAATGAGTTTCCGGACGTTTTTCCCGATGATTTGCCGGGGCTCCCTCCGGATCGGGATGTGGAGTTTAAAATTGAGTTGTTGCCTGGCACGGCGCCCATCTCTAGGAGACCCTATAGGATGCCTCCAAATGAACTCGCTGAACTTAAGGTGCAATTGAATGAACTTTTGAAGAAAGGGTTGATTCGTCCTAGTTCGTCGCCGTGGGGATGTCCTGCTATCTTTGTAAAGAAGAAGGATCAGTCGTTGCAGATGTGCGTAGATTATAGACCTCTCAATGCAGTCACTGTCAAAAATAAGTACCCTCTACCGCGCATCGACATCTTGTTCGATCAGTTGTCTAAAGCTAAAGTTTTCTCCAAGATCGATCTAAGATCTGGCTACCATCAAATTAAAATCCGCCCTGAAGATGTTCCAAAAACTGCCTTCTCTACCAGATACGGCATTTATGAGTATCTTGTTATGTCTTTCGGCTTGACAAATGCCCCCGCACACTTCATGTACTTGATGAATTCGGTGTTTATGCCTGAATTGGACAAGTTTGTGGTGGTATTTATTGATGACATCCTGGTATATTCTGTGAATGAGGAGGATCACGCTGAACATCTGCGTATAGTCCTCACAAGACTGCGTGAACATCAACTATATGCAAAGTTCAGTAAGTGCGAATTCTGGCTTCGAGAAGTACCTTTCCTTGGGCATGTGTTGTCCGATGGAGGAATTATGGTGGACCCCGCCAAGGTACAAGAAGTACTGAACTAGAAGGCTCCTATCTCGGTTCACGAGGTCCGGAGTTTTCTTGGTTTGGCTGGCTATTATCGTCGCTTCATCCCGGATTTCTCCAAAATAGCCAAGCCAATGACTCGGTTGCTGCAAAAAGACACCAGGTTTGTCTGGACTCCTGAGTGTGATGCGGCTTTTCACAAACTACGAACTCTCCTAACCTCAGCTCTGGTTTTGGCACAACCGGATATCGAGAAACCATTTGATGTTTATTGTGATGCCTTAGGCATAGGTCTGGGAGGCGTTCTGATGCAGGAAGGCCGAGTAATTGCATATACCTCTCGACAACTTCGGAAGCATGAGGCGAATTATCCAACGCATGACTTAGAACTCGCCGCAGTTGTTCATGCTCTGAAAGCCTGGCGGCACTACCTGTTGGGCAATGTTTGCAATATCTACACAGACCACAAAAGCCTCAAATACATCTTCACCCAACCCGAGTTAAATATGCGTCAGAGAAGATGGCTCGAGTTGATTAAGGATTATAACCTTCAAGTGCACTATCATCCTGGCAAGGCAAATGTGGTTGCGGATGCTTTAAGCCGTAAGTCTCATTGCCATTCCCTAGTTGAAACTGATTTTCATCGATCTCGCCTTCTACATCCAGCAGTCTTGTACAACATCACTGTCAGTTGTAATCTCAAAAGCAGAATTATTGAGCTCCAAAAGACTGACACTGGTGTATTCCACATCAAGCGTAAGATGAAAGAGCAAGAAACTACACAGTTCAGGATAGATGAAGAGGGTGTACTATGGTTCAAGGATAGGTTAGTTGTGCCTAAGGACCGAGAGCTTAGAAATGATATTATGTCTGAAGCACACTCCTCTAAGTTGTCCATCCATCCTGGTAGCAATAAGATGTATTATGATTTGAAGCCATACTATTGGTGGACCAAGATGCGGAAAGAAATAGGTGCATATGTGGCTAGGTGTGACACCTGCTGTAGAGTTAAAGCTGTGCACATGAAAGCTGGGTTGCTTCAACCACTTTCTATCCCAGGTTGGAAATGGGAAGAGATAAGTATGGATTTCATTGTCGGTCTTCCTCCTACCGTCAAAAATCATAACTCCATCTGGGTAATTGTGGATCGTTTGACCAAATCAGCTCACTTCATTCCAGTTAGAGTGGACTATCGTCCCACTGACTATGCTGAGTTGTATTTCAATCAGATAGTCCGGCTCCATGGGATACCTCGTACTATCATATCTGACCGTGGTCCCCAGTTCACTGCTCGCTTTTGGGAGCACTTGCATCACCTTCTGGGAACCAAGTTAGTGAGAAGCTCTGCTTATCACCCCCAGACATCAGGACAGACGGAACGGGTTAACCAAATCTTGGAAGATCTGTTGCGGGCATGTGTCATTTCATCCAAGGGTTCTTGGGAAAAATGGTTACCTCTAGCCGAGTTTTCGTACAATAATAGTTATCAAGAGAGTATTAAGATGGCTCCATTCGAAGCTTTGTACGGTTGTAAGTGTAGAACTCCACTAAACTGGGTAGAAGCTGGTGAAAGGAGGTATTATGGTATTGATTTTGTTCATGAAGCTGAGGAACAAGTCCATACCATCCAAAAACATATGGTTGTAGCCCAAGCTAGACAGAAAAGTTATGCTGATCGTCGTAGAAAACCACTCGAGTTTGAAGTTGGAGACTTCGTTTATCTGAAAGTTTCTCCAATGAAGAGTGTCCAACGTTTTGGTGTTAAGCGGAAACTTGCGCCAAGATACGTGGGTCCTTTCCAGATCATAGGCAAGAGTGGAGCTGTTGCGTATAAAATCCAGTTACCTCCAGAAATGAGTGCCATATTCAACGTCTTCCATGTATCTCAGCTCAAAAAGTGTCTTCGAGTTCCTGAGGAAAGAGTTCCGTTAGGAGATATCAGGCTGGAATCCGATCTAACTTACGAAGAAAAGCCAGTCCGAGTGATCGATACTCAGGAACGAGTGACAAGAAGCAAAGTGGTTAAGTGGTATAAAGTAATGTGGAGTAATCAGGGTAGTGAAAGTGACGCTACATGGGAACGGGAGGACTATTTGCGGGATGGTTATAAGGAATTCTATGAAAAATGGTACGCTTTCCAAATCTCGGGACGAGATTTTTATAAGGGGGGAGGGCTGTAACACCCAGGTGTTTAGCTCCTTAATTGCATTGCATTTGCATGAGCATAAGCAAGCATCATTCATTTCATGCATAAGCTTATGATATGTTTATATTTCATGTGAAGTAAGAAGTGAGTAGTGTGCAAAACATAAGTACCTTATGTGCAATTTCCTTGTGAGACATGTCAACCACTTTAGTGTAACATAACTAGCAAGTGTTATGCAACACACTCATGCAACATGTGCAACATGGGCTTGCAACATTTGGGTGAAAGTATTGAAATACTTGTTCCAAAGAATGTGACACTAGGAACTTTGTGCAACCAATATGTAGAGTGGTTAATTAGGTCTTATAACACCTTAATTACATTTAGGGTAAGTGGTGGAGCAATGTTCATGTTGACCAAAATTACCAAATTACCCTTCTAAATGTTGTTGACCAAGTTTGGAACCCTAGAGTGATCTGGTTTGACCAATTAAAAAGTCCAGCTTAGAAATCTTGCATGGAGAAGCAACCTTAAGTAAAGTTGTAGAGAATTTCATGAGGAACAAAAGTTCTAATATGGCAATCTCATGAAAATGAACAGAACATGCTCAAAAATGGCCCACAAGTCAGCTCGAGTGGTGATCAACACTTAGAAAAATTCTAAGTCTGGAAATTGGACTTTTCAGTTTCACTGTACCTCACTTTAGCAACTTGTAACTCACAAACTAGGCCAAACCAGTCCTAGAGCCAATTGGCAAAGTTGTTGTCCACACATAGCTCTACAACATTGTCAATATCACCATCACCTAGTTCTAAATGGTTTAGGAGATATGGTGTCTAGAAAATCGAGTTTCAGTCGGCTTAGTGACTGAAACTAAGTTTCAGTTTCAAGGGGCACCACTTTGGAGCCTTGTAGTTTCAAATCCAGGCCGAACCAGCCCAAACTCCAATTGACAAACTTGTAGTCCTCATGTAGCTCTACAAAATTGGTGTAATCATCTTCGACTAATTCGAACCGGTTTGGGAGATAATCATTGTTAAACTTGGCTTGTCAGTCGGTTGATGCGGGGTTTGAATTCAGTCGGTCAGACATCCGAGTGAGCTATCCGACCGGGGCAGACCGTCGCCGCTGCGTGTCCTCCACGCGCCGCGCGCGACCTGGCGCCTTGGCCAGCTGCCGAGCGCATAGAAGGGCGCCTCTGCTGTCGTCCCGGCCTTACCCATCCATTTCCCCCCCTCCTTTCCTCTCTCGTCGGCAGAGCGGAGAAACCGAGCCGCCATTGCCGCCACCCGCTCCGACGTGCTCGCAAGCGCTCGCCACCGTATCACCACCGGCCAAACTGCGTCTCTCGCTCCGCCTTGAAGCCCGCTACCTCACCGTCCACTCCTCGCAGCCAATCGCGCTTTGGTAGGGCCACATTTTCGTTTTCCTCCGCCGCGGTACCTTGCCGGAGTTCCTCCGCGCGACGGCTCTCCGTGGCCAGAGGTCTCTGGGCGTCTCTGTCGCGCCACTTGTAGGTGCGTTAGGGTCGAGGTAGAATGGGGATGCTCATCGGGGGTTAGGGTTGGGATGTCAGGCTCACCGACGGCGAGATTTCGCCACCACCGTGCCGGTGGTCCGCCATGCCCGACGGCGAGCACCTTACCATGGCTCTGCCGCCCTGTTCTTGCCACCAACTGATGTAGTTCGATGACATGGTCATGCTCATACGTCCAATTTCGTCGGCCGGCTCACCGACGGCGAGCTCCGGCGACCGCAGCTCCGCCCTCCGCCTCTCTCTCGCTGACAAGTGGGGCCACCTGGTCAGTCGCACGCGCGCGCGGGCGGGAGCCGTAGCAGGCCGCGCGCGGGAACGGGCCACGGCGCGAGACGTGGGCCGCGTCTTTCCCGGGCCGGCCCAGTAACAATCTGATTTATTTTCATTTCTTTTATTCTGTCACAGTTTTAGATAATGTTTAGAAAATGTAGATCTAGGGTTTTACTTGCCCAAAAATTATGAGATAAATTTTGTTGGGATCTACAGGACGTGTAGTATTTTAGAAAAATATAAATTGGATATGTGATGTTTGTTTTCTGGGATATTTAAATAGGTCTTTGAAATGTGTTTTAAATCACATGCAAACTTGTTTAAATTATATCTTGAGTTTCATTGTTCCAAAAATTATGAAATTTGGTGAGTAGGCTAATTTATACTTGCTCTAGCTTTGGTAAAAATTTGGGCAGTAGTGCTTAAGTACTTTTCAAGTTATCAAGCTATCTTGTGATTCTAGGAAATACTTAAATGAATTTTAGTAATTTTTCTACATGTGCAATGTTCTTAAAAATTTTTGGAGAATGTCTTGGTATCCTAGAGTGTCCAAGAAAATTAAGAAATCTGTTGTTTGACACTTTTTACTATGCTTTGTTATTTATACAAAAATCAGCCTTTTGGGCTTGTGAATTTTCTTCAGAGAGTTCCTGTGAATAAATTGAGTTCAAATTTTTACAGTAGTCTCGTTTTGGGTCAGAGAGTCCCTGGTAATTGTTGTAGAATTTTAGGAGCAGTTTACATATATGTTTAAAATTCCACTTAATTACTTAAGTAAATTAAGAAAGGGGTGTAAATAAATATTCTAGGTGGGCACACCTTACTTTCTGGTGTTCTTGTGACCTTTGTGAACTTGTGGTAACAGTAGTTTGGTCTTATGGGATAATTGCCACATAAATAAATATTTAATCTTTGCAATTCTAGATTTTCTGGACAGCTGGTAGTATTTCTAGGTTGGACCTTTGATAAAAGTGTTTGCTGGAAAACTTGTGAATACCAAAATTGTAGTAAACTGGATAAACTAGCTTGTGTCACAATTTGGGAGCATTTGGCTTAGTAGTTTGGGAGTCATTGCTGTTTTAAGTGACGGTCCAGAATTGACTGCTCTCTGTTTAGAGATGACAGATTCTGGAACTTGAGGAATTCGAAATGGAAAACTTAGGAATTAAGGGTTGAGGTCTAAAAATGATTTGTAGAGCATTTCATAAGCTTTCCAGATTGTCTTAGATCATATCTTTTGGAGTTGGGATTCTCCAGTTATATTAGAATCTTTGAGCTGCTGTCCAGAATAACTTATTGTGGTAACCTAAGTAATATTACTCTTGTGTTGTTAGGTGTTAGGGCCTTAACCGAAGAAGAACAGCTGTATCTTAGGTTGAGTAGCTTAGGTAAGTACTTCTCCACTGGAGAAGAGATTTGCACGTACTAATAAAGTAACTTGATTAGATTATTGTTTTTATTTCTGAAATGCATTTCATCCCGAGCATGTTGCACCTTTATGCATCCATGATATCTATTGTGCATTCATGCAATAGGTGTACCGGAGGGGGTAACTCTCCTCGAGTTCGAGCCGGTGATTCCGGAGGAAGTCCAGGACTAGCCGGAGCAGCTAGAGGAACCAACCGGCGACGAAGCTCCTGCCGAAGATCCACCCGAGTGTCCTGACCACCGGCCTTCGACCTTTCTGAAAGGCAAGCCCCGGTGCATGCTGAACCTACTGATTTATAAATTAATCTTGAGTACTTTTAATTGTTTACTGCATTAAGTGTAGGAGTTATATGAAAACACTTGTTGCATTATACCTGTCCTTGTCCAGATATCGTACTTAATCCTGTATTAGGTTTAGGCACGTGTCAATGCTTAGCCCTGCTTAGTACGGTAGAAGTCGGGTGATTTCCGGTCATCCGCGAGATGTAGGAAGGAGTCACGAGTGGCTTTATGGCTATCGTGGATGGAACCATGCTTAAAAATGAAATTGAGACCGGGCGGGAGTTCGATAGTACAGCCGCAAGACACTTCACGTCTTGGGTGTGGAGCTATGCCCGTCTGAGTCGTTTAAGGACCGATTCGCTGTACGTCCTTGAGTCATGTTGAACGCAGTCTAACACTTAGTTGGCCGGATAAGTCGTTCCGACCGCGAAGCCGAGTAATGTGGTTCAGGCCGGGAATCGAATGGTAGGTTGCTTCTTGGAGGAGAGAAAGGATGTGCTTGGGGACATTGGCGTGAGACCAAGGGGGGGTTAGAGTCCCTATCACCTGGCAGAGTGTCGCCCTTGGGGTCGCGACATTATTCGGACCCGTGATTCCTGAATCATATGAAACGGTGGCCTGTGCGACCCTGGCAGGGGTCTGCACGGTGAGTGTTAGAAATACCCCTCCAGCTGGATAGGAATTCGATTCGAATCGCCGTCGCTCCCGGTTAGTGAGCACTTGACTTGAGCAGCGGCAACGTAGACCTCATTAAATGAACTGGTGGTTAAGGGAATGATACAATGTTGCCATAATGATATACCTGCTATGGATATAATAATCATGTTGTTTGATTATAATCAAGTGCATGTTTAGTACAGGTGCTAATATAGATGACAGGTAAATGCTAAAAATAACTGCTAGTACAGGTTATAAGAGTCTCAATTACTTATGCCTTTATGCAAAAATGTGATGTCAGCTAGCCTCTTGTGAAAGCCTTGCATAATCCTTGGTGTCATCTTATTTCTGGTTTTCGACGGGTAAGTCTAGCTGAGTACATTCCAGTACTCAGGGTTTATTCCCCCCTGTTGCACATGATATGCTCTATCAAGGCTTCTGCAAAACTTGTCTCCACCCTGCGGGTGACGAAGACTAGATCACTTGGGCGTGATCATCTTTTATGTACTTTCCTGATGCTTTTGTGGGATGTTGATCAACAAGACTGGCAATAGTTAAACAACTGGTGTGCGTTTGCTTCCGCTACTTTTATAAACTTGGTTTGTAATAATTGCGACTCCGTTTGTGTAAACTTATTTCAGAACTACTTGTGAAATGTAACGTATGATGATTGTATGTTGAATGATGCGATCCTGGTTGTAAGCAAGTTGGTTTGAAATCCTTCGTGGTTTCGATTGACTACCGGGATTATATGGGCTCAAGTTCGAAAATTTGAGCGCTTCGGTGCTTGTTTTTGTACTTGTGCTCTTATAATTTGGTCGGTTCTGTTACACGCGTCACTGATTTGTAGACATATCTGTGACTCATATTGTTTAGACGCGTCACAAATCACCTGGCCGGAAATCTAATTTTGTTTAAGAGATCCAGTCTCGTTGTCTTGCTTGCTGGAGCCGCAAATCCCGTAATCGAGTCTTCCTCGCCCTTCCGTGTAGGCGCCCTTCTCCTCTCTCTCGCAAATCACCTTGCTCGCCTTCCTCGTCGGTGGAGGCCGTCGCTCGCATCCCGGCCTACCGAAGACAGCGGAGTCGGGCCGGGCGGCGGCGGTGTTGGCGTTGGCGGGGGCGGCGACGTGGAGCTCGTCAGCAAGACGCTGCAGTTCGAGCACAAGTTGTTCTACTTCGATCTGAAGGAGAACCCATGGGGGGAGGTACCTCAAGATCTCCGAGAAGACCTTGGCCACGCGCTCCACCATCATCGTCCCCGTCGACCGCGTCTCCTGGTTCGTCGACCTCTTCGACTACTACATCCGCACCGATGAGTGCGACGCCTTCAGCAAGGTATTAGCCCCGCTTCCTTCGCGATTGGCCCGCTTCTGCCGCTGATTCTCGTGCTGCTAATTTTGGCGTGGCTTAATTATGCTCATTGCGCGGTGCAGGTGTTCTATTTCGATATTGGGGAGAACAAGAGGGGCCGATTCCTCAAGGTGAGGATACACATTTTACACCTTGGCTCAAGACCAGAAAAATGTGTACCAAAATAGTGGTGTTCGTGTAGATGCTTTTGACAACACTGATGTACAGAAGGATGCATACTATGGTCAGATAGAGGAGATTTGGGAGCTCACTTATCCTGGCGTCAAGGAGCCCTTCAAGGTGACCATTTTTCGGTGCCGTTGGGTTAAGGGCACAAGGGGCATCATGAAGGACAAATATGGATTCACCACCGTTGATTTTGAACAGGTTGGGTACAAGGATGAACCATTCGTACTTGCAGCTCAGGTTTCACAAGTTTTTTATGTGCTCGACACGAGAAACAAGAAACGCCTTGTAGTTCTCCCCGGTAAAAAACGGGTTGTCGGAGTTGAAGATGTTGTGGACGAGGAAGAGTACAATCAATTTGGTGAAGTCCCTCCTTTTGGTGATTGGACCCTCCCTGTGATTTTGGAGAGTGAGAAAACTCCATACTTGCGACATGGTCATGTAGAAGAGGCCACTGTGGCAACAGGCCGCTGAAAACGGCAAGTACGCAAGAGAAAGTAAAGCTTATCTGCCAAAGGATGCTAGAGAAGTCTTAACCGCCCCGGTCGAGTTTTTTTGAAAGTAAAGCTTATCTGTTGAAGGTACACATAGAAGTTATTGTTCTTTCAGTCATTTCCTTTGCTGCATGTAGAAATTGTACTGTTGTTCATTGAACATAAGTAATACTTATGTTCAGTTAAATTACTTGTTCTAAAGCATCTTAACTTGGTAATCTCTTCTCGACAACATGTTCAGTCATTTCATCTTGAATTGTTACATCTTCAAGGCCGAATTCTTCATTTTATCTGTATTTTGCTGATACAACATAGTTAGACTTATACCTCAATATATGATGCTGCACTGTATTCATGAGCATCTAGCTGCAGATTTTACTTGTTTTTATTCAATTTTACTTGATTCCCAGCCTAGATAAACAATTTTACTTTATTCCCAGCCCAGAATTGTAGTTACTGAACTCATTTGGCTTGTTTAGTTGTGTAGTATTTTGATTCTGCCAGTATAACATGTTGCAGTTATCTCTCTCAGCATCAAATTTGGGTGATCAAGAATATTTTCCCAAGGTCCTTTTTGCACCTCTGTTTGCAAATATGTAACTGTGATTCTTGTCTTTATGCTAGCCCTATATACTGAGCAAGCACGATGAACTTGCTTTCCTGTGTAAAATGTACTCTACTGTGTTCTAAATCATTTTGCTGATTGGCCCTGTTTTCAATCTGGTTCTCTTATATCAGGATTTCTAAATCATTTTGATGAGCCGAATTGTATTATTGTGTACTAACCCTAATCTGCCTTTTAAGCGGTAACCAGCAAGGCCACCTGAATAATCATTAACTGGGTAATTACTGGCAGGGGTGGGTACATTCAATATTAGCTTGCTGATTATTTATGCTACCAGGCCTATTTACTTTCACCTTTTGAGCTAAGCCTGCAATGCTCTCCTCATTGATTTGAGTTTGTCTTATTATAATTTTTTGGTGGAAGGACTCCAGCTTATATTAGATAAGCTTAACAATGTACTGTCTGTTGCATCTTGGCTTCAGCTTGCAAGTGCACAAGCTGAAGACGAAATTGGTTCATACTGTCCAATCTGATTGCTCATGGACGTCAGGATTAATGATTGGTCCTGTTTTCAATATTCTTTATGCTGCCTTCAACTCTTTTCAATCTGAAGTTATTTTTTTGTAAGTCCGTACATATTATTTGTATTTGACACATTATTCTGCTATATGATGACACACAGTGTTTTAGTTGTTGTTTTATTGACATTTCAGAGATTCAGGCAATTGGGTCATTTGGGCCACAAACCTACAGGCCCAAGTTCCCCAAGTCCCCGTAGCCACATCCCTTTTCCCTCTCGTGTCATCCACATTCCCAAGTCTCCCCCGCAGCCCTATCATGTGCGCCGCTGTCTCTCCCGCAGCCCTATCCCCAACAGCGCCGCAACAGCGCCCAACAGCCAGGCGCATCCTCGGAGGCTTCGTCGGCGGCGGCTGGGCGGTCTGTGGCCAGGCAGTGCCGCAGCAGCCAGGCGCATCCTCGCGCTTGCACCTACCAAGCCCGCCTGTAAGGTCCTAGATGGCTAGAGGGGGGGGTGAATAGCCTATTAAAAATTCTACACAAGCCACTAAGCAAACTTGTTAGAATAACAAACGGCGTAAAGCGAGTTTTGCTTAGCCAAGGGTTGAGATGCAAGCCTCCTATCCACAAGTCTAGTAGATTATGATCTCTAGTTCACACAAGAGCTATGTCACTAAACTTACACTAGTGAGCAAGCTAATCAACACTAGCAAAGGCTACCACTAGAGCTTACACAAGATAATCTAGTAAAAGTAAATGCAAGAGATAGGATTGTGAAACTTATACCGACGGTGGAGTGAAGATGTTGCCAATCACCAAGATGATATTCAATCAATTAATATTGACAACAACACAATATGTAGACCAATCACCGGGAGACAAGAGACACAATATTTTTGTTCACCCGGTGTTCACTTGTGCACCGACAAGCTACGTCACCGGTTGTGTCGACCAACACTTAGATGGTTCCTCGGTGTGACCCTCAAGTCACTTGCCCCTCAAGGCACCGCAAGACACCACTCTCAAGTGAGGTAACTCAATGACACGCGCAATCCAATAGAGTTGCTTTTGGCGTCCCGCCGAGGAAAGCACAAGAACCTCTTACAAACAACCGGAGGTGGCCAAGAACAATCACCTTCTCTTGCCAACGCCTCCAACAATCTCCAAGCCGGCTAGGAGCGGTACTCTCCAAGAGTAACAAGAAATCCACCGGCTAAACCACCCACAAGTGCCACTAGATGCCCTCAAGCTATGCAATGCACTTTGGGATCTCTCAATCTCACTTTTGATTTGCAATCAAGCAAGAGAGATGAGTGGGAGGAGTAGCTCTAGCTCAAAGGATGCACAAGAGTGTTAGAAATGCCAAGCGACCTCCCCAAGGGCCGGCCAACGAGTATTTATAAGCACCCCAAACAAATAGAGCCGTTGCCACTCCACTGACCGTTTTTTCGGGATGACCGGACGCGCCGGTCGAAACTGACCGGATGCGCTCAACCGCGTCCGGTCGCCCTGCGACGTCCACGTGTCCCTCAAATTTCAAATGCGACCGTTAGATCCTCCAACGGTCACTGCGCGCCAACGGTCAAACGCTACGACCGGACGCGCCGGTCGCACAGCACCCGCGCCCGCGAAACAACGACCGAACGCGCTCCTCGCAACGACCGGACGCGACAGTGCCAGCGTCAGGTCGGAGTCCAGTAAGCTCCCTCGACGACCGGACGCGTCCGATCGCGTGTGACCGGACGCGCCCCGCGTCCGATCGTCCTTGCGAACCGCAGTTCCTTCTGGGCACTTGACCGGACGCGCCGGTCCCGCGAGTGACCGGACGCGCCGGTTGCAAACCCTAGCCCGCGCGCCCGATACCGCGCTGTACTGACCGGACGCGTCCGGTCACACCGTGACCGTGTCCGGTGCAGCGTCCGGTCACCTCAGTGACCCCGTTCACCTCCGTTTCTTTTCCGACTTTCGGCGTAGTGGAAAATAGGCATTTCATTTCCCTGAAATCGCCTGAATCCCGCGCTCGCACGCTCGGCGGGAGGGAGAGAGGAACCCAAACCCCTCTCTACCCGCAAACCACAGCGCGACCAACGCCACCTTTGCAAATGTGCCAACACCATCAAGTGTACATCTCCATGTGCTTGTGTGTTAGCTTTTTCTCAATCATTTTCAAAGGTTTTCCAATTAGCTCACTAGGCCCTACATGCAATGCACTTCATGAATTCACCTAGTGGCACCCGTGCATCGAATAACCGATAAGACTTCCCCTCTTAATAGTTCGGCTATCGATCCTAAACCACTCACACCCTCTATGGTGTCTTGAGTGTAAAACAAAATGGCCCTATGGTTATACCTTTGCCTTGAGCCCATTTTGTTTCTCCAAATGATATGATCCACTTCATATCATCACATGACCGTCTCGATCCATCGACCTTGACTTCACTTGCTCTTCACCGTTGCATCGGTCCGTCGGCGCTAAGTCTTGCTCAAGCTTCACCATCGCATGGTCCTTCGCTTCGAAGCCTCGACTTGCCCTTCACCTTCACAACCGGTCCATCGAGCCAAGCCTCATCTTGGTCTTCACCATCTTGGTCATATGAGTCAATGTCATGTCTCATATGCAATGACCACCTTTATCTAAATCATCCACTTAGATACAAAGGTTAGTCCTAGGTTTCATCAATTAGCCAAAACCAAACTAGGGACTTTCAATCTCCCCCTTTTTGGTAATTGATGACAACCCTCACAAAGATGATCTTGATAATAAAAGTTTTAAACTTGTCATACTTGTCCAATCATTTTGCTCATAAGTAAAGTTTGGACAATTATCACAAGCTCGGTTTTGGTAGCATTAGCTCCCCCTACATATGTGCATAGAGTTTGGATTGAAAGCTTTGCACATATGCATGGATAGAAATGTTGGGAGAGTAATTCTACCAAAATGATGCTATGGTGTAAGAAATGGACCTTTGAAGCGTGATACCAATCGGAGTTGCCTTTTACACCATCCTTAGCATCATGAAGTAACTAGACATCCATCAAAACTCAAGAATCTCGTGAGATCAACATTATATGTAAAGGTTCTTGGACCACTTGTAAAGCTAACCACTTGTAAAGCTTTAGGCAAGTCTAGATACCACATGTAAACTATTCCTATGCATGCTAGTAGATCATTTCATCATCCAATTTCTATACTAGCATTGCACCACACAAGCATGTATATTGAATTTAAATACATGTGCAATGAGCAAGTCATATGAGAATGCACAAACAAAAGCAACAACTTTGTTTATGAGCTTGCTCCCCCTACTTGTGTGCATCAACAAATTTTATTTACCCCTTTATCAAGTTGAATCATCTTGAATCATCTTTTTCTCTCCCCCTTTGTCAACAACTTACCCAAAAAGGGGATCAAATTGTGGAGAGAAGGAAAGGTGTTTGATGGAGTAGATTGAAATTAATTCGATACCATATGTAAGGTTAAAAAAATTTATCAAATTTGGTTTAACCTATAATACTTGCCAAAGATATTTAATTCGATTTGAACCAAAGACAAGCTTCTTCACTCCTCAAAATAAGGGTTATTTTGCCTATGTTGAATTAAACACTTATAGCAAATCTTCTAGATTCAACACTAGGTTTACAAGCTCACAAACATGTCATATGCCACCACTAGATCAAAATAAGCATAGAAGCAATAGTGGTAACATATATCCATCAAATTCATTTGATTTATCATGAATGCTTATGCGTACCACTTATTATGTCTACATGCTCTATCAAGTCCTTAGTATAGGATGAAAGACATGTCAATCAATTTTACCTTGCAATATCGAAGGAGAGGCATGTCAATAAGTGGGTGGGGTGCATTCAACTCATGTTTGAGAAATCAAGAATGTTCAATTCATTCCTTAGCTTGCAAAACCTCTTTTCATCAAGTGGCTTAGTGAGAATATCGGCAAGTTGATCATCGATGCCAACACTTTCAATGGCAATATCTCCCTTTTGTTGATGATCTCTAATGAAATGATGTCTTATGTCAATATGCTTTGTTCTTCCATGTTGAACCGGGTTTTGTATCATCTTGATTGCACTCTCATTATCACATAGCAACGGCACATTCTTGAAGTTGAGGCCATAATCCTTCAAAGTTGATTTCATCCATAGCAATTGTGCACAACAACTCCCCGCACTCACATATTCGGCTTCGGCGGTAGAGATTGCCACACTATTTTGTTTCTTTGAGGACCATGACACAAGTGATCTTCCAAGTAATTGACATGTGCCACTTGTGCTTTTCCTATTGATCTTGCAACCCCCATAGTCGGAGTCCGAATATCCAATCAATTCAAACTTTGACCCCTTGGGATACCACAGTCCAACATTTCTTGTTTGCTTCAAGTACCTCAATATTCTTTTTGCCGCCGTGAGATGACTTTCTCTAGGTGAGGCTTGATATCTAGCACACATGCAAACACTAAACATGACATCCGGCCTTGATGCGGTGACATAGAGTAGACTTCCAATCAAAGACCGATATTCCTTTTGATTCACCATTTTGCCATCAAGATCACTATCCAAATTGCCATTTGTGCCCATTGGAGTTGAAATTGGCTTTGCATCTTGCATTCCAAACTTCTTCAACATGTCCCTTATGTATTTCCCTTGACTCACAAATGTTCCATTCTTCAATTGCTTGACTTGGAGACCAAGGAAGTAGCTAAGTTCACCAATCATAGACATTTCAAACTCTTTGGCCATCATAGCACCAAATTCTTCACAATAAGCTTGATCGGTTGATCCAAAGATGATGTCATCAACATATATTTGCACTATGAATAGATCATTTCCAATCTTCTTGGTGAATAGAGTAGTATCAACCTTGCCCATTTTGAATCCCTTAGAGAGAAGGAAATCCCTTAGCCTCTCATACCATGCTCTAGGTGCTCAACAAATACTAACTCATTGATGATCCCATTGAGAAATGCACTTTTGACATCCATTTGATATAGTTTGATATTGTGTGCACAAGCATAAGCCAATAGAATCCTTATTGCCTCCAATCTTGCCACGGGAGCATATGTCTCATCATAATCAAGACCTTCAACTTGAGTGTAACCTTGAGCAACTAGTCTTGCTTTGTTTCTCACCACAATGCCATCTTGATCTTGCTTGTTTTTGAACACCCATTTGGTTCCAATCACATTGTAGTCATTTGGCCTTTCTACCAATTCCCAAACATCATTTCTTGTGAAATTGTTTAGTTCTTCTTGCATAGCCATAATCCAATCGGCACCCCTCAAAGCTTCTTCTATTTTCTTTGGTTCAATGGTTGACACAAATGATGCATGCTCACAAAACATAGTCAATCTTGATCTTGTTTGCACACCACTTCTAATATCACCAATAACACTATCAATGGGGTGATCTCTTGCAACATGTTGTGGTTGGAGTACTTGCACTTGATTGCTTGAGCTTGGTTGATCACTTGATGTATCTTGATGAGATGAACTAGCACCTTGATCTTGTACTTGAGAGTCACTAGCTAGCTTGAATGGAGAATTGAGCACTTGATCTTTATCATCATCTTGAATATCAATAACTTGCTTTGCTCTAATGTCCCCAATGTCCATGTTTTTCATTGCTTCCACCAATAGAGTTCCACTAACATCATCTAGATTCTCTTCTTCATCTTGTGACCCATTGGTTTCATCAAATTGCACATCATGGACTTCTTCTAGAATGCCACTTGAGTTGTTCCAAACTCTATAAGCTTTGCTTGTAGTTGAATAACCAAGTAGGAACCCCTCATCACATCTTTTGTCAAACTTTCCCAATCTAGTGCCCTTCTTCAAGATATAGCATTTGCAACCAAACACCCTAAAGTAAGAAATATTGGGCTTTCTTCCATGAAGTAACTCATATGGGGTCTTCTCTAGCAACGGATGACAATATAATCTATTGATGTAGTAGCAAGCGGTATTGATTGCTTCATCCCAAAATGATTGACTCACATTGTACTCATGAAGCATTGATCTAGCCATATCAAGCAATGTTCTATTCTTCCTCTCAACTAGGCCATTTGATTGTGGAGTGTACTTGGCCGAGAATTGATGTCCAATACCATAATGATCACAAAGTTCTTCAATTCTTGTATTCTTAAACTCACTTCCATTGTCACTTCTCACTTTCTTGATTCTAATCTCAAACTCATTGTGAACTCTAGTGAAAAATGTCTTGAAGGTGTCAAACACTTCACTTTTGTCACTAAGAAAGAATACCCATGTGAATCTTGTGAAGTCATCCACTATGACAAAGCCATACTTGTTGCCGCCTATGCTTGTATATGTTGTTGGTCCAAATAGATCCATGTGCATCAACTCAAATGCTTTGCATGTGCTCATTGTACTCTTCTTTGGATGTGAGCTTCCAACTTGCTTCCCGGCTTGACATGCACTACAAAGCTTATTCTTCTCAAATTCAACATCTTTCAAACCATTGACAAGATTGTGAGTTGTAAGCTTCTTCAATTGTTTCATGCCAACATGACCAAGCCTTCTATGCCAAAGCCAACCCATGCTTGATTTGGAGACTAAGCAAGTTGTCAAAGAAGTTTCTCTAGCATTGAAGTCAACTAGGTAGAGATTCTCATATCTAAAGCCCTTGAATGCCACATTTGAACCATCCACACTAATAACTTCCATATCATCAACCCCAAAGATGCATTTGTAGCCTAGATCACATATTTGTGCCACGGATAGAAGATTGAAATCCAAACTTTCAACTAGCAACACATTGGAGATACTCATATCATTTGATATTGCAATCTTGCCCAAGCCAATAACCTTGCCTTTCTTGTTATTGCCAAATGTGATAGAATCAACACCACTATCATTGTCATTGAATGAATCAAACATTCTTGATGTACCGGTCATGTGTTGAGTGCACCCACTATCAATAATCCAATGCCTTCCTCCGGCTTTGTAATTGACCTACAAGTAAATCAATGAAGCTTAGGTACCCATTTTTGCTTGGGTCCTTGTAGGTTAGTAACTAAGCTCTTTGGTACCCAAATAGCTTTCTTCTTTGGGCCCACAATTGGTGTACCAACAAACTTAGCTTGCACACCCTTCACACCCTTGGTAAGCACATAGCAAGAATCAAAAGGTATAGCATTAACAAGGTTCTTGCTTTGGTTCTTTTTATTGCAATTATGCTCTAGGTGCCCAACTTGCTTGCATCTATTGCAAAACCGACCATTGCCCTTCACAAAGCTAGGCTTTGGAGTTGCAAAGGCCGACTTGCCTTTCTTGGGGTTGTAGCCCAATCCCTCTTTGTTAAGAGAGAACCTTTGGCTACCCAAGCACTTAAGCAAGCGGGCCTCACCACCATAGGCCTTGCCTAGGGCGTGAGTGAGCTCATCCACCTCTCTCTTGAGAGTCTCATTCTCAACCATTAGTGAGGCATCACAAGTGAAACCATCACTAGTAGTAGAGGTAGAGTTGGTGGTGGTGGATGAAGAGCTACAAGAAGGGTTAGCATTTGACATGATGATAGGTTCATTAAAGGATTCATCAATTATATCACATGTAACACCTATATCACATGATACAACAACCTCCTTCTTTTCTTGTTGCTCAAGTAACAATGAGTGAGCCTCTTCAAGCTTGAAATGAGCCTTACCAAGATCCTCATGGTCTTCCACTAGACTCTCATGAGTGGTCTTAAGCTCACTAAGGACTTTCTCAAGTATTATTACTTTCATTAAAAGCTTCTTACACTCTTTGTCCTTGGCAATAGCTATGTCTCTAGTTTGTTGCATCAAGTCATATAGTTGTTCTTTAGTTGGTTCATCATCATCATTTTCATTATTATTATCATTATCACTATCATGAGCATATTCCATTTCACTTTCATCATCACTCTCATCATATAATACCTTAGCTTCTTTAGCCATGAAGCATGAAGAGGATGAATCAAATAGTGATGGCTTCTTGTTGATAGCAATGGAAGCAAAAGCCTTGTTGGATGATTCTTCTTCTTCTTCATTATCATCACTTTCCCAAGTGATCACATAGGCACCATTTTTGCCTTTCTTGAATGTCATCTTGGCCTCTCTCTTCTTCTTTTCAAACTTGTCCTTTTTGTTCTTCTTCTTATCATAAGGACATTCCGCTTGAAGGTGCTCGGTGCTATCACAATTGAAGCACTTTCTTTGTTGCTCATTTCTTTTCTTAAAGCCTCTTCTCTTGATGAACGTGTGACCCATCTTCTTGACTACAAGAGCAAGTGCCTCATCATCAATTTCAAATTTCCCATCTTCATTGTTGTCTTCTTCTTCTTCAATGATGGTAGCTTTGCCCTTGGAGGAGGTGGCCTTGAATGCCACGGTCTTCTTCTTCTCATTTTCCACCTTTTCCTTGTCATCAACATCTTGATCATATTTGTCATAGGTCAATACTTCACCAAGCAAATCATTAGGCTTCATTGTTTCAAGCCCATCTCTTTGCAACATCATGATCAACATCTTGAATCTTCTAGGTAAGCTCAATAAGAACTTGTGACAAAAATCTTGATCTTGAGTTTTGTGCCCTAAGCTCTTGAGATCATTGACTATCACTTGCAATCTATGAAACATTTCAATGATTGTTTCATCATCCTTTTTCTTGAAGTTCTCAAACTCACTCTTGAGCCCATATAGCTTGGCACTCTTCACAACCTTAGTGCCTTCATATGTCTCACTCAACCTTGTCCATACTTCACTAGCCAATTCCAAATCTTTGATGCCCTCAAACACTTTTGTGTCAATACCATTGTAGAGTGTATTGAGAGCCATTCTATTGCATGTTCTATTTGCTCTATCTTCATCGGTGAGATGATTGGGATCAATGATAGCAAAATCATTCTCGGTGACTTGCAATACTCTCTCATCAATAGAACCAAGGTACATTGTCATCTTTCTCTTCCAATGAGCAAAAGAACTAACACCATCAAAGAACGGTGGCTTGCCCCCAACATGATTGAACACAATTTGAGCCATTTTTCACACCGAAGGATGTTAAGCCTTGATTAAAACGGTGACCATGGCTCCGATACCACTTGTAAGGTCCTAGATGGCTAGAGGGGGGGTGAATAGCCTATTAAAAATTCTACACAAGCCACTAAGCAAACTTGTTAGAATAACAAACGGCGTAAAGCGAGTTTTGCTTAGCCAAGGGTTGAGATGCAAGCCTCCTATCCACAAGTCTAGTAGATTATGATCTCTAGTTCACATAAGAGCTATGTCACTAAACTTACACTAGTGAGCAAGCTAATCAACACTAGCAAAGGCTACCACTAGAGCTTACACAAGATAATCTAGTAAAAGTAAATGCAAGAGATAGGATTGTGAAACTTATACCGACGGTGGAGTGAAGATGTTGATAATCACCAAGATGATATTCAATCAATTAATATTGACAACAACACAATATGTAGACCAATCACCGGAAGACAAGAGACACAATATTTTTGTTCACCCAGTGTTCACTTGTGCACCGACAAGCTACGTCACCGGTTGTGTCGACCAACACTTAGATGGTTCCTCGGTGTGACCCTCAAGTCACTTGCCCCTCAAGGCACCACAAGACACCACTCTCAAGTGAGGTAACTCAATGACACGCGCAATCCAATAGAGTTGCTTTTGGCGTCCCGCCGAGGAAAGCACAAGAACCTCTTACAAACAACCGGAGGTGGCCAAGAACAATCACCTTCTCTTGCCAACGCCTCCAACAATCTCCAAGCCGGCTAGGAGCGGTACTCTCCAAGAGTAACAAGAAATCCACCGGCTAAACCACCCACAAGTGCCACTAGATGCCCTCAAGCTATGCAATGCACTTTGGGATCTCTCAATCTCACTTTTGATTTGCAATCAAGCAAGAGAGATGAGTGGGAGGAGTAGCTCTAGCTCAAAGGATGCACAAGAGTGTTAGAAATGCCAAGCGACCTCCCCAAGGGCCGGCCAACGAGTATTTATAAGCACCCCAAACAAATAGAGCCGTTGCCACTCCACTGACCGTTTTTTCGGGATGACCGGACGCGCCGGTCGAAACTGACCGGACGCGCTCAACCGCGTCCGGTCGCCCTGCGACGTCCACGTGTCCCTCAAATTTCAAATGCGACCGTTAGATCCTCCAACGGTCACTGCGCGCCAACGGTCAAACGCTACGACCGGACGCGCCGGTCGCACAGCACCCGCGCCCGCGAAACAACGACCGAACGCGCTCCTCGCAACGACCGGACGCGACAGTGCCAGCGTCAGGTCGGAGTCCAGTAAGCTCCCTCGACGACCGGACGCGTCCGATCGCGTGTGACCGGACGCGCCCCGCATCCGATCGTCCTTGCGAACCGCAGTTCCTTCTGGGCACTTGACCGGACGCGCCGGTCCCGCGAGTGACCGGACGCGCCGGTTGCAAACCCTAGCCCGCGCGCCCGATACCGCGCTGTACTGACCGGACGCGTCCGGTCACACCGTGACCGTGTCCGGTGCAGCGTCCGGTCACCTCAGTGACCCCGTTCACCTCCGTTTCTTTTCTGACTTTCGGCGTAGTGGAAAATAGGCATTTCATTTCCCCGAAATCGCCTGAATCCCGCGCTCGCACGCTCGGCGGGAGGGAGAGAGGAACCCAAACCCCTCTCTACCCGCAAACCACAGCGCGACCAACGCCACCTTTGCAAATGTGCCAACACCATCAAGTGTACATCTCCATGTGCTTGTGTGTTAGCTTTTTCTCAATCATTTTCAAAGGTTTTCCAATTAGCTCACTAGGCCCTACATGCAATGCACTTCATGAATTCACCTAGTGGCACCCGTGCATCGAATAACCGATAAGACTTCCCCTCTTAATAGTTCGGCTATCGATCCTAAACCACTCACACCCTCTATGGTGTCTTGAGTGTAAAACAAAATGGCCCTATGGTTATACCTTTGCCTTGAGCCCATTTTGTTTCTCCAAATGATATGATCCACTTCATATCATCACATGACCGTCTCGATCCATCGACCTTGACTTCACTTGCTCTTCACCGTTGCATCGGTCCGTCGGCGCTAAGTCTTGCTCAAGCTTCACCATCGCATGGTCCTTCGCTTCGAAGCCTCGACTTGCCCTTCACCTTCACAACCGGTCCATCGAGCCAAGCCTCATCTTGGTCTTCACCATCTTGGTCATATGAGTCAATGTCATGTCTCATATGCAATGACCACCTTTATCTAAATCATCCACTTAGATACAAAGGTTAGTCCTAGGTTTCATCAATTAGCCAAAACCAAACTAGGGACTTTCACCGGCGTCGGCAGCCACGCGAGGAGGCCGAGCAGCCTGCATCCTTCGATCATCCGAAGGTGAGCCCTAATTCTTCCTCGCCCTCTTACTCCTGGCCTCCCTCGCGTTGATTCTCGACCAACCCTTTCTCAGCTGCAGAAATCCATCGCCGCTGGCCATGATGCGCGGACAGGATCTTGGGTAGAAGGACCTGCCTGACTCGGACAGGAGGCCGCCGTCGTGGCACCAGGCGGAGCAAGCCGCTGCCGGCAAGAAGGCCAATCCACCCCGACCTCATCCCCTCCCTCAGTCCTCGGCAGAGCCAGAGCTCCAAGGTGCTGCAGATGCCACAGTGCCAGATCCCCACTTCGAGGTATGGCTTCTCCTTCCTCCCAAGTTGAAATGCACTGCCATACTTGTTGGTTACTGCTAGTTTTTGCGTTGGTTAATGATGCCTGTCTTTGTACTGCTAGTCTGCCACTGCTTGTTTTTGTGTTGATTAGTGATCTGATGTCAGGGTGGTTTTAATTGAGCTGCTATTGTTCACTATAGTCATGCGAACTACTAAGTTATACTAGCTTGTAAATTGACATTGTGCCAACATTTGGATATGGTGGATGAATCTGATTGTGGGGTTTTCTTAAATACCTCAACCTTTTACTAATATATTTCTGCCATAACTGTGCAGCACTGCAGTATCTCCCATCCAAGACTGAGTTAATTGCTGATTGTTAAGATCATTCCTGATTATTCATTGCTATGATACATAATGTCTACTGATTCCTAAACAAGAGGCACAACTATTAGGTACCTGACAACATATTGTATTGCTTCTTGTAGTCAAATCATTGCACATGTAAGCACCACCTTTCTATACAACCTGAATGCTTACTCCTCTTGTGGTTTTAATTGAGCTGCTATTGGTAGTTCCTGAAATGCAATAAGGTATCCTCTAGCTACTTGGCAATAAGGTATCCACCACCTTTCTGGTTCTTGTGTTTGAGGTCTAAAATATATATTTTACTTTGTAGCAGAATATTATGCAAGTATGATGATGATGGCTTCTCTAATTGCATCTAGGTTTTGTAGGCCATGGGTTTTCTAGTCCAGGTGCTCCTGTACTGCAGTTGAATTTAGTTCCACATCAAAATGGTAAGCTGTTACCGCCCACAATCATTTCAAGTGTTTAGCATATTTCTAGCATCTAAATTTAGTCTTGTGCAATTTGTTGAACCACATCTTTCTCGAATTTGATTGATAGGTTTCTTCCATGGATTCTTCATCAAGTGGTGACGACGAAGCGGAGGGACAAGCTATTTCTGAGGAAGTAGAATCACCCGTTGATGACGAGCAGCAGCAGTCTGTGCCTGAGCCTGTGCACCGACCCCGAAAACCAAAGACAGCATCTAAGTGGCCTACTAACAAGATTGTTGTCACAGAGATTCGTCCAGATGGGATGCCAACTGAGGTGAAAGAACAGCGAAGATTGCGGTTGCTTGCTCGTTTGATTGCTAGGCAACAACTATCCTTAGTTATGCCATCATTCAAAGACCTTACTGATGACAGGAAATGGGAGTTGTTTGATAAACATGTCATGCCCTACTTGGAGTTCCCAGCTGCAATGAAGACTGAGGGGTTTAAGTATATAATGAAGGTGATATCTAAGAGTTGGAGAACCCACAAAAATAGGCTAGTGTCAAATTT
The DNA here is from genome assembly GCA_038087645.1 of Saccharum hybrid cultivar R570. Classification (NCBI taxonomy): domain Eukaryota; kingdom Viridiplantae; phylum Streptophyta; class Magnoliopsida; order Poales; family Poaceae; genus Saccharum; species Saccharum hybrid cultivar. The sequence continues at coordinate 3,030,205 of JAQSUU010000751.1, forward strand.
TATCGAGAAAAACCTCAGTCCCTTTAACAAGCACCCATACATTGAACCTGAAGATTGGGCAGAATTCGAGGCACTGAAGAAGACCCCAGCAGAAGTAGCGAAAAGTGATAAATACAAAATGCTTTGGCAAAAGAATGTGCACAACCATTGTCTGGGCACAGCAGGATACGAGGGGAAAGTGAAACAGTGGGAGGTGGAGGATGCAAATTTAGCCAGTAAAGGCATCCCTAACCCATGGGACAACTTCCCTGGAGGCCGCCCTGTGAGGTTTCTGCGAGCAAGGAGTAAGCTTGAGGTATCAGAAGATAAAGCTGAGATCATCTGGACACAGGATTCAACACAAAAAATCTCCGAAGACATTAAAGAGAAGCAATCAGCCGCAGAAGCTTCAGGCGTCACTTGGGTCAGGGAGAATGATGTGCTAACTGCATGTTTGGGCCCTGAACAGCCAGGTCATGTGCATGCTGTTTCGAGTTACACTGGCTGGAAGCATGGTTGGCCTGGATGTTCTAGCTTGTACAGAAAGAGGAAGAGGTCTGGTGTAGTCGATGTGGAAGCGATAGCAGCTCAAGTCAGACAAGAAGTTACAGCTCAAGTCACAGAAGAAGTGACGGCTAAGGTCACGAAAGAGGTTACCAGCAAGGTCACACAAGATGTCATGTCCTATCTAGTAGATCAAGGCTTGTTGGTAAGACCACCACCTTCTAGGACCCCTAGTCCTGCCTGCGGACGAAGGAGCAGTTGTGCCTCTGCCTCCAACGCTGTTGCAAACGAATTGGAGTTGGGGCCCAATTCAGTTGATCCGGATACTATTGATCTTCTTACAGAGCCAACCCCATGTTCCCTTGTAGCGAACCTTAGAGGCTATCGACCTGTGGTTGCAGAGGGTCGGGTGTTCCCAAAGGAGTTTGAACTAGAATCAGTCCAAATAGATTATGATTATGCAATAGTCCAAGTGGAATGTGTACATCAGGGTTATGAGGATTATGTGCTGCAGCCGCCCCCTAATGATGATACCAAAACACTTAGAGAAGCTCTACTACAGAGGATACAATGGAGGAGGAATTGGATTCTAGTCAAACATACACATGAGACCAAGCCAACCCTATCTCAACTAGATGAGACCACAAAGAGTGCCAAGAGTGCGTCGAAGGGCACTAATGCTATTATTTCTACAAAGCTACTTTGTGGAGCCAATTCAACTTCTTCAAATCATGGATCTCCTGTCATATCTAATGCAACAAAGAGTGTGTCAAAGGAGCCTAATTCATCCAATCCTTCAAAAAATCCAAAGAGCTCAGAGGAGTACACTAAGTTGCCCACACAGCCAAAAGTGGGAAATAATCAGGCTGTTGGAAGGAGTGCAAGACCACCCAAGCAACACATAGGGACTAGTAGGCTGCTAGAGAGAGTCTAAAACAACAGCAGCAGCAAAAATGGACTCTTAAGTACAAATGTGGTCAGTCATTTCTCCCAGCAATGGACCTCAAGGCGGTAGGACGTGGATGTACTGCTCTTCATGCTCATTACATGAAAGATTGTGTGGACAATGAGAATGGGATAGTGGTTAGGTTCAAGGGTATTTATATGCTGAACTCATCAGATTTCGAGGTCGGGCTTGTGAGATACAATTTTTTGTATGACCTCTTCAACTTTGGGGTATTGGATTCCTCTCTTCTTCAATGCTGGACACTGTAAGTTACAAATGATCCTTCTTACTCTCATTGCCTTTGAACCCAGTCTTATCATTGGACACACACACACATGATACTTCATTGGAAAAATGTAACATGCGACCATCCTATAGTTGATGCTCCTAGCTAGTTTATTATTACATAATCTGAAAAAACCAGAACTGACCGTATTGCCAGTATCTTTAATCTGTAATATAAGAGCTTTTCAGAAAAAAGCAAAAACTGTGATGAAAATTGCTAGCTAAAGTTGCCCTGGTGAGAGTAGACTTTAATTTATCTTCTGACAAGTGCAGATGCATGCCTGTTGAAATCTTTTAGGACCATCTATCTCCTAGGGGATTTATTCACAAGGTTCTTTAATTTGACCATGGGATTTGAATCGAAGTCCAATATATATAATAAAGCTTACGGATAATCTCTAGTGTTACCTGTTATTACTGGCATGCTCATCTTAATAACAAGACTGGGGGATAGAGCGTCTGTTCTGTACTCATTTTCTCTAGGCATAAACCTTTTAGTTTCTCTACTCATATTCTCTACATGTTCTTTGTTATTTTTAGATCACTGGTTGTGGAAGCTAAGGCTAAGGACATTCATGTGGGCTTTCTTGATCCACAAGTGATGTCACTGGACAACATAAAGTTTGATAGAGACAAAGTTCTGCAGTATGTGCAAAAGGCCTTCACCAAGTATACGAAGAAAGAGTACATAATATTTGCCTATAACTGTGGCGGCTTAGCTGGTGGTCATTGGATCGTCGTGATAGTAATTCAAAAGTGGAATAAGGTCATATACCTTGATTCCAACAGATCTGGAAACCATGATTTCAGCATGCTAAAATTGTTGATTGACGAGTGAGTTGTTTGCTTACCTACTATTGATTTGTTTCATAAATGTCAATGTCATTGAACAAACATAATGAGGCATATATGTGTGTGCTGTACTCTTGCATGTAGGGCTTTTGCAACACACACAAGCAAGTTGAAAGACAGACCTCAGCCATTGACACACGCTACTAAATATGCGGTAAGTGCTTCCAAAAATAAAATTCAGTATTGTGCCTCTAGTATATTAAGTATTGTGTTCAACTTCCATTTTCAAATGATTGTGTGTTCTATATATATTTGTCGCAGTACCAACAGCAATCTTCTAGCAAGTCATCCGGCTACTATGCTGCACACCACTTGATTTTAGCTATGACACAGACAAACTTGGAATGCCCTGAGGTACATGTGCTGCTGGTCACCTCTCAACTTCTTATATCAGTTCATGTGATAAAAAAACGTAAACGAAACCTTATTGCAGCCTTTATCTCATGCTTATTAAGATCACATGAACTAAACACGAGTATTGTCACCAATATATTCATCTTTGGATGTCTTAATGCAAAAGACAGCACCACTGCAGATTACACACTTAAGAAATGCTTTAATACCTCCTAAATATGTACTCTTTTCCTGCGTGATGCATCATATAGATGATAAGGTCAATCTTAGAGTGGTGCAAACTGTCTCCTCATTCTAGCAATTTAGAGTTGGAGGCATGATACATAAAAAATAACGGGCAAGCTGTACAACACTTGAATGCTAGAAAATGATCAGTTGGAGGTAACAATAATTCATAGAATTGTGGTTTCCTTTGAGACACATGAGTGTGCATGACTCAGTTTGGGTGGCTAGGTGAACTTAGAGATCCAGATGGTTAAATTTTGAGTGATCATTGTTGTGCTTACAGTGACAAACCACATGCATGCTTCTGATTATTTAAAACCACATGAGTGTGCATGACTCAGTTTGATGAGTTCATTTCTTCCTGTTTGTGTATTGAGTTGGTATGCTGTCATTCTCCAATTCTTAATGTTCAGTGATCCAGTGATACCTCCAGGATTCTGAACTTGGAACTGCATATGTAAAGTATCTACTTCAGTTCTGATGCCATATGAGAGATAATTTTACATTTTTGTTACATATATATACCTGTTGATGAATGAATGTTCTATGCATTTTGTGCTATGAAGTGCTTGTGTTTGGCTGCTACTGTAACTCAGGAAAGCTCAATTCCAGATCGGTCATGTACTGGCTTTTTATCTTGGGTATCATAGTTATCTTATTTACATTGGTAGCTCCTTGATTTCATCGGATATCATACTCAGATGCCATGCTTGTCCCATTGATTCCAGTGGAGGATGCATATGCAGCCAATCAGCCATGCTAGCTCATTTTCTCTCTCTGGTCTCAGCAATCAGTCACACACACACTGATAGCTTATTCTAATCAAGACTTTATGCTATGTCTGGATTGGCTAGTTGAATTACATTTTTTACATTGATCTTATATATTGTACTGTACATTTTACTATACCATGTTTTATTTTTTACCAAAGCTCTATCTTGACACAGGAATTTGAAGTGTTGACGACGCCCATAGACGTGTGCATGATTAGAGAAAAGCTGGCCATGTTCTTAGTGACACAAGTCATCGATAAGAAAGGAGAGTTCCATCATCCTACAAGGTGAGCACTAGTGGTGTGTGATTGCCATTATCTGTATGTGTCCAATGATGTAGTGTGTGACTAAATAAGTTAAGTCCAATGTTGTAATGGATTTCGAAAATGTTGTGATGGATTTCGAACGAGTTGTGAACATTTGATATAAATGTGAATCTGTTGAACTTGATATCTATTTGAGGAGCTTCTAGTGTGAACATGTTGTAATATATTGATGACTTATATATCTTCTGTGAACATTGTGGTATGCGGTTCTGATGAAAAATATGCATCACCGTATGATGTTATCATTGACACGTGTCACTTGTTATATGCTATCAGTGACACGTTATGTAGACATGAGACGCTGATATGAAATTATCAGTGACGTGTATGCTCAGCGCGTGTTGCTCATATCTCCTTATTAGTCACGCGTGTTCTTGCTGCGTGTCGCTCATATCTCCTTATTAGTGACGCGTGTTATCACCAAGTGTCACTGATATGGCCTTATTAGTGACGCGGGTTATCATCACATGTCACTGGTACCTCCTTACCAGTGACGCGTTTTCCCGTTGTTAGTGACGTGTGCACTAAATATGCGTCACTTGTATCTTATTATCAGTGACGTGTTTTCCCGTTGTTAGTGACGCGTGTACTAAATATGCGTCACTCGTATCTTCGTATCAGTGACGCGTGTTACCACTATTAGTGACGCGTGTTCTAAATATGCGTCACTCGTATCTTCCTATTAGTGACGCGTTTTTACGCGTCACTGATATACCCTTATCACAGACGCAAGAATAGTGACGCGTCTTTTACGCGTCACTAATGAGCCTCTGCACGCGTCACAGATAACCTTTTCTGGCATAGTGCAAATGTGCACAGCAGCAAACTGCATTTGTGCGCAGGGGACAGCAGCATGTAGCAGGCCGGCAAGCCCAACAGCTTGGCAGTGGCCTGGGGCTCCATGGGAGACAAGGTGGGCCCCAGCTCAGCAACTTTTGCCGGCGGTCAGCAGGTGCTCACGTTAACCAGCAGGGCACCATGTTAAGACGGTTTTTGATTTGTACCATATCGATCACCGACAAATAGTTTTTACCCTTAGTAGCCTGTAAATAGAGCTCCTCTCCCTCACTTGTAACACACACCACAAGGAATACCTCCACTCTATTTTTCAAGATGTAGAATAAGATTAGCCTTGTTGGGAGGTAGGGAGAGTGCTCAGGTTCCGGAGGAGTCCTCAAAGGTCTGATATGCCTTTGTATCTTTCCTTTGTAAGACTCAAATATTTCATATATTTATCTTCTCTAGTTACTTCAATTGTTTATCATGGTTATCTAGTTTATACCTTAGTTGGTTAGCTAAGCGTGGTTAGTATAGTGGTTTTACACCTTAGCATGGGATCTCTGCTCGCATCGGGTGCTCTACTTATAGATCGTGACTAGAGTAGTAATCGGTAGGCTAGACATGGTGTCTAGTTTATAGGTTACCTGAGATGGCACCCAACCCCACAGATAGTTGTGGTGCCCTAGGTGGTGACAGCCCTGACGGCCGACGTATTCCACCATGTTCGAGTTGGTGTTTGCAGGACCGTAGTCGGAGCTTCCTAGCCCGTTCTCATCCCTGTCCGTGGCTAGTGTTCTGATGTCCCAAAGTGTTATGGTGTGATCGTCATGTTTTACCCATGTTTACTTATCCCCTCTGGTCTTGATACATCTGGCCTAGGTGGGGTTGGCCGAGGCCCAATAAATTAAGGTTACCCAGACCCCAACAGTTTTTATGCACACCCACTCGGAGAAAGGCCCAATGTCCCTAAAAGACTAGTCCGATAGGGGAAGGGTGGCTCTCTCTTTTAAGGTAGCTTCCTCCTCCCAAGTTAAGCAAGGTAGGATTATTCAGAGGCTCACACGATCGCTGCCCGACTACAACTAGGCCACTTGGCCTTTTTTTTGTTACGTCTTTGCCAGCGGGTAATAGTGGAGGATGTCCTCATCATTCCCACCCCCTTAAACAAGGGCCCAGCTCCGATACCAAATGATACATCCGTTCCAGGTGGGGTTGGCCGAGGCCCAATAAATTAAGGTTGCCCGGACCCCAACAGTTCTTATGCACACCCACTCGGAAAAAGGCCCAGTGTCCCTAAAAGACTAGTCCGATAGGGGAAGGGTGGATCTCTCTTTTAAGGTGGCTTCCTCCTCCCAAGCTAAGCAAGGTGGGATTATTCAGAGGCTCATACGATCGCCGCCCGACTACAACTAGGCTACTTGGCCTTTTTTGTTGCGTCTTTGCCAGCAGGTAACAGCGGAGGATGTCCTCATCATTCCTGGATGATGAACCCATAGCCCCAATTTCAAATGTGGTAATTCGTGATTCTTTGGAGATATCTGGTCTTAAATTTGGAGTTGTTTCTTTCGATGAAATATATATAAAGAAGGCAGAAGAAATATTTACTATTGGTGGTTTATCATCAAAGATCAATTTTATAGGTGCCCATGTGGTCAACAAGATGGAAGAAAAGAAAAGGCTAAAACAATATATTTTTGTTGGCTCCATCAAAATTGAGATCATAGGTGAGGCACCAGGTTGATGCACAGGATATTGCTTGTTCGGGAACTACAAAGACGTGATGGAGCATAAATCCGGTGATTAGCAAACTTGCCGTATTATTTTATTATTTTCTTTTGGAGAGTAACGTAGCTAGCATATCAAGTTTGTTTCCTTTTAGAATTTTGGTTCAGGTCACGTGTGTCAGAGTCATGTGTACGAGTCATAGTTGGAGTTTAGATGGTCATGATGCCTGCGTGCACATGGTTGAGCCGAACTTGGTTCTGGCCTGCGTGCACATTAATAAAAGGCCAGGGTCGGCATTTAAGGAGGCAGATTAGATTTTATTGTGGAGTTATTTTCTCGTCGAGCCGCCGCTCGTGAAACCCTAGTTGGTTGTTGCCGGATCCTCGTGGATTTACGTGAAGTGTGTGATCGAGCTGGTACAGCTTGGGCGCGTTGCTTGGAATTCTTGGATTTCCCTCTCTTCTGATCGTGGTTTGTCGTGGCCGCGGGTGGAAGATTTATCTAGGATTTGGATTGCACACTATTGTAACGTGATCCCTATCTATTGCTGCTACTGTTGAGTTTGGTTGATAATTTGTTGTGAGATTATCTGTGCTATTTACTGTTGTTGGGCCGATTCATCTTGATTAATTCATAAGTTCGTGCCGTGCTGTGCTGGTTGACTAGCGGCCGTGGTCAAGTGTTATGCTTCTTGCTGTTCACGTGCTGGTGTCAGGTGTGAGGATAAATTGATATTGCTATCGGGTCGTGTTCCTCTTGGAAGTCTGAATTGCTGCTAGTCTGTTCATTACGAGACTCGTCCATACTACTGTCACCTACTATTCAATATCAGTTGTCATTCGTGTGGGATAAGAACAACCGAATTTCTATTGTGCTAGTTATTTAGAACAAAAATTCAGAAAATTCAGATTGTATTAATTTCTATAATTTGTACCGTGAAAGATTGGGACAGAATATCGGACATCGTTGGCGTGTCCTTATCAGGTGGTATCGGCTTCTGGGTTGCTCACGGTGCATTTTCGTTGTTCAATGGCTGATTATAGTCTTGCTCATAGGGACATTAAGTGTGTGCCCACACTTTATTTAATAACCTATAATCACCGTTACTATGATTGGGAAGATGCTATGGAAAGTTTCTTACAGGGTCGTGGGCTTGATTCAAACATGCAGCTGTTCTTTGCAAGGAAGACATTTTCTGATAATCTTTTTAATTGGTGGTGGGAATTACATAAAAGACACATCATGAGAGGTGAAGAACCTTGCAGGACATGGACTGATATGAAGGTTGTGCTACGACGCCGACTTGCTCCTCCTCTTGAGTCAAAAAAGAAGGTAGCTATTGTCCATACACAAAATCCTCGAGGCACTAAGGAAAATGTGCGCTCGTTATGGGCTGATTCTATTGCTGGAAATGAGTACCTCCCTGCTTCTAACCGACAAGTTTTTTATATTAATCCTTATAAGAAGAAGCTGGGTTCTGGTGTTAAGTTATGGCAAGTCTATGCATGCTGAATTTATTTCTTCTAAATTGAAGCCAGCTATGAATCAAAATAATTATGGTGAAAGGTTATCTGCTTGTGCTCACAACTCTCTTGGTCCCAAGAATAAGTACATGGCAACAAAGGAAGTTCTGTATGTTGACAATCAGAAAGCGGCGATGCCTATCAAAAAGAAAGCGACCATTATTGCTTCAGGATTTTCTTCTCCCAAGCAGCTTGAGCTGAACTATGCTAGCTCTATTGCTAAGAATTCCCACCCTCGAGACAACACACAGGCGGTTGCCACCAAAGAAAATGTGATGGCCTCTTTAGAGGGCTCAAATGTGCTTCCAACTATAGATGTGCAACAGAAAGATGTCACCTTATGTGCTGCAATCTCTTCTTCACCTGGGAGACAGGCTGGGCATCTTTCTTTTGATATTGAGTCTGAACCTCAAGTTGATGATAGTAATGATGCCTCCGATGGCTTATCTATGATGGCACAAGAAGTACATAGTGATGGTACTAATGTTGCTGTGAAGGGGCAGCGATCTAGTATATTTCAGACTGCGTGCAAAATTCAAGGTAAGGTATGCAAATTAATTATCGATGGTGGTAGTTTCACATATGCTATTAGTTCAGATCTTGTGCATGCTTTGTCTTTATCTACGCGGAGGCTTCCAACGCCGCGTTACATGCAATGGATGAATCAAAGTGGTACACTGAAAATTACTCATAAGGCTCGAGTTAAATTTTCAGTTGGCTCTTATATTGATACTATGGATTGTGATGTTGCACCATTGACTACTTGTCATTTGTTGTTGGGTCGACCATGGCAATTTGATCTTGATGCTACACATGGTGGTCATTCTAATAATTATTCGCTTATGCACAAGGGAGTTAATCATGTACTCAAACCAATGCCTGAGAGTGCTATTAAGGCTGAGGTATTTGCTACATCGAAAGTGAAGAAAAAGGTTGCTGAAATTATTACCCCAACGCCAAGGATGGCTTTGCTTCAAGAGGGAGAGAATGATGTGATTATCCCTGATCGAGTCATTTGTGATAGCATCGCTAATGTGCCACCTGGTGCTACTCCAAATGATTCAGTTATGGCCATCGCTTCTCCAACTATTGCTTCAGAAAACTCAATTACATTTCCAGATATATTTTTAGACAGCTCATGGAAACCTGATGTGCAACAGTTATGCTCCAATGTCATTGACGTGAAGCAAGATGGCATGAAGCAAGATGAAAACATGATAACGTCTACTACACAATGCAGTACTGTAGTTAATTGTGTAGAGCACCTTCAGAAAGATGCTACTGGATTTATGTCAAAACCGAGCACGGTTTTGTTTGAAGAAAGGGAGAATGATGAGCCCATGCCTCCTCATCAAGATATTCATGCAGATATATCTGACAATATTTTAAAATTAGTCGGTGATGAAGAGACACATGAGAATATATCAAAGCCGAGGACGGCTTTGTCTAAAGAAGGTGAGGATGATGAACCCATAGCTCCAATTTCAAATGTGGTAATTCGTGATTCTTTGGAGATATCTGGTCTTAAATTTGGAGCTGTTTCTTTCGATGAAATATATATAAAGAAGGCAGAAGAAATATTTACTATTGGCGGTTTATCATCAAAGATCAATTTTATAGGTGCCCATGTGGTCAACAAGATGGAAGAAAAGAAAAGGCTAAAACAATATATTTTTGTTGGCTCCATCAAAATTGAGATCATAGGTGCAGGTTGATGCACAGGATATTGCTTGTTCGGGAATTACAAAGACGTGATGGAGCATAAATCCGGTGATTAGCAAACTTCCCGTATTATTTTATTATTTCCTTTTGGAGAGTAACGTAGCTAGCATATCAAGTTTGTTTCCTTTTAGAATTTTGGTTCAGGTCACGTGTGTGTCAGAGTCATGTGTACGAGTCATAGTTGGAGTTTAGATGGTCATGATGCCTGCGTGCACATGGTTGAGCCGAACTTGGTTCTGCCCTGCGTGCACATTAATAAAAGGCCAGGGTCGGCATGTAAGGAGGCAGATTAGATTTTATTGTGGAGTTATTTCCTCGTCGAGCCGTAGCTTGTGAAACCCTAGTTGGTTGTTGCCGGATCCTCGTGGATTTGCGTGGAGTGCGTGATCGAGCTGGTATAGCTTAGGCGCGTTGCTTGGAATTCTAGGATTTCCCTCTCTTCTGATCGTGGTTCGTCGTGGCCGCGGGTGGAAGATTTATCTAGGATTTGGATTGCACACTATTGTAACCCGATCCCTATCTATTGCTGCTACTGTTGAGTTTGGTTGATAATTTGCTGTGAGATTATCTGTGCTATTTACTGTTGTTCGGCCGATTCATCTTGATTAATTCATAAGTTCGTGTCGTGTTGTGCTGGTTGTCTAGCGGCCGTGGTCAAGTGTTCTGCTTCTTGCTGTTCACGTGCTGGTGTCAGGTGTGAGGATAAATTGATATTGCTATCGGATCGTGTTCCTATTGGAAGTCTGAATTGTTTCTAGTCTGTTCATTATGAGACTTGTCCATACTACTGTCACCTACTATTCAATATCTGACAATTGTTCAGTTGTCATTCGTGTGGGATAAGAACAACCGAATTTCTATTGTGCTAGTTATTTAGAACAAAAATTCAGAAAATTCAGACTATATTAATTTCTATAATTTGTACCGTGAAAGATTGGGACAGAATATCGAACATCGTTGGCGTGTCCTTATCAGGTCTGAACTAGAATAGAACCATAGTTAGAGAAGAATAAAGGAACCTTCAACTCACTCGTTGTCCTCCTAGCCTAGCTTGTCTACTTTACTATCTTACCATGGAGTTCTCCTATGTGTGTCATTTATACAAAACTCCTATATTTACCACTTACCCCCACATTAGTTTAGTCGGTATTCTAGTTAGTGGATACATGATGGTTAACTATCAACTTCTTTAACCGTTGCTTCCCTAAGGATAATTACGATACGCTAGAATACTACTGGGTGAAAGCTACAGTGGTATTCGTACCCTTGTGGATTTCTCTGTTTGGGTTAACAAATACCAACAAGCTTTCTGGCGCTGTTGCCGAGGAAGCAATTGGTGTAAAGATTTTGATATTTACTGAAACGAACCAGGATTTCAAAACTTGAAATACCGGCTCTCTTGCCCCTTTGTGATAGTCCCAGGATACCTCAGCTATCACGGGCGTCCACTTTTCAGCTAATGGTAGCCAGATCTCAAGTCAATCTTGGAGAAGTACTTTGCCTTTTGCAACTGATCCAACAAGTCATCTATGCAAGGCAAGGGATACTTGTTCTTGATGGTGACGACATTCAAGCTGCGGTAGTCAACACACATCCGCATGGAACCGTCTTTCTTCTTCACGAACAGAACAGGAGATCCCCAGGGTGAGGCACTAGGCCTGATGAAACCCTTATCCATCAGCTCTTGCAACTGCTTCTTCAGTTCTGCCAATTCATCGGCTGTCATTCTGTACGGACGCTTGGCTATTGGTCCTGTTCCAGGGACTAAGTCAATCACGAACTCAATGTCCCGATCAGGTGGCATTCCTAGCAACTCATCTAGGAAGACGTCTGGATACTCATAGACAACTGGCACATCTCGCAAAATCTTCTCTATCAAGGAGTGGAGCTCAGCTTTTTCTGCATCATCGAGCCGATGAGTAGTATCAATCTACACTCGAAAACCTCCAGGGTGCTCTAAGCTAACTGATCGAGGAGAGCAAGAGATCAAACCCTTGTGCTCGGTCAACCAATCCATCCCAAGAATCACATCGATATCACCATCATACTTTAGGACTGTCAAATCTACCAGAAACACATATTCTGCCATCTTGAGTCTCACTGACTTGCATACCAAGGTGCAACTAACGTCACCAAGGGGAGAGCTAGTGATCATAGATCTACCTCGACGTTCGATAGGAAGAGACTGTTGATGCATGAATTTTGAGGTGACATAGGAATAGGTGGCTCCTGAGTCAAACAAGGCTATGGCAGGGGTTCCTTCTACGTCTATCTTTGCAAGCACAACTTCAGGAGCTTCCATTGCGTTCTTGGACGTGACATGGTTAAGTCTTCCATGATCTCTGGAGGATACAACAAACATGCTACAAGCAGGTGGAGATTGACTCTCAAGTAGTCCAGGCGGAACAAATTGTTGGCGTTGAGGACAAACTTGGTTCTTGTGGCCAATCCGGTGACATGTGTGGCAAACAACAATCACCTTCTTTTTCTTCTTCTTGCTCTTAGTGCACTTGGCAAGCTTCTCGATACATGGCTGAGGAATAGGCTCCACAGGGCATGGAGGGATGACTCCCTGTGGTGGATAGCAAAGTTGTCCCTGAGCTTGTTGTGGTGGGGGTCCAGGTAGCTTCCTACCTCCAACTCTAAGCCTTTGAGAGCTCGAAGGATGAGGATCGGGCTGAGGCATCTTCCTCTTTTCACCACAAAGTGCTTCATTCTCTAGTGCAACCTGCTTTAGATCTATCTCCACTAGTGAGGCTCGGTTGATCAGATCCTTCAGAGTCAGAAAATCATGACCGACGAGGATGCTTCGCATAGCTTGGGGAAGATCTTTCATGTAGTAGTACTTCCTTTGCTTCTCAGTTTCTATGTACTTGGGCACATATCTCAGCAACTGTATGAACTTGGTGGTGTACTATCGAACTGTCATGGTGCCCATTTGCAAGTTCCTGAACTCTTCTGCTTTGGCTTCCATTGTTCCTTCCATGAGGTGGTAATCATGGAATGCTTGTGCAAACTCTGCCCAACCAATGTTGGTAGGATCAGGGTGATTAGCACAATAGCAGTCCCACCACGAGCTAGCAACTCCTCTGAGCTGAAGGGTGGCAATGTTCAGACCCTCCTTGTCAGTGCATTTTACCAACTCAAGTCTCCTCTTCATTCCAAGTAACCAGTCATCTGCCTCTATTGGGTTGTCAGCATGGTCAAAGGTAGGAGTCTTCAACTTGTAGAAGTCTTTAAACTTCTTGATGAAAGGCTCTTGAGACGGATCAGGTGCAACTGCCTCGACAATCTTCTGCAAGATATGAGTCTGTCGTGCCATAGCTGTAGTCAAACTGGGTGCTTCTTGAGTCTCGGATCCAGGACTCTGGTTAGGCTCTAGGTGTAAGAGGTACACACCAGGGTCGGCGTCCATCGGACTCTCCAAACTGAGACTGACAGGCTGTCTAGATCGTCTGGCTCGAGCCTTCTTCTTGTTCTCCAACCTCGATGTCCTTCTCAGAACTGGCATCTGGGTTAGCAGAGGGTAGGGTAGGCTTGAGTTAGGTTACTGAGAGGTGATTTATCTTATGAAAATAGTTTTACTACTGCTACACTCAAGCATAAGAAACGCCGCAAATAAGAGCCAATCACTCAATCAAACATTACAAACCTATTTCCATGACTAACTAGTCAACTTGGCAAGACAGGGAGGTCTACTACACGTCTGTTACTTCGTTGGGGTAACGCATAGGGAAACGAACTAAGTGGGATAGGGTGGCTCGCGGTGAAGTAAAGTGAGGTAGAGCGAAGGAGAACAAAGAGGAGCGAAGTGGAGCGACAAAGAGTGAAGTAGAGTGGAGAAGGGCGATGGAGAGCGATGACAGATACGAAAGAAAATAAGTTTCGAGGTAAGGCGTGTGAAAGAGGTGAGCCATGCAAGAAATGCAGCATGGTTGGTATATCAACCAAAAGTGCCAAGATTCATGTTTGCTCCTATTGGTTAGTTCTACGGGTTCATCCAAGGTTAAGCATGACTCTAGGCTAACTCGGTGGCTTCTAGACTAATGTTCGGTTCTAGGTTTACAACCTACTATCAAGTGTGGCTCTGATACCAACTGAAATGAACCAAGATTTCAAAACTTGAAATACCGGCTCTCTTGCCCCTCTGTGATAGTCCCAGGATACCTTAGCTATCACGGACGTCCACTTTTCAGCTGATTATAAAGTCATACAACACAGATTACAAAAAAAATGGGATTACAACTCAATCTAGTACATCATCTAGGTTTGGATCAAACAAAACACCGAGGCTCTACTCATAGCAGCGAAGCTTGGTGAAACTCCAGTCCATAGGCATCCTTGAGAGTGGTCCGCAAACCAACTACCCACCTCCACATCCCTGCAGGCAAAGAATCTGCACACCGCCAGATGTGTGCAGGCCATGGTTAGCACCAATGAGCTTTAGTGGAAAATAGAAGTCAAGGGATCTGGCGATCCTATTAGTTTGGCTAAGGTTTGCATCCTTAGCGCTTGCAGGAGCAACAAAAGTAGTAATATAAGGTAGTCTTCTCATAACCCAACCCATAAACTCAACTCAACCTCACCTCAACTCAACAACATGTCTCGCAACTCACCTCTCAACTCTCATCTTCCCTCACAACATCCTCATACTCTCAGTCTAGGCGATGAGGCGACCTCCGCATGCCCCTCATCTCAATAGCCTCAAGCCGGACCTTAGCTTCGGGGAAGAAAAGCAAAGCATAAGGGAAGACTAGCGGGTATGAAATAGTTCACAAGGGTGATCATGACCGAGATCGCGGCTATACGCATAGTTTTAACTATGTAGAGGTTGTACACCTTTAATCCATCAGGATCACCATCATCGACCATGGCCGTGGTCTAAGCGATCACCGCTCAAGAACTAGCACATTCCTCACTAGTCTGCCCCCAAGTGGAGTCGCATACGGCACAACGTATACACTTGGGATCGTGATTAGGGTAGCCAAAAAACCCGTCAGCATCCTTATCACCGTGCTCCTAGGGGGTACCCCTATGCACCTCTACTCCCATAGAACTGGCTTAGTCCACACTAACTCAATAGAATGGGCCCCGCCCATAACAGGGCCTGTGGTGTGCACGCTAACATAGTCTCGTGTTCCAGGCATCAACCCACGACGGTCCTTAATTGGCCAGAGCAAGCATCTTCCACCAATACACCACGTGGTCCACCTCTCTCAGGTAACCACCTCCCCATACACCTGTTCCAACATATCCATCATATCCAGCAAAACCAGAACCGGGGCACTCCGCGCACCAATGTGCACCCCTCCAGGGTAAAAACCTCACGCTGGCCGGTAACTCCAAGAAACAGGTCAAGGCAAGGAGAATCTCCAGAACTCCTCATCACCACCACCCACTCAGGATTCAACGCTCCCATCGTGCCAACCTACCATCCACCTCAGGGGAAAAGCCTCATGACAAACCCCGATCCACTAACCACATCACCAACCTACCATCACATCACATAACAAGGTAATACATGTAATAATGATGGTAGTAAAATGCAAGCAAGCAGGTAGGTAAAAAAAGTGCGAGCATGAAGCTGGGTAATCAGGATGAAGAGGTTTCAAACAAGGCAATAAAGGCTCAGGCAAAAGCATGCATCACATATACTAGCATAATGAATAAATATAAAGCGCTAGCATTTCTACTTGCAATGCCTAAATAGGTTCTCTAAAAGTAAGGTGCTGCCATGACACCTGCGATGTCGAGGAGGTAGTGGTACATGTCTCCAGCGGTCAGTGTCATCCATCTTTAGGTTCCATCGCCTCCGGGCGCGTCGCCGAACAACGAACTCGGGTCGTCGCTACGCGAAAGAAAACAAAAGACCACGATAAGAATCAAATAAAAACACAACAAAACCTAACTCAACTGGACTCAACAACTATGCTGGGAGGTAGAGGAGAATTTTAGAAAATGGAGCTAAGATGAATTTATTTTGAATTTCTGAAGTGGATAGGTATTTCTGAAAATAGAATAAAGGAAAAAGGGGTTCAGGAGCCTACTTGGACTCAAATGCCGCAGCTGGCCCACTGACCGGCCCAATTGGCCTTGACCAGCCCAGCTCATGTCTCCCTCTCTTTCTTCCTCCTTGGGCCGACCGGTAGCACCTAGGCCCAGCTCCATCCACAGCCCACGCGACGCCACCTCCTTATTGGGCCAGCTGCGGCATTTGAGCCCAAGTAGGCTCTTGAACCCCTTTTTCCTTTATTCTATTTTTAGAAATACCTATCCACTTCAGAAATTCACAATAAATTCATCTTAGCTCCATTTTCTAAAATTCTCCTCTACCTCCCAGCACAGTTGTTGAGTCCAGTTGAGTTAGGTTTAGTCGTGTTTTTATTTGATTCTTATCGTGGTCTTTTGTTTTCTTTCGCGTAGCGACGACCCGAGTTTGTTGTTCGGCGACGCGCCCGAAGGCGATGGAACCTGAAGATGGATGACCCCGACTGCTAGAGATGTGTACCACTACCTCCTCAACATCGCAGGTGTCATGGCAGCACCTTACTTTTAGAGAACCTATTTAGGCATTGCAAGTAGAAATGCTAGCGCTTTATATTTATTCATTATGCTAGTATGTGTGATGCATGCTTTTGCCTGAGCCTTTATTGCCTTGTTTGAAACCTCTTCATCCTGATTACCTAGCTTCATGCTCGCACTTATTTTTTTTTACCTACCTGCTTGCTTGCATTTTACTACCATCATTATTACATGTATTACCTTGTTATGTGATGTGATGGTAGGTTGGTGATGTGGTTAGTGGATCGGGGTTTGCCATGAGGCTTTTCCCCTGAGGTGGATGGTAGGTTGGTGCGACTGGAGCATTGAATCCTGAGTGGGTGGTGGTGATGAGGAGTTCTGGAGATTCTCCTTGCCTTGACCTGTTTCTTGGAATTACCGGCCAGAGTGAGGTTTTTACCCTGGAGGGGTGCACATTGTTGCGCGTAGTGCCCCGGTTCTGGTTTTGCTGGATATGATGGATATGTTGGAATAGGTGTATGGGGAGGTGGCTACCTGAGAGAGGTGGACCACGTGGTGTATTGGTGGAAGATGCTTGCTCTGGCCAATTAAGGACCGTCGTGGGTTGATGCCTGGAACACGGGACTATGTTAGCGTGCACACCACAGGCCCTGTTATGGGCGGGGCCCATTCTATTGAGTTAGTGTGGACTGAGCTAGTTCTGTGGGAGTAGAGGTGCACAGGGGTACCCCTGGGAGCACAATGAGAAGGATGCCGACGGGTTTTTTGGCTACCCTAATCATGATCCCAAGTGTATACGTTGTGCCGTATGCGACTCCACTTGGGGGCAAACTGGTGAGGAATGTGCTAGTTCTTGAGCGGTGATCACTTAGACCATGACCATGGTCAATGATGGTGATCCTGATGGATTAAAGGTGTACAACCTCTACAGAGTTAAAACTATGCGTATAGTCATGATCTCGGTCATGATCACCCATGTGAACTGTTTCATACCCGCTAGTCTTCCCTTGTGCTTTGCTTTTCTTCCCCGAAGCTAAGGTCCGGCTTGAGGCCGTTGAGATGAGGGGCATGCGGAGGCCGCCTCATCGCCTAGACTGAGAATATGAGGATGTTGTGAGGGAAGATGAGAGTTGAGAGGTGAGTTGCGAGACATGTTGTTGAGTTGAGGTGAGGTCAAGTTGAGTTTATGGGTTGGGTTATGAGAAGACTACCTTATATTACTACTTTTGTTGCTCCTGCAAGCGCTAAGGATGCAAACCTTAGCCAAACTAATAGGATCACTAGATCCCTTGACTTCTATTTTCCACTAAAGCTCATCGGTGCTGACCATGGCCTGCACCCATCTGGCGGTGTGCAGATTCTTTGCCTGCAGAGATGTGGAGGTGGGTAGTTTGTTTGCGGACCACTCTCAAGGATGCCTGTGGACTGGAGTTTCACCAAGCTTCGCTGCTACGAGTAGAGCCTCAGTGTTTTGTTTGATCCAAACCTAGATGATGTAATAGATTGAGTTGTAATCCCATTTTTTTTGTAATCTGTGTTGTATGACTTTGTAATTAGCTGAAAAGTGGACGCCCGTGATAGCTGGGTATCCTGGGACTATCACAGAGGGGCAAGAGAGCCGATATTTCAAGTTTTGAAATCCTGGTTTGTTTCATTTACCTTGATATATATTAACCTAGTTTACCACTAGCTTTTGTGGGATTATCCTTGTCCTATTGAATGTGGAATAAACAGGGCAACACCAGCCATTTGACCTTCCAGCACATTTCCCTAAGAAAAAATGGAATCATCATGAGCCTAGGGTGCCCGATCATTCAGGAACAATCAACACCTTCACCCTTGCATTTCATAGATAGGTATATACATACTAATCATGTATAGAAGAACAGAAGGTCACCGTCAAGAAAAAAACAAGACCATCATATGTGATGGAACAACTACAATGCATCACTCACAATTCAATCACAAATTGTGGGTGATGAATCGATCAAGGTAAGAGAACCAACTCAAAAAAATGTTATCTTTCCCAATTTTATTTTTTTACCACTGCGAGTTTGCTTGATTCATCAAAATATCTAGTGCTTTCTTCAGGTGGCTCCTAGACTTTGAGCTGTATTCGGGCGCTATGCCTAGTCTAGGTAGATGGCAAATTTCTTTGCTATCTATCTATTCGATGCTCTTAGTCTAGCTTTGTAGTAGACGGATGTTAAACGAGACCATCAAAATCATATGTTGGCTTTGCCAGTCGGTATGATATTGGTAGATGGTCCACGCTACGAGAAAAGGCTAAAGCCTAGATTTTCATGCATATCACTCATTTGTTTTCATTTTTCAAAATCATGGCATGTTTGTTTAAATTGCATTCATCAAACCTGTTTGCATTACTCTGCATAAAAAATAATAAAGACAATGGTTCTCTAATTCACCATTCAAAGTTCTCACATCCCTTTGAGTAAATCTCGTGTTTATCTTTTCATGCTTCTTCTCTCTTTACTAGTATGCTTTGGTTTGGGTATTGGTCACACATCTTTTAAATTAAGCATGGTGCTTAGTTTGAAGTTTAGATGCGATGACCATACTTCCATAGGGTATTTAAATTAAGCATGGTGCTTAGGTTAATTAGCCTACCTTAATCAAATTAGACATGGAGTCTAGTTTGATTTTTGAACTGAAACCGCTCAATGTAGACTTTGGTTGCATGCATGGACTAACCCCTACAGGATGTTCTCAAATTAATGTGGGTAAGACCTTGAGATGAATTCATAACAGAGATAGGTGAGCTTTGAATAAATAAAGGTTTTGAATCCAAAAAAAGGGGCTCTCTTTGCTAACTAAACATGAATACCAACTTTTCATTAGTATAGAGGGAAACCTTTAGCTCATAACATCATTCACTATTGTTTCAAAACCATTGTAAAATCCCTCGGTGTGTATTGTCCACTAACCTGATGCAGGCATGAAACCTTGATCAATGGAAAGATGGATCACACACCTGCCAAGCCAAACCACACAAGGATCAAGATGGCATGGCGGGAACAAGAGGTGCATAACCATTTTCTCATCTTCGAGATTGGATAACACAAATCTAAGCTGAATTCGATGGAGAAGTCTATCTCAATGAAATTAAAATCGTGAGCCCTTGCTGAAGGTAAATCGGTAGTTATCCTAAAAATTTAAAAATCAAAATAAATTTATATTTTTCCCAAATTTAAATTTTTACTTCAAAATCAACTCTTTAAAAATGAAATAAAAATAATTTTCTAATTACATAAAATTTTCTATTATCACCCATTTGAATTTAGATGCATCATAATTTTTACAAATGCATCAATGTTTTCTTTTTTTAATTTACTTTCAAAAAAATTGTAATAATAATAATAATAATAATAACAATAATAATAATAATAATAATAATAATAATAATAATAATAATAATAATAATAATAATAATAATAATAATAATAATAATAATAATAATAATAATAATAATAACATGACTTTTGAAAATGAGCATAAGGACATAATTGTGAAACACAAGGTAAATCCAACCAAATATCATTTCAACAATGAAGCAGATTCCACGGAGAGTGCTACCATCCAAATTTGATTTTGCATATTGCAAAATTCAAGTGTGAGGGTGAACTTCTCTAAAAACATTTCATGACATGCTTCATTCATTTCTTCTTGGTTGTCTCTACCTTATTTTACCTTTATGCCTTGCTCACCATGATAAAGTCATAAAAAATAGTATATAATGATAATAAAAAAATCATGATTCAGTTACTAGAGTTTTTCAATGATAAAATAATAATAGTAATAATAATATTTGCTTTGCATAATAAAATTGTTTTAACTTATACTTATATTTTTTAGAATAAGTCTATGACTTCCCTTTCTCCCACAATAAACAAAAACTTGGAAATAGAAAAGTTTCCTTCGGGTATTCTTCATCACTAACAATTACAGGAACGAAGCATGAACAATGTCTAAAAACATGAGCGCTGCAATACACATAAGGAGATGCTCCAATATTCACACTTGGATTTTAGTGTCGAATGACATAAAAGTCCAAGTGTGGGGGACCCGACCTTACTCTGCCGACTCTCGGGCTCCCTTGCGCTAGAACGCTAGTTTGCACCCCATTTCCTCACCCATGCTTTGCTCCTACAAGTTTGATTGAGCTTTAAAATGCCATACATGACAAACAAACTTAAAATGAGAAATAAAATCATGCCAAACTATGAACTTGACTTTATAAAGGTTGGTCGGCATAAACTTTATTCCTAGTTCATATACTTGTCACTTGTGGACACATCTTTATTAGGAAAACATGTCAACTAAGTTGTTGTGAAGTGAGATAAGGTAAGACTAAAGGAATCATATCTTTTCTATGTAAGCTCTTAGAGATTTCTATTTTGATAAAACATCAAATTGTTTGCCTTACTTCTCCTCATTGGTGAAATTACCTACCAAGGCCAAAATATCTTGTTGAAAAACCTTTCATATATGCTACATGTCTTTGTATTGAGCTTTGTCAAACTTTGTTGACCCTTGTTGAGAAATTTATCATGCTCCCAAGATCAAGATCATGTACACTCCACCAAATAAATGCTATACTTCTACACTGGAAGTAAGCAAAACATGCATTTCCATTTCCACCAAATAAATACTCCATGTGTTCAAGCATGATCTTTCTTCATAATTCTTGCAAATGGGGCATGGGCTATGAAAAAGTATTGAAAAGAAAAAAATGTGGACACATGAAGGTCCATAATTGAAAAAAATGTGGACACATGAAGGTCCATAGTTTAAAAAAATGTGGACACATTAAGGTCCATAGTTAAAAAAGGAGAGAAAATAGCCATGCTCTCAAATAAAGATGGAGAAAAAAATCATGTCATACTAAGGAGTAATCATGACCACTATGTTTTCACACACATGCACATCTTGATCTAAGAGTATGACACATTTCTCCATGGATCCATTGTTTGACTTAGCAATACATGCAATGCATGTATGCCTTATTCTTATCCTACCTAGAGCTCCACATAAGCTTATTAGAAGTAGGAAGTGAAGTCAAAGCATCAACACCTTGGTGAGGATACATACACCTCTAAGCGATTTGAGAGTTCCATTTGAGGGGATGTATAAGCTATGTTTTTAATTGCAAAAGTTGCAAAAAAAACTCCAAGTATGCTTCATGGGTGAATAGTGATGACTTGGTGTCATAGCTGTTCCACTTTTCAATCATCTAAGGCGACATGATAGACACTGCAAAGTCCACAAGTATAAGGAATGACATGAAATATCTTTTATGCTAGCATCATATCTTTTGAAGTCATGTTTCATAATTACATATACCTTTGCTCGAGGACGAGCAAAGAACAAGTGTGGGGGAGCTTATTGACAGTCGTTAACATTAATCATAAACCATCAACTTATCATGTATAAGTGGTTAAAATGAACAAACCAAGATAGATATAGGGTTATATTAACAAGTTCCATGAGTTTTGGTGTATCTCATTATTTTGCAGGACATGCCTAATTTATGGAGGAAATAACAATACACAAGATTTCCATGAACAGACATATATTGTTTGAATCTCAGGAAAATATGAAATAAAGTACGTCTACGTGTGTATTCTCCCCTAGAATTCGCGTAGAGCTCCTTAAGAGAACTGGTGTCCATGTCACCTCAAATTCCCTCATCCGTCCGATTTTCCATCGTGTGGCCGACATTTGTTGGAGTCGCTTTCATCAGAAGTTGTTTCCCGTCTCCTCCGTTTCCTCCTCTGCTTCTACTTGGCTTCTCTGACTTCGCGTCAGAATCCGGCGAGACAGATATAAACTCAGCTTCCAGCTTCTTCTTCCCCACACTCTCCTTCCCGACTCTTCTCCTCTCCAGCACCGTGCTGAGCGCCGCATCTGCCCCTGCCCTCGCCATCGCCCTCAGCGAGGCTGCGCTGACAGCGCCATCCTTGCTCCTTGGCCAGGTCGCCGCCGCCGACCACCGCGCCGGCCTCTCTGGTCCCATGTCAGCAGGAACCCGACCTAGGGTTTTGGCCCTTCATCGGCGACGGCAGCCCTAGCACTAGCAGCCCCCTCCCTTCTCCCCCACCCCCATGCGGCATCAGCCCTGTGGCGCGGCGCAGGTGGCATGGGTCCCGCGCGGCGGTGCGACGTGGGAGGACACCGCTGCCAGCCACGGCCGCCCCCTCCACGCGAGCTCGTGCACACAGTCGCCGCGGCTCTGCTCTCCCTCGATCCATCCGCTCACTGGTTTACTCCCCCTCTTTCTCTCTCTCCCTCCCTTCCCCTCTCTCCTGATGTGGGATATGCATGGACGCAGGCTCAATTTCGTCGTAGATGTGGTGTTCTCATCCTTTTCTCCCACCAATCTACATGGTTACTGTGATTTTTTGTTGTTCTGTAAGTCCTAAACTGCTCGATTCGGTTATGACAGAGACCTCAGCACATGAGCATGCTATTGATATTTGTTTCACACCATGAGCACTGCAATATTGATGTTTTGGGGTTCATTGTTTGCATTTTAGCCATGTGCGGTGATGAGTATGATTTACATCTACAATTGAGGTAATGGGCTACTACTATGATGATTGCACCATAAGTTAGGTTTATTTGTGTTCCACGTAATAATCATGGTGTACCTTTCCACAGATTACATCTCTATGTTTTTTAGATGCCTGAGGCAATGCTCATGACCTATGATCATTCTTCCTCTTACATCTTTTTTCTATGTCGACAACTTAGGCAATCACCATGTCCACTATTGGTACTGTTTTCGCCATCTCTTTCTGCCTGTCCCGTGATAGCTGAGGCAATGGTCAATTGGTTGCCTCTGTTTTCTTGCATTCATTCCTGCCTGTTCTGTTTTGTTTAGTTTGGACACACCAATGAGAGATACTACTAATTGTTTATTTCATCACATACTACGCGGCTGGAATTTGCTCTTGATTATGAGATCTGAGGTTGTGTTGCCATTGCTTGTGATGATTTCTTCCTTTCCCTGTTCGTTACCTGTGAGCATTGCCTGTGACGCCAGATTATATACTGTCGCTTCTGAGCACATGCCCTATTCCCAACGATTACATTGGCATACACTTTGGTTGTGTGCAACCACTTTTGGTTTTCCTATTTCTTTGATTTTTTTCTCCTGGGTATGAATCTTGTGCTTCCTTGTATGCTCTACTTGCTTTTATCTCCGTCCAGTTAATGTTTCCGTTGACATCAACGTTTTCTTCAGACCAATATGTTGTATATTGGTTGGTTATTATGTAATTTCGAGCATCCTGTTGCCATATCTTCCTTCAGTATGCGTGAGATTAATTTTAGGTGCTATGGGCACAACTGAAAGTCACTGATTTTTGGTGCATTGATTCACACAGCAATCACAGAGAATGGGTATGTATGTTCATAGTTTCGGTACCAGGTACAATCTTCAGTTTCTATCTTCATCCAAGACATGCCTAAAATTTCTTCTCTGCATATTGCAAGATCTCCATGTGTTTTAGGTAGACAGAGCAATTTATGTTTATATGGGTATCCTACTCATAGCATGGTCTTACTGTTAGTAAGATCCTAACTCTTATATGTTCTTCATATTTATTAATAGTGGAATTTTCCCATCTTGGTCAGGACTATGGAGCATGCTGCTACAGCAACAGAGAAAGGTTTCGCTGTTTGTACAGGTTGGCTTAATGTGGTCGATTTGAAAATTTTATGCCTCAGTTAGTCAATTATGATATTTTGTTTTGTTTCCGAATTTGTACTATTACCATGGATAATATGATATGCCCATCACTATTACTGCATTTAATTTATTTAAAAAGAACAGTGGCCTCACCAACTGCTAAAATTGTGTACAGTCAGTCCAAACCATGGGCCTACATATGGGGAATGATTTTATTTACCTGTCCAAACAGTGCCAACTCGATTGACATGTCCATTTGCTTTATTTCCCTGCAGAGCAAACCCTTTCAACTGGTTCACTCTTTCATTTCAGAGGAATTACATTGAATTACATTGTGTCATCGTTTAAGGATTGGGATTCAATAGAGGCCACTTTTTTAGGGGACTGAAAGAAGGAAGTGCCTATTGTTCTTTGCATCTACCAATACATGCATTTTACGTTGTTAGTAATGTACTTTCTAGGAAAAATATGTGCCATGCTTGTTCTGTAGAAAAATTTTTATGTGCAGTACAAGTGTTTAATATTGTTAATAATTGTTATTTTTGCTAGAGAGAAAAATATGAATAAAACATGCATGTAATAATTTTCTAGAGTGATTGATTATTATGTAGAATGTAGGAAAAATGCTAAATCTGTTGTTTGATACTTTTCATAGTATAAAGTATTTTTATGCTCATTTTTAGGTCCTAGCTTGTTATTTTTGTGTAGGCAGTTCTAGTAATCCAAATGCAATGAAATTTTTGTGGTATGCTAGATTAGATGATAGTAAGCTACTGTAATTTTCTCAGATTTTTCTATGCTACCAAAATAGGTGTTGTTGTTTAAACCTAGTTGCAATTAGGGTTTAATTAACCTTGTTAATGCATGACTAGTTAATAAGATTTACTTTGGTGTATCTTTGAAGCATCTTAGATTTCTGTGGTGACTTAGCATGGTAGAGAATGTTGGTAGTGATATACGAGTACATGTTCTTGGATGATGTTGACTACCTTGTAGAAGAGTTGTATTCCTACTTTATGCAGTAAAGTAAACCTGTTCATCTACATTTCATTCATCATGATCATTACATGTCATCTCTGCAATGCACCTAGGCATGAGCACTTATACGTTTGCATCATACAGGATCGCAGGAAGTAACTCTGGTAGCAATTCACGAGGAGCCAGAAGAGCAGAGCGAGGTGCAAGAGCAGGAGGTGCCCGAGGCCGACGAGGAGGTCGGTGAGGATCTTCCAGAGTGTCCAGACCACCGTCTGAGCTCTTTCGAGAGAGGCAAGCCCCGGAGCATTTTCTCCCCCGGTTTGCAAATAATTTAATAATGCTTTACTTTAACTGATGCATTACGTTTAGGAATTGTTTGCAACCGTTGCCGCATTACACCTTGTTTACCCTATTCTACCATATCCTTGTTACCTTGTTGTTCGCAGTCAAGAAATGCTTAGCTTGTTTAGACCGGTAGAAGTCATGTGATTTCCTATCACCTGCGAGTTATAGGTGGTTACCTGGATCTGCTTGAAAAAGTATGTCATCTGAGAATAACTAAGTGTTAATGTAAAATTGAGACCAGACGGAAACTTGCAGTGTTTCGGACTGTAGTGTTTTCCGTCTGTGTCGATTAAGGACCGACCGTTGTTGGGCCTCGAGTCATGTTGAACGCATGCCTTACATTTAGCTGGCCGAATAATGTACCTTTCGACCGCAAAGCTAGGAGATTATTCGGGCCGAGTGGATTGCTCACAACGCACTGTACCGGAGCAGTAGTGGCAGGATACGGGGGCGCGATGATAAGGCCAAAGCGCAGTCGGGCGGCCCCCGGGTACATGTGGTTCCTGGCAAGCTCGAGACTTTACCTAAATGGTTGACTCAGTGACCAATACCTCACTTTAGCGGGTGAGTGAGGTTTGTGTGAGGAATAAATTACCAGCTAGTTAATAATCGATTCGAATCGCCATCGTTCACTGGATAGTGAGCACTTGACTTGAGTTACTTCATCGTAGTAATTCTAGTGGAACACTTGGATAGTTATATGGTATATGACATGATAGAAGTTGATTAATGATCATTGGTTATCCTTACCTGTTTAATTACATGTTACTCTAGTACAGGTGCAAATGTAGTTGACAGGTTAATAAAGTTTTAACTTGATGCAAAGCTTTTGGAAAGATTCTTTAAATGCTAAAAATGCCCTTTTGCAATTGAGTCAGCTACCCCACAAGAAAGTCTTTCATGATCCTTGGTGTCTTTTATTTTTGGTTCTGTCGGGTAAGTCTAGCTGAGTACTTTCTCGTACTCAGGGCTTTGTTCCCACTTGTTGCAGATGGGCAGATGTATTACGGCTATTGTATCAACTGCCTTTATCCTGCGATGGGAGAAGCTTAGGACCATGGGCAATGGTCATTCACTACATCTCGTCTGATGCTTTCGTTGGAGATGATCCTGAGCTGGCACTTTATTTGAACTCCGTGTGAGTGTGATTTGAACTAAATGCTTCCGCTACTTTTATTTGAAACTGGTTTGTAATAACTATGTTTAAACTCCGATGTATTTGCGACGTGAACTTTTATGTAACTTGTGATGGTGACCGCTGAACTTATTACGATCTTGGCTAGTATGTAAGTTGGTTTGAAATCCGTCGTGATTCACGGACTACCGGGTTATACGGGCTTAAGTTTGCTAAATCGTCTGCTCGGTGGATGATTTTCTTACTTAATCTCGTATAATTGGTCGGTTCTGTTACAGCTGGAATCGGAGTATGGTTTAGCGTGTTTATTGTTTGCAAGTGTATTTAAAACGAAATTGTGTTTGAAAAACGTGATTTCCAAACTAAAAGTGTGCTAGTGGTCATATCCTTTATGCCCAGTAAGGACTCTAGGTGGCTTATTTAAGTACTGACTTGGGGTTCTTGCATCATATTTCTCTTTCACTGCTCATACAACGTGCTATTGTATGAATGCCACTTAATTGAGTGTAATGTATGGATCAGTTGCCTCTACGCCTCAGTAAGTGCGAGATGTGAGAGCATGATCGGATACACCACCGATCTAGGGAGAGTGCTTATATGATGCTGGAGTAATTACATGTTCTACGCATGTTTTTATAAAAGTGTCGCATGTGTAGTTGTTCCGTCCATTGAGGCGATGCCGTCAATAGGATGATGTTTTGGGTAGTTAATACCGTAGTACGTGTATCTGGGGATTCATGTAGAGCGTGTAGGTAAATTTACTACTTTCATGCATTCATGGGGAATTGGGCAGAAATGAATCTTCTGCAGGTACATAACAGCATTTCTCGTGTAGAACGTATTAGTTACATATATGAGAGATCGCCTGTATGCCACCGAATTCATCGTTAGATATTATTTACTTCATAAGTTGTGAGAACGTAAGAAACGTACATACATCATATTGCTTGTGCATTTCATTCATGTCATGCATTCCTCCCTTTATAAATTGATTATCCCCTTCTGATAAAAATTGTATCCACTTAAAATATGTTCTCACCGAGTAATCAAAACTTTTGCTATAGATGGCCCGCACGAAGCAGACTGCCCGTAAGTCCACAGGCGGAAGAGCACCTCGACACTAGTTGGCCCCGCGGGAGCACCGCAGCACGGACACCTTTATGAGCGAGTTTGGCATGCTAACTTTGCTTTGGAGAGTGTTCCATGATGTGGGGTACCCGGAGGGTCAGGAGCCGGTGTACTCTTAGAGTGAGAGCCAGTTAGCTGAGGATGGACTTGCAGTAGTGGAGATCACCGTCCCTGCTCTTGGCGATGCTCCAGAGTGGGATGGTTGGCATTTGGAGTTTGAGGGACGCACTCCAGTTGAGGGTGCAGAGGGAGCAGCTTTTCGTGTCATTAGGGACATAATGAGCAGATTTCCTAACGAGCTGGCAGCAGCCCTAGCTGGCACTTTTCCTAGTGATGATCCTCGCGATGCCATTTGGGTGCAGCCGCAAGGAAGTGCTTTAGTCAGAGGCCCAAACGAAGGACAGGCTAGCGACAACCACGCTATGAGTGCGATGTATGCAGCTATCAGAGCATACCAGGGTCTTGAGTGCACCTATTAGACGTTGACTGGTTTGCATGGTGATGATCGGCTCAAAGCAAGAAAACGGAAGAAGAAGCAGACACGTGCTATAGCCAGTTTGTAGGAGCAGTTGGCTGACATGAGCTTACAGCGGGACCAGACTCTAGAGAGAGGTGATAGTGCTCTACAGCGGGTGCATACGTTGACTCAGGCCAACAATAATGCAGACCGCATGATTGGACAGTTGGTTCAGGAGAGGAATCAAGCCTGGAACGATAGGAACCTTCTGAGGCAGAGGGTCGAGGAGCTAGAGGAGTATAACGTCAACTTGCATGAGGAGTTTCACGTGCTCTACAATAGGATTGGCCCGTATGCTCCTCCAGACGCCGCCGGTATGGACATCGACGACGACGAGGACGAGCCTGCAGTTGCACCTACCGACGACGACGACGTTGCTACTGATGGTAGCGATGGTGACGTCTCCGACCCCGATGATGGCCCCGAGGAGTAGGCTAGTTGCCTTGCGTTAGCTTCTAGGCCCTGTCGTGATGACCTTTCTTTTGGTTTCATGTACCTTGGTGTATCTCGTTCGAACCTTGAGACTTGGTAGAATGTTGGAACTTGGTTGGTCATGCGATACCTGAGCGCATAAAAGTCCAGTGTATGTATGCTGGCAATCCAGTTGTATGAACGCGATGTTTGCATTGAAGTAATTTAATTAGTGATGTTGTTTTATTTGGAATGCGATTATTGTGCCTCTGTTTTATTGTATGACTGTTCTCTCTAATGAATTCAGTATGGCATAATTTTTCATTCACTCACAATTACTATAGCTTCACTTAATCATTACTTGTTGTTGAAATATGCAGATGGCAAACACTCGCCGCGCCACGTATGAGGCTGCTGAAACTGGTGGTAATGGTGCCAGGGCAGGTGGGAGTGGTGAAAACAACGTCAACCGTAATGAGCCACACCCGAAACCACATTTGTTGCCTCCTCCACCGCTCACTGTAGAGGTATTCTTTGCATAGTTCCTTGGAAGTCAGTGCAATGTCGAGCAATCCCAGAAAAACATGGAAGATTTTCTGCGTACCATTGCCAACAATTTTCAACGTGGTAACAACCAAGGTGGTGGCAATGGGGTGAATTAGTACAGCAACTTCAAGGATTTCATGGACACCAGGCCACCAATTTTCAAGGAAGCAACCGAGCCACTTGACGCAGAAGAATGGATCAACACTATGGAAGATAAGTTCCGTGTGTTAAGGCTGACTGAAGTACTAAAGACAGAGTATGCTGCACATCAGTTACAAGGACTAGCAGGGATGTGGTGGAAGCATCATCGCACCACCTTCCCTCCAAATGCTCAGATCTCGTGGAGAGAGTTCACTGAAGCCTTCCATGGAGTTTATATTCCCCTAGGGCTAGTTGAGATGAAGTTGGGAGAGTTCTTGGCTTTAAATCAGGGCACCAAAACCGTGACGCAGTATTTGCATGCCTTCAACAATTTGTGTCGTTATGCTCCTAACATGGTTGACACCGATGCTAAGAGAATTGCTAGCTTCAAGAGAGGGTTAGGTCCGAAGATGATGAAGCATGTGGGTACCAATACCCGCACCAGATTCAATGACTTCATCAGTGATTGTTTGAAACAAGAAAAGAATAACAATGCGTACACTACATCCAAGACTCGCAAGAGAGCCTTTGAGTCAGGACCATCACAGCCAAGAGTTTTCACTGCTAATCGTTTGACCTATCGTCCGTCTGCACCAGGTGCAAGGTTTAGGCCACCGCAGCATAAAACCCAGAACTACAAGGGACCACAGAAGCCGTATAAGATGGTCGTGCCACCAGCAAGGACAGCCGCAGCTACGGGACAAGGCAACTCTAAGGGAGCTATAGGATCTGCTGGTACAGTGAAAGGACCCTGCTATAATTGTGATCAGCCAGGCCACTTTTCAAAGTTCTATCCTTATCCACCCAGAAAGAAGCAATAGACCTATAATGCTTGGGTACACCACACCACTGTGGATGAGATTCCTGAGGGAGAGCCCGTGACTGCTGGTAAGTTTCCTGTTAGCCAAAACCATACAGTTGTTCTATTTGATTCTGGATCATCGCATTCTTTCATGAGTCAAGTATTTGCACGGAAACATGAACAACTATGCACAGACTTAAGTTATGGTTACCGTATAAGTTCAGCAGGGGCTGATGTTTTAACCAATCAGATGTTAGAGGGGCAACCCTTGAGTTAGGTAGTCGAAAGTTTCGAGTAAACTTGATAGTTATGCCTAGACTAGTTCTGGATGTCATCATAGGGATGAATTGGATGAAGGAATGGGGAGCAGTTATAGATACAGGAAGTCGGGTACTTACCCTTAAGGATCCCTAGGGAGAGGGTACTTTTCAGGTACCATTGCCCAAAAGAACAGACCTTGTGAGTATGACATGTGCTATGGAAGTTATTCCTATTCATCAGATTCTGGTAGTGTGTGAGTTTCCGGATGTGTTTCCAGATGAGTTACCTAGTCTTCCACCAGATAGAGATGTTGAGTTTGGAATTGAGTTGATCCCCGGGACAGCTCCAATTTCAAGGAGACCTTATAGGATGCCTCCGGATGAGTTAGCTGAGCTGAAAAAGCAACTAGAGGAATTGTTGAAAAAGGGGTTTATCCGGCCAAGTAAGTCTGAATGGGGATGTCCTGCCTTGTTTGTGAAGAAAAAGAAAGAGGGTACTTTGAGAATGTGTGTGGATTATAGGCCTCTTAATGATGTAACTATCAAGAATAAGTATCCCTTGCCTCATATTGATGTTTTGTTCGATCAGTTAGCCAAAGCCAGAGTGTTCTCCAAGATAGATTTAAGATCGGGTTACCAACAAATAAAGATTAGGCCACAAGATATACCAAAAACCGCCTTTTCCATCAGATATGGGTTGTATGAGTATCTTGTTATGTCTTTTGACTTAACAAATGCTCCTGTATACTTTATGTATCTAATGAATACAGTTTTCATGCCAGAATTGGACAAGTTTTTGGTTGTGTTCATTGATGATATTCTAGTTTACTCTGAGAACGAGAAAGATCATGAAGAGCATCTAAGAATTATCTTGACTAGACTTAGAGATCATAAGTTGTATGCTAAGTTTAGCAAGTGTGAATTTTGGTTGAAGAAAGTTCCTTTCCTTGGTCACATTCTGTCAGAGAATGGAGTTTCTATAGATCCGAGTAAAGTGCAAGAGGTTATGGATTGGAAGACACCAATCACAGTTTCGGAAGTTAGAAGTTTCTTAGGATTAGCTGGTTACTATCGTCGTTTTATACCAGAATTCTCGAAGATTGCCAAGCCAATGACAAGTCTGCTACAGAAAGATCATAAGTTTGTGTGGACAGAGGAGTGTGAGACAGCTTTCCACACCTTGCGGAAACTATTGACCACTGCTCCAGTTCTAGTGCAACCGGACATTGAGAAACCTTTTGATGTGTTTTGCGACGCATCAAAAACAGGACTAGGTTGTGTTCTTATGCAAGAAGGAAGAGTCATTGCTTATGCCTCCCGTCAGTTGAGAAACATGAGATCAACTATCGACACATGATCTTGAGCTTGTTGCCGTAGTGCATGCATTAAAAATTTGGAGACATTACTTACTTGGTAATGTGTGCAATATTTTCACCGATCATAAGAGTCTCAAGTACATCTTCACCCAACCTAAATTGAACATGAGACAGCGAAGATGGTTAGAATTGATCAAAGATTACAACTTGAATGTGCAATATCATCCTGGAAAGGCCAATGTAGTGGCAGATGCTTTGAGTAGAAAGTCACATTGCCTGAATGCGCAACCTTTGCTCGAAGATGGTTTTGATCTAATGCATCCTGCCATGTTACATAGTATTCAGATTAGTTGTTCTTTGGAGAGTAAGCTAATAGAAGGCCAGAAAACCAATAAAGGGATATTCCATATCAAAGAAAAGATTAAAGAAGAACCATGCAAGCACTTTAGAGTGGATGAACAGGACGTGTTATGGTTTGACGACCGTCTTGTTGTTCCCAAGGATCGAGAGCTGAAGAATAAACTTATGGATGAGGCTCACCTTTCGAAGTTATCTATCCATCCCGGAAGTAGCAAGATGTACCAAGAACTAAGACCTCCTAAGCTTTCCAGGAAGTCTAGGATCACCTTTGGTTGATGCTTATAACTCCAATTATGGTTGAAACAAGTCACTGTTGTGTTGCTGTCCAGATTCTGTGTATGCACTTAAGTTGATTGCCATTCTTGATGTTGCTTGTGCATGCTCTAAATTGTATGGCCCTAGTTAATTAGTTGGATAGCTATATTGGTGTTGCTCCCACAGCAGCCCTTGCTCTTTATGGTGCTCTACTTAAATTAGTTCTTGATTGATAAATACTTACAATAGCTTGACTTAAGTCAACTTGTGTGCCATGCTATCTTGACCTTGTGCTTGTCTTGCTTGCTTTCGTATAATGGATCGTCTATTGCACTTCCATGCATTCATACATCTGCATTGTGCATCTCATCTAGGTATGCTAGATGAACCATGTGAAGGATGTAATGTTGGAGCCAAACCCGAAGACGGTGTTTGGTGGACCTATTCCGAAGATGGAAGGACTAAGCAAGTGCCAGGATGGGAGATGCTCGCCAAACGAGTGTCATCTAACAAACACTGACCTAGTGTTGGATCCCAGGCAAGTCCTGGAGCATTTTAAGTCTCCTACCCTCTCTTTTTACAAATGCACATAAGTATAACTTTTGTATGATGCATTAGGTGATAGGAGTTGGATGAAACCGTTGGTGCATATTTCCTACCTTGTCCACTATATATAAATACCTGAACCCTTACTAGTATGAGGAGGACGTTCTTTGCTTAGTCATGCTTAGACCGGTAGAAGTGGGTGATTTCTTGTCACCTGCAATATAGGTGGATACCTGGTCACGGTTGGCTATATTTGCTATCATGGAAAATAACCATGTGATGATGAATAAATGGAGACCGGACGGGATCTGGTGATTGAGAGGCAACATGACATAGAGGTCTTGTGTGCATGTTTTATCCCATTTGGGTTGGTTAAGGACCAGATTGATGAAGGCCCTCTTTTCATTTTGAACACATCCCTCTCACTTAGCTGGCCGGATAAGTCATTCTGACCGCGAAGCCAAGTAGCTCAACTCAGGTTGGGAGTCATTCTATAAGAATGCGCACCCAGGAGGTAGTAAGGATGTGCAGGGAGCCGACTGTGAGACCAAGGATAGGGTAGTCCTAATCGTCCTGGCCACTGGTAGAATCCCTGAGGGTGCGGCGCTGGTCGAACCTGTGAAATGTGTACCTGAGTTGTACCAAAGATGACCTAAGGCTACCGTGGCTAGTGGACCTGGGTTTGTGTTAGAAATAAATACCTAGCTGGTTGTAATCGATTTGAATCCTCATCTCTCCTGGTTAGTGAGAAACTTGACTGAGCTTCTTCATCGTAGTACACTGGATGGAACATGATGGTTATGATGATTGTATGATAAACCAGATATGGTTACTATTGTGATGCTTATTAATCAAGTGATTGCTCTAGAATAGGTGCAAAGTTAGCCATAATAAGCCTCACTAAACTTGATACTAAAATATTGACTAAAAGATCGAAAGTAAGGACTCATGATAGTAATGCTCTTTTTCAAAGTTATGCTATCCAACCAGCTCACTAATTAAGCCTTGCATATCCTTGAGAGTCTTTTTATTTCTCTCCTGTTGGGTAAGTCTAGCTGAGTACATTCGAGTACTCAGGGTTATCCCACCATGTTGCAGGTGAATTTCTCAGCCTATTGAAGATGGTGGCTAACCGCCAGTGGGCTCGATGACTCTATAGTGTTCTCACCTATATGCTTTTGTCAGGGGATGTCACTTATGCTAGCAATGTATTTGGAAGTTATATTATTGTAATCATTTGAAAGCTATGTTGTTTTTGCTAATCGGTTTTGAAACCCATTTTTGTACTATTATTTATGAACTCAATTGTAACATTATTTCTGCTGCAACTCCATGTATGTGATGTGTATTTGCTTAATCATGCGATCTTGGTTATGAAGTTGATTTAACGAGGCCCTTCGTGACACTTAGCGGATTACCGGGTTTATATAGGTGAAACTATGTGCACGTCAACATGTTAAATGGGGACTGTCGTGCTTGAACTTGTATAAATTGGGCGGTTCTATCACAACTGGCATCGGAGCAAGATTAAGCATAATATTGTCATGTACATAGTTTTAAAAACAAAGTTTTGGTTTTAGAAGCCCATTTGGACTAAAACTTTAGCTATAGGCACATTTGTCAAAACTAATTTGCAAAACTATGCTAGCGACAACCTCCAGTTAAGCCCAATCAAGGACTACTATTTGGCTTTAAGTAAACTAATACTAACTATGGGGTGATTTACTTTATTGCAATTTTTATTTCGTCGTCCATATGGTGTGCTATTGTACGGATGTCATTCACTTGAATGGTAATGTATAGATCAATATACCCCTACACTCAGGTAAGCAGGTAAGTGACCACCATATAGTTTAACGGTGGAGGAAAAATCTTGTGTATTCACATTCTAGTGTAGCTAAGCTCTTTAGTGTAATTAGTTTGAGAGCTAGCTGGTTTGTCAAGTAGTTTGGTTAGTGAGGCTCTTTAGTTAGTTTCTGAGAGCTCACTAACTTAGCAATTAGCGACTTAGCCCTTACTTGATATAGAGATCATAGATAACTTTACTTTCGATATATATATATATATATATATATATATATATATATATATATATATATATATATATATATATATATATATATATATATATATATATATATATATATATAACTATTACCCTACAGCTGGCTACAAAATAACTTATTCTGTAGCCACTTTGATTTACGATAATTGCTATACTAATTTACGAGATTATAGTAACTCCTTACTATGTGATTTACTATAACATTATGGTAAATACCCCCATGTGTTATAGTAATTCAACTATCGTAAATATATACTGACATTGTCGTAAATTAGTATATAAAATTATCGTAAATGGAGGTGGCTACAGAATAACTTATTCTGTAGCTAGCTATAGAGTATACTCTCCCTATATATATATATATATATATATATATATATATATATATATATATATATATATATATATATATATATATATATATATATATATATATATATATATATATGAAATGGAATCTTCTGCAGGTACGCTAACCATGAATGCGTAGATTGAATGTAGCTGATGACTAGCTATATATTGAGAGAGTACGTGTTATGCTACCAATATAGAACGTGATTGACACCTTAGGCTGGCAATTTTATGAGGACAAATAGGACGAGCATACATCATGATTGTTGCTTGTGCATAAACATGCTCCTCTCACCCTTGTTCTATTAATGGATAACTTGTTGTAAGCTAGGCAAAATGCTTGTTCCATGCTGCTTGAATAGCGATGCTTGAAGATAGTGTGTGATTAGCTTTGTCTTGTATGTTTGCTTCCAAAGGAAATAGATGACAAGTTAGTAGCTAGTAGAAACTTCAACTTTTTGAAAACTAGTTTGCTAAATTAAGTAAAACTTGTTTTGAAAAGATATACACCTTCTTAGGAAAATAGAATAAAACATGACAACACCTTGCCACCATGTTTTGCATATTTATGTGTGAGCTTGTGCTTAGTATTAGTTGCTTAAGCTAATTTGATTGAATTTCTCAAGTGCTTGCCTAAAACTGTGTTGTATGCGTGGATGCTTTGTTGTCTAGATAGTGCCATAGTTGTCACCCCTTTTGTCCTCGGTAAGCATACAAGTGTTGAAGAGCCTTATCCTGGAGCAGCACTCAAGTTACATTAATCTCATGATTGTCTCCAAGTAGATTTCCTTGCTTAGAACCTTGAGCCTGTATGTGTGATTGTTAGCCCTTGAGTGGTTGTGTATCCATGCCTTTGCTTGAACCGTGAGCCTAAGCTTAGTTCCCTTAAATGCTTGCATATGTCGTGGATGTCTCGCTCCTGTGTGTGAAGACCCTACCCAAAAATCCTTGTCGGACCTCTCTGCTCCTTATCCTAAAGATGATCTGGTGCAACGTTAGTCTCTCGCTGCCTGAACCTCAGAATCTTTTGCTTGTGAATCATGTCATTGCCTTATCAGCTATATCTCTAAGTGTTATATGTGTCATGCCCCTTGAATCCTTCTTGTTTCGCATTCAACTCCCCCTAATCTCTAAATGTTTGTCGGCCTAGGTCTCATGTGCTGCCCAATCAGACTAAATCTCAGATTGATCGTGATCTGTTAATCTTTTGGTGGACATGGATATGTCTGGAAATAAAGAAAGAGTCGCCTGCTCAGTTGTCTTCGACAATTAAGCTATGTTCTCTTGTGTTGTGTTTTGATCTTCGGACCACCCCTTGTTGACTCCAAACCTTGTGACTACCTTTGCTTGCTATCCCTCCTTCACATAGTGCTTGTTCATACAACCCAATCTGTGTCACTTGAAAAATTCTCATTGGGTGTATGTTCAGTAATGGTGTTATGATTAGCATTCTATGGTGCCACAATGAAATCGAAAGCCTCTTGTGGGCACGCACACAAGGTTGTGCTGCTCGTCATGTGCTGGTATTGTGGTTGCTAGTCATGCTCCATTACAGAAATTACACCGATGAGATATCTTCTCGTGAGCTTTTCCTTGGTTATCCCTCCATATCCAATTAGAAGATCCATATATTGGACCAGATGCAGTTGGACTTCCTTCTGAAGTTGCAAAGAGGATAACCCTTGAAGAACAGGTTACTGACATAAACATTAACAAACTGCAAGATGTGGTAGACAAATGACTCTACTTGACTGTCTCTATAATGATGTTGGTCATCTAGTGAGCAACTTATGTCATCCCTGTTGGATCAGAAAGGTACACAACACTTAACGCTGGACAAGTTATCAGTCGAATGCTAATGGATGGAGATATTATGTGTTGTAATAGGTCACCTGGTGCTCATGAGCTTCCTGTCCAAGTTCTCAATCTTTAGGTGCAATAGGATCATACAGTCAAAAACCGACCTTCTTCGGTGTGACCCCTTTTATGCTGACTTCCATGTTGACTGTCTGTTTGTGCATCGACTACAATTGTTGCCATCAAAAAGGAAGTTCTAGAGCTTTTTAGTGTTGAGAGACAACTAAATAGTTATCAGTAGGAAGGTTAATCTCTAGCTAGGTAATGACTCCTTGGTAGCTACGAAGGCTATATCTCACAGAATAATGTTAAGCGAAGAAACAACAAAGTTGGTCCGCAATACAAGTGTTGCCTTCTTCTCCAATCCCTGTGCTACCAAGTCAATTCCATCTTAGACAATCACACAGATAGTACAAGATGTGGTATCAGCTAAGTAAAGAGCCAGAGAGAGCACGTCCCTAGTTTCGGTCAGCATCATTATGCACCTAGGTGCCGCCAAAGGTTGTGTTTGTAATTGATGTGAAGATTAGCAACATTGTCAATGTTTTACCATTAGATAATCCTTTAGATTCCCTAGCCAAAACAAGACTAACAAAACTAAAATCACATTTTTGGGACATTCCCACCTCGAGATATGCATCTAACAAACTTAAAAGGATTTCTAAAAGCATTTTACAAGAATAAATAAAAATAGGAGCAACTTTCTACTAATACATATCATATTATGACTCTATTGCGTAGATCTACTCACAAGGATTCCAAAACATCTTCCTCTTCTAATTTACGATTTTTCTATGATTTCTATGATTTTCTAAAGATTCAGTCGATTATATGCATGAAGAAAAAGATAAAGGAAAACCATCTTGCACAAAAGCCCCTGAGCTATCCACAAAACAAACTACAATAGAAAGGTCCTTCCCTGTACTATTCCCCTAAGTCAAGGCTATTAACTTAACCCCTTGTCTTTTCTTCAATTTGAACTTGAGGTCCATCTTCTTCTTCAGAGTAGAGGACGGCAAGGGAGGTGGCCGGGCTCAGGGACGACGCCTGGCTAGGCTTGGTCGGGCGGCAGCAACGGCTAGCTAGGGAGGGCCGATAGCCGGTGATGGCCGAGAACAGGTCGACAAGGGCCCACGACAGGCGAGTCACAAGCGACTACGGCTGCTGCTGTGAGGGCCCGACGTCGGGGCTGCTCCGGCGATGAAGATGGACATCTGTGGCGAGGGCAGGCCGCGCGAGCATGATGGTGCATGGCCGTAGCCACGGTGGGGCTTGGCTCGGCACCAGGTCGACCATAGCTATCTGGCCACCTGTAGGCGATGGCCTGAGTAGGGCGCACAGCGGCGGCGGACAAGGAAGCCACGACGGCGAGCGCTGTTGCGGGCTCAGCGAGCGTGTGCGAGGCAGAGCGGGGCCGAAGACAGAGTTGGCGATGGAGGAACGCAGAGTAGCCGCTACCAGGAGCTCCCAACCAGCCATGGCGACGTCGAGCTTGAAGCTTGGCCGTGGTGAGCGCGGCAACGACGGTGAGAACGAGCGGGAGAGAGAGAATGGCGCGTGACGGAGAGGAGGGAGGTTGGGCGTCTACTTTGGAGGGCGCAGCGACATTGCAAAGGAGCTAGGATCCGCGTTGGCCTTGGTAGGGGCACGAACTCTACATGGAAGATGCGTCAGCATTACGGCGAGCACGTGGCGTGCGGCGAAGTAGGCAAGCTGGGAGCTGATTTTGGGCTAGCTCTAATGGGAATTAGGTCATGGGCCTTAAATGAAGTTTGATGCCCACATGAAGCTCTACAAATTATGTTTAAGGGTCAAGGTCATTAGGGTTCTGCATCAGTGGTTAATCAAGCTCCACATTTAGCACTGTCAACGAATTAATAACGTGATTAAGAAACTTCGGTTTGGCCCTATTTGACTTTGAAATTGAGTGTCCAGATCTTCTCCAAATCCATTCAAACTTCTTTGAGCTCTTCTCCACTCTAAACACTCCAATTCTTACAAAGGGTCCAACTCCAGTTGTTTAACAAAAAATCGAGAACGCAATGTGCCAACATGTCAATGTCAGTCCAAACCGTCCATGACTTAGAACATTTTCCAGGGCTGAAAAATAGCAGCTAATTCAATCTTTGAGCCTCTATTTGACAAGGTTAGAAGCTAAACTAGATCTCGGTGCTTCAACAAAAGTTGTTCTACTTCAACTAATCTACAACTCTTATTTAAGGTCCAACATCAAAACAGGTACAAAACCTATAGTTCTACTTTGGTCAAAGCAGCAACATGATTAACTCTTAAACTAGGGTTTTAGGCCAACCTTTCATGCTTTTGTTCATGAGTTGCTTTAGAGCAAATTGAGCAAGGTTGCAAGGTTTGGTTGACATCACAAGCTTCCATTTACCCCATGAAGCAATTCCAGAAAGGTTATAACTTATCATTTCATGTGACTTCTTGGCTCCAAACTTCATAAAACTTTTCCAATAGTCAAAGTAGATGGAAATAGAGGTGAGGCACATGAAAGAAGCACCTTCAATATTACTCAAGCTTACATTTGGAGAAGGGTCAACCTGTAAGCAAAGGTGTGTTGTCCAAGTTTAAGTTGGGGCTCATTTTCATAGGTTTGACCTTGACATCTCCATCACCTTTGTCACCACTCACTGGTTTGAACTAGAGCTCTTGATTACCACCTAACATGTCATGTTTAAGCTCAAACCCACTGCTTAGCAAGTGGCTACACCTGGTGTGCTATAGGGAGGCACTCCCCGACTAGGAATTCCCTGTTGACATTTCGACCTTTGATCGCCTTGCTCTGGTGGGCACCTGCTGGGACTGGGCCACGCCAATGGGGGTTTCATGCAAAGTTGAGATAGTTTGTGTTGGGTTTTGGCCTTATTCTCCTTATGTTCAGGCCCTGATTTGCCTAGTGATTGGGCCTCTTTTCTTTGGGCTTGGGTAGAATGGTATTTGTGCTTTGTTCTCTTGCACAATTTTAGCCCCTTTATGTGTATTTCCACAAATGCCCTCTTGCAAATTGATAAACACCAAAACTCATGGACTTCATTAGTTATAAACCCTATCACTAAGTTTGGTGTTCAATCGAGTGGATTTTTATGTGAGTGTTGGTGGTTGGAAATAGGAGTTAAGGACCACCAATAAAGAGTAAGATCATATCGTGTTGAATGGCTTACTAGCGAGGCACACCTAGGCCTTGGCGGCGGCAAGCTCTGCCATGGTTGTTTCTCGCTTCGTGACGGCAACGAAGAGGTGCAGCCGGTCCGCCTCCTGGCTCTCCTCGTGGAGGGTGGAGGTGGCCACATCTAGCTGCTCCACCAA
The DNA here is from genome assembly GCA_038087645.1 of Saccharum hybrid cultivar R570. Classification (NCBI taxonomy): domain Eukaryota; kingdom Viridiplantae; phylum Streptophyta; class Magnoliopsida; order Poales; family Poaceae; genus Saccharum; species Saccharum hybrid cultivar. The sequence continues at coordinate 3,070,772 of JAQSUU010000751.1, forward strand.
CGTGAGGACATCATCCGCCCCCATTGTCGGAGGAGGAGATAGCCGGAAGCGAGGATTGGCTCTTCGATGGTGGCGCCGCCAAGCTACCCTCCCCGTCCCCGTCATAGCATCGCACGAATGCGGGGACGAGTAGGGACAACCTCCAGTGACTCTTCCATTGGGCACTTCATTGCCCGATCCACCGTTGGATGAGATCTGAAAGATGGGGTGTCAAGGCAGAGGGCCGGACGAAAAAGATAGAATGAGAAGATAGGTAAGTGTAACGAGTATAGAAAGGAATGGTGTACTTGCTTCCCCACCTTAGCCTCCGCTTTTATAGAAGGATGGGCGAGATAGGCCCCCGTTGGAGTTCCCTTTGATTGCACTGAGCGAGAGTAGGAGTTAAGGTGAGGCCATGTCTCACACGATCTTAGTGGAGCACGCTTCTCCCGATGGAAGTAATGGTGATGAAACGGTGTTGGAAGTTGGACGAAGAAAATTGACTCGACCACGTGGCTCGGCCCCTCTAGCGCTAACCACGTAGTTTGGGGGATGATGAACCACTAACCTATTTAGTGCAAGGTATGGTCCCCTTAGTCCTTTGGATCCAAACCACAATAACCACCTCTACACTTGCCTATTTAGCGTAACATATTTTTATTTAAATGATTTTTTAATCAGAATCTGGATTGCTAGCCAAACGATTTCATAAAGTGATTCTGATTCATCACCAAAGATGTTTCTTCAAAGAATCTGGATCTGCAGCGTGACGGTGGTGCAATAGGAGTTATGGCATAGGCAGTGGCGGATCTACAGGGGGGCTGGGGGCCTCCAGCCCACCTAATGACTTGATTTACCACTAATTTACTGTAGCAAAAATATCAAATCACCATTAAATCTTCATGCAAATCAACATCTCCATTGTTTTAGCCCCCCCTTGATTCCCATCCTGCATCTGCCACTAGGCACGGGGTAGCGCCAATTAGGGCTTTTCACCCTCTTACCTCATGATGAACGCGAGGAAGCTCGCAGGGCTTGTTTGGCACAGCTCACAATAGCTTCATGAGAAACATTTGTGGATGTCCTCTTATCCTCACCAAAAGTTGGCATTAGCATAATGCGTGTCACATTGGTGCAAACTTTTGATGAGGATAAGAGGCAACAAGAAGCAAGGCCATGGCAACGGGAGACTTGTTTGGCACAGCTCACAACAGTTTCATGAGAAACGCTCGTGGACGTCCTCTTATCCTCACCAGAAGTTGGCATTAGCATAATGCATCTCACATTAGTGCAAACTTCTGATGAGGATAAGAGGCGACCAGGAGCGTGGCCATGGCGACGGGAGACTTGTTTGGCATAGCTCGCAGGACTTATTTGGCATAGCTCACAACAACTTCATGAGAAACGCTCATGGACATCCTCTTATCCTCACGAGAAGTTGGCATTAGCACAATGCGTCTCACGTTGGTGCAAACTTCACATGAGGATAAGAGGCCGGTTAGGAGCGAGGCCATGGTGATGGTCAAGGTGTTTTCTCTCTAGTTTTTCTAATGCTAAGGGATGAAGAAGGATTGGAGTTTGCTAGAGAGTCTCCCCTTACCTTTGCTTAAATAGCCCCACCTCAAGACATGCGCGGGGAAGGCAACAGTCAAGGTCCATGACATCCGCAGCCACCCACGCAAGTCACGGGCGATGGAGCAGTGAACACGATGCGGATCAGATTCCCTAGCACATTTGAGTCCCTGCCACATTTCATCCTTGTCTAAAACTAGACCTAATGACGACATGTATAGCGTATGATATGACACGAGCGGGGAAGGCAACAGTCAAGGTCCGTGACATCCACAGCCACCCACACTAGTCGAGGGCAATGGAGCAGGGAAGATGACGCAGGCCATTTGATTCCCTAGCATTTTGCGATCTAACACTAACATTGAATCACCATATGAAATGGCGATGGGAGTTGCAATAATGACAATCTGCAAACATAGCAAACTAATTTGCAAATAAACCAAGGCAAATACTTCCACCCCAGCACCATCTCAGTGAGGTGCTTTATCTCACGTCTGTGTAGCCAAGGCAAATACTATGACACTTACAAAATGGAGTAATAAGCATCACAACCATTCAGTTATTAATTGTTTTTAAGGCAAAAACTGTATATAAACGACACAGTAACAAGTATCATATCACAGCCACATGAGGAAAATTTTCATTGATAACTTCAGTTACATTCCACAGATGTACAATAACAAAGACGTATAGAAGACTACTGGGTGTACAATAACAAAGACCTATCGAGTACAGGTACATCCCATAGTTGAGTCTGGAGACAGGCAGTGCAAGCTAAGGATGAGGCAGCACCTCGCAAAACTTCCACCAGCATCTCAATTAGGTGCTTTACCTTCCCTACTGCACCTCTCACGGCCAAGAGAGAGGCAAGAAGAGGAGGCGTGGAAGAGAAGTGCCGCCGTCATCGCTGCTGCTCTAGAGGAAGGAGGATCGCCACTGCGCTGGGACAGTGAGTGTGGGGGTGTAACCCCCGGTATTCGCAAGACCGTACATAGGCTGAGCCGCCAGGGGAGGCCTGGCCCACAAGACGACGTTGTGCGGAGCTCAGCGCAGATCGGCATGTCCTGCAAGGCGGCGCACATATCCTTGGCGATCAAGTAGAATTCAATAGGATATGTAGGATCTCGTGATATGTGTAACTTCCTATCTTGTACGCCAATCAGGATAGAAACAACCGATCTATAGCCCTACCCTCAAACTATATAAGGCGGGTAGGGATCCCCCTCGTTTTCATCTGATCATAAGCAATACAATCCATAGAGATACAAGACGTAGGGTATTACGTCACGCTGACGGCCCAAACCTACCTACATCACGTTTTGTGTCACATCTAGTTCGTCTCTCACGCTTCTTGCCGATTCATCTACTATCATGGGTACCCCTCGGTAGACTGCTAACCATATTTCATCGACAGTGGTGTGCCAGGTAGGGGGTGTGCATGCAAAATCCATGGCAAACTAGATGATTCATTTTCTAAGCTCCATGGTCCTTCTTGAGCCTGGCCAGTCCTTCATGGTTGGGTCCATGATAATCGGTGCCAATGGCATCGAGGAGACCATGAAGGCAGCGCAAGCCCGTCCCACACAGATCGCGCCAATCATGGTGACAACTTCTTCAGTTCCGACGATCCGTCACGGGACAAGGAGGCCCATCAACAATGATGATCTTATCGAATCGATCGATCGGGTCACCAACGGCCTAACCGAGACCTTGTTCCTCGTGGAATCGATCCTAGATCGACCTACTAGGGTGATGGATTCCCCGCGCTCCAAGATCACCAAGTCACTGCCTCCGAGCACCCTGCTCGAACACCTCGACAAAGGCAACCAGATTTAGATCTGGTGATTACGGCAACTCCAGGAGGGCACACCGTGCGACGTCGATGATGAGGACATCCTCCACTATTACCCGCTGGCAAAGACGCAACAAAAAAAGGCCAAGTGACCTAGTTGTAGTCGGGCGGCGACCGTGTGAGCCTCTGAATAATCCCACCTTGCTTAGCTTGGGAGGAGGAAGCCACCTTAAAAGAGAGAGTCACCCTTTCCCTATCGGACTAGTCTTTTAGGGACATTGGGCCTTTCTCCGAGTGGGTGTGCATAAGAACTGTTGGGGTCCGGGCAACCTTAATTTATTGGGCCTCAGCCAACCCCACCTGGGCCGGATGTATTAGTCGACCACTTCCAGCTATAGGCTTGCGCCCGATAGACTACAAGGCCCGGATGGAGAACCTACCGAAACCCTACCCTTTTGGGTTGGAGAGCATGGGATTTGCTTACCAGGATACTGTCCACTACCTCTTCATGGATCACGCTAAACGTAATCACATCTTCGACCTCTACGTAATTGACCCAGCTGATTTTGATCAGCCCGCTCCTATGGTCAACATGGTAGCCATCTGCCAGCTCACGGATGACTCAATTGATCCAACCAAATCTCTCCACAACATCCTAAATGAGAGCCCCGATGAGTCCTCTGAGGCCTCGATGAAGACTGCTTTGGGTTGCCCTACCTTCCCTCTAGGGTTTGGGGGCATGATTTTCCATGTCAACATGGATAGCGGCACCAAAGATGGCAAGACTCCTAAAGAACGCGAAGCATGCTTGGTAAATAACGCCGCCTGTCAACGCCGTCGTGACGACGAAGCTGCTCAAGGCGCAAACGGTCAGGACACAAATGGCCTGCCCTGTACCCACTGTAACCTTCAAGAAGAGTTTGATATGGTCAGAGACCAGCCAGTCCACAAGACCCAAGCGCCAACCTCGCAGTTGCCTTCAACGAGCATGAAAAACTCGGCCAACCTTCGGAAGTTGAGAAGATCCGACCTCACGTCATGGCGACACAGGTTCAAGTTAATGAGATCCAGAATCCGTTTCCATCTCATTTGTCTACTTCAACACGTAGCCATCTCTCTCATCACGATGGTAGAGGCCAGCATCAGGACAACGAGTGCCCTCAACATCAGGGTGGTGGTCCCTATCTCTACAGAAGTTCAAGGGTCAACGATGAAGCTCACTCTCGCAACGATGGAAGCCCTCCATGCCCTTAGGGAGGCCGAGGCAGCAACTGTAATGATCAATAGGAAGTGAACCAACAGCCACGTGACTTGCGTGATCACCTCAACACCGACGGCGCTGACGTTCATGGTCGCATAGAAAACAACAGGTTTGAGCAGTATCAGGCAGAGATGGAGAGACGCCACCGTTTCGATGATGAACATGTGGGATTCGCTACCCGACCCCTCTCGGCCGGTGCTACAGGCCTTCAGCCCTTCATAGAGTGGCTCCGAGCTGTACATTGGCCCGCATGTTTCAAAGGTTAACGTCGTGAGATCGCCGTCCTAGCAGCGGGAGGAGATGAGGATGTCATGGCAAATTACTTTCCCGTTTTGCTCGATCAATTTGCGAACAACTAGCTCCTGAGCCTCCAAGAAAACTCTATTCGTTTGTGGGCTGACCTCAAGCAGACCTTCACTACGAACTATTTGGCCACTTGCGAATAGCCCGCAACCAAGTACGACCTTAAAAAGCTACAACAATCTTCTAGAGATTCACTCCAGGACTTCATCAGACGTTTCTTGGAAACAAGGAACTCCATCCCCAACATCACTGACGTAGAGGCCATCGCCGCTTTCACCAAGGGGCTCCGCCATGAACAACTTCGTGCCAAGCTATTTCGTAAGAGGCCTAGCACCATCACCGAGCTAATCCACATGGCCAATGGCTACACGTATGCTGAAGAAGCTAAACGTGCCGCTCGCCCAAGTCACCGATGCCGTGATGAAGAACACCACGACAACAGGTGCCATGATGATCATGACCATCGACATGACGATCATGAGCTACAATGTGATGACTTCACAGGAGGTAGACAAGGATAGCGGCGCCGATTCGATAACTCTGTCAACACCACCAACGTCCGCACCAAGCGTGCCTACGAAGCCGACTTCGCCAAGCTCATGGACGGCCCATGCCCTATCCACAAAGATGCCAAGCACACCATGCAGGAGTGTAGAGGTTTGAAGACCGCATTTTCCGGTGAGACATCCAAGAAGCCACGTCACAATGATGATGCCGATGATAACCAAGGTGGAGACCCAAGCAAGCACCCAGTCTTCTAGGACCCCTCCAAGACCGTCACCACCATCTTCGGTGGTCGAGCTGTCTCCAAGGACAAGCGGGAACGAAAGCTGGTAGCTCGCCGCGTAATGTCCTTCACCACGTATGACGGCCCTGTTGCCGACTCCAAGTTCCTAACCTGGTCAGAGCATCCAATTACCTTCTCCAAGGCCGACTAGTGGTTGGACATCCCTTACCCAGGGTAGTTTCCGCTCATCCTAGAACCCACCATCAAGCATATATGTTTCCAAAAGGTCCTCATCGACAGAGGGAGCGCCCTCAACATCCTGTTCGCCTCTGCTATGAAGGAGCTAGGGCTTAAGAAAGAAGACCTCATCCCCATGGATTCCCCATTTTGGGGGATCATTCCGGGGAAAGCATCCTTGTCGCTCGGCCAGATCATGTTGCCTATGCAGTTCGGCACTGTCGAACACTTTTGCATCGACTATGTCAACTTCTTGGTGGCTGACTTTGACACCTCATACCATGCCATCCTTGGCTGCCCCGCGCTGGCCAAGTTCATGGCCATACTGCACTATACTTACTTGGTGCTAAAGATGCCAACAGAGCAAGGGATCCTCTCCCTGTGCACCAATCTCGACGTCGCCTACGCCTGCGAGAAGGAGAGCTTTGTGCTCGTCGAAGCTGTTGACATCTTCATTCGCATGCAGGACTGCCTAGCGATGGCATAGGACATCCCCTGCAAGAGCTGGAGATCCCAACCATGGAGGCCCCCCGAGTTGTGACCAAGTCTAAGGAGGTGAAGGAGGTGGTTCTCATCCCTGACGACTAGTCCAAGACTGCTCGGATCGGGACCAACCTTTACGACAAATAGGAAGATGTGCTCGTCAGCTTCCTCAGGAAGCATGTCGACATCTTCGCGTGGAAGCCCACGGATATGCATGGCATGCCTTGGGAGCTGATCGAGCACTCCTTGAATGTCTCAGTGACCGCCAAGCCTATCAAGCAGAAGCTATGACGATTCATGCATGACAAAAAGGAGGCCATTAGGGTAGAAATAACTTGGCTCTTAGTTGCCAGTTTTATTAAAGAGGTGTATCATCCAGACTAGCTCACCAATCTGGTTCTTGTAAGAAAAAAGAATAAAGAATGGAGAATGTGCGTTGATTACACCGATCTCAACAAACACTGCCCTAAAGACCCCTTTGGCTTACCTCTCATCGACCAAGTTGTGGATTCCACAGCTGGTTGCGAGGTCTTGTGCTTCCTAGATTGCTACTCTAGTTATCACCAGATCGCGCTTAAAGAGAAAGATCAAATCAAGATGTCCTTCATCACGCCTTTCGGCGCCTACTGCTACACGACAATGTCCTTCGGGCTCAAGAATGCTGGCATGACCTACCAAAGAGCCATTCAGCACTGCCTCAAGGATCAGATCAAAAACAACGTAGAAGCCTACGTTGACATGTAGTAGTCAAATCCAAGACTGCTGATACTTTCATTGATGATCTCGAGGAAGTCTTCGCAACCCTCAAGGTCTACAAATGGAAGTTGAATCCCAACAAATGCATCTTCAGGGTACCTTTAGGCATACTCTTGGGAAACATCATCAGCCTCCGTGGCATTGAGCCCAACCCCAAAAAAGTTGTGGCAGCAACCAACATGAAGCCACCGACCTGCATTAGGGACGTCCAAAAATTGACAGGATGCATGGCGGCCCTAAGCCGCTTCATATCCCGTCTCGGGGAGAAAGGGCTCCCCTTTTTCAAGCTACTTAAGGCTCAGGAGAAATGAGTAGGGCAACTATACATATAGACAGATCACCTTCCTAGCGGCCCTGCGCTCATCAGAGCCATCATAGGAGCCACCAACAGCATCTCAGCAGCCCCAATGAAGCCCAGCAATGCCAAACCAGTGATACCAAAGTGCATTCAGTACCCTTTGGCTTGCCCAAATAAGTGAACCTCCTTAATTGCAAAACTTCCACTAGCACCTAGATCGAGCAGCCCTAGCCATGCTTAGATGCCGGTAGTACCCAATCTTGAAGGCCTTCTCCCAACGCCACTGCTACCACCAGAGGAGTTGGAGAAGGAGCGCCATGGCGATGAAGAAAGTATAGATGGTTGGCTCAAGAGCTCTATTTTGTATCTATCTATATCTAAGGAGGAAGGAGTGTGTGGATTGCCAAGAAGCGCATCCAGCCCCGACTTAAATAGGCCAAACTTGAATATGGAGAAGTGGAGAGGAGTAGTTAATACGCATCAGGGAAGATGAGGCATAGAGTAATGGTGATGCAACTGTGTTGTGGGTAGTTGGGAAATGGAGAAATAATTCACGCTAATTTTACTACCGCTGGTACACCAAATGGTCGTGTAGGGCCAGCGGCCATAACGCCTATCCCAGTCAGCTTGGCTTTTTGTACAACAGAGAAAATACCACTACCGCATCTATTGTTAACCCGTGGGTGGTAGAAGTTTCAACTGTCGGTTTCCTTCCTTAGGAGGCCTCGCTATCAGTCCAACTGGCAGTGGAAGTATAACACTGTCGCTTCTATCGCTACGGCAGTGAAAGTGGCGATAGTGATAAATCAATCTGTAGTAGTGAACTAAAGCAAATGCAAGAAAAAATAAAAACATACCTTGGCGGGAGAGGGAACCTCCCCCAAGCTTGTCTCTTTCTCACAGTCCTGGTGGTGGTAGGTAGACTCCTTGTTGCACCCAAAACATCATCCATTGATGCATGTTCTCTTGTTGGATGGCTAGAAGAAGTTGATTATTGTTCTACTCGACGCTGCCACGAATGACCCCTTGTTCTACGCGCATCTCACCATTTGGTTGGTGAGATGGCTCATGTCTTGCCATAAGCCCTGATACTCTCTCTCTCTCTCTCGTGAGGACGAGAAGGAAAATCATGCACTTTGGGCACGTGATAGTGGTGGCTGGCGTCTTCTGCTTGAGCTTGAAATCTGCATGGTGCTCGATGTCTCCTCCTCCTCATTGTCGTCATCATCAAAATCTTTTGATGTGCCACCTTGTTCAAATTGTGTGGCCTGTGTCATGCTTCATGTCACCGTCGCCCTGTGCTTGTACCTGCAAAGCTCCTGCGCCTAGCTTCTTGGTCCAAAACAAAGGTTAATTAGCAGACCTTATACAGCTGGAGTACGTCTCTCACAAGGGAGCGGGACTCTAGCTGCATGGTCACGATAATTTATGATCACAAAGTTATTTGGACCTCTTTTAGCATATGAGCCTATATAAAGTATTCTTCTGTAATCAAGCTTCATGATGTGGATATATATTGTATAGAGCGATTAAGCAAGCAAAAAAGTTGGCAAGTCCAATTATTATTGATGTAAACTCAATAGGACTGATTCTTTCAGCACCACCTTGCCAATGAGCCACCATGGCCTTGACAGGTGAGACACGGATTTTATGAACCATAGCATAAAGCAATCTTAAATCATCATTTCTTAGAATTCTTACATCATCACAAGAAAAAGAGTTACTCCTATCCATCGATGAAGGAAACGCAAGGTAGGATTTTGGATCTCATTAGTTTTGGGATATTCACATTCACAAAGACCGGTGATGGCTTCCCAAAACTCTAATATATTGAACTATCGGGTGGCAAGTTCTAGATCTAGAGAACAATTTGCAGCAAAATCAAGGGCACAACTAAATTGGTTCCATGTAATTTTATACTCCTGATTGAACATGCGGAAATAGACTTTGTCATGAGAGGTTTGCAAAGTGCTTAGAAATTCAAGCGTGGGAAGTCTAATTCCTAGATCATTAGCAAGATGCTAGAAACATTGCCACCCAACAGCGATAAAGACAATCAAATTCCACATCCATACCTATTTTTTAGTAGACCTTGGTCAAATACTTTGGTGTGCTCGAAGATGCGACCATGGCTGGAGATGAACATTTGGTACTCTTATTGATTGGACAAGAGCCCAGTCTTGGGATCCATCACCCTTGTCAGAGGTTGTTGGTATTTCTTATGCTCAAGTAGAATATTCCACAAGCACACAGAATATTGTTGTAGGATTTTACCAAGGAGTATTTCAAGGTATTGTTATTTATTTAATCCCAACGGAAAGCGGTAGCCAGGAATGATAATAAATGATAATTAGTAAGATATAGCTAGGTGGGAGGACAAGAGAGAAAAGGATTCCTATGATTCTAACTCTACTTTTGTGGTTCTATCTTAATTACACAATTGCAACACATAGATTGAGTCCACACAACAAGTATACTTGGCGGTAGGTGAGACAATAGGAGATGTAACTCCTATTCGAAGCAGCTAACTTTTTTTGGGGGCCTTACCTTTTAAGAACTTGCCTATAAACACGTGGTGGAGTACAAAAGCTAGACAAGGCTATCACCACTTGCTAGCTACCACAAACAATCCGTGCGACTAATGGTAACCAAAGGTAAGATAATATATAAACACCACGCTTATACCTTCTCTCACTATTCTAATTGTGTACACACAGGCCAATTAGAGCACCTAATGAAAGACAATGATCGTAATATAGGTGTGGGCTTGGATCACAATCTAATATGTAGCAATTATATGCTAAGTTAGGCCACAACAATAATATAACAAGTATAAAGTTCCACAGAGGAAATGCTATGTAAAGTAGGGAAAGAATATAAGTATATTGAATAAAGTAAAAGTCTTACTAAAAAGGAAAATTACAAGAGCTATACCAGACTAGAAGACCATATCTAGAAACCCGAGCAAAGTTCATTACTCAACTCTAACTCCCACATTGCTAAGATAGAATGGACCTATGCTACTCTTCACTTGGAGCTTGAAGGCATGAATGAAGAGGGGGTTGTGAGCCTCTATTTATAGATGGATGGAGATGGACCCATGGATCCATGTGCTTTACACCATAGCCACTTCAACCGCCTTGAAATGAAGTGTTGAGATGCTCACACTTGTGCTTGTTTGCATGAGTGTATGCACCAAGGTGGTGGAGTGTTGACAATAGGGGGGTTGGGCGACCCCCTCTCTGTCATGTGGGCCCATCTCCTCTAGTGGGGTGGGTCCTTGGTTGGTGCAGAGTGGGTATGTGTTGATCTTTTCACCATGGCACGTTGGTTTGAAGAGGTGTGGGCCATCCAATCCATGTGACTTGATCATTTTGGTTCTCTCTTCTAAATCCAGTGTAGTAAGAGCCAAGTTTAACTCTATTTGAGTTGTTCATATGATTAATTATCTATTTAATATATGAGCTTAAATGAATAAGTAGTAAAGCATAACATGCCGTATTTTTAACTCACACCATGTCTTTTGCAAACTTCACAAATGCCTATTAATCTTTCTTTATATCCACCAAATATTTATATTGAAATAAATTCTCTGAGTACAGTCATACTCACGGTACTGCCGTTTAGTTTTTACTGGTGCTATAGACTAGGTGATCGCCCATGTCATGCTTGGGTGAAGTCAATAGCTTAGCGGAAGATGGGATGGACGGTCCTCGGAAGCTGCTGTTACTCTGATGATGAAGTGACTAATCGTGGGAATAAAATGAAAAGAACATTTGTTTTTATAGTGGTGTTGAGGCGAATCGGAGGTTATTCACTTCTTTGCCAATATCGATCGGTCTAAGGGTAAAAATGTAAAAGCAGGCCTAATCTATAATAAAGATGGTTTAAACCTAATCTATAATAAAGATGGTTTAAACCGAAATCTCTACAACTAAAAAGACCCGAATGTCATCGTTTTTGCCCCGCTAATCACCGCTTATCCGCGCTAATCGCTCGCACGAGGCAGTTTCCCTCCGACCCATATGGTAGTCGCCGTCACGTCGAACCTCGCATCCTCGCTCCCCACGATTCGCACGCTCCTCGCAATCCCCGACTCGCCCCCGCCCCGCCCCGTCCCCTGCACCATCGCACCATCGCTCCTCGGTTCCTGCCCTGTCACGCAAGGTGCTCAGATCGGCGTGACGCCGCATCGACGACGGCAGACGCCACGACGCCACCCACTAGACGCGTGACGGACCGCCCCTGCTCCGTCACGCCAGGCGCTGAGGTCGCCGCTGTTGCTGCACGCCAGGTGCTCGTCGACAACACCGCACGCCAGGAGCTCGTCGACAAAGTCAGATGCCATGACGCCACCCCGTACACGGCTCGGTGCAGACGGTTGAATGCGATTTGTTCCCAAATCTCCGCAGACGCTCCAACGCCCTCTGGTCCAGCCTCCGAGCCTGCCCGCCCCGATCCAGATCAGGTACGACACCGCGGCTCCTGGTAGTGGCACGACACCGTCGGCCCCTTGCCTAACAGAAGGTATAATATTTCTTTTATCCCAATTCACTTGTTCAAATCACTGAAAGTTATCAGCGGTAGGCTGCCACAAATGTTTTTTCGTAGTGTTGGTTTATGGCTGACCGTGGTTGGTGTTACCATCCCCAGAAAATCAGAGCTGCTCCCGTGCGTGCTGCGCTTTGGACTGCCACCACCGGGTCACTGGAAGGGTGACAAGGTGTACGGGGTGGTGTTGCGGTGAATACAACTGCTACACCGCATGAGAGAGGTAGGCGGCGTGTGATTTTTGTTCCCCGTTTAATTTTTGCTGCCAAAATATGTTTGCTTCGGTTCGCCCCTGTGTGCTGCTCTTCACTAAAAGAACCATTACCCTGCCGCCTAGGTGGGAATCAATGAGTTTTATTGTGGTTATGGTGAGCCGGTTATGGTTCTGTGAATCATCGAAATAGCTTAATGGTTCTTTGTCTCTTTGAATCATTGAAACAACTTAAAAGTTTTTCTTTAACTTCAGCTCATTTTACTGATTTACCTGTCTGACCTTATAGTGTAGATGCCATTCTTTGATTCCTTGGTGGTTACTGTTTTTCAAAACTGAATGGAATTCTTCCTCCATTCTCGAAGCATCGATTTGTGTATATATTTGCCTTGCCATTTATTGCTTGATTCCCTGTCTCCCTGGTATAGGGTTCTGCATTTCATACTGTCTTTGAATGAAACCTACTTAGATAAGGTGGCTGCCTCTATTTATCCAAAATTGATACTAATTATTTATCTCCAATACGATCTTCTCTTGATATCAATTTCACGGGCATATTTGGTAGATTTTGTCAAGTGCCATGGAGGTTTAAGTTAAATTGGTAAACAAGTCTCCAATACGATCTTCTCTTGATATCAATTTCATGAGAGAATTGAAGTAAGGTGATTGAGGGACAACATTCTTATTATAAATTTTTTTGTCCCTTTCTTACCGATTTTGTTGTGTATAAATGTCTTGGGACGATTAAGTTCTACACATGTTCCTTTTTATGCAATTGTGTATGTTCCTCTGATTTGACAAACGATTTGTTTTTTTTTTGTCCTTGTCTAGCAGTGTGTTACTATGATAAATTAGCAGATCATACTTTTGATCCAAGTTTGCCTTTTCTTTTCCTCAGTTGTTGCTTGTTCTTTCCTGCTGTTCTTCACAGCAGTTTTCAGCTGGGATAACACATATATGGATCTAATCAAATATCATCCTTCTTGTAGGTGCTCTTCAATCCTTCAAGAAGTCTGGTGGTCAGCGATCCCCAACCATCTTTAAGGTAAAGTGTCTACCTGATACTTTGTTTCTGTCACTCGCACTTTTGCAGGAGGGTCAACTGACTGGTAAGATGAATTGCCATTTTAAGTTGGCTTAGACTACCTGCACTTAAAACCCAATATCACTATTAGTTCTCCATAGTTTCATCAAGAATTTTGACACATAAATATACTGTATCAAATCATTATTGACGGCTACATGGCTAGGGCAAATCCTTCATTGCTTATCTGATTGGTAATGTGGCATCTCAAAACTTGAAATTTCAATAGTTGAGATCACTGTTACATCAAAGATCGTTCACTACCTTGTCTAAGGGTAGGACCAATAGAACATTGACATGTTGGTTACTGCCTTTAAGATTTTATCAGCGAGTGCTTAATATTTATTTTTTAGATATATATATGGACTTATTACTACTCTTCTCATATATGAGCCTCAGACTGTCATGGCAGCTTCCTGAAAATTTACATGTCGCATTACAATATTCCTTGGTTTGTGGGATATGATAACGGCTAGTTCTTGACACGATTGTTACTTACAAAAGTGTTAAATTGCTATCAACAATTTTCCTTTATCTCTTCTTTGTTCCTTTGGGGATGGCAAAAGCTAATGCATGAGGCCATGAGGACAAAGAGAAGAGGGCAACATGGGAGGAAGATATCAAATTGGTGTAATCAAATGGCTGTGTCCACCAATAGTTTTTTTTCTTGATGAATGAGTCCCAACTCATACATGTATTTATAAATTCAATATAACTCATACATGAGGCAATTGCCATATCACTAATCGGCTATAGCACTACACACATGGTGTACCAAAATGTTGATTTACCATAGGGTACTTATAGTTTGTGAATAATCCCCAATTCTTACATGTTCGTATTGCTTGTCTATTTGGCATAGAAGGCACCTAGATGAAAGTGGATAGTGGCACCTTAGCATCATATCACTGCATCAGTTCCTACTTGATCGAGGTATGAGGTGATAATTGGGGTGCGAGCGGAGCGGCTGGGGTGGGTGTGGTAGTGAGGGGCAGAGGTGGCGAGTGGAGGTGGTAGTTGCTGACCTTCGAATGGTTTGGAGGAGGCTGGCATGGCGCTTGATGAAGGTGGTGATGGCAGTGGCATGGAAGCTAGGAGATGTAATGGGAGAGGAGAGCGAACAACGAAGGGATGGAACGGTTGACTCTGGATCCCACTATTAACACAGATCGGTCGTGGCCTCTTGAAACGGGTCAGAACGTACAATGGATGGATGAAGTGGAGTGAATGTCTAGAGATCGTATGTCATGAGTCCAGAGGATTGTCCGTCATAAGATTCTATATATGTTTTACCCGAGTGATATATTTCATAGAATTCTAAATAATACCCGTAGCAACGCACGGACACTCAGCTAGTAAAATAAAAATAACATTTGTTTTACGGTGGTGTTGAGGCAAATCGGAGGTTAGGCCCGGTTTAGATGCTTTAAAGTTCCAAAAATTTTATAAGATTTCCCGTCAAATCGAATCTTTGGACACATGCATGAAGCATTAAATATAGGTAAAAAAACTAATTACACTGTTTGGTTATAAATCACGAAACGAATCTTTCAAACCTAATTAACCCATAATTAATACTAATTGCCAAATAAAAACAAAAAAGTTACTATACTTCCAAAAATTTTACACCACCGTTTAAACACAACCTTATTCACTTGTTCGGACCAAGACGACGAACTTCGAATTTTCTCAATTTTCACGCGAGCACCTGTCCTTTGCATCGCCGTCGGATCGGATATTTTTCTCGGTTCTACTGCTCCTTTCTCTGTCGCCTTCATCCATGGTCTCGCTGCTCCCTCGCGCGCCCTCCCTCGCCTTCCTCGCTAAGTCCGCCTGCTCCTCGCAGCGGCCGCCTGCGCCCTCCATGTCGTCGTCTTCCACCGCCGCTTCCGTTTCCGCCGGGTCAGAGGCGGCAGCCGGGCCGAGGAAGCTGCCCGTGCTGCTGTTCGACGTCATGGACACCCTCGTCCGGGACCCGTTCTACCACCACATCCCCGCCTTCTTTCAGTTCCGTACATGCCCCCGGCTCTCCTAGTTTAGTTTGGGCTGTCTGTCGGGTGGGGTGGGTTAAGGCTCAGGTGTTCAAGGTGTGCCGCTCAAGTGTTCGACGGAATGCATGTTAAGTTCTATAACAGAGTAGTATATTGTAAGGTGTTATAGGTAGTGTTTTTGTCTAGCTGAAAGGATTGGTTCGGTGTAATGTTACAAAATCTAACATGAACTGGTTGATCCGTATGATATTCTGTAAATTTATTGATGAAATAGTTACTTTTTGTTCTGTACCCGTCCTTTTGCTTTGTTACGCCAGTAAACTGTAGTTCTGACACTTGTCCAGTGCCCGTGTGCCTTTGTGCTGATGTTTGTGATTATTGCATTACATTCTCAGCTGTCTATCTCTGTTTTTTTGCAGAATGTCCATGAAGGAACTACTAGAAAGCAAGCATCCAACGGCTTGGTCAGAATTTGAGAAAGGACTGATCGATGAGGTAAGTTCTGGATGCTTGACTTATTCCTCAGATATATGATGTGTTGTATTTGTATGTGTGGTATGTGTGCTAGCGGTGTATGCTTGATGTTCATTTGATCTTGCATTATCTGGTTTTAAATCGGTCATGCATGTCATTTTTTTCTTTGTTCATAGGAATACATGCTGGACTAATCCTGCCTGAAATGCCTTATGTTTTCATACTCACTGTTCTTGCTTCCTGTAACACCTCCCCTAGGTTGGGGAGGTGTAGGGCGGCGGCTAGGGCTGAGGGTGGTGGTGGCGGTGTGAGGAGAGGAGGGGGCGGCGCACAGGAGAGGGAGAGAGGGCTGCAGGCGCAGGAGAGGGGGGAGGGATAAGCCAAAAGGCTCTTTTCTTTCTTCCTTTGCAATGAGTACAATACCCCTATATTTATAGTCCCTAATGGACTTGTATCTCAAGCAACTATGGGAAATATCCTTATAGATTGGATTTCCCTTTCCTAAACAAACCAACTCAATCTCAATCTATTTCTATTCCTTTATTCCTTATTTTCTAATTCCTCCCGAGGGAAGGAAACATCGAGGCGGCGGCGGCGGGTAAACAGTACCCGCGGCGCTACAGTACCCGCGGGTACTTCACGCCAGGTCCGCATTGGGCCTCGCCTGGCCCATTAACATGGAGGCCAGGCCCCTCCATTAGGCGCGTGACGTCAGTCCCCCCTTTCGCGAGGCAGCGCGTCCTCGTGCTGCAACCTCGCTTGATCGTTGATGTTGCTGGGGAAGGAAGGCTCCTCCTAAAGATAGAGCACTTCAGCTTGATCTGCGCGTTGGCGTTGCCATGGGTGTTTTTGATGACGAGGTGGATGTCTCCGGGGTTCTGGTGTGTTGATGTAGCCGTTTTCTGCAGAGAGGAGCGTCGAGGTTGTTGTAGCGTAGAAGCTCTTGGCGATGAGGTGCTGGTTCGTTGTTCGTCCGCTGGTATGGAGGGAGTCTAGTAGGTGCGGGCACAACGATGATGGTACCTGCAGGTAGAAGTACCTGTCTGAGTCGACGATGATCACTTGGTGAAGGGACCAAGTCAGTGTTGCAGTGCCGCCTATGTTGGTCGATAGCCCAGGCTCTTCCTTGAGTGCTTTAGGGATGTGGGCGCTCCCGACACGAAGTAGCTGGCGTTCAAGTGCATCGAGGAAGATGACCGTGGTCGGCGAGGTGATGGTCTGCGGCCCTGGGCGCCCCAGGAGGATGGCCGATGGAGGGGCATTGTTGTCCGGTGCTGTTGACGGTTGGTGTAGATAGAGCGCCGGGAGCCTCATGTTTGCTGGTCTGACGAGTAGTAGTGCGTTCAGCCGGTCCACCTGTAGTGGTGAAGTTGCTGGTGTGTAGAGGCGCCCATTGAGGAAGAGTAGGCCTTGATGAATGGACCAGGCCTGTGCTGCGGTCTCGTTGGTGACGTCGACTGGTGGCACGTTCGCGGCGAAGTTGTCACTGTAGTTGTTCACAGTGCCGGTGTGTCGAGGCGGAGCGAGGGCGATGTGGTGTAGTTCCTGCTGTTGGAGTATGGCGCGGCAAAGACGGCCGAAGACTGCGCTGATGGTGTTGATGTAGATGAGGGCGTTATGGAGACTTATCTGGCTCACCTGATTCGTGATGCGGCGAGGTGGCAATGATGGTGCTTGTGACGGTGCTGGCTGCTCCCGTGGTGCTGGCGCTGGTAGGGCGAGGACAGACTGTGGGGTATGTTGAGGAAGGACGGTGGTGAAGGAGATAGGGCGCCTGTCGCAGTAGTACTGAAGCTCCATGGCAGAGAAGTCCCATGTGAGACGGCTAAGGTTTGCCAACCACAGCGTTCCCAGGATGATGTTGATGTCGTTGTACGTGGTGGCTGTGTTGATCAGTATGTGGGTGCCAGTGCCTAACACTGCTCCTGCAAGGTACATCGGGCGGCAGTCGCAAACAACAGGCTGTGTCGTACCTATCATCGTGAGGAGGCTGTCATCGATGTGGGCCGTGATGTCGAAGAAGACGTCCGTTGCCGATGATAGTATGCAGTGGGTGTCGTCCTCTATCAGCAGGATGCTCGGGGGAAGTGCTTGAATCGTTGGAGCAGATGCTGCGGCTCGAAGACCGGTTGCTAGTAGATGGGGGCTTGTCGTTCCCTGATATTCCAGCAGGTCCTGCAGCAAAAGTGATGTCGCTGGATGGACTGGGAGCCGTCTTGGGGCGCCGGGGCATGGCAGCAAGGGCGGCAGTGCTGGTGGTGCAGCGAACAAGGTGTTCAACCCCTCTCTGACGATCTCCGGGATGTTGGAGGGGTGGGGATCCTCCATCTTGATGTTGAGGAAGGACTTGTCGGTGGAGATCAGGACGTGCTTGGTCTCCTCGTGGCTGTTGTTGGCGTGGAGGAGTTCATCCAGGTTGGGGCGTGGGTGCTCGTCATTGTGGCGAACGTCATTGTCTCCCGCCTTGGTGGCGAGGTCGTCGTGGAGATTTCCGGCAGTGACGTGGCTGACTGCGCCTTCGCTGCGAGGTGCAGTAGGCAGCAAGGGTTTGGCGGCGTCGGACAGCAGCGGGCTGCTGCTGTTGTTGGCGGCGATGGTAGCCCCGAGATTGATGATCGGATCGGCATCGGGCGGCAGCGGGCTGCTGCTGTTGTTGGTGATGCTGGTGTCGCCGTAGCCGCATGCTTTCTCGAAGGCGAGCAGGCGTGCGTCCAGTTCGGCGAGCTCGTTGGCGAGGTCGTCGTCGAAGTTCTGGGTCAGCTGTTGCACGTTGGTGGTGGTGGCAGCCATGGCAGGATCAGACCGGTCTCCTGATACCAGATGTAACACACCCCTAGGTTGGGGAGGTGTAGGGCGGCGGCTAGGGCTGAGGGTGGTGGTGGCAGCGTGAGGAGAGGAGGGGGCGGCGCACAGGAGAGGGAGAGAGGGCTGTAGGCGCAGGAGAGGGGAGGGATAAGCCAAAAGACTCTTTTCTTTCTTCCTTTGCAATGAGTACAATACCCCTATATTTATAGTCCCTAATGGACTTGTATGTCAAGCAACCACGGGAAATATCCTTATAGATTGGATTTCCCTTTCCTATACAAACCAACTCAATCTCAATCTATTTCTATTCCTTTATTCCTTATTTTCTAATTCCTCCCAAGGGAAGGAAACATCGAGGCGGTGGCGGCGGGTAAACAGTTCCCGCGGAGCTACAGTACCCGCGGGTACTGTTCACGCCAGGTCTGCATTGGGCCTCGCCTGCCCCATTAGCATGGGGGCTAGGCCCCTCCGTTAGGCGCGTGACACTTCCTACAACCAGAGATCCATTAGTTGGAACATTGTAAAGAATAATTCAGATCATAGTAAAGAAAGAAAACTCAACCTGCGATGGGTAAGACAGCCCCGCCCCTGGGCATTGCATTAAGAAGAAGACCTTCTCACGTAGGTCAAGAAAACACCCGAACCCCTGCCCCACCCATACATAACAGCACCGTAGCCCATGTGAGAACAACCACCAGGGCTGG
The DNA here is from genome assembly GCA_038087645.1 of Saccharum hybrid cultivar R570. Lineage (NCBI taxonomy): Eukaryota > Viridiplantae > Streptophyta > Magnoliopsida > Poales > Poaceae > Saccharum > Saccharum hybrid cultivar. The sequence goes on from JAQSUU010000751.1 coordinate 3,090,000, forward strand.
GCCTTAGACCTGTGCTTTGGCGTAGGACAGACGAGGGGAGTTTTCTAACCCGAAATTTGCTCCCACGGGGAGTCAAACTTAGGACATGAGGAGTGCTACTCAAGCCACCTAACCAACTTAGCTAGAGGCCCTTTCGCAGAGTTTACGTAAAGAAAGGTAAAGTTTACAGATCCAAACTACTTCACTAATGATAAATAAACTATGTACATTAGGAAAGGAGAAAAAAATTAAAATGCTTTTTGCATCGACAATTTTGATAGAGGGCTGTGGTATGTGATGTGGATTTAGGATTATTGGCTGAACTGATGATTTGAGCTGTAGCATTCAGATGCCAAATATTAGTATGGTTTTTCTCAAGAACTTTTATACTCTATTTATTTCAGTTAGAGTGAAAAATATCATTTTTACATTGTTACAGTGAAACTACTTATCTGTTTTCTTTACACCTGCAGTGTCACAATAATAATATAAAAAAAGATAATGGAAACAACAGAATATCTTTTGTTTTCAACATTTTAACCTTCTGTGCTCTCTGTGTACCTCAAATCGTGACCAAAAGATATGCAAAAGTGTGCTACATACAAATTTTCGGACACCATAAAACAGGGAGATCATGTTTTTGTCATTGTATTTGTTGCTTTCAGAATGAGCTGGCCAAAAAGTTCTTCAATGATGGCAGATCGTTTGATTTGGAAGGTGAGAAGGTCAGAGTAGAAATGGCACTGTGGTGTCCCCTTCCAGTAGACTGCTTCCGATAAAAATTGAACTAGATTTTTCCTAAAAAACATGGTTTTTTGTTCTTATTTTACTGACCTAAAAGAAGTTGGTAGTTGTAATCCATTTTAATGCCTTGCAGGTCTAAAAGAGTGCATGGTGAGAGCATATGAATACATTGATGGCGTCGAAAATATTCTTTGCTGTTTGAAGAAAAATAATTATGAAATGCATGCTTTTACAAATTATCCAGTATGGTGAGTGTTAGCTTCTGTTGGCATGTTTGTTCATCCTGCATGATCCTGAGAATATGTTTTGTAGGTACCAATTAATTGAGGATAAGCTAAAGCTCTCAAAGTATTTGTCTTGGACATTTTGTTCTTGTAAAACTGGTAATGCTCTGTATCTTTGTTCTACTATATAAAGTACAAAAATGCTTCCTGAGATGCATTTTCAAATAATCAATAACTTCTGCATGCTGTTTACATAGTTGTAGGGACCAATTAATTGTCTAGTTCAACAGTTTCAGTTTTAACATTTCAAAGCAAGTCCTAAAATCTGTAAGGTAATTTTTTTTACCCTGCCGCCTTTGTAATGAAAGTGTAACTACTCAGATCTGTAAAGAGCGGTAGAGGTCGACCTAAACTAACTTGGGACGAGTCCGTTAAGAGAGATCTTAAGGAGTGAAATATCTCCAAGGATTTAGCTATGGACAGGAGCGCTTGGAGATTGGCAATCAACGTGCCTGAACCGTGACATCTTTTTGTCTTGTGCCATTTATGTCCCTTTATGTGTCTCCCTGTTTCTCGTCTCTTTTGGGTTTCATCTCTAGCCTACCCCAACTTGCTTGGGACAAAAGGCTATGTTGTTGTTGTTGTTGTTGTATAGCCTCATATAGGCATAATATCCAAGTCATGCTACAGATTAATATGTTCAATAAAATAAATTCCGTAACCAAATATCACAAAATTTATCTTATTATCTAGATAAACCATCTTTCTCCACATCCACATAAAGGAATCCTAATTATCATCATTTTACTATCCGAGAGGTGTTTGTTTCTCTAGAATCTAATGTAGGGCTAAACTCACTTAATCTTGATCCCTTATGATGGAGAATCTAAAGCACTACTTTCTTTCTGCAAAAGAAAACAAGGATGGGAAAATAATTCTCAGCAAGCAAACAACAATGTGTGTTCGTACTGTATTCTAAAATAATTTTAGTTAAATAACCAACCCCTTTTTTTTACAACACAGGAGGGGAAACCCCTAGTGATCTAATTTTATATTTTAAATTGTATAGAAAAACTGCCCAAAACTATGCACAAAAAAGAGAGGGTGGGAGTTGTTAGAAATGCAACTCAGATGTATTGGCATGGCCAAAGGGCTGGATATGAAGTTGTGCAAACTGCAGATAGGACCCTACACAAGTGACTAAATACATACGCAGTATATACTATATACAACCCCCCCCCCCCCCCCCCCCCCCCCCCCCCCCAAGCAAACTCATGGTGGATCAACAACACTGAATTTGGAGAGCAAATAGCTATATTACATGTTAGTATGTGCATTTGTGAATAACATCTGCTAACTGAACCTGGAAGCCACATGGTGGAGTCACAAACTTGATCATGCACTTGCGATCTCATATACGAAGATTGACTCCAATGTGTTTGGTGGTTCATGCTGCATAGGATCCCTGGAAATACTGATTGCACACTATCAGAGGAGAGTCAAAGGAGAGAGGAATTCGTCCAGTAATCGGTACATCAAAATCGTCAAGCAGCCATCATAGCCAAGTCACCTCGACACACACAGTTGCCATAGCTCGCAACTCAGCCTCAACACTTGAATGGAGAAACTGCAGTCTGCCTTTTGGTCTTCCAGGCAATCAAGGAGCCAAGAAAGACGTAATAAGCCAAGAGAGAGCGACGATTAGAGTAATCACTAGCCCAAGTGGCATCAGAGTACAAGTGGCCTTAGCATAGGCCTCCTCACGCAGCCAAGTCTCATAGACAACAAGATCAGACTGATAGGCTTCCATCTCAACCTCAAACGCCTCCAACAGGGCAGTCTTGATGGCATCGTCATGTTCGGGGGGATACGAGGGTGGTGGTGGTAGATAGTTCCCAACCGAACAGGAGTTCGTTTATTACATAGCCTTCCCTGGCTAGTGGGGCCTGCCCGTCATAGACTCGCATTACAACTTAAACTATAACATGAATACTTATTCTGGATATGACGCCTTCTTCACTGCATGGTGGCGACCGGCGTGACAGTTCCCCCCGCTGAAGAGGCTGCTTGACCCCAAGCAGGTGCATCAGGAAAGCGCTGCTTCAAGATGTTGTAGTCTTCCCAGGTGGCCGAGCCTTCAGGGAGTGTGGTCCACTTGATCAGCACCTGAGGCACCGCGCCATTGCCCTTCTTCACCAACTGACGCTGGAGGATGCACTCTGGAACAGCAGCAGCTTCTATGTCGGTGGTGACTGGAAGATCTGAAAAGACTGGAGAGTAGTCTGCAACAAAGGGTTTTAACTGTGAGATATGAAAAACTGGGTGAATTTGGCTGCCCGGTGGCAAGTCCAGCCGGTAGGCGACTTTGCACCACACATTCCAGAATCTGATAAGGGCCATAGTACTTGTAGGACAGCTTAGGATAAGGCCTATTAGCAACTGATGACTGTGTATAGAGTTGCAGTTTAAGCAGAACTTTGTCACCGACTTGGAACTGTAAATCTGTTCTCTTCCTGTCAGCCACGAGCTTCATGCGGTTGTGAGCATTGGCCAGATGTTGCTTCAGTGACTGTATGTGTAGCTCTCTGTTCTGTGCTACTTCAGCAATAGTAGGAGGGGCATCTGGTGGAACAGTAGGTGTGGCGCCTACATTTGGTTCATAACCATATAAAGCCTTGAATGGTGAGCAGTTGATGGAGGTATGGTAGGTTGAGGCCCTGTTTGGTTCAGCTTATCTCAGTCTCGCTTATAAGCTGAGCAGGTTTATCTGATAAGCCACGATATGTAGAATCTAAGCTAGGCTTTTGGCTGTCCCGATTATTTCGGGTAGGACAGTTTGCACTGGGACCCCTAGACTTTTTTCAAACTGCGTAGCACTGTTCCAGTGAGTCTATAGCCTTGCAACTGGACCCATATAAGAGTTTCTATCTACATCCCGGTCCTTCTTCTTCAAAACTGATACAGGAGCTCGGAGATCCGGCGGAGGGAGGGAGCCGACTGGGAGGTGGAGATCCGGCAGCCGGTGGAGGGAGGGAGCCGGCGGAGGAGGGGGTGAGGTCACCTGCACATGGGGCAGCGCCCACACGGGAGGAGGCGGCGCCCGCACGGGAGGGGGCGAGCTCACCTACGGCCGGCGGAGGGAGGGAGCCGGCGGAGGAGGGGGCGAGCTCACCTGCACATAGGCCGGCAGAGGGAGGGAGCCGGAGGAGGAGGCGGCGCTCATAGGGGAGGAGGGGCCGAGCTCGCCTGCGCACGGGAGGAGGACGCGACGCTCGCACGGGAGGGGCGAGCTAGCCTGCGCATAGGGCCGGGAAAACGCTCGCGTGGGAAAACGCTCGCGTTTTCCAAATCGCGGACTCCCAGCTGCATTTAGGCCAACACCTGCGGGCGACTCCCCATCGCAGACGCGCATTCGCGTTGCCCGCACCGTCGCGATCCGTTTGGTGGGATTATCCCCGCTTCTCCCCATCGCAACGCGCGTTTAAGCGGAACCAAACAGGGCCTGAGTTGTACCAAAGTTCTGTTAGTCGTTGGATTCGCACTCTTGGTAGTAGCTGAATCCTTACTCTCATCGAGAGAGGATGACACTAGGAGTTGGGACAATTTTCTGGTTTATTTCTCTCACAAACTCAAACAATGCCATGCCAACCTGAGGGGTTGGGGATACATATTTATAGGCTGCTAGCCAGCCAAGCATATGCCAAGATGCTAGTCTAAGATGCTGTCCTAGATGCCAACTGCTGTCCTAAAAGCAGATGCTGTCCTAGATGCTAACTGCTGTCCTAAAAGCAGTCAAAAGATGCTGGACACAAAGATCATGTGCTGCAGTGTGCAGCAGCCCTACACCCACCAGCTAGCCCTACACCCACCAGCCACAGAGACTTATCCATCACTCTCCCCCTAAGTCTTGTGTGGCTCCTTGTGAGGTATCTGGGCCATCCCGATCCTGGCGCGAAGTTCCTGAAACTTGACCCGCCCGAGAGACTTGGTCAGGAAGTCGGCGAGCTGGTCTTGGGTGTTGATGTAGTTGGCCCGGACACTCCCTTCCTCCAGGCAGCTTCTGATGAAGTGGTACCTCACCCGGATGTGCTTGCTGCGCTCGTGGAAGACAGGATTCTTTGCCAAGGCCAAGGCGGACTTGCTGTCCACCCTGAGCTCCACCGCCTCTGCATCTCTGCCAAGGAGATCGCCAAGCAGCCGAGCCAGCCACAAGGCCTGAGTAGCAGCGGTAGTGGCTGCGATGTACTCTGCCTCGCAGCTGGACAGAGCCACCACCTGCTGCTTGACCGACTGCCAGCTGATCGGACACTTGCCGAGGAAGAACAGCGTCCCGCTGGTGCTCTTGTTCGTGTCGATGTCGCCGGCGTGGTCGCTGTCGCTGTACCCGATGAAATGCGCCGCACCGGGGCACCTCGGGTAGTGCAAGCCGTAGTCGGAGGTGCCTGCGACGTAGGGGAGGATCCTCTTCACGGCCTGCTGGTGCTCCGCCGTCGGTCGCTGCATGAACCGACTGACGTAGCCGACGGCGAACGCCAAGTCCGGTCGCGTGTGGACAAGGTAGCGAAGGCTGCCCACAATGCGCCGGTACTGCGTCGCGTCCACCTCCTCCTCCGTACTCTCCCGACTCAGCCTCAGCCTCTCCTCCATAGGAGTGTGGGCTGGGTTGCAGTCGGTGAGACCGCCTAGCTCCACAATGCGCTTGGCGTAGGCAGTCTGGCGAAGAGAGGTGCCGGAGCTGTCCTGGTGGACCTCGATCCCCAGGTAGAAGGAGAGAGGGCCCAAGTCGCTCATCTGGAAAGTCGCCCTCATCTTCTCCTTGAACGCCTCGATCTCCACCTCCTTGGTGCCGATGATCACCAAGTCGTCGACGTAGACGCCTACCAGCAGGGCCTTTCCTCCGCTGCCCCGCCGGTAGATGGCCGCCTCGTGTGGGCTTTGCTCGAAGCCCATCCCCTTCAACGTGGAATCCAGCTTGACATTCCACGCCCTCGGTGCCTGTCGCAAGCCATAGAGGGCCTTGCGCAGGCGAAGCACCTTGCCCTCCTTGCCGGGAATCGCAAATCCCGGCGGCTGATGCACGTAGACCTCCTCCTTCAAGTCGCCATTAAGGAACGCCGACTTGACATCCATGTGATGGACACGCCAGCCCTCCTGGGCAGCTAGCGCAAGGAGGAGTCGCACGGACTCCATCCGTGCAACGGGCGCGAAGGCGTCGTCGAAGTCGATTCCTTCTTGCTGGACGAAGCCGCGCGCCACCAGACGCGCCTTGTGCTTGATCACCTCTCCGGTCTCGTCCTTCTTGAGCTTGAAGACCCACTTGAGAGAGATGGCGTGGTGGCCGGCTGGAAGATCGGCCAGCTCCCACGTCTTGTTCCGCTCGACGGCGTCCATCTCCATCTGCATCGCGGCACGCCATGCCGCGTCCCTCTCCGCCTCGGCGAAGGAACGAGGCTCGCCATCGTCCTGTGCGAGGTGCAGCTCCGCCTCAAAGTCGTGTTGAGCCAGTCCAGGGACCGGCTGCTCGCCGAGGAGGTTGTCCACGGTACGGTAGCGCAGAGGCTCGCCGCCGTGGTAGGCGTCGATGCGATCCTCGTCGTTGGACAGCGGAGTTGCGAACTCCACTGTGCGCTGCTCGTCGTGGGCCGAAGCTGCCGGTGCCGAGCCTGAAGAGGTAGGGTCCGGTGTAGGAGAGCGAGGCGTGGCCGGCGGTGCTGGTGGTGGACTCGCCGGAGCCTGTGGACTTGCCGGAGCTGGTGGTGGCGGTGGTGAAGGACTCGCCGGAGGTGGTGGCGAACAAGGTGGTGGGGTAGGCGAGCTCGGTGAGGACGAGCTGCTAGCTCCCCCCGCCTCCTTGAAGTGGACGTAGTCGACGACGAAATCGCTGGTCGTCGGAGTCGAGTCGTCATCCACCATCTTGCCCCACGTCCAACTTCGCCCCTCGTCGAACACGACGTCACGCGTGATGCGCACGCGTCGTGTCGCAGGGTCGAGGACGCGGTAGGCCTTGGAGCCCTCCGCGTAGCCGATGAAGACCCCTGGCGTGCTCCGGTCGTCGAGCTTGCCGACGTGGTTGAGCTCCTTGACGAAGGCCAGGCAGCCGAAGACGCGAAGGTGGCTCACCGCGGGCTTGCGCCCGTGCCAGGCCTCGTATGGCGTCTTGTCGTCGAGGGCCTTGGTGGGGGAGCGGTTGAGCAAGTGAACGGCAGTCATCACCGCCTCACCCCAGTAGATCGCCGGCATCCCTCTCTGCTTGAGGAGGGCACGGGCGGTGGCCACCACCGTCTGGTTGCGGCGCTCGACGACGCCGTTCTGCTGCGGAGTGTACGGCGCGGAGAAGTGGCGGTGGATCCCCTCATCGGCGCAGTACGCCGCGAACTCGGCCGCCGTGAACTCGCCGCCGTTGTCCGTGCGTAGGACCCAAAGCTTGCGGCCGCACTCCGCCTCCGCAGCAGCTTGAAGACGCTTGATGGCGTCCGCCGCGGCTGCCTTGGCGTCGAGCAGGACAGCCCACATGTAGCGGGACATGTCGTCGACGAGGAGGAGGAAGTAGCGCCGGCTTCCAGGTGTAGCCGGTGTCACGGGGCCACAGAGGTCACCGTGTACGAGCTCCAGCTTCTCCTTGGCGCGGAAGCTTGCCTGGCGAGGGAAAGGGAGCCGCCGCAGCTTGGTGAGGACGCAGGTGTCGCAGAACTGCTCCACGTGGTCGACGTGCGGCATGCCCCGCACCATGTCCTTGCTGCCGAGCTGCCTTAGGGCCTCAAAGTTGAGGTGCCCAAAGCGCTCGTGCCACCTCCAAGCGTCGTCGTCGCGGCGGGCTGCAAGACAAAGAGGTTGCGCCACCTGTTCGTGAAGGACGTAGAGGCGGTTGCTCCTGTTGACCTTGACCAGGAGCCGGTGTCGATGATCCCAGATGCGCAGCACCCCGTGCTCGATCTCCACGCGCGATCCGCTCTCATCCAGCTGTCCCAAGCTGATGATGGAGTTCCTCAACGCGGGGATGTAGTAGACACCGGTGAGCAGCCTGTGCTCGCCAGTCTTGGCGACGAAGACGACAGAGCCGACGCCCTTGATCTCCACAGCGGAGGCGTCGCCGAACTTGACGGTGCCTCGAACGCTTGGGTCGAGCTCGGTGAAGAACTCCCGCCGCCCGGTCATGTGGTGGGTGGCGCCGGTGTCAAGGCACCACCCGTTGGCCTTGTCGTTGCCGGAGCTGTCGTCGAGGAGGGCGTGTGCTTTTGGCTCGTTAAGGTGGAGGAGAGCCGTTGCGGCCGGTGCCGCTGGAGGTAGTTCGATGCTCGCATGAGCAATGAACAGAGCCGGCTGCTCCTCCTCCTCCGCCTGCGCGACGTGGGCCTGGCCGCGTCGTGGCTGTCGACAATCCTTGGCCCAATGACCAAGCTTGCCGCAGTTGTAGCAAGGGTCGCCTCGTGCTGGCTTTTGCTTGCCAGCGGCGCCGCCCTGGGCGCCTCCACGATCATCACCCTCGGCACGTCCTCGCGCCCCTGCCTGGGCGTCTTTGCGCGGCTTGCCACGCTTGCCACGCTTGCGGCTGCCTGTCGTGGAAGAAGGCTCCCCCTTCTTCCTGTCACCTTGGCCAGCAGCCCACTGCTCCCGAGTGAGGAGGAGCTTCCCGCCAATGGTGACGGGTCCCGAGAGGCGCTGTGGCTCATCGCTGTCAACGATCTTGAGGCGGCCCAACGCCTCCTCGATCGTCATCGTGGAGAGGTCCAGCAGAGACTCGATTGAGCGAGCCATCTGCTTGTACTTCTCGGGGACACAGCGGAAGAGCTTCTCAACAGCTCTCTCCTCGCCGTAGGTGTCGTCGCCGAACTGCACCAACTTCTGCAACAGAGTGTTGAGACGGAGAGCAAAGTCATCAACGTCCTCACCTGGCTTGAAGGCCAGGTTCTCCCACTCCTTGCGAAGTGCCTGCAGTGTGGACTCGCGGGCGCGGTCGCTGCCGATGCGTGCTGCAGCGATGGCGTCCCAAGCCTCCTTGGCAGTCCGCTTGCTGGTAAGCGAAAACTGCATCTCGGGCGGGACTGCAGCAATGAGAGCATCCAGCGCCCGTCGATCTTGGTCGTAGTCGACGTCGCCGTACCGGACTGCATCCCACATATGCCGCACCTGGAGCTTCACCCTCATCACCGCAGCCCACTCAACATAGTTGGTCTTGGTGAGGGTAGGCCACCCGCCGCCGGGGCCGACGTCCCTGACGACAGCCTGGTACTCGTGGTGACCACGGTACCGAACCGGGGAGAGAGAGCCGCGCTGCCTGTGAAGGCCGCGCTCTCCGTCGACCCGTCCGCCGCCGCCATGCGCGCCTCCTCCAGGAGCGCCACCGCCGTGCGCGCCTCCTTCAGGAGCGCCGCCGGCGTGTCTGCGCCTGTCTGGGCTGCCGCCACGCTCGTGGGCGTGCACGGCTGCCCACTGCGCCGCTCGCCCTCGCGATGCCTCCCTCTCCAGCAGCTCGAGGTCCGCGTCGGCGCTATCATCAGCAGCGATGGAGCTGCTGTTGCTGCCGCGTAGAACCTCGACCTCCGCTGCTGCTGCACGCGCTGCATCCGCCGCCGCCGCTGCTTCCACCTCCGCTCTAGCTGCTGCTAGCTCCGCTGCTGCCAGCCTCGATGCCCTTGCCGCTGCTGCAGCGGCGTCTGCTGCCGCTCGCTCGCGCTTCTCTGCCGCGGCGAGGTCGGCCTCCTGCCGACGCCGCGCGCTCGATGCGACCGAGCCCTGAGACTGGCCTGCGGACATGGCGCGCTATCGAGGGGGCTGCTGTGTGGAGAGCAGGGGCAGCCGGAGCTGCTGCTGCTACCGGCTGCGGTTGGGGCTGCTGCGAGGCCGGGGAAGGAGAAGAGCAGGAGATGCTCAGGCTACAGGATAGTACGGCTCGGATACCACTTGTTAGTCGTTGGATTCGCACTCTTGGTAGTAGCTGAATCCGTACTCTCATCGAGAGAGGATAACAATAGGAGTTGGGACAATTTTCAGGTTTATTTCTCACACAAACTCAAACAATGCCATGCCAACCTGAGGGGTTGGGGATACATATTTATAGGCTGCTAGCCAGCCAAGCATATGCCAAGATGCTAGTCTAAGATGCTAGTCTAAGATGCTGTCCTAGATGCCAACTGCTGTCCTAAAAGCAGATGCTGTCCTAGATGCTAACTGCTGTCCTAAAAGCAGTCAAAAGATGCTGGACACAAAGATCATGTGCTGCAGTGTGCAGCAGCCCTACAACCACCAGCCACAGAGACTTATCCATCATCCATCACATGGATGTCAAGTCGGCGTTCCTTAATGGCGACTTGAAGGAGGAGGTCTACGTGCATCAGCCGCCGTGATTTGCGATTCCCGGCAAGGAGGGCAAGGTGCTTCGCCTGCGCAAGGCCCTCTATGGCTTGCGACAGGCACCGAGACCGTGGAATGCCAAGCTGGATTCCACGCTGAAGGGGATGGGCTTCGAGCAAAGCCCACACGAGGCGGCCATCTACCGGCGGGGCAGCGGAGGAAAGGCCCTGCTGGTAGGCGTCTACGTCGACGACTTGGTGATCACCGGCACCAAGGAGGTGGAGATCGAGGCGTTCAAGGAGAAGATGAGGGCGACTTTCCAGATGAGCGACTTGGGCCCTCTCTCCTTCTACCTGGGGATCGAGGTCCACCAGGACAGCTCCGGCACCTCTCTTCGCCAGACTGCCTACGCCAAGCGCATTGTGGAGCTAGGCGGTCTCACCGACTGCAACCCAGCCCACACTCCTATGGAGGAGAGGCTGAGGCTGAGTCGGGAGAGTACGGAGGAGGAGGTGGACGCGACGCAGTACCGGCGCATTGTGGGCAGCCTTCGCTACCTTGTCCACACGCGATCGGACTTGGCGTTCGCCGTCGGCTACGTCAGTCGGTTCATGCAGCGACCGACGGCGGAGCACCAGCAGGCCGTGAAGAGGATCCTCCGCTACGTCGCAGGCACCTCCGACTACGGCTTGCACTACCCGAGGTGCCCCGGTGCGGCGCATTTCATCGGGTACAGCGACAGCGACCACGCCGGCGACATCGACACGAGCAAGAGCACCAGCGGGACGCTGTTCTTCCTCGGCAAGTGTCCGATCAGCTGGCAGTCGGTCAAGCAGCAGGTGGTGGCTCTGTCCAGCTGCGAGGCAGAGTACATCGCAGCCACTACCGCTGCTACTCAGGCCTTGTGGCTGGCTCGGCTGCTTGGCGATCTCCTTGGCAGAGATACAGAGGCGGTGAAGCTCAGGGTGGACAGCAAGTCCGCCTTGGCCTTGGCAAAGAATCCTGTCTTCCACGAGCGCAGCAAGCACATCCGGGTGAGGTACCACTTCATCAGAAGCTGCCTGGAGGAAGGGAGTGTCCGGGCCAACTACATCAACACCCAAGACCAGCTCGCCGACTTCCTGACCAAGTCTCTCGGGCGGGTCAAGTTTCAGGAACTTCGCGCCAGGATCGGGATGGCCCAGATACCTCACAAGGAGCCACACAAGACTTAAGGGGAGAGTGATGGATAAGTCTCTGTGGCTGGTGGTTGTAGGGCTGCTGCACACTGCAGCACATGATCTTTGTGTCCAGCATCTTTTGACTGCTTTTAGGACGGCAGTTAGCATCTAGGACAGCATCTGCTTTTAGGACAGCAGTTGGCATCTAGGACAGCATCTTAGACTAGCATCTTAGACTAGCATCTTGGCATATGCTTGGCTGGCTAGCAGCCTATAAACATGTATCCCCAACCCCTCAGGTTGGCATGGCATTGTTTGAGTGTGTGAGAAATAAACCAGAAAATTGTCCCAACTCCTAGTGTCATCCTCTCTCGATGAGAGTAAGGATTCAGCTACTACCAAGAGTGCGAATCCAACGACTAACAAGCATCTTTTGACTGCTTTTAGGACAGCAGTTAGCATCTAGGACAGCATCTGCTTTTAGGACAGCAGTTGGCATCTAGGACAGCATCTTAGACTAGCATCTTGGCATATGCTTGGCTGGCTAGCAGCCTATAAATATGTATCCCCAACCCCTCAGGTTGGCATGGCATTGTATGAGTTTGTGTGAGAAATAAACCAGAAAATTGCCTCAACTCCTAGTGTCATCCTCTCTCGATGAGAGTAAGGATTCTACTGCTACCAAGAGTGCGAATCCAACGACTAACAAGTGGTATCAGAGCCGTACTATCCTGTAGCCTGAGCATCTCCTGCTCTTCTCCTTCCCCGGCCTCGCAGCAGCCCCAACCGCAGCCGGTAGCAGCAGCAGCTCCGGCTGCCCCTGCTCTCCACACAGCAGCCCCCTCGATAGCTCGCCATGTCCGCAGGCCAGTCTCAGGGCTCGGTCGCCTCGAGCGCGCGGCGTCGGCAGGAGGCCGACCTCGCCGCGGCAGAGAAGCGCGAGCGAGCGGCAGCAGACGCCGCTGCAGCAGCGGCAAGGGCTTCGAGGCTGGCAGCAGTGGAGCTAGCAGCAGCTAGAGCTGCTGGAGAGGGAGGCATCGCGAGGGCGAGCGGCGCAGTGGGCAGCCGTGCACGCCCACGAGCGCGGCGGTAGCCCAGACAGGCGCAGACACGCCGGCGGCGCTCCTGAAGGAGGCGCGCACGGCGGTGGCGCTCCTGGAGGAGGCGCGCATGGCGGCGGCGGACGGGTCGACGGAGAGCGCGGCCTTCACAGGCAGCGCGGCTCTCTCTCCCCGGTTTGGTACCGTGGTCACCACGAGTACCAGGCTGTCGTCAGGGACGTCGGCCCCGGCGGCGGGTGGCCTACCCTCACCAAGACCAACTATGTTGAGTGGGCTGCGGTGATGAGGGTGAAGCTCCAGGTGCGGCATATGTGGGATGCAGTCCGGTACGGCGACGTCGACTACGACCAAGATCGACGGGCGCTGGATGCTCTCATTGCTGCAGTCCCGCCCGAGATGCAGTTTTCGCTTACCAGCAAGCGGACTGCCAAGGAGGCTTGGGACGCCATCGCTGCAGCACGCATCGGTAGCGACCGCGCCCGCAAGTCCACACTGCAGGCACTTCGCAAGGAGTGGTAGAACCTGGCCTTCAAGCCAGGTGAGGACGTTGATGACTTTGCTCTCCGTCTCAACACTCTGTTGCAGAAGTTGGTGCAGTTCGGCGACGACACCTACGGCGAGGAGAGAGCTGTTGAGAAGCTCTTCCGCTGCGTCCCCGAGAAGTACAAGCAGATGGCTCGCTCAATCGAGTCTCTGCCGGACCTCTCCACGATGACGATCGAGGAGGCGTTGGGCCGCCTCAAGGTCGTTGACGGCGATGAGCCACAGCGCCTCTCGGGACCCGTCACCATTGGCGGAAAGCTCCTCCTCACTCGGGAGCAGTGGGCTGCCGGCCAAGGTGACAGGAAGAAGGGGAGTCTTCTTCCACGACAGGCGGCCGCAAGCGTGGCAAGCGTGGCAAGCCGCGCAAAGACGCCCAGGCAGGGGCGCGAGGACGTGCCGAGGGTGATGATCGTGGAGGCGCCCAGGGCGGCGCCGCTGGCAAGCAAAAGCCAGCACGAGGCAACCCTTGCTACAACTGCGGCAAGCTTGGTCATTGGGCCAAGGATTGTCGACAGCCACGACGCGGCCAGGCCCACGTCGCGCAGGCGGAAGAGGAGGAGCAGCCGGCTCTGTTCATTGCTCATGCGAGCATCGAACTACCTCCAGCGGCACCGGCCGCAGCGGCTCTCCTCCACCTTGACGAGCCAAAAGCACACGCCCTCCTCGACGACAGCTCCGGCAACGACAAGACCGACGGGTGGTGCCTTGACACCGGCGCCACCCACCATATGACCGGGCGGCGGGAGTTCTTCACCGAGCTCGACCCAAGCGTTCGAGGCACCGTCAAGTTCGGCGACGCCTCCGCTGTGGAGATCAAGGGCGTCGGCTCTGTCGTCTTCGTCGCCAAGACTGGCGAGCACAGGCTGCTCACCGGTGTCTACTACATCCCCGCGTTGAGGAACTCCATCATCAGCTTGGGACAGCTGGATGAGAGCGGATCGCGCGTGGAGATCGAGCACGGGGTGCTGCGCATCTGGGATCATCGACACCGGCTCCTGGTCAAGGTCAACAGGAGCAACCGCCTCTACGTCCTTCACGCACAGGTGGCGCAACCTCTTTGTCTTGCAGCCCGCCGCGACGACGACGCTTGGAGGTGGCACGAGCGCTTTGGGCACCTCAACTTTGAGGCCCTGAGGCAGCTCGGCAGCAAGGAGATGGTGCGGGGCATGCCGCACGTCGACCACGTGGAGCAGTTCTGCGACACCTGCGTCCTCACCAAGCTGCGGCGGCTCCCTTTCCCCCGCCAGGCGAGCTTCCGCGCCAAGGAGAAGCTGGAGCTCGTACACGGTGACCTCTGTGGCCCCGTGACACCGGCTACACCTGGAGGCCGGCGCTACTTCCTCCTCGTCGACGACATGTCCCGCTACATGTGGGCTGTCCTGCTCGACGCCAAGGCAGCCGCAGCGGACGCCATCAAGCGTCTTCAAGCTGCTGCGGAGGCGGAGTGCGGCCGCAAGCTTCGGGTCCTACGCACGGACAACGGCGGCGAGTTCACGGCGGCCGAGTTCGCGGCGTACTGCGCCGATGAGGGGATCCACCGCCACTTCTCCGCGCCGTACACTCCGCAGCAGAACGGCGTCGTCGAGCGCCGCAACCAGACGGTGGTGGCCACCGCCCGTGCCCTCCTCAAGCAGAGAGGGATGCCGGCGATCTACTGGGGTGAGGCGGTGATGACTGCCGTTCACTTGCTCAACCGCTCCCCCACCAAGGCCCTCGACGACAAGACGCCATACGAGGCCTGGCACGGGCGCAAGCCCGCGGTGAGCCACCTTCGCGTCTTCGGCTGCCTGGCCTTCGTCAAGGAGCTCAACCACGTCGGCAAGCTCGACGACCGGAGCATGCCAGGGGTCTTCATCGGCTACGCGGAGGGCTCCAAGGCCTACCGCGTCCTCGACCCTGCGACACGACGCGTGCGCATCACGCGTGACGTCGTGTTCGACGAGCGGCGAAGTTGGACGTGGGGCAAGATGGTGGATGACGACTCGACTCCGACGACCAGCGATTTCGTCGTCGACTACGTCCACTTCAAGGAGGCGGGGGGAGCTAGCAGCTCGTCCTCACCGAGCTCGCCTACCCCACCACCTTGTTCGCCACCACCTCCGGCGAGTCCTTCACCACCGCCACCACCAGCTCCGGCAAGTCCACAGGCTCCGGCGAGTCCACCACCAGCACCGCCGGCCACGCCTCGCTCTCCTACACCGGACCCTACCTCTTCAGGCTCGGCACCGGCAGCTTCGGCCCACGACGAGCAGCGCACAGTGGAGTTCGCAACTCCGCTGTCCAACGACGAGGATCGCATCGACGCCTACCACGGCGGCGAGCCTCTGCGCTACCGTACCGTGGACAACCTCCTCGGCGAGCAGCCGGTCCCTGGACTGGCTCAACACGACTTTGAGGCGGAGCTGCACCTCGCACAGGACGATGGCGAGCCTCGTTCTTTCGCCGAGGCGGAGAGGGACGCGGCATGGCGTGCCGCGATGCAGATGGAGATGGACGCCGTCGAGCGGAACAAGACGTGGGAGCTGGCCGATCTTCCAGCCGGCCACCACGCCATCTCTCTCAAGTGGGTCTTCAAGCTCAAGAAGGACGAGACCGGAGAGGTGATCAAGCACAAGGCGCGTCTGGTGGCGCGCGGCTTCGTCCAGCAAGAAGGAATCGACTTCGACGACGCCTTCGCGCCCGTTGCACGGATGGAGTCCGTGCGACTCCTCCTTGCGCTAGCTGCCCAGGAGGGCTGGCGTGTCCATCACATGGATGTCAAGTCGGCGTTCCTTAATGGCGACTTGAAGGAGGAGGTCTACGTGCATCAGCCGCCGGGATTTGCGATTCCCGGCAAGGAGGGCAAGGTGCTTCGCCTGCGCAAGGCCCTCTATGGCTTGCGACAGGCACCGAGGGCGTGGAATGCCAAGCTGGATTCCACGCTGAAGGGGATGGGCTTTGAGCAAAGCCCACACGAGGCGGTCATCTACCGGCGGGGCAGCGGAGGAAAGGCCCTGCTGGTAGGCGTCTACGTCGACGACTTGGTGATCACCGGCACCAAGGAGGTGGAGATCGAGGCGTTCAAGGAGAAGATGAGGGCGACTTTCCAGATGAGCGACTTGGGCCCTCTCTCCTTCTACCTGGGGATCGAGGTCCACTAGGACAGCTCCGGCACCTCTCTTCGCCAGACTGCCTACGCCAAGCGCATTGTGGAGCTAGGCGGTCTCACCGACTGCAACCCAGCCCACACTCCTATGGAGGAGAGGCTGAGGCTGAGTCGGGAGAGTACGGAGGAGGTGGACGCGACGCAGTACCGGCGCATTGTGGGCAGCCTTCGCTACCTTGTCCACACGCGACCGGACTTGGCGTTCGCCGTCGGCTACGTCAGTCGGTTCATGCAGCGACCGACGGCGGAGCACCAGCAGGCCGTGAAGAGGATCCTCCGCTACGTCGCAGGCACCTCCGACTACGGCTTGCACTACCCGAGGTGCCCCGGTGCGGCGCATTTCATCGGGTACAGCGACAGCGACCACGCCGGCGACATCGACACGAGCAAGAGCACCAGCGGGACGCTGTTCTTCCTCGGTAAGTGTCCGATCAGCTGGCAGTCGGTCAAGCAGCAGGTGGTGGCTCTGTCCAGCTGCGAGGCAGAGTACATCGCAGCCACTACCGCTGCTACTCAGGCCTTGTGGCTGGCTCGGCTGCTTGGCGATCTCCTTGGCAGAGATGCAGAGGCGGTGGAGCTCAGGGTGGACAGCAAGTCCGCCTTGGCCTTGGCAAAGAATCCTGTCTTCCACGAGCGCAGCAAGCACATCCGGGTGAGGTACCACTTCATCAGAAGCTGCCTGGAGGAAGGGAGTGTCCGGGCCAACTACATCAACACCCAAGACCAGCTCGCCGACTTCCTGACCAAGTCTCTCGGGCGGGTCAAGTTTTAGGAACTTCGCGCCAGGATCGGGATGGCCCAGATACCTCACAAGGAGCCACACAAGACTTAGGGGGAGAGTGATGGATAAGTCTCTGTGGCTGGTGGGTGTAGGGCTAGCTGGTGGGTGTAGGGCTGCTGCACACTGCAGCACATGATCTTTGTGTCCAGCATCTTTTGACTGCTTTTAGGACAGCAGTTAGCATCTAGGACAGCATCTGCTTTTAGGACAGCAGTTGGCATCTAGGACAGCATCTTAGACTAGCATCTTAGACTAGCATCTTGGCATATGCTTGGCTGGCTAGCAGCCTATAAATATGTATCCCCAACCCCTCAGGTTGGCATGGCATTGTTTGAGTTTGTGAGAGAAATGAACCAGAAAATTGTCCCAACTCCTAGTGTCATCCTCTCTCGATGAGAGTAAGGATTCAGCTACTACCAAGAGTGCGAATCCAACGACTAACAAGAATGATGGATAAGTCTCATGTGTGGTTGGTCTTTGTGGTGCTGTGCTGCTCACATGGTCCTTGTGGCTGTTTTTCTGTTTTTAGGACAGCATCTTAGACTAGAGGACAGCATCTTAGAGGACAGCATCTTAGACTAGAGGACAGCATCTTAGCTAGGACAGCACTTTAGCATCTTAGACTAGCATCTTAGACTAGCATATTGGCATATGCTTGGCTGGCTAGCAGCCTATAAATATGTAACCCCAACCCCTCAGGTTGGCATGGCATTGTTTGAGTTTGTGTGAGAAATAAACCAGAAAATTGCCCCAACTCCTAGTGTCATCCTCTCTCGATGAGAGTAAGGATTCAGCTACTACCAAGAGTGCGAATCCAACGACTAACAAGTTCTTGTTAGTCGCTGTTAGTCGTTGGATTCGCACTCTTGGTAGTAGCTGAATCCTTACTCTCATCGAGAGAGGATGACACTAGGAGTTGGGTGGCGCCGGTGTCAAGGCACCACCCGTCGGTCTTGTCGTTGCCGGAGCTGTCGTCGAGGAGGGCGTGTGCTTTTGGCTCGTCAAGGTGGAGGAGAGCCGTTGCGGCCGGTGCCGCTAGAGGTAGTTCGATGCTCGCATGAGCAATGAACAGAGCCGGCTGCTCCTCCTCTTCCGCCTGCGCGACGTGGGCCTGGCCGCGTCGTGGCTGTCGACAATCCTTGGCCCAATGACCAAGCTTGCCGCAGTTGTAGCAAGGGTTGCCTCGTGCTGGCTTTTGCTTGCCAGCGGCGCCGCCCTGGGCGCCTCCACGATCATCACCCTCGGCACGTCCTCGCGCCCCTGCCTGGGCGTCTTTGCGCGGCTTGCCACGCTTGCCACGCTTGCGGCCGCCTGTCATGGAAGAAGACTCCCCCTTCTTCCTGTCACCTTGGCCGGCAGCCCACTGCTCCCGAGTGAGGAGGAGCTTTCCGCCAATGGTGACGGGTCCCGAGAGGCGCTGTGGCTCATCGCCGTCAACGACCTTGAGGCGGCCCAACGCCTCCTCGATCGTCATCGTGGAGAGGTCCAGCAGAGACTCGATTGAGCGAGCCATCTGCTTGTACTTCTCGGGGACGCAGCGGAAGAGCTTCTCAACAGCTCTCTCCTCGCCGTAGGTGTCGTCGCCGAACTGCACCAACTTCTGCAACAGAGTGATGAGACGGAGAGCAAAGTCATCAACGTCCTCACCTGGCTTGAAGGCCAGGTTCTCCCACTCCTTGCGAAGTGCTTGCAGTGTGGACTTGCGGGCGCGGTCGCTGCCAATGCGTGCTACAGCGATGGCGTCCCAAGCCTCCTTGGCAGTCCGCTTGCTGGTAAGCGAAAACTGCATCTCGGACGGGACTGCAGCAATGAGAGCATCCAGCGCCTGTCGATCTTGGTCATAGTCGACGTCGCCGTACCGGACTGCATCCCACATATGCCGCACCAGGAGCTTCACCCTCATCACCGCAGCCCACTCAACATAGTTGGTCTTGGTGAGGGTAGGCCACCCGCCGCCGGGGCCGACGTCCCTGACGACAGCCTGGTACTCGTGGTGACCACGGTACCGAACCGGGGAGAGAGAGCCGCGCTGCCTGTGAAGGCCGCGCTCTCCGTCGACCCGTCCGCCGCCGCCATGCGTGCCTCCTCCAGGAGCGCCACCGCCGTGCGCGCCTCCTTCAGGAGCGCCGCCGGCGTGTCTGCGCCTGTCTGGGCTGCCGCCGCGCTCGTGGGCGTGCACGGCAGCCCACTACGCCGCTCGCCCTCGCGATGCCTCCCTCTCCAGCAGCTCGAGGTCCGCGTCGGCGCTATCATCAGCAGCGATGGAGCTGCTGTTGCTGCCGCGTAGAACCTCGACCTCCGCTGCTGCTGCACGCGCTGCATCCGCCGCCGCCGCTGCTTCCACCTCCGCTCTAGCTGCTGCTAGCTCCGCTGCTGCCAGCCTCGATGCCCTTGCCGCTGCTGCAGCGGCGTCTGCTGCCGCTCGCTCGCGCTTCTCTGCCACGGCGAGGTCGGCCTCCTGCCGACGCCGCGCGCTCGAGGCGACCGAGCCCTGAGACTGGCCTGCGGACATGGCGCGCTATCGAGGGGGCTGCTGTGTGGAGAGCAGGGGCAGCCGGAGCTGCTGCTGCTACCGGCTGCGGTTGGGGCTGCTGCGAAGCCGGGGAAGGAGAAAAGCAGGAGATGCTCAGGCTACAGGATAGTACGGCTCGGATACCACTTGTTAGTCGCTGGATTCACACTCTTGGTAGTAGCTGAATCCTTACTCTCATCGAGAGAGGATGGCACTAGGAGTTGGGGCAATTTTCTGGTTTATTTCTCACACAAACTCATACAATGCCATGCCAACCTGAGGGGTTGGGGTTACATATTTATAGGCTGCTAGCCAGCCAAGCATATGCCAATATGCTAGTCTAAGATGCTAGTCTAAGATGCTAAAGTGCTGTCCTAGCTAAGATGCTATCCTCTAGTCTAAGATGCTGTCCTAAAAACAGAAAAACAGCCACAAGGACCATGTGAGCAGCACAGCCCCACAAAGACCAACCACACATGAGACTTATCCATCATTCGAGGTCGGCCTCCTGCCGACGCCGCGCGCTCGAGGCGACCGAGCCCTGAGACTGGCCTGCGGACATGGCGCGCTATCGAGGGGGCTGCTGTGTGGAGAGCAGGGGCAGCCGGAGCTGCTGCTGCTACCGGCTGCGGTTGGGGCTGCTGCGAGGCCGGGGAAGGATAAGTCTCTGTGGCTGGTGGGTGTAGGGCTAGCTGGTGGGTGTAGGGCTGCTGCACACTGCAGCACATGATCTTTGTGTCCAGCATCTTTTCACTGCTTTTAGGACAGCAGTTAGCATCTAGGACAACATCTGCTTTTAGGACAGCAGTTGGCATTTAGGACTCTTGTTAGTCGCTGGATTCTCACTCTTGGTAGCAATAGAATCCTTACTCTCATCGAGAGAGGATGACACTAGGAGTTGGGGCAATTTTCTGGTTTATTTCTCACACAAACTCATACAATGCCATACCAACCTGAGGGGTTGGGGTTACATATTTATAGGCTGCTAGCCAGCCAAGCATATGCCAATATGCTAGTCTAAGATGCTAGTCTAAGATGCTAAAGTGCTGTCCTAGCTAAGATGCTGTCCTCTAGTCTAAGATGCTGTCCTCTAAGATGCTGTCCTCTAGTCTAAGATGCTGTCCTAAAAACAGAAAAACAGCCACAAGGACCATGTGAGCAGCACAGCCCCACAAAGACCAACCACACATGAGACTTATCCATCATTCTCCCCCTAAGTCTTGTGCGTCGTTTTGTGGGAGAGTTGAACCATCCCGGTCCTGGAGCAGAGCTCAAGGAACTTGATCCTCCTAAGGGGCTTGGTGAGCAGGTCCGCAAGCTGGTCCTTGGTGTTGATGTAGCTCGCCTTGATGCTTCCTTCCTCCAAACAGCCTCGGATGAAGTGGTACCTCACCCGGATGTGCTTGCTGCGTTCGTAGAACACGGGGTTCTTTGCTAGGGCCAGGGCGGACTTGCTGTCCACCCTGAGCTCCACTGCTCTCGTGTCTCTGCCAAGGAGATCACCAAGCAGTCGAGCGAGCCAGAGCGCCTGAGTCGAAGCGGTGGAGGCCGCTATGTACTCGGCCTCGCAGCTGGACAGGGCCACCACCTGCTGCTTGACCGACTGCCAGCTAACGAGGCACTTGCCGAGGAAGAAGAGGATCCCGCTCGTGCTCTTGCTGGTGTCGATGTCGCCGGCGTGGTCGCTGTCGCTGTACCCGACGAAGTGTGCCGCCCCAGGGCACCTCGGGTAGTAGAGGCCGTGGTCGAGAGTCCCCGCAACGTAGCGGATGATCCTCTTCACAGCCTGCTGGTGCTCTGTCGTCGGTCGCTGCATGAACCGACTAACGTAGCCGACGGAGAATACCAAGTCCGGCCGTGTGTGGGCGAGGTAGCGAAGGCTCCCCACAAGACGCCGGTACTGCGTAGCGTCCACCTCCTCCGTCGTGCTGTCGCGGCTCAGCTTCAGCCTCTCCTCCATCGGAGTGAGGGCTGGGTTGCAGTCGGTGAGCCCAGCTAGCTCAACGATGCGCTTGGCGTAGGCGGTCTGTCGAAGCGTGATCCCGGAGTCATGCTGGTGCACCTCGATCCCCAGGTAGAAGGAGAGAGACCCCAGATCACTCATCTGGAACGTGGCCTTCATCTCTTCCTTGAATGCCGCCACCTCCGCATCCTTGGTGCCGGTGATCACCAAGTCGTCGACGTAGACGCCTACCAGCAGGGCCTTTCCTCCACTGCCCCGCCGGTAGATTGCCGCCTCGTGTGGGCTTTGCTCGAAGCCCATCCCCTTCAGCGTGGAATCCAGTTTGGCATTCCACGCCCTCGGTGCCTGCCGCAAGCCATAGAGGGCCTTGCGCAGGCGGAGCACCTTGCCCTCCTTACCGGGAATCGCAAATCCCGGCGGCTGATGCACGTAGACCTCCTCCTTCAAGTCGCCGTTAAGGAACGCCGACTTGACATCCATGTGATGGACGCGCCAGCCCTCCTGGGCAGCTAGCGCAAGGAGTCGCACGGACTCCATCCGTGCAACAGGCGCGAAGGCGTCGTCAAAGTCGATTCCTTCTTGCTGGACGAAGCCGCGCGCCACCAGACGCGTCTTGTGCTTGATCACCTCTCCGGTCTCGTCCTTCTTGAGCTTGAAGACCCACTTGAGAGAGATGGCGTGGTGGCCGGCTGGAAGATTGGCCAGCTCCCACGTCTTGTTCTGCTCGACGGCATCCATCTCCATCTGCATCGCGGCACGCCATGCCGCGTCCCTCTCCGCCTCGGCGAAGGAACGAGGCTCGCCATCGTCCTGTGCGAGGTGCAGCTCCGCCTCAAAGTCGTGTTGAGCCAGTCCAGGGACTGGCTGCTCGCCGAGGAGGTTTTCCACGGTACGGTAGCGCAGAGGCTCGCCGCCGTGGTAGGCGTCGATGCGATCCTCGTCGTTAGACAGCGGAGTTGCGAACTCCACTGTGCGCTGCTCGTCGTGGGCCGAAGCTGCCGGTGCCGAGCCTGAAGAGGTAGGGTCCGGTGTAGGAGAGCGAGGCGTGGCCGGCGGTGCTGGTGGTGGACTCGCCGGAGCCTGTGGACTTGCCGGAGCTGGTGGTGGCGGTGGTGAAGGACTCGCCGGAGGTGGTGGCGAGCAAGGTGGTGGGGTAGGCGAGCTCGGTGAGGACGAGCTGCTAGCTCCCCCCGCCTCCTTGAAGTGGACGTAGTCGACGACGAAATCGCTGGTCGTCGGAGTCGAGTCGTCATCCACCATCTTGCCCCACGTCCAACTTCGCCCCTCGTCGAACGCGACGTCACGCGTGATGCGCACGCGCCGTGTCGCAGGGTCGAGGACGCGGTCGTCGAGCTTGCCGACGTGGTTGAGCTCCTTGACGAAGGCCAGGCAGCCGAAGACGCGAAGGTGGCTCACCGCGGGCTTGCGCCCGTGCCAGGCCTCGTATGGCGTCTTGCCGTCGAGGGCCTTGGTGGGGGAGCGGTTGAGCAAGTGAACGGCAGTCATCACCGCCTCACCCCAGTAGATCGCCGTCATCCCTCTCTGCTTGAGGGCACGGGCGGTGGCCACCACCGTCTGGTTGCGGCGCTCGACGACGCCGTTCTGCTGCGGAGTGTACGGCGCGGAGAAGTGGCGGTGGATCCCCTCATCGGCGCAGTACGCCGCGAACTCGGCCGCCGTGAACTCGCCGCCGTTGTCCGTGCGTAGGACCCGAAGCTTGCGGCCGCACTCCGCCTCCGCAGCAGCTTGAAGGCGCTTGATGGCGTCCGCTGCGGCTGCCTTGGCGTCGAGCAGGACAGCCCACATGTAGCGGGACACGTCGTCGACGAGGTGGAGGAAGTAGCGCCGGCTTCCAGGTGTAGCCGGTGTCACGGGGCCACAGAGGTCACCGTGTACGAGCTCCAGCTTCTCCTTGGCGCGGAAGCTCGCCTGGCGGGGGAAAGGGAGCCGCCGCAGCTTGGTGAGGACGCAGGTGTCGCAGAATTGCTCCACGTGGTCGACGTGCGGCATGCCCCGCACCATCTCCTTGCTGCCGAGCTACCTCAGGGCCTCAAAGTTGAGGTGCCCAAAGCGCTCGTGCCACCTCCAAGCGTCGTCGTCGCGGCGGGCTGCAAGACAAAGAGGTTGCGCCACCTGTGCGTGAAGGACGTAGAGGCGGTTGCTCCTGTTGACCTTGACCAGGAGCCGGTGTCGATGATCCCAGATGCGCAGCACCCCGTGCTCGATCTCCACGCGCGATCCGCTCTCATCCAGCTGTCCCAAGCTGATGATGGAACCAGACGGTGAAGAGGATCCTCCGCTACGTCGCAGGCACCTCCGACTACGGCTTGCACTACCCGAGGTGCCCCGGTGCGGCGCATTTCATCGGGTACAGCGACAGCGACCATGCCGGCGACATCGACACGAGCAAGAGCACCAGCGGGACTCTGTTCTTCCTCGGCAAGTGTCCGATCAGCTGGCAGTCGGTCAAGCAGCAGGTGGTGGCTCTGTCCAGCTGCGAGGCAGAGTACATCGCAGCCACTACTGCTGCTACTCAGGCTTTGTGGCTGGCTCGACTGCTTGGTGATCTCCTTGGCAGAGACACTAGAGCGGTGGAGCTCAGGGTGGACAGCAAGTCCGCTCTGGCCCTAGCAAAGAACCCCGTGTTCCACGAACGCAGCAAGCACATCCGGGTGAGGTACCACTTCATCCGAGGCTGTTTGGAGGAAGGGAGCATCAAGGCGAGCTACATCAACACCAAGGACCAGCTTGCGGACCTGCTCACCAAGCCCCTTGGGAGGATCAAGTTCCTTGAGCTCTGCTCCAGGACCGGGATGGTTCAACTCTCCCACAAGACGACGCACAAGACTTAGGGGGAGAATGATGGATAAGTCTCATGTGTGGTTGGTCTTTGTGGGGCTGTGCTGCTCACATGGTCCTTATGGCTGTTTTTCTGTTTTTAGGACAGCATCTTAGACTAGAGGACAGCATCTTAGACTAGAGAACAGCATCTTAGACTAGAGGACAGCATCTTAGCTAGGACAGCACTTTAGCATCTTAGACTAGCATCTTAGACTAGCATCTTGGCATATGCTTGGCTGGCTAGCAACCTATAAGTATGTAACCCCAACCCCTCAGGTTGGCATGGCATTGTTTGAGTTTGTGTGAGAAATAAACCAGAAAATTGTCCCAACTCCTAGTGTCATCCTCTCCTCTCTCGATGAGAGTAAGGATTCAGCTACTACCAAGAGTGCGAATCCAACGACTAACAGGTTGCAGCACGAGTCCAAATCTCCACGCGCAGACGACGCACGTGTCCAGGCGGACAGCAGGAAGCCGGGCGGACGACGAGCAGAAGACTGCGCGCACAGGCGGGTGGACGGCCAGGTGCACGTGCAGGCGGAGCAAAGGGCCGCGTGCACAGGCGGAGCAGATGGCCGCTCGTGCGCGCGTGAAGACGGGGACGGCCGCGGGCGGATGACATGCACAGGCGGAGCAGATGGCCGCTCGTGCGCGCGTGAAGACGGGGACGGCCGCGGGCGGAAGAAGGAGACCCGGCGCGGGTGCAGGGCGGACGGCCATGCGCGGATGAAGTCCCGCGACACGACACGACCCCGCACGTGATGAAGATGCAGATGTGTGGACGACGGCGACGGGCCGACCCGCGTGAAAACAGAGGAACCGCGACGGGCGGCAGACGGCGGCACACGCGAAGGGCATGCACCGACCAGAAAAAAATGGATCTGGGGTGATTAGGGATCAGATTAGCCCTAATTTGGCCCCTAAACCTTGCTTTGATACCATGTTACTAACCTTTGGAATTTGAGAAGATAATCACTCCAGTAGTGGAGCTATATATATAGAGCCTCATGGGCCATATGGGCCTATATTAGATGGGCCTTCATATACTTAACAGCCTCGATGAGTCTTGAAGGCTGTTTTGTACTCATCTTCAGGGAGCATCCTGACTTGGTGATAGCCTGATTTCATATCTAGCTTGGTGAAGTATTGAGCTCCAGCTAACTCATCCAAGATCTCATCTATAATGGGTAATAGAAATCTGTTTTTTATTGTAATGTCATTTAGCTTCCTTTAGTCTATGCAGAACCTCTAGGTACCATCCTTCTTTTTAACTAGCAATACAGGGGAAGCAAAAGGGCTATGGCTGTGGGTATTGAAACCAGATTGGAGGAGTTGTTTCACCTGGTTTTCAATTTCTGTTTTGTGCTGTGGAGAATAGTGGTAGGGTCTGGCATTGATAGGGAGAGCTCCAGGGAGCAGTGGAATGGAGTGGTCATAGCTTTTGGGTGGTGGTAGAGTTTGTGGATCTTGGAAGACATCTGCATATATGTCCAGCAGTTGTTGGAGGTCTGTTGGTGTATTGGTGATTGATGTGGTGTTCAAGGAGAGGGAGTGGGGAATAGCTTCAACTACAACAAAAGCCCAAGTGTCATTGTATAACTGGTTAGCAGATATTGGTGTGGCCTTTAAAGGTGGTGGGAGTAGCCCTTGATGTGCTTGCCTTGATGTGTGAAATCCAAGATTTTCTGGTTCCAACCACACTGCATAGGACTGTGCTTCTTGAGCCAGTCAAAACCCAGAATTGCATCATATGTGACAGTTAAGCCTAGTTGCTATGTATCTTACTTTTCTGTCTTTACTATTTCCTGTCATCTATTTTCAGGCTTCTAAGCCTTGTATTAAGAATATGCCCAGCATCCACTTTAGTGGTTAGAATATGTTGTGGAGTAGGTAGACCACTTTGCTATATAAGCAGTGGCTAGGACCTTCTTGTATTCCAAGTATTGCAACTTCATTCAATCCAAGCGGCCTATAGCCAAGCTGCCCTCTGGGCTTACCCAAATCTGAGATCCATTTGTGTGTGTGTGGGCAACAATATGGGCTCATGTCCAACACAACCATGTCACTGGATTGGGTGTGCCCCTGAATATACCACTGAAGATTTTGTACTTGAGCTGTTGTTGTGAGTGTGTGGCCATTGGCGACTTGTCTTGGGGATATGGGCATAGTGGGTATGTTGGCCAGCTTGAAAAATTGGGAGCTGATGAATCCAGTAGCACCAGCATCACTTTGTCATGAACCAGAGTCTTGAGTTTGATACAGTTTTCAGTATCTGCACTTGTGAGGGCATTAAGTGACAGCTGGCAAAAATCTTCAGCTAGTACATCTTCTGCAGCCAATGCATTGAGCATTTCCTCAGTGATTTCTTCCTTGTCCAGATTGTTAACTGCTAAGGCATTCACTTGAGATTTCTGCCTTTTGGTGCAAACCTCCTGATGACCTGGTTCATACTTATCACCACAGAAGTAACAAAGGTTGTTGGCTTTCCTATAATCTTGTAGCTGTCTGATTCTTTGAAGGTCATTAACTTCCACGACTGGTTTATCTATAACTCCTTATAAAGGCCTTCATTCTTCTCTTATTTCAACTCCGACGAAGGCCTGTCCCTGTCAACTAGAAAGGTAGTAAGCAAGTACTGAACAGAAATACATTAGCTTAACACATGCCTACGTTACAAACATTAAGGGAAGGGTAAGGTTGATTCATTTTCATTTAGTTTTTCATTCATATTCATGCATAGGAACTTGCTTTGAAAGAGGATGAGCGGTAAAATGGATTATATAGCATTCCTCTCTTTTCTTGCATTTGTGGATTTCCTATCCTAGTTTAGCTCATGGTGGTGCTGCTTAACTCTAGGTTGGTGTGGCTTGGTTGTGGTCTGAGGCTTAGTATATTTGCTCCTGCCTCTTTCTAGTGTTCTTTGCTGAATTTTGGTAATTACTGCTGCTCCACAGTGGCCTTAATCTCCTCCTTGAGCCCTTCAACATACTTTGATGCAAAGAGTTCATCATAGTTACTATTGTGCAAGGTAATGTCAAACTGCAGTGCCCTGTATGTTTGAGGGTGAGGAGTTCATTGATGGCTGTCCTGAAATCATCAGCCCCAAACTTGCCTTGCACCACCTCACAGAAATTCTTCCAAGTGCTCACTGTATGATTTTGCTTGTAAGCTTGCCACCATTTAGCTGCATTTCCCTCCAAATGCATCACTGCTGCAGGGACTTGTCAGTTCTCTGAAATAGAATAGATGTTGAAGTAATTGTCGCACCTGTCTATCCCAATTCTTGGATTAGAGCCATCAAATGTAGGAAACTGCATTTTGGGCAGAGTGTGGTGAGGGAGGGACTCCTTGTGTCAGTCATGGTTTGTTCTTGGCTGTTTGGATGTTCCAGGTTTGAACTCATGTTTTCCTTTGGCAAAAATGTTCTGAAATGGCTCTTCTTCATAGACAATGGAAACAGCATCAGAATTTTCAGACAAGGCTTCATTTTCCATCTACCGTAAGGTCAGACTGGCAACTGCTTGGCCATTTGCCCGGACTGTTCGGAGATGAGTCTCTGCTCTTCCTTGTACCAGCGCAGGCCGCGGCCGCCGCCGCTCGCACTTCCTTCTCCACCGGGGACACCGACACCACCACCGCAGTCCCCGCCGGCTCGTGGTGCCCCGCCGGTCTACCACACGCGGCTGGCACATTGCCGCCTCGTGTCCTCGAGGCTTCGACTGGCGATGCGGTGGTCTCTCCGGTACCCTCTTCCGTCCGCAATGCCCTGTTGGACCCTCACTGGCGCCGCGCGATGAAAGAGGAGTACGCCGCGCTACTCGCCAACCAGACGTGGGAGTTGATGCCCCGGTCGCCGGGCGCCAATGTCGTCACCGGCAAGTGGATTTGGACCCACAAGCGCCGGGCTGACGGCTCTCTCGAGCGCTACAAGGCTCGATGGGTCCTCCGGGGTTTCACTCAGCGCCCTGGCGTCGACTACGATGAGACCTTCTGCCCGGTGGTCAAGCCGGCCACCATCCGTACCGTGCTATCGCTGGCACTTGCTCGGTCTTGGCCCGTCCACCAGCTGGACGTCAAGAACGCCTTCCTCCACGGCCTTCTTACCGAGACGGTGTACTGCAGTCAGCCGGCGGGGTTCGTCGTCACCACCCGTCCTGACATGGTCTGCCGGCTCAACAGGTCCCTCTACGGCCTCAAGCAGGCACCTCGGGTGTGGAACCACCGGTTCGCTGCTTTCTTGCTTACCCTGGGGTTCGTGGAGGTCAAGTCTGATACGTCCCTGTTCGTCTACCACCATGGGGCCGACACTGCATACTTGTTGCTCTATGTTGATGACATTGTCCTCACAGCCTCCAGCGAGCCACTTCTCCGCCGGATCATTGCAGCTCTCCAGCAGGAGTTCGCGATGAAGGATCTGGGTGAGCTCCACCACTTCCTCGGTGTCACTGTTGAGCACCGTCCTACTGGGCTCCTTCACCAGAGGCAGTACACTCGGGATATCTTGGAGCGGGCTGGGATGACTGACTGCAAGCCCTGCTCCACTCCGGTCGACACTCAGGGCAAGCTTTCTGAGGACGAGGGACCACCGGTGGCCGATCCCACTGCGTACAGGAGTCTCGCCGGGGCCCTTCAGTACCTCACCTTCACCCGACCGGACATCACCTATGCAGTTCAGCAGGTCTGTCTTCATATGCATGACCCCCGGGAGCCTCACCTCACGGCTCTCAAGCGCCTCCTCCGCTACCTCCGGGGCACGCTCGACTACGGCCTCCTACACCGGGCCTCCTCCACCAACCTCGTCGTCTACACCGACGCTGACTGGGCCGGGTGCCCGGATACTCGCCGCTCCACCTCTGGCTACGCCGTCTTCCTGGGCGGCAACCTGGTGTCTTGGTCATCCAAGCGCCAGCCGGTGGTCTCCCGGTCCAGCGCCGAGGCGGAGTACCGCGCCGTTGCTAACGGTGTGGCGGAGGCCGCCTGGCTCAGGCAGCTGCTTGCTGAGTTGCACACTCCGCCCTCCCGGAGCACACTGATCTACTGCGACAACGTCAGTGCGGTCTACCTCTCCACCAACCCCATCCAGCACCAGCGGACGAAGCATGTGGAGATCGACCTCCACTTTGTCCGTGATCGGGTGGCCTTGGGCGAGGTGCGGGTCATTCATGTTCCGACGACCTCCCAGTTCGCGGACATCTTCATCAAAGGCCTCCCGTCCTCGACCTTCGTCGAGTTTCGCTCCAGCCTCAACATCACCGGTGGCTAGTTGCGTCTGTGGAGGAGTTGTGTGTGTTCTTTCTTGTTCAGCCTCGAACTCCGCTGCGTCGGTAGTTCAGATTGCGGGGGGTGTTGGAGTATGTGTTTAGGCCCATGAGGCTAAGGCCCATGTGGCCCATGTATGGAACCTATATAGCTACCCACCTAGGGTTAGCACTAATTATGAGAGAACCACTTTCAACAGGACATCTTCAAATATAACTTGTTTGCTCTTAAGGTTTGGAGGACCAATTCCAGGTGTTTGATATGCTCAGCATGGGACTGACTGTAGATGAGTATATCACCTAGGAAGACCAAGACAAACTTCCTGAGAAATGGTTGCAGCACATGCTTTGTTCATCACACACTGAAAGGTGGCAGGGGCATTGGTCAGCCCAAAGGGCATGACTTTGAATTGGTAGTGGCCTCTGTTACTAACCTTTGGAATTTGAGAAGATAATCACTCCAGTAGTGGAGATAGCTATATATATATATATAGCCTCATGGGCCATATGGGCCTATATTAGATGGGCCTTCATATACTTAACACCCCCCTTCAAACTCAAGGTGGAAGTGGAGGATCTGAAGCATTGAGTTTGATCAAGTGAAGCCGGTGCTGCTCTCGAGTTTGTGCTTTAGTGAAGAAATCAGCCAACTGCAGCTCAGAAGGCACATACCGAAGAGCAATAGTTTTCTGATGACAATGAGACCGAGTAAAGAAGGCATTAACACCAATATGTTTAGTAAGTTCATGCTTCACAGGATCATTGGCAATTTGTATAGCTCCTGTATTGTCACAAAGAAGAGGTGTGGCGACATCACAAGACCCAAAGTCAGCCAAGCCATACAATCTCTGAAGTAGTAGTGGCAAGTGCTCGAAGTTCTGCCTCTGTACTAGAGCGAGATACAGCTGCCTGCTTCTTGGACTTCCATGCAATAGGAGAGGAGCCAAGAAGAATACAATATCCGGTGATGGAACGACGATCCGTTGGGTCACTCGCCCAAGTGGAGTCTGAGTAAGCATGGAGCTGAAGCAGACTATTACGGGCATAGAATAAACATCGAGATGTTGTCCCCCTTAAGTACCGTAACACACGAAGTAAATGTCCAAAATGAACAGAAGTAGGAGCACTCACAAACTGGCTCAAAATATGGACTGCATGAGCGATATCTGGTCTGGTAACGGTGAGGTAAACAAGACTACCCACAAGTTGTCTATATCTAGAAGGATCCGGAAGAGGTGTACCATCAGTAGGACGAAGTTGCAAGTGAAGATCCATGGGTGTGGCAGTCATCTGATTGTCAGTGATACCAGAACGAGCAATTAAATCTTGTATGTACTTCGTCTGAGAAATATAGTATCCATTGGCACATTGCTTAACCTCAATGCCTAAGAAATAGCTAAGAGGACCTAAATCAGACATTTGAAAGTGTTCACCAAGCTGTTGTTTCACAAGAGAAATATGTTCCACATCATCACCCGTAATCAATATATCATCAACATATAAAAGAAGCAAAGTACGACCACGTGATGACAGGTGAATAAATAGAGCAGGGTCATGATCACTAGGTGTAAAACCAGCAGCCTTTATCACAGATACAAAACGTTCAAACCAAGCACGAGGGGCCTGTTTAAGACCATATAAAGCACGGCGAAGCCGACAAACATAACCTGAAGGAGCATCAACACCTGGAGGTGGATGCATATAAACTTCTTCATTCCAATCACTGTGAAGGAAAGCGTTCTTAACATCCATCTGAGATATGGCCCAAGAAGATGAAGCAACCACTGCAAGTAAAGTACGAACTGTGGTCATGTGAGCAACAGGGGCAAATGTCTCTTCATAATCCAATCCCGGAGTTTGCTGAAACCCCCGTGCAACAAGACGGGCTTTATATCTCTCAATAGAACCATCTGACTTGGTTTTAATCTTGAAAACCCACTTACTGGTGATCAGTACAGCATGTGAAGGTAATGGAACAAGCTCCCAAGTGCCTTGAAGATCAAGAGCAGCAAGCTCCTCAGACATAGCAAGCTGCCACTCTGGAATACTAGAAGCTTCCTGATAAGTGGATGGCTCATCAACAACAGCACTCGCACGTGGAAATCCGAACTTGTCAGGAGGCTCAATAGTATCACGATTCCGGAGATTATATCGTGGACCAACCTGTCTCATCAGAAATAGCACACGACTCATCATTATTAGTAAAATCAGCAAGACTGGGAGCATCAGGACTAGCCGAGGAAGTGGGAATAGGAATAGGATGTTTAGAACGAGGAGAGTAGGTCTTTGTAATTGGTGGATGACGTGGAGATGCAGGAAGATTGGGTGGCTGATTATCAACAAGAGGTGGTGGAGGAGGCGGTAGTGGAGATGTAGGAAGGTTAGGTGGCTGATTATAAAGCGTGTCGAAAGATGAAGGAATATGAATAAGTGGGCTGGAAAGGGACACACATTGTGGAGTGGCATCATCACTGATTGAAATAGGAGGAAGGCACATAAAGGAGGTGGACACGGTAGGAGCATATGAAGACTTTGTAAAGGAGGTATAAAAGAAAGGACGATCCTCAACAAAGGTGACATCACGGGAGATACGTATGCGGCGAGAAGAGGGATCATAGCAACGATAACCCTTATGCTCAGGACTATATCCTAGGAAAACACACTCAACCAATTGAGCAGTCAACTTTGTTCGTTCACGAGGGGCAAGCAGAACATAGCATAGACATCCAAAAACTCGAAGATGATCATAGCGTGGAGGAGTCCTGAAAAGAACTTCACCAGGACACTTGCGAGACAATTTGGACGATGGTTGTCTATTAATAAGATACACAGATGTCGAAACAGCCTCTCCCCAAAAGTGTGAAGGAACAAAAGAAGCAATAAAAAGTGTGCGAGTTGTTTCTATCAGATGACGGTGTTTGCGTTCAGCAACCCCGTTCTGAGCATGAGCATCAGGACACGAGAGCTGAGCAAGAGTACCCTCAGAGTCCAGAAACCCACAAAAGGCAGTGGATAAATACTCCCCACCAGAATCAGAACGAAAAACTCGAATCAGGGTAGAAAACTGAGTGTGTACCATGCGAGCAAATGTTTGGTAAATAGAACACAATTGAGACCGATGTTTCATAAAGTAAATCCAAGTATATCGAGAATGATCATCAATGAAAATAACATAATATTTATGAGCACCCTTTGTAGCAAAAGGTGCAGGACCCCATACATCGGAATGAATAAGATCAAAAGGTTTAGCAGCATGGGAATCACTAATAGAATATGGGAGTTGTATCTGTTTCTCAAGCTTACAACCTTTACAATGAAAACTAGACTCGATAGATGTGGGACCTAAACAACCTTTATTTATTAAATTAGACAGACAAGACCCACATAAATGACCAAGACGATGATGCCACTTGGCGAAGGACGAGGTAGATGGCGATGATGACGAAACAACTGATGACACATGACTAGAAATGTGAGGAAAACGCAAGGTGTCGAGAACCTAGAGGTTAGGTGAGCCGCTACGGCGATGGCCAGTCCCAAGTACAGTCCCGGTGCGCTGATCCTGAATAAAGCAAGATGAGTCATCAAATCCAACAAAACAGTTATGGTCAGCAAGTTGACCAACAGAAAGGAGGTTCATAGACAACTGAGGTACAAAAGAGACATCGAACAAAGAAATAAAAGTTTGAAAGAGAACTCTGATGAGTGATAGGACAAGATGTACCGTCTGCTGTCTGAATAGAAGCACCATCGTCAACCGGCTTGCAGGCCACAAGCTGAGACTGATCAGACGTCACATGGAAAGAAGCCCCGGAATCAAGCACCCAAGACAAAGATGAAGAACCAGCAGCAGCAACTGACATAGGAGTAGAAACTGTACCACGACCCCTAGTGGTTCGAGCAGCGCGACGAGCACGGAATTCAGCCAATTTCTCTGGATGATGCAAGAAACAATTATCCGGAGTATGACCAGTTTTGCCACAAATGCGGACAAGGCTCCTGAGAGGCACCCTTTGGTGTACTGAACTTCTGAGAAGCAGCCAACACACTATGCGACACATGCATGGAAGAGGTCATAGAAGAGGTCATAGACCAGAGGCGTGTCTCTTCAGCGAGCAATTCTGACAGTGCCTTTGCCATGGTTAGAGTGGAAGAATCATGAAGCAACCGAGTACGTATG
Source organism: Saccharum hybrid cultivar R570 (assembly GCA_038087645.1). Classification (NCBI taxonomy): domain Eukaryota; kingdom Viridiplantae; phylum Streptophyta; class Magnoliopsida; order Poales; family Poaceae; genus Saccharum; species Saccharum hybrid cultivar. The sequence goes on from JAQSUU010000751.1 coordinate 3,123,682, forward strand.
GAATCAAAATCCGCTCTTACACCCATGACAAAATGATAAGGAACTTTTCAATAAATTTGTGGGTTGGACAATCATCAGCTGTACAGTCAGGCACCATAGGGGTCAAGGATCCCATCAGACGACCAAAAGCTGAGTAGTACTCATCAACAAACATGTCTCCTGCTCAATAGCATGAGTTTGCTGCATAAGAGTGTGCAAAAGAGCACCACTGTCCTGAACATAGCGCGCCTTCAAGGATGACCAGATAGCCTTGGCTGTTTTACACTTGGACAGACTCATAATCATAGATTGCTTAGTACTGTTAACCATGGCAGCCATCACCTTGCCATCATTAGTCTGCCAAGTTTTGACATCAGCAGCATTACTCCGATCTGGCTGAAGCGCAGGAGGATCATCAGTGAGATGAAAAAGGAGCCCATGACCCCTTAAAGCAGTTTCAACACAAAATGCCCACTCTGGGTAATTCTGACCATCAAGGGTAATGTTGATAACAATAGTGTTGAGCTGCGACATGACTGAAAACTTCAGTAGACCAACAAGGAGAAAAAATCTGTTACCACCGTGACTGGAAGCAGCCTGAGATGGTCTCTACGGAAGCAGAGGATGAAGCAGCGGGAGACAGAGGACGAAGCCGGTTGTGATGGATAAGTCTCATGTGTGGTTGGTCTTTGTGGGGCTGTGCTGCTCACATGGTCCTTATGGCTGTTTTTCTGTTTTTAGGACAGCATCTTAGACTAGAGGACAGCATCTTAGACTAGAGGACAGCATCTTAGCTAGGACAGCACTTTAGCATCTTAGACTAGCATCTTAGACTAGCATCTTGGCATATGCTTGGCTGGCTAGCAGCCTATAAGTATGTAACCCCAACCCCTCAGGTTGGCATGGCATTTTTTGAGTTTGTGTGAGAAATAAACCAGAAAATTGTCCCAACTCCTAGTGTCATCCTCTCCTCTCTCGATGAGAGTAAGGATTCAGCTACTACCAAGAGTGCGAATCCAACGACTAACAAGTGGTATCAGAGCCGTACTATCCTGTAGCCTGAGCATCTCCTGCTCTTCTCCTTCCCCGGCATCGCAGCAGCCCCAACCGCAGCCGGTAGCAGCAGCAGCTCCGGCTGCCCCTGCTCTCCACACAACAGCCCCCTCGATAGCGCGCCATGTCCGCAGGCCAGTCTCAGGGCTCGGTCGCCTCAAGCGCGCGGCGTCGGCAGGAGGCCGACCTCGCCGCGGCAGAGAAGCGCGAGCGAGCGGCAGCAGACGCCGCTGCAGCAGCGGCAAGGGCATCGAGGCTGGCAGCAGCGGAGCTAGCAGCAGCTAGAGCGGAGGTGGAAGCAGCGGCGGCGGCGGATGCAGCGCGTGCAGCAGCAGCGGAGGTCGAGGTTCTACGCGGCAGCAACAGCAGCTCCATCGCTGCTGATGATAGCGCCGACGCGGACCTCGAGCTGCTGGAGAGGGAGGCATCGCGAGGGCGAGCGGCGCAGTGGGCAGCCGTGCACGCCCACGAGCGCGGCGGCAGCCCAGACAGGCGCAGACACACCGGCGGCGCTCCTGAAGGAGGCGCGCACGGCGGTGGCGCTCCTGGAGGAGGCGCGCATGGCGGCGGCGGACGGGTCGACGGAGAGCGCGGCCTTCACAGGCAGCGCGGCTCTCTCTCCCCGGTTCGGTACCGTGGTCACCACGAGTACCAGGCTGTCGTCAGGGACGTCGGCCCCGGCGGCGGGTGGCCTACCCTCACCAAGACCAACTACGTTGAGTGGGCTGCGGTGATGAGGGTGAAGCTCCAGGTGCGGCATATGTGGGATGCAGTCCGGTACGGCGACGTCGACTACGACCAAGATCGACGGGCGCTGGATGCTCTCATTGCTGCAGTCCCGTCCGAGATGCAGTTTTCGCTTACCAGCAAGCGGACTGCCAAGGAGGCTTGGGACGCCATCGCTGCAGCACGCATCGGCAGCGACCGCGCCCGCAAGTCCACACTGCAAGCACTTCGCAAGGAGTGGGAGAACCTGGCCTTCAAGCCAGGTGAGGACGTTGATGACTTTGCTCTCCGTCTCAACACTCTGTTGCAGAAGTTGGTGCAGTTCGGCGACGACACCTACGGCGAGGAGAGAGCTGTTGAGAAGCTCTTCCGCTGCGTCCCCGAGAAGTACAAGCAGATGGCTCGCTCAATCGAGTCTCTGTTGGACCTCTCCACGATGACGATCGAGGAGGCGTTGGGCCGCCTCAAGGTCGTTGACGGCGATGAGCCACAGCGCCTCTCGGGACCCGTCACCATTGGCGGAAAGCTCCTCCTCACTCGGGAGCAGTGGGCTGCCGGCCAAGGTGACAGGAAGAAGGGGGAGCCTTCTTCCACGACAGGCGGCCGCAAGCGTGGCAAGCGTGGCAAGCCGCGCAAAGACGCCCAGGCAGGGGCGAGAGGACGTGCCGAGGGTGATGATCGTGGAGGCGCCCAGGGCGGCGCCGCTGGCAAGCAAAAGCCAGCACGAGGCGACCCTTGCTACAACTGCGGCAAGCTTGGTCATTGGGCCAAGGATTGTCGACAGCCACGACGCGGCCAGGCCCACGTCGCGCAGGCGGAGGAGGAGGAGCAGCCGGCTCTGTTCATTGCTCATGCGAGCATCGAACTACCTCCAGCGGCACCGGCCGCAACGGCTCTCCTCCACCTTGACGAGCCAAAAGCACACGCCCTCCTCGACGACAGCTCCGGCAACGACAAGGCCGACGGGTGGTGCCTTGACACCGGCGCCACCCACCACATGACCGGGCGGCGGGAGTTCTTCACCGAGCTCGACCCAAGCGTTCGAGGCACCGTCAAGTTCGGCGACGCCTCCGCTGTGGAGATCCAGGGCGTCGGCTCTGTCGTCTTCGTCGCCAAGACTGGCGAGCACAGGCTGCTCACCGGTGTCTACTACATCCCCGCGTTGAGGAACTCCATCATCAGCTTGGGACAGCTGGATGAGAGCGGATCGCGCGTGGAGATCGAGCACGGGGTGCTGCGCATCTGGGATCATCGACACCGGCTCCTGGTCAAGGTCAACAGGAGCAACCGCCTCTACGTCCTTCACGCACAGGTGGCGCAACCTCTTTGTCTTGCAGCCCGCCGCGACGACGACGCTTGGAGGTGGCACGAGCGCTTTGGGCACCTCAACTTTGAGGCCCTAAGGCAGCTCGGCAGCAAGGACATGGTGCGGGGCATGCCGCACGTCGACCACGTGGAGCAGTTCTGCGACACCTGCGTCCTCACCAAGCTGCGGCGGCTCCCTTTCCCTCGCCAGGCAAGCTTCCGCGCCAAGGAGAAGCTGGAGCTCGTACACGGTGACCTCTGTGGCCCCGTGACACCGGCTACACCTGGAGGCCGGCGCTAGTTCCTCCTCCTCGTCGACGACATGTCCCGCTACATGTGGGCTGTCCTGCTCGACGCCAAGGCAGCCGCGGCGGACGCCATCAAGCGTCTTCAAGCTGCTGCGGAGGCGGAGTGCGGCCGCAAGCTTCGGGTCCTACGCACGGACAACGGCGGCGAGTTCACGGCGGCCGAGTTCGCGGCGTACTGCGCCGATGAGGGGATCCACCGCCACTTCTCCGCGTCGTACACTCCGCAGCAGAACGGCGTCGTCGAGCGCCGCAACCAGACGGTGGTGGCCACCGCCCGTGCCCTCCTCAAGCAGAGAGGGATGCCGGCGATCTACTGGGGTGAGGCGGTGATGACTGCCGTCCACTTGCTCAACCGCTCCCCCACCAAGGCCCTCGACGGCAAGACGCCATACGAGGCCTGGCACGGGCGCAAGCCCGCGGTGAGCCACCTTCGCGTCTTCGGCTGCCTGGCCTTCGTCAAGGAGCTCAACCACGTCGGCAAGCTCGACGACCGGAGCACGCCAGGGGTCTTCATCGGCTACGCGGAGGGCGCCAAGGCCTACCGCGCCCTCGGCCCTGCGACACGGCGCGTGCGCATCACGCGGGACGTCGCGTTCGATGAGGGGCGAAGCTGGACGTGGGGCAAGATGGTGGATGACGACTCGACTCCGACGACCAGCGATTTCGTCGTCGACTACGTCCACTTCAAGGAGGCGGGGGGAGCTAGCAGCTCGTCCTCACCGAGCTCGCCTACCCCACCACCTCGCTCGCCACCACCTCCGGCGAGTCCTCCACCACCGCCACCACCAGCTCCGGCAAGTCCACAGGCTCCGGCGAGTCCACCACCAGCACCGCCGGCCACGCCTCGTTCTCCTACACTAGACCCTACCTCCTCAGGCTCGGCACCGGCAGCTTCGGCCCACGACGAGCAGCGCACAGTGGAGTTCGCCACTCCGCTGTCCAACGACGAGGATCGCATCGACGCCTACCACGGCGGCGAGCCTCTGCGCTACCGTACCGTGGACAACCTCCTCGGCGAGCAGCCGGTCCCTGGACTGGCACAGCACGACTTTGAGGCGGAGCTGCACCTCGCACAGGACGATGGCGAGCCTCGTTCCTTCGCCGAGGCGGAGAGGGACGCGGCATGGCGTGCCGCGATGCAGATGGAGATGGACGCCGTCGAGCGGAACAAGACGTGGGAGCTGGCCGATCTTCCAGCCGGCCACCACGCCATCTCTCTCAAGTGGGTCTTCAAGCTCAAGAAGGACGAGACCGGAGAGGTGATCAAGCACAAGGCGCGTCTGGTGGCGCGCGGCTTCGTCCAGCAAGAAGGAATCGACTTCGACGACGCCTTCGCGCCCGTTGCACGGATGGAGTCCGTGCGACTCCTCCTTGCGCTAGCTGCCCAGGAGGGCTGGCGTGTCCATCACATGGATGTCAAGTCGGCGTTCCTTAACGGCGACTTGAAGGAGGAGGTCTACGTGCATCAGCCGCCGGGATTTGCGATTCCCGGCAAGGAGGGCAAGGTGCTCCGCCTGCGCAAGGCCCTCTATGGCTTGCGGCAGGCACCAAGGGCGTGGAATGCCAAGCTGGATTCCACGCTGAAGGGGATGGGCTTCGAGCAAAGCCCACACGAGGCGGCCATCTACCGGCGGGGCAGCGGAGGAAAGGCCCTGCTGGTAGGCGTCTACGTCGACGACTTGGTGATCACCGGCACCAAGGAGGTGGAGATCGAGGCGTTCAAGGAGAAGATGAGGGCGACTTTCCAGATGAGCGACTTGGGCCCTCTCTCCTTCTACCTGGGGATCGAGGTCCACCAGGACAGCTCCGGCACCTCTCTTCGCCAGACTGCCTACGCCAAGCGCATTGTGGAGCTAGGCGGTCTCACCGACTGCAACCCAGCCCACACTCCTATGGAGGAGAGGCTGAGGCTGAGTCGGGAGAGTACGGAGGAGGAGGTGGACGCGACGCAGTACCGGCGCATTGTGGGCAGCCTTCGCTACCTTGTCCACACGCGACCGGACTTGGCGTTCGCCGTCGGCTACGTCAGCCGGTTCATGCAGCGACCGACGGCGGAGCACCAGCAGGCCGTGAAGAGGATCCTCCGCTACGTCGCAGGCACCTCCGACTACGGCTTGCACTACCCGAGGTGCCCCGGTGCGGCGCATTTCATCGGGTACAGCGACAGCGACCATGCCGGCGACATCGACACGAGCAAGAGCACCAGCGGGACTCTGTTCTTCCTTGGCAAGTGTCCGATCAGCTGGCAGTCGGTCAAGCAGCAGGTGGTGACTCTGTCCAGCTGCGAGGCAGAGTACATCGCAGCCACTACTGCTGCTACTCAGGCTTTGTGGCTGGCTCGACTGCTTGGTGATCTCCTTGGCAGAGACACTAGAGCGGTGGAGCTCAGGGTGGACAGCAAGTCCGCTCTGGCCCTAGCAAAGAACCCCGTGTTCCACGAACGCAGCAAGCACATCCGGGTGAGGTACCACTTCATCCGAGGCTGTTTGGAGGAAGGGAGCATCAAGGCGAGCTACATCAACACCAAGGACCAGCTTGCGGACCTGCTCACCAAGCCCCTTGGGAGGATCAAGTTCCTTGAGCTCTGCTCCAGGACCGGGATGGTTCAACTCTCCCACAAGACGACGCACAAGACTTAGGGGGAGAATGATGGATAAGTCTCATGTGTGGTTGGTCTTTGTGGGGCTGTGCTGCTCACATGGTCCTTATGGCTGTTTTTCTGTTTTTAGGACAGCATCTTAGACTAGAGGACAGCATCTTAGACTAGAGAACAGCATCTTAGACTAGAGGACAGCATCTTAGCTAGGACAGCACTTTAGCATCTTAGACTAGCATCTTAGACTAGCATCTTGGCATATGCTTGGCTGGCTAGCAGCCTATAAGTATGTAACCCCAACCCCTCAGGTTGGCATGGTATTGTTTGAGTTTGTGTGAGAAATAAACCAGAAAATTATCCCAACTCCTAGTGTCATCCTCTCCTCTCTCGATGAGAGTAAGGATTCAGCTACTACCAAGAGTGCGAATCCAACGACTAACAAGTTGCAGCACGAGTCCAAATCTCCACGCGCAGACGACGCACGTGTCCAGGCGGACAGCAGGAAGCCGGGCGGACGACGAGCAGAAGACTGTGCGCACAGGCGGGTGGACGGCCAGGTGCACGTGCAGGCGGAGCAAAGGGCCGCGTGCACAGGCGGAGCAGATGGCCGCTCGTGCGCGCGTGAAGACGGGGACGGCCGCGGGCGGAAGACATGCACAGGCGGAGCAGATGGCCGCTCGTGCGCACGTGAAGACGGGGACGGCCGCGGGCGGAAGAAGGAGACCCGGCGCGGGTGCAGGGCGGACGGCCATGTGCGGATGAAGTCCCGCGACACGACACGACCCCGCACGTGATGAAGATGCAGATGTGTGGACGACGGCGACGGGCCGACCCGCGTGAAAACAGAGGAACCGCGACGGGCGGCAGACGGCGGCACACGCGAAGGGCATGCACCGACCAGAAAAAAATGGATCTGGGGTGATTAGGGATCAGATTAGCCCTAATTTGGCCCCTAAACCTTGCTTTGATACCATGTTACTAACCTTTGGAATTTGAGAAGATAATCACTCCAGTAGTGGAGCTATATATATAGAGCCTCATGGGCCATATGGGCCTATATTAGATGGGCCTTCATATACTTAACAGCCTCGATGAGTCTTGAAGGCTGTTTTGTACTCATCTTCAGGGAGCATCCTGACTTGGTGATAGCCTGATTTCATATCTAGCTTGGTGAAGTATTGAGCTCCAGCTAACTCATCCAAGATCTCATCTATAATGGGTAATAGAAATCTGTTTTTTATTGTAATGTCATTTAGCTTCCTTTAGTCTATGCAGAACCTCTAGGTACCATCCTTCTTTTTAACTAGCAATACAGGGGAAGCAAAAGGGCTATGGCTGTGGGTATTGAAACCAGATTGGAGGAGTTGTTTCACCTGGTTTTCAATTTCTGTTTTGTGCTGTGGAGAATAGTGGTAGGGTCTGGCATTGATAGGGAGAGCTCCAGGGAGCAGTGGAATGGAGTGGTCATAGCTTTTGGGTGGTGGTAGAGTTTGTGGATCTTGGAAGACATCTGCATATATGTCCAGCAGTTGTTGGAGGTCTGTTGGTGTATTGGTGATTGATGTGGTGTTCAAGGAGAGGGAGTGGGGAATAGCTTCAACTACAACAAAAGCCCAAGTGTCATTGTATAACTGGTTAGCAGATATTGGTGTGGCCTTTAAAGGTGGTGGGAGTAGCCCTTGATGTGCTTGCCTTGATGTGTGAAATCCAAGATTTTCTGGTTCCAACCACACTGCATAGGACTGTGCTTCTTGAGCCAGTCAAAACCCAGAATTGCATCATATGTGACAGTTAAGCCTAGTTGCTATGTATCTTACTTTTCTGTCTTTACTATTTCCTGTCATCTATTTTCAGGCTTCTAAGCCTTGTATTAAGAATATGCCCAGCATCCACTTTAGTGGTTAGAATATGTTGTGGAGTAGGTAGACCACTTTGCTATATAAGCAGTGGCTAGGACCTTCTTGTATTCCAAGTATTGCAACTTCATTCAATCCAAGCGGCCTATAGCCAAGCTGCCCTCTGGGCTTACCCAAATCTGAGATCCATTTGTGTGTGTGTGGGCAACAATATGGGCTCATGTCCAACACAACCATGTCACTGGATTGGGTGTGCCCCTGAATATACCACTGAAGATTTTGTACTTGAGCTGTTGTTGTGAGTGTGTGGCCATTGGCGACTTGTCTTGGGGATATGGGCATAGTGGGTATGTTGGCCAGCTTGAAAAATTGGGAGCTGATGAATCCAGTAGCACCAGCATCACTTTGTCATGAACCAGAGTCTTGAGTTTGATACAGTTTTCAGTATCTGCACTTGTGAGGGCATTAAGTGACAGCTGGCAAAAATCTTCAGCTAGTACATCTTCTGCAGCCAATGCATTGAGCATTTCCTCAGTGATTTCTTCCTTGTCCAGATTGTTAACTGCTAAGGCATTCACTTGAGATTTCTGCCTTTTGGTGCAAACCTCCTGATGACCTGGTTCATACTTATCACCACAGAAGTAACAAAGGTTGTTGGCTTTCCTATAATCTTGTAGCTGTCTGATTCTTTGAAGGTCATTAACTTCCACGACTGGTTTATCTATAACTCCTTATAAAGGCCTTCATTCTTCTCTTATTTCAACTCCGACGAAGGCCTGTCCCTGTCAACTAGAAAGGTAGTAAGCAAGTACTGAACAGAAATACATTAGCTTAACACATGCCTACGTTACAAACATTAAGGGAAGGGTAAGGTTGATTCATTTTCATTTAGTTTTTCATTCATATTCATGCATAGGAACTTAGCTTTGAAAGAGGATGAGCGGTAAAATGGATTATATAGCATTCCTCTCTTTTCTTGCATTTGTGGATTTCCTATCCTAGTTTAGCTCATGGTGGTGCTGCTTAACTCTAGGTTGGTGTGGCTTGGTTGTGGTCTGAGGCTTAGTATATTTGCTCCTGCCTCTTTCTAGTGTTCTTTGCTGAATTTTGGTAATTACTGCTGCTCCACAGTGGCCTTAATCTCCTCCTTGAGCCCTTCAACATACTTTGATGCAAAGAGTTCATCATAGTTACTATTGTGCAAGGTAATGTCAAACTGCAGTGCCCTGTATGTTTGAGGGTGAGGAGTTCATTGATGGCTGTCCTGAAATCATCAGCCCCAAACTTGCCTTGCACCACCTCACAGAAATTCTTCCAAGTGCTCACTGTATGATTTTGCTTGTAAGCTTGCCACCATTTAGCTGCATTTCCCTCCAAATGCATCACTGCTGCAGGGACTTGTCAGTTCTCTGAAATAGAATAGATGTTGAAGTAATTGTCGCACCTGTCTATCCCAATTCTTGGATTAGAGCCATCAAATGTAGGAAACTGCATTTTGGGTAGAGTGTGGTGAGGGAGGGACTCCTTGTGTCAGTCATGGTTTGTTCTTGGCTGTTTGGATGTTCCAGGTTTGAACTCATGTTTTCCTTTGGCAAAAATGTTCTGAAATGGCTCTTCTTCATAGACAATGGAAACAGCATCAGAATTTTCAGACAAGGCTTCATTTTCCATCTACCGTAAGGTCAGACTGGCAACTGCTTGGCCATTTGCCCGGACTGTTCGGAGATGAGTCTCTGCTCTTCCTTGTACCAGCGCAGGCCGCGGCCGCCGCCGCTCGCACTTCCTTCTCCACCGGGGACACCGACACCACCACCGCAGTCCCCGCCGGCTCGTGGTGCCCCGCCGGTCTACCACACGCGGCTGGCACATTGCCGCCTCGTGTCCTCGAGGCTTCGACTGGCGATGCGGTGGTCTCTCCGGTACCCTCTTCCGTCCGCGATGCCCTGTTGGACCCTCACTGGCGCCGCGCGATGGAAGAGGAGTACGCCGCGCTACTCGCCAACCAGACGTGGGAGTTGATGCCCCGGTCGCCGGGCGCCAATGTCGTCACCGGCAAGTGGATTTGGACCCACAAGCGCCGGGCTGACGGCTCTCTCGAGCGCTACAAGGCTCGATGGGTCCTCCGGGGTTTCACTCAGCGCCCTGGCGTCGACTACGATGAGACCTTCAGCCCGGTGGTCAAGCCGGCCACCATCCGTACCGTGCTATCGCTGGCACTTGCTCGGTCTTGGCCCGTCCACCAGCTGGACGTCAAGAACGCCTTCCTCCACGGCCTTCTTACCGAGACGGTGTACTGCAGTCAGCCGGCGGGGTTCGTCGTCACCACCCGTCCTGACATGGTCTGCCGGCTCAACAGGTCCCTCTACGGCCTCAAGCAGGCACCTCGGGTGTGGAACCACCGGTTCGCTGCTTTCTTGCTTACCCTGGGGTTCGTGGAGGTCAAGTCTGATACGTCCCTGTTCGTCTACCACCATGGGGCCGACACTGCATACTTGTTGCTCTATGTTGATGACATTGTCCTCACAGCCTCCAGCGAGCCACTTCTCCGCCGGATCATTGCAGCTCTCCAGCAGGAGTTCGCGATGAAGGATCTGGGTGAGCTCCACCACTTCCTCGGTGTCACTGTTGAGCACCGTCCTACTGGGCTCCTTCACCAGAGGCAGTACACTCGGGATATCTTGGAGCGGGCTGGGATGACTGACTGCAAGCCCTGCTCCACTCCGGTCGACACTCAGGGCAAGCTTTCTGAGGATGAGGGACCACCGGTGGCCGATCCCACTGCGTACAGGAGTCTCGCCGGGGCCCTTCAGTACCTCACCTTCACCCGACCGGACATCACCTATGCAGTTCAGCAGGTCTGTCTTCATATGCATGACCCCCGGGAGCCTCACCTCACGGCTCTCAAGCGCCTCCTCCGCTACCTCCGGGGCACGCTCGACTACGGCCTCCTACACCGGGCCTCCTCCACCAACCTCGTCGTCTACACCGACGCTGACTGGGCCGGGTGCCCGGATACTCGCCGCTCCACCTCTGGCTACGCCGTCTTCCTGGGCGGCAACCTGGTGTCTTGGTCATCCAAGCGCCAGCCGGTGGTCTCCCGGTCCAGCGCCGAGGCGGAGTACCGCGCCGTTGCTAACGGTGTGGCGGAGGCCGCCTGGCTCAGGCAGCTGCTTGCTGAGTTGCACACTCCGCCCTCCCGGAGCACACTGATCTACTGCGACAACGTCAGTGCGGTCTACCTCTCCACCAACCCCATCCAGCACCAGCGGACGAAGCATGTGGAGATCGACCTCCACTTTGTCCGTGATCGGGTGGCCTTGGGCGAGGTGCGGGTCATTCATGTTCCGACGACCTCCCAGTTCGCGGACATCTTCATCAAAGGCCTCCCGTCCTCGACCTTCGTCGAGTTTCGCTCCAGCCTCAACATCACCGGTGGCTAGTTGCGTCTGTGGAGGAGTTGTGTGTGTTCTTTCTTGTTCAGCCTCGAACTCCGCTGCGTCGGTAGTTCAGATTGCGGGGGGTGTTGGAGTATGTGTTTAGGCCCATGAGGCTAAGGCCCATGTGGCCCATGTATGGAACCTATATAGCTACCCACCTAGGGTTAGCACTAATTATGAGAGAACCACTTTCAACAGGACATCTTCAAATATAACTTGTTTGCTCTTAAGGTTTGGAGGACCAATTCCAGGTGTTTGATATGCTCAGCATGGGACTGACTGTAGATGAGTATATCACCTAGGAAGACCAAGACAAACTTCCTGAGAAATGGTTGCAGCACATGCTTTGTTCATCACACACTGAAAGGTGGCAGGGGCATTGGTCAGCCCAAAGGGCATGACTTTGAATTGGTAGTGGCCTCTGTTACTAACCTTTGGAATTTGAGAAGATAATCACTCCAGTAGTGGAGATAGCTATATATATATATATAGCCTCATGGGCCATATGGGCCTATATTAGATGGGCCTTCATATACTTAACACCCCCCTTCAAACTCAAGGTGGAAGTGGAGGATCTGAAGCATTGAGTTTGATCAAGTGAAGCCGGTGCTGCTCTCGAGTTTGTGCTTTAGTGAAGAAATCAGCCAACTGCAGCTCAGAAGGCACATACCGAAGAGCAATAGTTTTCTGATGACAATGAGACCGAGTAAAGAAGGCATTAACACCAATATGTTTAGTAAGTTCATGCTTCACAGGATCATTGGCAATTTGTATAGCTCCTGTATTGTCACAAAGAAGAGGTGTGGCGACATCACAAGACCCAAAGTCAGCCAAGCCATACAATCTCTGAAGTAGTAGTGGCAAGTGCTCGAAGTTCTGCCTCTGTACTAGAGCGAGATACAGCTGCCTGCTTCTTGGACTTCCATGCAATAGGAGAGGAGCCAAGAAGAATACAATATCCGGTGATGGAACGACGATCCGTTGGGTCACTCGCCCAAGTGGAGTCTGAGTAAGCATGGAGCTGAAGCAGACTATTACGGGCATAGAATAAACATCGAGATGTTGTCCCCCTTAAGTACCGTAACACACGAAGTAAATGTCCAAAATGAACAGAAGTAGGAGCACTCACAAACTGGCTCAAAATATGGACTGCATGAGCGATATCTGGTCTGGTAACGGTGAGGTAAACAAGACTACCCACAAGTTGTCTATATCTAGAAGGATCCGGAAGAGGTGTACCATCAGTAGGACGAAGTTGCAAGTGAAGATCCATGGGTGTGGCAGTCGTCTGATTGTCAGTGATACCAGAACGAGCAATTAAATCTTGTATGTACTTCGTCTGAGAAATATAGTATCCATTGGCACATTGCTTAACCTCAATGCCTAAGAAATAGCTGAGAGGACCTAAATCAGACATTTGAAAGTGTTCACCAAGCTGTTGTTTCACAAGAGAAATATGTTCCACATCATCACCCGTAATCAATATATCATCAACATATAAAAGAAGCAAAGTACGACCACGTGATGACAGGTGAATAAATAGAGCAGGGTCATGATCACTAGGTGTAAAACCAGCAGCCTTTATCACAGATACAAAACGTTCAAACCAAGCACGAGGGGCCTGTTTAAGACCATATAAAGCACGGCGAAGCCGACAAACATAACCTGAAGGAGCATCAACACCTAGAGGTGGATGCATATAAACTTCTTCATTCCAATCACTGTGAAGGAAAGCGTTCTTAACATCCATCTGAGATATGGCCCAAGAAGATGAAGCAGCCACTGCAAGTAAAGTACGAACTGTGGTCATGTGAGCAACAGGGGCAAATGTCTCTTCATAATCCAATCCCGGAGTTTGCTGAAACCCCCGTGCAACAAGACGGGCTTTATATCTCTCAATAGAACCATCTGACTTGGTTTTAATCTTGAAAACCCACTTACTGGTGATCAGTACAGCATGTGAAGGTAATGGAACAAGCTCCCAAGTGCCTTGAAGATCAAGAGCAGCAAGCTCCTCAGACATAGCAAGCTGCCACTCTGGAATACTAGAAGCTTCCTGATAAGTGGATGGCTCATCAACAACAGCACTCGCACGTGGAAATCCGAACTTGTCAGGAGGCTCAATAGTATCACGATTCCGGAGATTATATCGTGGACCAACCTGTCTCATCAGAAATAGCACACGACTCATCATTATTAGTAAAATCAGCAAGACTGGGAGCATCAGGACTAGCCGAGGAAGTGGGAATAGGAATAGGATGTTTAGAACGAGGAGAGTAGGTCTTTGTAATTGGTGGATGACGTGGAGATGCAGGAAGATTGGGTGGCTGATTATCAACAAGAGGTGGTGGAGGAGGCGGCAGTGGAGATGTAGGAAGGTTAGGTGGCTGATTATAAAGCGTGTCGAAAGATGAAGGAATATGAATAAGTGGGCTGGAAAGGGACACACATTGTGGAGTGGCATCATCACTGATTGAAATAGGAGGAAGGCACATAAAGGAGGTGGACACGGTAGGAGCATATGAAGACTTTGTAAAGGAGGTATAAAAGAAAGGACGATCCTCAACAAAGGTGACATCACGGGAGATACGTATGCGGCGAGAAGAGGGATCATAGCAACGATAACCCTTATGCTCAGGACTATATCCTAGGAAAACACACTCAACCAATTGAGCAGTCAACTTTGTTCGTTCACGAGGGGCAAGCAGAACATAGCATAGACATCCAAAAACTCGAAGATGATCATAGCGTGGAGGAGTCCTGAAAAGAACTTCACCAGGACACTTGCGAGACAATTTGGACGATGGTTGTCTATTAATAAGATACACAGATGTCGAAACAGCCTCTCCCCAAAAGTGTGAAGGAACAAAAGAAGCAATAAAAAGTGTGCGAGTTGTTTCTATCAGATGACGGTGTTTGCGTTCAGCAACCCCGTTCTGAGCATGAGCATCAGGACACGAGAGCTGAGCAAGAGTACCCTCAGAGTCCAGAAACCCACAAAAGGCAGTGGATAAATACTCCCCACCAGAATCAGAACGAAAAACTCGAATCAGGGTAGAAAACTGAGTGTGTACCGTGCGAGCAAATGTTTGGTAAATAGAACACAATTGAGACCGATGTTTCATAAAGTAAATCCAAGTATATCGAGAATGATCATCAATGAAAATAACATAATATTTATGAGCACCCTTTGTAGCAAAAGGTGCAGGACCCCATACATCGGAATGAATAAGATCAAAAGGTTTAGCAGCATGGGAATCACTAATAGAATATGGGAGTTGTATCTGTTTCTCAAGCTTACAACCTTTACAATGAAAACTAGACTCGATAGATGTGGGACCTAAACAACCTTTATTTATTAAATTAGACAGACAAGACCCACATAAATGACCAAGACGATGATGCCACTTGGCGAAGGACGAGGTAGATGGCGATGATGACGAAACAACTGATGACACATGACTAGAAATGTGAGGAAGACGCAAGGTGTCGAGAACCTAGAGGTTAGGTGAGCCGCTACGGCGATGGCCAGTCCCAAGTACAGTCCCGGTGCGCTGATCCTGAATAAAGCAAGATGAGTCATCAAATCCAACAAAACAGTTATGGTCAGCAAGTTGACCAACAGAAAGGAGGTTCATAGACAACTGAGGTACAAAAGAGACATCGAACAAAGAAATAAAAGTTTGAAAGAGAACTCTGATGAGTGATAGGACAAGATGTACCGTCTGCTGTCTGAATAGAAGCACCATCGTCAACCGGCTTGCAGGCCACAAGCTGAGACTGATCAGACGTCACATGGAAAGAAGCCCCGGAATCAAGCACCCAAGACAAAGATGAAGAACCAGCAGCAGCAACTGACATAGGAGTAGAAACTGTACCACGACCCCTAGTGGTTCGAGCAGCGCGACGAGCACGGAATTCAGCCAATTTCTCTGGATGATGCAAGAAACAATTATCCGGAGTATGACCAGTTTTGCCACAAATGCGGACAAGGCTCCTGAGAGGCACCCTTTGGTGTACTGAACTTCTGAGAAGCAGCCAACACACTATGCGACACATGCATGGAAGAGGTCATAGAAGAGGTCATAGACCAGAGGCGTGTCTCTTCAGCGAGCAATTCTGACAGTGCCTTTGCCATGGTTAGAGTGGAAGAATCATGAAGCAACCGAGTACGTATGGAATCAAAATCCGCTCTTACACCCATGACAAAATGATAAGGAACTTTTCAATAAATTTGTGGGTTGGACAATCATCAGCTGTACAGTCAGGCACCATAGGGGTCAAGGATCCCATCAGACGACCAAAAGCTGAGTAGTACTCATCAACAAACATGTCTCCTGCTCAATAGCATGAGTTTGCTGCATAAGAGTGTGCAAAAGAGCACCACTGTCCTGAACATAGCGCGCCTTCAAGGATGACCAGATAGCCTTGGCTGTTTTACACTTGGACAGACTCATAATCATAGATTGCTTAGTACTGTTAACCATGGCAGCCATCACCTTGCCATCATTAGTCTGCCAAGTTTTGACATCAGCAGCATTACTCCGATCTGGCTGAAGCGCAGGAGGATCATCAGTGAGATGAAAAAGGAGCCCATGACCCCTTAAAGCAGTTTCAACACAAAATGCCCACTCTGGGTAATTCTGACCATCAAGGGTAATGTTGATAACAATAGTGTTGAGCTGCGACATGACTGAAAACTTCAGTAGACCAACAAGGAGAAAAAATCTGTTACCACCGTGACTGGAAGCAGCCTGAGATGGTCTCTACGGAAGCAGAGGATGAAGCAGCGGGAGACAGAGGACGAAGCCGGTTGTGATGGATAAGTCTCATGTGTGGTTGGTCTTTGTGGGGCTGTGCTGCTCACATGGTCCTTATGGCTGTTTTTCTGTTTTTAGGACAGCATCTTAGACTAGAGGACAGCATCTTAGACTAGAGGACAGCATCTTAGACTAGAGGACAGCATCTTAGCTAGGACAGCACTTTAGCATCTTAGACTAGCATCTTAGACTAGCATCTTGGCACATGCTTGGCTGGCTAGCAGCCTATAAGTATGTAACCCCAACCCCTCAGGTTGGCATGGCATTGTTTGAGTTTGTGTGAGAAATAAACCAGAAAATTGTCCCAACTCCTAGTGTCATCCTCTCCTCTCTCGATGAGAGTAAGGATTCAGCTACTACCAAGAGTGCGAATCCAACGACTAACAAGTGGTATCAGAGCCGTACTATCCTGTAGCCTGAGCATCTCCTGCTCTTCTCCTTCCCCGGCCTCGCAGCAGCCCCAACCGCAGCCGGTAGCAGCAGCAGCTCCGGCTGCCCCTGCTCTCCACACAGCAGCCCCCTCGATAGCGCGCCATGTCCGCAGGCCAGTCTCAGGGCTCGGTCGCCTCAAGCGCGCGGCGTCGGCAGGAGGCCGACCTCGCCGCGGCAGAGAAGCGCGAGCGAGCGGCAGCAGACGCCGCTGCAGCAGCGGCAAGGGCATCGAGGCTGGCAGCAGCGGAGCTAGCAGCAGCTAGAGCGGAGGTGGAAGCAGCGGCGGCGGCGGATGCAGCGCGTGCAGCAGCAGCGGAGGTCGAGGTTCTACGCGGCAGCAACAGCAGCTCCATCGCTGCTGATGATAGCGCCGACGCGGACCTCGAGCTGCTGGAGAGGGAGGCATCGCGAGGGCGAGCGGCGCAGTGGGCAGCCGTGCACGCCCACGAGCGCGGCGGCAGCCCAGACAGGCGCAGACACACCGGCGGCGCTCCTGAAGGAGGCGCGCACGGCGGTGGCGCTCCTGGAGGAGGCGCGCATGGCGGCGGCGGACGGGTCGACGGAGAGCGCGGCCTTCACAGGCAGCGCGGCTCTCTCTCCCCGGTTCGGTACCGTGGTCACCACGAGTACCAGGCTGTCGTCAGGGACGTCGGCCCCGGCGGCGGGTGGCCTACCCTCACCAAGACCAACTACGTTGAGTGGGCTGCGGTGATGAGGGTGAAGCTCCAGGTGCGGCATATGTGGGATGCAGTCCGGTACGGCGACGTCGACTACGACCAAGATCGACGGGCGCTGGATGCTCTCATTGCTGCAGTCCCGTCCGAGATGCAGTTTTCGTTTACCAGCAAGCGGACTGCCAAGGAGGCTTGGGACGCCATCGCTGCAGCACGCATCGGCAGCGACCGCGCCCGCAAGTCCACACTGCAAGCACTTCGCAAGGAGTGGGAGAACCTGGCCTTCAAGCCAGGTGAGGACGTTGATGACTTTGCTCTCCGTCTCAACACTCTGTTGCAGAAGTTGGTGCAGTTCGGCGACGACACCTACGGCGAGGAGAGAGCTGTTGAGAAGCTCTTCCGCTGCGTCCCCGAGAAGTACAAGCAGATGGCTCGCTCAATCGAGTCTCTGTTGTACCTCTCCACGATGACGATCGAGGAGGCGTTGGGCCGCCTCAAGGTCGTTGACGGCGATGAGCCACAGCGCCTCTCGGGACCCGTCACCATTGGCGGAAAGCTCCTCCTCACTCGGGAGCAGTGGGCTGCCGGCCAAGGTGACAGGAAGAAGGGGGAGCCTTCTTCCACGACAGGCGGCCGCAAGCGTGGCAAGCGTGGCAAGCCGCGCAAAGACGCCCAGGCAGGGGCGAGAGGACGTGCCGAGGGTGATGATCGTGGAGGCGCCCAGGGCGGCGCCGCTGGCAAGCAAAAGCCAGCACGAGGCGACCCTTGCTACAACTGCGGCAAGCTTGGTCATTGGGCCAAGGATTGTCGACAGCCACGACGCGGCCAGGCCCACGTCGCGCAGGCGGAGGAGGAGCAGCCGGCTCTGTTCATTGCTCATGCGAGCATCGAACTACCTCCAGCGGCACCGGCCGCAACGGCTCTCCTCCACCTTGACGAGCCAAAAGCACACGCCCTCCTCGACGACAGCTCCGGCAACGACAAGGCCGACGGGTGGTGCCTTGACACCGGCGCCACCCACCACATGACCGGGCGGCGGGAGTTCTTCACCGAGCTCGACCCAAGCGTTCGAGGCACCGTCAAGTTCGGCGACGCCTCCGCTGTGGAGATCCAGGGCGTCGGCTCTGTCGTCTTCGTCGCCAAGACTGGCGAGCACAGGCTGCTCACCGGTGTCTACTACATCCCCGCGTTGAGGAACTCCATCATCAGCTTGGGACAGCTGGATGAGAGCGGATCGCGCGTGGAGATCGAGCACGGGGTGCTGCGCATCTGGGATCATCGACACCGGCTCCTGGTCAAGGTCAACAGGAGCAACCGCCTCTACGTCCTTCACGCACAGGTGGCGCAACCTCTTTGTCTTGCAGCCCGCCGCGACGACGACGCTTGGAGGTGGCACGAGCGCTTTGGGCACCTCAACTTTGAGGCCCTAAGGCAGCTCGGCAGCAAGGACATGGTGCGGGGCATGCCGCACGTCGACCACGTGGAGCAGTTCTGCGACACCTGCGTCCTCACCAAGCTGCGGCGGCTCCCTTTCCCTCGCCAGGCAAGCTTCCGCGCCAAGGAGAAGCTGGAGCTCGTACACGGTGACCTCTGTGGCCCCGTGACACCGGCTACACCTGGAGGCCGGCGCTACTTCCTCCTCCTCGTCGACGACATGTCCCGCTACATGTGGGCTGTCCTGCTCGACGCCAAGGCAGCCGCGGCGGACGCCATCAAGCGTCTTCAAGCTGCTGCGGAGGCGGAGTGCGGCCGCAAGCTTCGGGTCCTACGCACGGACAACGGCGGCGAGTTCACGGCGGCCGAGTTCGCGGCGTACTGCGCCGATGAGGGGATCCACCGCCACTTCTCCGCGTCGTACACTCCGCAGCAGAACGGCGTCGTCGAGCGCCGCAACCAGACGGTGGTGGCCACCGCCCGTGCCCTCCTCAAGCAGAGAGGGATGCCGGCGATCTACTGGGGTGAGGCGGTGATGACTGCCGTCCACTTGCTCAACCGCTCCCCCACCAAGGCCCTCGATGGCAAGACGCCATACGAGGCCTGGCACGGGCGCAAGCCCGCGGTGAGCCACCTTCGCGTCTTCGGCTGCCTGGCCTTCGTCAAGGAGCTCAACCACGTCGGCAAGCTCGACGACCGGAGCACGCCAGGGGTCTTCATCGGCTACGCGGAGGGCGCCAAGGCCTACCGCGTCCTCGGCCCTGCGACACGGCGCGTGCGCATCACGCGGGACGTCGCGTTCGATGAGGGGCGAAGCTGGACGTGGGGCAAGATGGTGGATGACGACTCGACTCCGACGACCAGCGATTTCGTCGTCGACTACGTCCACTTCAAGGAGGCGGGGGGAGCTAGCAGCTCGTCCTCACCGAGCTCGCCTACCCCACCACCTCGCTCGCCACCACCTCCGGCGAGTCCTCCACCACCGCCACCACCAGCTCCGGCAAGTCCACAGGCTCCGGCGAGTCCACCACCAGCACCGCCGGCCACGCCTCGTTCTCCTACACTAGACCCTACCTCCTCAGGCTCGGCACCGGCAGCTTCGGCCCACGACGAGCAGCGCACAGTGGAGTTCGCCACTCCGCTGTCCAACGACGAGGATCGCATCGACGCCTACCACGGCGGCGAGCCTCTGCGCTACCGTACCGTGGACAACCTCCTCGGCGAGCAGCCGGTCCCTGGACTGGCACAGCACGACTTTGAGGCGGAGCTGCACCTCGCACAGGACGATGGCGAGCCTCGTTCCTTCGCCGAGGCGGAGGGACGCGGCATGGCGTGCCGCGATGCAGATGGAGATGGACGCCGTCGAGCGGAACAAGACGTGGGAGCTGGCCGATCTTCCAGCCGGCCACCACGCCATCTCTCTCAAGTGGGTCTTCAAGCTCAAGAAGGACGAGACCGGAGAGGTGATCAAGCACAAGGCGCGTCTGGTGGCGCGCGGCTTCGTCCAGCAAGAAGGAATCGACTTCGACGACGCCTTCGCGCCCGTTGCACGGATGGAGTCCGTGCGACTCCTCCTTGCGCTAGCTGCCCAGGAGGGCTGGCGTGTCCATCACATGGATGTCAAGTCGGCGTTCCTTAACGGCGACTTGAAGGAGGAGGTCTACGTGCATCAGCCGCCGGGATTTGCGATTCCCGGCAAGGAGGGCAAGGTGCTCCGCCTGCGCAAGGCCCTCTATGGCTTGCGGCAGGCACCAAGGGCGTGGAATGCCAAGCTGGATTCCACGCTGAAGGGGATGGGCTTCGAGCAAAGCCCACACGAGGCGGCCATCTACCGGCGGGGCAGCGGAGGAAAGGCCCTGCTGGTAGGCGTCTACGTCGACGACTTGGTGATCACCGGCACCAAGGAGGTGGAGATTGAGGCGTTCAAGGAGAAGATGAGGGCGACTTTCCAGATGAGCGACTTGGGCCCTCTCTCCTTCTACCTGGGGATCGAGGTCCACCAGGACAGCTCCGGCACCTCTCTTCGCCAGACTGCCTACGCCAAGCGCATTGTGGAGCTAGGCGGTCTCACCGACTGCAACCCAGCCCACACTCCTATGGAGGAGAGGCTGAGGCTGAGTCGGGAGAGTACGGAGGAGGAGGTGGACGCGACGCAGTACCGGCGCATTGTGGGCAGCCTTCGCTACCTTGTCCACACGCGACCGGACTTGGCGTTCGCCGTCGGCTACGTCAGCCGGTTCATGCAGCGACCGACGGCGGAGCACCAGCAGGCCGTGAAGAGGATCCTCCGCTACGTCGCAGGCACCTCCGACTACGGCTTGCACTACCCGAGGTGCCCCGGTGCGGCGCATTTCATCGGGTACAGCGACAGCGACCATGCCGGCGACATCGACACGAGCAAGAGCACCAGCGGGACTCTGTTCTTCCTCGGCAAGTGTCCGATCAGCTGGCAGTCGGTCAAGCAGCAGGTGGTGGCTCTGTCCAGCTGCGAGGCAGAGTACATCGCAGCCACTACTGCTGCTACTCAGGCTTTGTGGCTGGCTCGACTGCTTGGTGATCTCCTTGGCAGAGACACTAGAGCGGTGGAGCTCAGGGTGGACAGCAAGTCCGCTCTGGCCCTAGCAAAGAACCCCGTGTTCCACGAACGCAGCAAGCACATCCGGGTGAGGTACCACTTCATCCGAGGCTGTTTGGAGGAAGGGAGCATCAAGGCGAGCTACATCAACACCAAGGACCAGCTTGCGGACCTGCTCACCAAGCCCCTTGGGAGGATCAAGTTCCTTGAGCTCTGCTCCAGGACCGGGATGGTTCAACTCTCCCACAAGACGACGCACAAGACTTAGAGGGAGAATGATGGATAAGTCTCATGTGTGGTTGGTCTTTGTGGAGCTGTGCTGCTCACATGGTCCTTATGGCTGTTTTTCTGTTTTTAGGACAGCATCTTAGACTAGAGGACAGCATCTTATACTAGAGGACAGCATCTTAGCTAGGACAGCACTTTAGCATCTTAGACTAGCATCTTAGACTAGCATCTTGGCATATGCTTGGCTGGCTAGCAGCCTATAAGTATGTAACCCCAACCCCTCAGGTTGGCATGGCATTGTTTGAGTTTGTGTGAGAAATAAACCAGAAAATTGTCCCAACTCCTAGTGTCATCCTCTCCTCTCTCGATGAGAGTAAGGATTCAGCTACTACCAAGAGTGCGAATCCAACGACTAACAGGTTGCAGCACGAGTCCAAATCTCCACGCGCAGACGACGCACGTGTCCAGGCGGACAGCAGGAAGACGGGCGGACGACGAGCAGAAGACTGCGCGCACAGGCGGGTGGACGGCCAGGTGCACGTGCAGGCGGAGCAAAGGGCCGCGTGCACAGGCGGAGCAGATGGCCGCTCGTGCGCGCGTGAAGACGGGGACGGCCGCGGGCGGAAGACATGCACAGGCGGAGCAGATGGCCGCTCGTGCGCGCGTGAAGACGGGGACGGCCGCGGGCGGAAGAAGGAGACCCGGCGCGGGTGCAGGGCGGACGGCCATGCGCGGATGAAGTCCCGCGACACGACACGACCCCGCACGTGATGAAGATGCAGATGTGTGGACGACGGCGACGGGCCGACCCGCGTGAAAACAGAGGAACCGCGACGGGCGGCAGACGGCGGCACACGCGAAGGGCATGCACCGACCAGAAAAAAATGGATCTGGGGTGATTAGGGATCAGATTAGCCCTAATTTGGCCCCTAAACCTTGCTTTGATACCATGTTACTAACCTTTGGAATTTGAGAAGATAATCACTCCAGTAGTGGAGCTATATATATAGAGCCTCATGGGCCATATGGGCCTATATTAGATGGGCCTTCATATACTTAACAGCCTCGATGAGTCTTGAAGGCTGTTTTGTACTCATCTTCAGGGAGCATCCTGACTTGGTGATAGCCTGATTTCATATCTAGCTTGGTGAAGTATTGAGCTCCAGCTAACTCATCCAAGATCTCATCTATAATGGGTAATAGAAATCTGTTTTTTATTGTAATGTCATTTAGCTTCCTTTAGTCTATGCAGAACCTCTAGGTACCATCCTTCTTTTTAACTAGCAATACAGGGGAAGCAAAAGGGCTATGGCTGTGGGTATTGAAACCAGATTGGAGGAGTTGTTTCACCTGGTTTTCAATTTCTGTTTTGTGCTGTGGAGAATAGTGGTAGGGTCTGGCATTGATAGGGAGAGCTCCAGGGAGCAGTGGAATGGAGTGGTCATAGCTTTTGGGTGGTGGTAGAGTTTGTGGATCTTGGAAGACATCTGCATATATGTCCAGCAGTTGTTGGAGGTCTGTTGGTGTATTGGTGATTGATGTGGTGTTCAAGGAGAGGGAGTGGGGAATAGCTTCAACTACAACAAAAGCCCAAGTGTCATTGTATAACTGGTTAGCAGATATTGGTGTGGCCTTTAAAGGTGGTGGGAGTAGCCCTTGATGTGCTTGCCTTGATGTGTGAAATCCAAGATTTTCTGGTTCCAACCACACTGCATAGGACTGTGCTTCTTGAGCCAGTCAAAACCCAGAATTGCATCATATGTGACAGTTAAGCCTAGTTGCTATGTATCTTACTTTTCTGTCTTTACTATTTCCTGTCATCTATTTTCAGGCTTCTAAGCCTTGTATTAAGAATATGCCCAGCATCCACTTTAGTGGTTAGAATATGTTGTGGAGTAGGTAGACCACTTTGCTATATAAGCAGTGGCTAGGACCTTCTTGTATTCCAAGTATTGCAACTTCATTCAATCCAAGCGGCCTATAGCCAAGCTGCCCTCTGGGCTTACCCAAATCTGAGATCCATTTGTGTGTGTGTGGGCAACAATATGGGCTCATGTCCAACACAACCATGTCACTGGATTGGGTGTGCCCCTGAATATACCACTGAAGATTTTGTACTTGAGCTGTTGTTGTGAGTGTGTGGCCATTGGCGACTTGTCTTGGGGATATGGGCATAGTGGGTATGTTGGCCAGCTTGAAAAATTGGGAGCTGATGAATCCAGTAGCACCAGCATCACTTTGTCATGAACCAGAGTCTTGAGTTTGATACAGTTTTCAGTATCTGCACTTGTGAGGGCATTAAGTGACAGCTGGCAAAAATCTTCAGCTAGTACATCTTCTGCAGCCAATGCATTGAGCATTTCCTCAGTGATTTCTTCCTTGTCCAGATTGTTAACTGCTAAGGCATTCACTTGAGATTTCTGCCTTTTGGTGCAAACCTCCTGATGACCTGGTTCATACTTATCACCACAGAAGTAACAAAGGTTGTTGGCTTTCCTATAATCTTGTAGCTGTCTGATTCTTTGAAGGTCATTAACTTCCACGACTGGTTTATCTATAACTCCTTATAAAGGCCTTCATTCTTCTCTTATTTCAACTCCGACGAAGGCCTGTCCCTGTCAACTAGAAAGGTAGTAAGCAAGTACTGAACAGAAATACATTAGCTTAACACATGCCTACGTTACAAACATTAAGGGAAGGGTAAGGTTGATTCATTTTCATTTAGTTTTTCATTCATATTCATGCATAGGAACTTAGCTTTGAAAGAGGATGAGTGGTAAAATGGATTATATAGCATTCCTCTCTTTTCTTGCATTTGTGGATTTCCTATCCTAGTTTAGCTCATGGTGGTGCTGCTTAACTCTAGGTTGGTGTGGCTTGGTTGTGGTCTGAGGCTTAGTATATTTGCTCCTGCCTCTTTCTAGTGTTCTTTGCTGAATTTTGGTAATTACTGCTGCTCCACAGTGGCCTTAATCTCCTCCTTGAGCCCTTCAACATACTTTGATGCAAAGAGTTCATCATAGTTACTATTGTGCAAGGTAATGTCAAACTGCAGTGCCCTGTATGTTTGAGGGTGAGGAGTTCATTGATGGCTGTCCTGAAATCATCAGCCCCAAACTTGCCTTGCACCACCTCACAGAAATTCTTCCAAGTGCTCACTGTATGATTTTGCTTGTAAGCTTGCCACCATTTAGCTGCATTTCCCTCCAAATGCATCACTGCTGCAGGGACTTGTCAGTTCTCTGAAATAGAATAGATGTTGAAGTAATTGTCGCACCTGTCTATCCCAATTCTTGGATTAGAGCCATCAAATGTAGGAAACTGCATTTTGGGCAGAGTGTGGTGAGGGAGGGACTCCTTGTGTCAGTCATGGTTTGTTCTTGGCTGTTTGGATGTTCCAGGTTTGAACTCATGTTTTCCTTTGGCAAAAATGTTCTGAAATGGCTCTTCTTCATAGACAATGGAAACAGCATCAGAATTTTCAGACAAGGCTTCATTTTCCATCTACCGTAAGGTCAGACTGGCAACTGCTTGGCCATTTGCCCGGACTGTTCGGAGATGAGTCTCTGCTCTTCCTTGTTGGCTGTCAACTCAGTTTTGAGCTCTTGCTGGATCGAACCAATGTCATTCACACGGGCAAACAGAAGATCGAAATTTTCCAGTACCTGGTCCCATCTGTTCTTCTCATCAGCACTCTTCGACATTGCATCGAGTATGAAGGTCGTCTGCGCTGAAGGCTTAGGGGGAGCCGTTGTTGCCAATTGCCTCTGTGATGCAGAAAGAGTGAAAGACTGAAGATTGGGTGAAGCAACAGGTTTGGTATACACCTCCCCTATGTTCTGCTACACCCCCAAATTCGCCGACTTCACCTAGAAGTGAGGCTCTACCAAGGAATTTTACAGAGAGACAGAGCTCTGCAACCCGAGTAGAAGGACACTTCCTTGCCAACACCACCGCGCCACAATCAGTTAAAGAAAGTTACGGAATTTTACACGGGAACACGCCCCGCAACCCTCACTTTCACCGATTATGCGCTAGACAGGAAATAGGGAGCACGACGATGGATGCTCACCAGGGTTCTCACTGCCGAATCCTAGTATCAGTTGATGTCGTCTCACAGTTGCGCAAGTCGTTGCAGATCCGGATCTGGTCCTTCAAGCTGGTGTGCGGAGCGTCAGAGCAGAGGCAGAGCCCACCGGGCGGAACAACTCACGAGTCTTGCCATTGACTGGATCAACCTCAGCACGGACCTATGGGACCTCACGAACACCACCGCTAGGGATGGTGAACAGAGATCTACCAGCCGTCGGGGATGACGATCCCAAGTCAAGGTGGAAGAAATCAAGAGGGTTGGCCACGAAAAGCGAGGATCTGGCCGGAGCTGAGGAAGAAACTGTGCCGAATCGCGAAATCCGCCGCCGCCGGTAACTAGCGCTGATGTAGAGTGGTTGCTCGTCACCCACGCCGAGGATATGCCATCTTTGATACCATTCGTTACACCCCTTGGCCGCCGGTGATGGCCGTCGACGTGAGGGAACAGTGAGATCGCGGATCAGAGAACAGCAGAGGGCTGCTTGCCCTTTTCTGTCAAGTTCTATTGTCTGAATTAGGATAGTTCCCAACCGTACAGGAGTTCGCTTATTGCATAGCCTTCCCTGGCTAGCGGGGCCTGCCCGTCATAGACTCGCATTACAACTTAAACTATAACATGAATACGTATTCTGGAGATGACGCCTTCTTCACTATGTGGTGGCGACCGGCGTGAGCGTGACACCCCAATTGGTGCCATTGAAAATAACCAGCCACCGAGGAAAAGGAGGGGCACAAGATTTCCCAAGGGAAGCCATGGAGGCAAGGCACAACCCTCTGCTGTCCTTCCTTTTCTTTTTCTTTTCTTTCTCTCTGAACTTGGCTGCACAAGACCAGACCATGCAAACGCTTGTTGGAAGGAGGGTGGAGGTGGCTGCCATAGGCGTGCAGCGTGCGGCCGGTGGAGGCGGCTGGTGGGTGCGGGTGTGAGATGCGTGGCTGGCACGGGCAGGCCGTGGGCAGGGTGCGCACAGCCAGCAGATGTGGCAGCTGCGGGCGGAGCTCATGTGGCTGACGGAGGCCACGACCATGGGCAGGCTCGCATGGGCTGCGGAGGCGATGGCCACATGAGCGAAGGGAGCAGGGAGCGGAGGGTGAAAAGTGGAGTTGTTCGCTGGTGGAAGCTCGCCATCGACTCTCCGGCTGGCAGTGACGGCAGTGGCCAGGTGAGGATCGATCCCAACCTAGACCTGTGTTACCATGTTAGAAATGCAATTTAGATCTATTGCCATGCCCAAAGTGCTGGATATGAAGTTGTACAAAGTGCAGATAGCACCCTACACTAATGACTAAGTACATACAGAATATATACATCTAAAAGGAGGGAGGGTGATTTCTTGGAGCACTTGTCTTTGAAGATGATACAAAAACAGCCATTTTCTACCAATAAGGGGAATGGTCATTTCTACTAAATCTGGATATTGGATTTGCACTGAGTATAATCATAAGCAAGAGCTGAATGGATGATTAGTTCTATTAACAGAATGTGCATGGCTGATCTTTATCACCTTGTATATACAGACACTTAAGTTTTGGCCATTGGGCCTTCTTTTTTAATGTGGACAACCGAGTTGTATTGCCTTGAGCACACAAGCATGGCCTAACCAACAATATATATTAGTTATATACTCCCTCTGTCCCAAAAAGAATGTTATTCTCGTTTTTGGAGGAATCAGATGAATCTCAAGTATGACCAAATATATACAAAAAGGTACTAATAGTTATGATGCTTAAGAAATATCACTAGATGAATCATGCAATATTTTCATAATAAATCTATTTGGAGATATAAATGTTGATAATATATTTTCTATAAACCTGGTCAAACTTAAGAAAGTTTGACTTTCTATAAATCTATTCAAACTTAAGGAAGTTTGACTTAGTCCAAATCTAGAATGACATTCTTTTTGGGACAGAGGTAGTATGTGGGACAGTTATTATATAAGACAATTTGCTGTAATTATCCATAGCATAGTGCCATAGCCAGATTGATGGTAGAAAGTTGGCTATCATTCTGTAGCTTCATGACTTCCAAGCCTATGATTTTCCTCGCTACAGAGCTGAACTGGGAGCTTTGTTGATGTTCCTCTCTATGGCATCTTGCTAGTCAAGATAGATAAATTCTAATTTATGTCTTTCCCCCACCGGCTGAGTTTTCTTATGTCTTCTATCTATCTGAATAGTTTGAACTAACCATAGAATTGATCTTAAAATTTGAATCTAGAGATGGAATGCAGATCGTTCATGCATAAATTAATTCTGTACTTCGGTTTGGGCATTATCAGTCAAGCAACGGGGCACTAGGGTACTAGTTCATTGTTATGTTTGCTAGGCCATTATAATCTTGTATGATAGCTCCTTAATGAAAATGCTTCCTTTATTTTGTGGATTGATCATTACACTACACCATTCAGGAAAGCGCAAACCTTCGCCGGAGTTTTATCTTCAAGCTGCGGATCAACTCAATGTTGATCCAGCAAGTTGCATTTTTATTGATGATAGGTTAGTTTTTGTTGATGCAGCTCTAGCACTGTTTACCAGTGATGTGGATTCCTTAGCATGTTTGTAATTTTACCACTGCAGGATGATAAACATTGAAGCAGCTCTTAGTGTAGGAATGGTTGGGTTGCAGTTTAAGAGTGCTGAGGCACTACAGAAGGACTTGTGTGCTCTGGGAGTTGAATTATCTCCTCTTGTTTACGAAGGTGAAGCACAAGTACAATAAGGTTGTGTTGTGCCCTTGTCTTATGCTCAACCAAACCACGGTACAGATGTACATAGTATATAACGCTCTTTCTTTGTGAGCTATGTCAATAAATTATTGTACTCATCTGAATTGTCTATCAAATATAACCGATATGTTAACTGCACATATTCTCTGCCTATGAAGAGCTTTTTGTTGCCAGTTAGTAGAGGCAAAAAGATTATCACAGACATATGCTGTCAAACCTCAGCCAATAAAGCTCATTAACTTTAATTCAGGTTAATGTTCATCAAGTTTGAGGAGTATTTATTATAAATTATAATCACCTATCTATTTCTGCGTGGAGCTTAGGAAAAACTCAACCTTGCCTTAGAAAGAAACGTCAAAGCAATTTTAAAACTTAAACTCAAAGGGTATGTATGATTTAGAAATCAGAGCTGCTAGGCTGATTAAACAAACACAATTACTTGATTCTATTGATCTGGATTTCATCCTTATATATATTGTGGTGATATTAAAAGACTTCTAGTCATCTAGCGTATTTACAGGCTTGATTCTATTTCTTGCATCCCTTTCCTCTGTTCCTGTATCTAAAGCCTGCTGTATCGAACTCTTTTGTTACCGTTGTTGACATGGAAACTGGAAAGGCATCCTGGATTTTTTTTTTCTTTTTTTGATAAAGAAGATATAGTTGGAGGCATAGAAGCTGAAGTTTTTTTTTAATTAGTTTAAGGTCCACTTTAACTTGCTTCTACAGTAACCCTTTTTTGTTAAGCCTCATGTATAACTTCTGAATCTTTGACCATCCTTTTTATTTGCTTGGTTCTTAAGTTGTTTTCAGAAACTTCACTTTCCGTTCCATTGGAGTTGGAGTGAGTCGTTGTCTCATAATTTATATGTTCCATATAGTTATTTTTCCCTTGGTAAACCAGCCATCATTTTTGAGCATTTATTTTTTTCAACCAGGCTACAAAGTGCAACCTATAGATTTTGATATTACAATGCAAGCATTTCCAATTAACTCATCATCTCAGTTTAAATGTAGCAAGGTTTTTTTTTTGTATATTTCAGAGTTGTTGTAAACTTAAAAGCTCCCCTAATTTTTCCTAGTTCATAGTTTATTTGATATAAGCAATAGTAACACTCTGGTCGTTACAGCCTTCAGTTGAGATTCCTGGCCGTCAAGGTTTTACTACGCCCTCTCATTAAGTCAGCCAGGGACCATCAAGGTTTTAGTTTTCTCGGATACACAGGAGAACCGCACGTCATTTTTTTATGTGGATTACTGCTTGAGGAAGAATGGCTTTTCCATGGCCCCAGCAAGGAACTTCACTACTCACTCAGTAACATCACTGTTTTTTAGTTAGGAATATCATCGTCCTTTTCAGTGTTGTAGTTCATGACAGCCCTTGATTTTCTTGAACCTCTTCATGGATTTTCGATTACTGTTTCTCACCATCCTTTATTTGCATTCTTTATGTAGAGAATTAGGAAACATCTCACACACAATTAGGTGGATTTCATATATGTAGTTAAGTACAACTTGGAATACAAGTAATATGTGTTAGACTATACATATCTCTAATACCCGCCCGTAGTCAGGAACTGAACACAGAGACGGGACCTACTGTACTGGTAGTCCCTTAGTCATACTGTCCGCGAACTGATGGCTGGAGTACTCTGAATTGCCCCAAAGCCACCCGCTCATGAACAAAGTGGATGTCAATCTCTATATGCTTCGTGCGACAATGATGAATCGAATTGGCAGCCATATAGATTGCACTAACATTGTCGCAATAGACAATGCTCGCCGAACGGGTCAAGATATGAAGCTCTTGAAGCAACTGGCACAGCCAGCAGCACTCAGCAACTGCTTTAGCAACAGCTCTGTAATGTACCTTCCCATTGGACCGAGATACTGTGGTCTGCCGTTTTGAAAACCAAGAAACCAGATTATCGTCGAGGAAGACACAGTAGCCTAATGTAGATTGCCTAGAGTTTGGACATCCAGCCTAGTCATCGTCGGAGTATGTCATGATGGATGACACACTGCCAATGCCGAGGTGCAGAATACGCTTGATCAGAGCAAGATGTGTCTCCCACAGGTCGTGCATGAAGAGACAGACTTGCTGAATGGTGCAAGCAATGTCCGGCCGAGTGTGAGATACTATAGGGCACCAGCAAGACTCCAGTATTCTAAAG
This sequence comes from Saccharum hybrid cultivar R570, assembly GCA_038087645.1. NCBI lineage: Eukaryota > Viridiplantae > Streptophyta > Magnoliopsida > Poales > Poaceae > Saccharum > Saccharum hybrid cultivar. Next base: position 3,154,100 of record JAQSUU010000751.1, read on the forward strand.
GGTTGGCAACTGGAACTCCATCAGTGGTAGATAGCTTGGACATGGAGTCAACCAGTGTTGCCGTGGGGTGACACTCAACCATGTCGGTCCGCTGAAGAAGGTTGACATCATACTGTCGTTGGACAAGTGGTGGCCGTCAGAGGACCTGAGTGACGGAAATGCCAAGAAAGTGGTGGAGAGCCCCAAGGTTCGTCATGGCGAACTCAGAGATGAGACGGGCGATGATGCACCGCGGGAGATCCGAAGAGGATGTTGTGAGGATGATGTGGTCGACATACAGTAGCAAGTATGCTATCTACACTCCATCTTTGAAGATGAAGAGAGAAGCATTAGACTTTGCCACAGTGAAACCGTGCTTGCAGATGTAGGTGGCAAATTGCTGATGCCACGTGCGACGAGCCTGCTTGAGGCCATAGAATGATTTCTACAATAGGCCGACATAGTTAGGGGTATATGTGCGTAGGCTGGTGTGCGTAGACGGTCTCCTTAAGGTCACCATGAAGAAAAGCATTCTTCACGCTAAGCTGGTGAATTGGCCAAGAGCGTGAAGCAGCAATGCTAAGCACAGTCTGGATGGTAGCAGGCTTATGACTGGACTAAGGTCTCATCATAGTCGACAACATGCTGCTGGGAGAAGCCACAAAGAACCCAATGAGCTTTGTGGTGTGCAAGGGATCCGTCAGCATGATATTTGTGCTTGAAGAGTCACTTGCCTGTCACAATGTTGGCACCCGGTGGTCGAGGAAATAAACGCCCTGTGTCGTTGTTGAGAAGAGCCTAATACTCATCCGCCATCGCAGCATGTAGGTTGGGATCAGCCAACGCACTGCAATAATTAGCGGACAACAGAGATGTCGATGTTGCAGACAGGCAGCACAACACCTGTCCATGTGCGTGTCATCATGCGATGGAGCAAGGAATTGGCCGGTGCAGGGCCCTACATAGGCCGACAAGAAGGTGCAGGGGCTGCAGCAGCCTTGAGCCGCCCGTGCAGCAATATTCGAATGCTGAGGCCCGTGCACAACCCGAAGTAGCGGAGGCCTGCCGGGTGGCAGCGCAGGTGGCTAAGGGGCAGCCGGCGCACTGGTCAGACCACCAACAGACGAAGAAGTAGACGCAACCGTACAGGTGGATGGCCGAGCTCCAGCGGGCACAAGTGATGAAGGCGAAGAAAATAGATACTGGTACACCTTGCTGCTAAAACGCCGTTGAGCCGACGCTAGTGCTAGTGACAGGGGCGAACGCTGATTGGTGGGGTCAAACCGGCCATTCCTGCCCGGAGGTGTAACAGGGGCAGGTCCAGGTGACTGCTTAGGATGGCCGACCCCAGCTATACTAGCAGGCCAGCCGGCTGGTCGGCAGGTCTAGGTGACTGCTTATGATGATGGTCGGATTGTGGAGGTCCTGGGGCAACGGCTGCTCAACCTCTGTAACAGAGGGAGCAACGCGAAGATGACGGAGACATGGCAACAGCAAAAGGAAAAACCGACTCATCAAACACATGTCAGGATATAATCACACGCAGAGATGTCAAGGCACCAATAACCCTCGTGAGAAGATGGATAGCCTAGAAAATGCACGCCGTGGAGCAAGGTGCAAGTTTGTGGGGAGTTGTGGCACTGAGGTTCGAGTAAAACAGACAGTCAAACACGCAAAGGTGGGAGTACTCATAGAAAGAGCGATGAAGGAGCTGGTATGTGATTTTGTTGTCAATAGAATAGGAGGGGCACCGGTTAAGCACATAAGTGGTTGTAGCAAACGCCTCAGCCCAATAAGTCAGTGGCATGGAAGCATGGAGGCGGAGGGTGCGGACAGTGTTGTTGATGGTGTGAAGCATACGCTCAGCTTTGCCATTCTGCTGAGAAGTGTAGGGTAGGAAAGGCGAAGCAAAATGCCGCTACTAGACATGAAGCAGACATGGCATTATTAACTAAGTGCCATTGTCGACCTGAAAGCACTCGGGAACAGAACCAATTGAGCCTGAACATAAGCAAAAAATCAACAAAATGACCATAGATAGCAGATTTTTGACGCAGCGGAAAAGTCTAGCAAAAATGACTGAACTCATCAAGTGTGGCCAAATAATGTTTATAACCCGAAGTGCTTAGGACTAGAGATGTCCAATCATCACAATGAACTAGAGCAAAAGGTTCTGGTGTAATAGAAATTGAGCTAGCAAAGGACAAGCGCATGTGTAAGCAACGAAATCAACAAAATGACCAGAGAGCTCGGATTTTTTACGCAGCGGAAAAGTCTGGCAAAAATAAGTAAAATCATCAAGTATGTCCAAATAATATTTATAACCCGAAGTGCTAAGAACTAGATGTCCACACATCACAATGAACTAGAGCAAAAGGTTATGATGTAATTAGCGTTGAAAACGGACGGAAAAAATCCCGTTCCGACCCGTTCCGTTTTCTACTTTGTTCCGTCCGATTCCGTATTTGTGGTATCCCGTTTCCGTATTTACGGAAACGGGAGAGGGGTTTTTTTTGTCTATTTCCGTGGGATCCCGTTTTCATCCGGATTTGACCCGTATTTATTCTGTTTTTCATCCTATTTTCATTCTGTGAGATATGTCTAGAATTTGATATGTTCATAAACCTACAAATTTCCTATTATGCATGTTAACACATGGCGTGCTAGTGAATATTGGACCGATAACTTCGTACGTGTATATTATTTTGTCACTTTGTTCAAGTATACTCGAGAATATTTGATCATGTTATTATAACTTAATTTTCTGGCTCTTCATCCGTATTTGTTCGGCTCTCCATCCGTATTTGTCGGTTTCCGTATATCCTCATCCGTTTTAAATTCCGTTTTTACCCGATTCCGGTCCCCTTCCGCTAAAAATATAGAAATGGAAATGTGAGAGGGGTTTTTCTGCCCGTTTCCGTCCGTTTTCATCGCTAGATGTAATGGAAACTAAGCTAGCAAAGGATAGGCATGTGTGTTTTCCTAGATGGAAGGCATGACACAAGGAGCGCGCTGCTTTATTACATGTGATGACTGGCATGTTTCTAAGAGAAGCGACGACGGAGTCGGCCGAATGACTAAGACGGTGATGCCATAAGGTGGATGTGATGGTGAGGCCGCAACTAGCGGCGGTGGAGGACGAAGTGGATGGTATGGTGTAGAGGTCGCCGCCGCTATTGCAGCGAAAAATCACGCATCTCGTCCATGGATCCTTAACAGAAAAGCCAAGGGCGTCAAATTCGATAGAACAATGATTATCACATGAATTTGATAGAACAATGATTATCACATGCAAATTGATGAACAGAAAGAAGATTGCGCACAATGTCAGGCGCAGTCAGAACATTATTGAGATGGAAGGAGGTGTCGGCTGCGGGAAGGATGGAAGTACCACGACTAACAACAGGTATAGAATGGCTATTGCCCACAGTTATGGATGAAGGAGGAAGAAGGCGGGTGAGCAATATACCATCCGAAGAGGCCATGTGTGATGTGGCACCGGTGTCCGGTACCTAGAGACTAGCACCCTGAAGCCCCATCTGGTTCAAGGTAGTGATGAGTCCTGTCTGGTTCCAGCCACCAGATTGAGGACCAGCGGACGATCGAGCGAACTGTGGCTGCTTGATGCCAGACGGGGCGGAGAACTCGACTGGAGCAAATGCGAAGTGTGCCTGCGGAGGAGGTCCTAGTAGCCCCTGCCCGTGCCACGCCAGCTACTGCTGCGGTGGACGGAACCAGGGCTGCTGTTGCTGGCTGGGCAGTGGGCCAAAACAGACCCACTAGCTGGACTGAGGAGGCAGGCGCTGGTCGCCCTACTGCTGCCATCCACCACCACTGCTACCACAACCACCACGGTTGCCCTTCTTCTTCTTGATACAGTTGGAAGTACTGTCGCCACCGTCGTCACTATTAGAACCACGACCGCCTTGTCCCTGTGTTGCGCCAAACCAAGCAGAGGAAGAACTACACGCAGAGCCTTAGGGAGAGGAGCTAGTGGCATGGAGTGCAGTCTCGAAGGAAACCTTGCCTTCATTAGCTAGGCGAAGTTCCTTGAGGACGAGCTTCTGACGCATGGTGTTGAAGTCAGGCAGTGGTGTGGTGTCGACGATGTTGTCTGTCGTGCTAGAGAAGCACGGGTTGAGGCCGTGGAGGAGATTGAGGACCAGCTGGGACGGAGAGACTGCATGTTCGACATCGCTCAGGGCATCAGCGATGGTCTTCATGCGTTGGCAGTGGTCATTGACGTAGAGAGCCACCTGCCTCATATAGGATAATTCTTCATGCAGAAAGACAACGCGAGGCTCTGGCCAGAAAGAGGCCTCGATGGCAACCCAGAGCTTGCGCGCCAACTGATCACCCTCCATGGCGAGATCCTAGATGTCAAGGGCGGTGGACCTAAGGAGCCAACTGTGGACGCAGGCATCGTCCATGACCCACTGGGGATCAGTGGGGCTGGCGAGACTTGAAGAAGGGCGCCCACTCATGGAAGTTCAGATGCTTCAGCTCGAGGATGACAGGAACGTGAGAGCGGACAGCGATCGTGGCATAGAGGGCGATGATCGGTCCTGCAGGAATATTCCCAAGGGCGCCCGGTGGTGCCAAAGGAGGTCGTGGTCTGTAGCCATTGTTGCGCGAGCAGAGGCACACACGCACGCAGAAGCAGAGGCAAGCGGGTGGAGCAGAGGCGCACAAATACACATGCGTGAGGGAGGTGGGGCGCGCGTCGACGTGGAGTACACGTGAGGCTGTAGAGGTGCGCATAGGATGCCACACGGGTGCAGAGGAGGCAGCGCACGTGGGAGAGAAGACCCACGTGGGGGAGCCAGTCAGAAGGGCCGCGCGACGCGAGGAGAGCGGGCAGGCCATCACGCGTCACATGCGGGAAGCTGGGGCAGAGGAGACGCATGGTGCGGGGAGGAGACGTGTGCACTCGTGAAAGCAGAGGGGGTGCACGGGAACCCGCAAGCGGGAGGGGTGGATGAGCGTCCTGGGATTCGGCAGCGCAGGGAGGAGCTCAGGCAGAAGAAAGAATTAGAAAGAAACTTAGGCGATTACCATGTAGAGAATTAGAAAACACCTCACACCCAATTAGGTGGTAGCTTTCATATATATAGTCAAGTACAACTTGGAATACAAGTAACCTGTGTTAGACTATACATATGTCTAATACTTTTGCCTTTCTGCTCACTCATCGTCTTAATCGTGTTATTTGTTCGTTGTATTCTTAGTTCCATAGTGTGTTTGCTCAACCATATATGCATGAAATGTCACTGGTCGATCAAAATCGTTAATTGTGTAGGATATTTGTGGAGTGTGGGCATGTTGGTGTTGGTCGCTTTTACATGGTTTCCTCGATTTTTTTCAAACTAGGTAGCGTGCCCGTGCATTGCTATGGGACAACTAAAACTTTATATATTGAAAACACACGGATCACATCGTTAGATAACAATACTATAAAATTAAATAGCAATATTAAAGTGACATTTAATCCAAAAGGAAAAGTTCCTTAGTCATGGAGAGATGTCACATGCTCACGAACGCGATGCTGTTAAGAAAATGTTTTATATCGACACAAAGAAATCTCCGATATCCATTTGTTTCGTGCGCCAATAAATTCACGAGTAAGTTCCACAACCTCTCCGTACCATCTTGTACACAGGTTTATCATATATGTAAATATTAGTGAATATCACACAAAACTTTAGATATGGCTACTACTCCAACGCCTAAAATAGAGTAGAGTGAAAATCAGTGTGCAAACACCACCACGCCACTCCAAAACTCTAGCGGAACAACAAATTACAAGATTAGCTTTTGAATTACCTAAATATCTCTAAGCACATGCATGCACTTATTGATCTTGAGAGGCAGGCTATCGAGCATAGCTGAGTGCTGCTAGTAACCAACCCCTCCAGTTTGTTCTGCACAAGCTTGGAGTTTCCAGAAAAGCCCACATCGAAATCGGCATCACCCAGGAAAAAAAAAACAAGAGGGCCAAGGTAGAGATAAGCCAGAACACCTTTAACCACACCACGAGGGTGTCCTGCTCCAGTGTAAGCTCTGCATTGCAGGAAAATAAAAACGCCATTGCAAACAATAAAGCTTGGTTTAATCTTAATCTAACGAAACTGCAATGTTGAAAGAAATTTTAAGAAACTAACAGCAAAGTGCTATGATATTAAGCAAACCAAATACTGGGGCTTGCAGATCCTTCATGAGCACTACAAAATCAGCTCTCAACTGAAGAGCTCTCTTTTGACATAAATTTGGGGAAACAAAATCTTGAATGTCTAACTGAATTACTGGAAGAAAACAAACAACAACAACTCAATTGTCAGAAATGCTGACAGAAGTTAAGACAAAACTTATTCTTTTTCTGTAATTGTGCCAAATCTTCATTGCAAATTTTTTTTTAAAATTGTGAGTATACTATGGCCTCCAAACCTATAAATATAAATTTGTAAACTACTGATTTCTGATTTGAAGCCATTCTTGTCGGGTAAAACCAGTGGGGGTAAACACCCTCTCAACTAAGGCCTCGTTTAGATGAGAGAATTGGGGAGAAAAACACTGTATCAGAATTCCTGTAGCATTTCGTTTGTATTTGGTAAAAATTATCCAAATTTTGACTAATTAGGCTTAAAATGTTCGTCTCGCAAAGTACAACAAAACTGTGCAATTAGTTTTTGATTTCATCAACATTTAGTACTCCATGCATTTGCCGACATTTTGATGTGACGGGGAATCTTCTTTTTGCATAGTGAAATTTGGGGGGAGAATTGGGGAACTAAACATGGCCTAAGCTGAAATCACCTGACCATAGATTTTCACCCCTGAAAAACAAATTCATATCAGGAGTTCCATAGCTCCTCTAAAGATCTATTTTGCCAATCTACAAAGCTTATGAAAAAACTATAACTCTTTAGGCAACCAAAAAATCATTTGAGGCCCTAAAAGGTATCCAATGAAATGTTTATCACACGAGAAAATTTCTTATTTGGTCCTGAAAATAATGCTCCTTTTCTATTTGACACCCAAACTAAAAATCTTTCCTATATGTCCTCAACTTTAGTTTTTCTCTTCTATTTGACATTTCCGTCGGATCTGTGAGCCAACACCGTTAGTCCTCCGAGTGAGGCAATGCAAAAAGACCTTAATGCCCTTTCAGTAAAGAACATGATCTGTGAGTCGCGGCCGTTCGTAACTTCGTCGACTCGGCCCGAGTCACAGTCGTAAGGGGCGTTTCCCTCCCCTAACCCTAGATCGAGGGCGGTGCAGCCATGGTGGCGGAGGGCGGCGCGGCACGGAGGTCGGCGCGGCCACGGAGGCGACGTGCACAAGTGCGACTACATGGGTCCACCGCCATGGTGGACGTCGTGGAGGATTGCCGCGTGGTGGTGGCCAACTGCAGCGATAGCCGCGCCGTACTCTGCCGCGGGGGTGACGAGGCGCCGCCGCCGCTCTCCTCGGACCACAAAGCCCGACCGCCCCGACGAGCTAGAGCGGATCCAAGCCGCGGGCGGGCGCATCATCTTCTAGGAGGGCGCGGGCGTGCTGGGCGTGCTCGCCATGTCCCGCGCCATCGGGAATGGCTACCTCAAGCCCTACGTGTCGTCCGTGCCCGAGGTGGTCACCGACCGGTCCGACGGCGACGAGTGCCTCATCCTGGCCAGCGACGGGCTGTGGGACGTGGTCAGCAACGAGGACGCGTGCGAGGTGGCGCGCGCCTGCCTCCGCAGGGGCCGCGCTGCTCACCAAGCTGGCCCTCGCCAGGCGCAGCTCCGACAACGTCTCGGTCGTCGTCGTCAATCTCCGGAGGAATCATCACTAGTTCTGTGCAGTCGCCAGTTAGTACAAGTAGTACAGTAGGATGGATGGTGCACCGTGCACAGAAGGATTTCGCAGGTGTGTGTACTAATTGGGGCTTTTTTTTCTCTTTCTGTTTCATCAACAAAAATTATTTTTTGCTGTACTCTCCCTGAATCAAGAAGTTCAGAGGAGCACTTAGATTAATTACATTTATCTTGAACCTATGAGTTTTCCAAAATAAATGTGTTATTGTCATGCAGTATGTCATTTTTTAAAATTAGATGTTGTTGGAAACCTATTTTATTGTTGTCATTCATGTACCTTTTTTTTAGAATCTTGTCATTCATGTAAGTAAAGAATTAATTTTGAACTGAATATAATTATGAGTAATTATTTAAGATGATGTTTGTTCCTTTATTTATTTAACACAAGCAACAAGTGAAACATTGCAGTTTGAGACATTGCAGTTTGAGATAAAAACATTCATGAAGCTAGCGATATCAACAATGGAATGTCAAGACTTGTAAAACAACTCCAAGGGTAAAACAAACTTTTCACATAGGACTTAACACCGTTAGCAACCCAAACTGACGGAAATGTCAAATAGGAAAGAAAAACTCGAGTTGAGGACATATAGGAAAGATTTTCAGTTTGAGTGCCAAATAGGAAAGGAACATTATTTTCAGGGTCAAATAGGAACAAACTCTTGGAAACGTAACAGCAAAATTCAGGGAACACAACTTGCTGAAAATTGGAAGGGTTTCTCCTGGTCCTCCAGTGATGTAGGCCATGGATGTATAACAAATGACTCCCTGCACTAGAACTCATCTATAAACATGAAACATCCTCTCTCTTGCACGCCATACCATGTATGTTAATATGACACCCCATCTTAAATTGATAAATCAGAAAAACAAATTGTTTACAGTACAATTGTTTGCCGTTGTTTAGGTCCTACAGCATGAGTCCCGGAGCAGTACACGGTGAAATTTTTCATCCACACACACAACTCAAAACCCCATCTTACTATTTGCAATAATAAAAATAACTTGTTTATTACTTACCACAGGTTGCCACTTTGGGAAATTTGGCTATTGTAATCAGGTAACGAAGCAATGCCTGGCCAAGTTTCTTCATTTAGAGTGCCCAAAATACCGCATTAATAGAAGAGAATGCACAACCCGTATAAGATTTTTTTCTGCAACATAAAACAAACTAATAAAATGATGACAGGTTCAAAAGGAAAGGCGCAGATACGGAGCATCATGTTAACAGTTCTTTCATATAAATGCTGGCCCAGATGAGATATTTTGGACACTGGAGCACTGATTCATCTCATCATGAGCAGCAACACAACAACCACTACAGAACTTCATAGGGTGAGTTTTAAGGGCCTTTAGTCGAACAGCTTACCTGCAGATCGTGAGTTGAGCAGGCTAGTGCATAAAACATATCCTTAATCGGCTCCAGTCGAGCAAATACAGATTCAGGTACAATCCAACATGCCTAGCTGGCTAGCTCGTACAATCAAGGAACAAGCAATCCATCCTCTCTCGGCAGCAGCAACCTGCTCTTAAGGTCTGCCTCATCTACCCAGCTGTCTGTGCCCACCTGTGAACTGTGATAGCACACCTCCTGCCCCAAGCAAGTGATGATGATTTGCCAGGAAATTTGCAGGATGCAATAGCAAACACTACAAATAAAGGGAATGATTACCGAAATCTGGTGATGATGACGGTGCCGTCTGGCGACCAGCACTTCAACCGCAGAGGAAGACGAGTCCACACCGAATGCAACTAAGTGACATCCACTACTGCTGTTGTACCGTTGTCGAGCACACCACTGCCACAACGTGAGAGACATGTCGGCGTGTGCGGATACAGGGGAGCAGCGAAGAAGGTGCACCCTCACCTGCCCCCGCCAATGGTGCCTCCTCACCTGAACCCTCGGCCTTACCAAGGGCCTTCACCTGGGTTAGGATGCCTCCTTGATGGATCCACCGAGGGCGAGCGCCTCCCCCCTATCTGGTCCGTCTCATCACCGGATCAGCCGAGGGAAGAGAAGAGAAGTGATTGGCACACCAGGTGGTACGTTCTCCGCGATCACCATGTCCTGGCGTGACTTTGACATGATGAGCACCGACCCCTGGAAGGCTCCAGGCAGCTTGATGTGCAGCCTGTTCAGTTTCAGAAGAGCAGAGGCAAAATTCCATCTTCAGAATAATGTGAACATGGCGTAATCCCACATCACTCATGCATGAACCAGAGGCAATAATTAAAGAAACTCATGTATTTGTAAATGTAACAATATACGACCTCAAATAAGTAGCAATATAGATTCAAAAATATCAACCTAGAAGGGTCATGGAATCCTTTGGAACAAAGGTTGCATTATTGGATGGAATGCAAATTCATTCTAGAATAAAGCATATCAATACTTACTGGCGGGCAATAATTGTAAAGGTTTGCATGAAACGAAGAGGGAGGAAAACTTACCATTATTTTCTTGTGGGTATCTCTCATAGATGTCTCCAGGAACATTTTTAATTTTCTTCACAGTTAATTATCAAAATTTCAAATTATTTTCTTATTGTAGCCAACTTTGAATTTGAAAGAGGATTGTACTGTTTTTTGTGGCAATCACACTCCGATGATGCACCTAATAAATAATGTGTTTCTAAACATGAGCTATTTGTTGTTGATGAAGTGGCATAGTTTCTTGTTCGATCTGTATGTAAAATTAAATAATTAGAGTGACTACGACCCATGTCGATGGGATTAGTTGCACATAAAGGTAACTAAGATTTGGCTAGCGGCACAATCACCATGTGTTAGAACAGAGAAGCAGACCAATGGATGGATTGATAATATTTCGTACTATAGCAAAAAAAAATCTGGTACCTAACTCAACATTGCATCTCTCAGTCAACCTAAATGTTAGGTAATCAATGCAAGCAATAGGAATAAACTTTATAAGCTTTTGAGGTTACCTTCATGGAGGAGACCAGCTTCTTCGATTGTTACAATCCGTGAAAAGCAGGGGAAGACCAGCTTCTTCGATTGTTACAATCCAACGACCTACTGTATGTTGTGGAAACTGGAGTCACAAGCTGCCTGTTTGTTTAAGCTTCAGGTTGTAAAAGGTACAATCCACAATCCAAAGCTCAAACTCATGCTGTATTGCCCAGCATTACCTTAACATATCGATGAGACCATGGAGCATCTAACAAGGTGCTAACAGGGATGAAGGCAGACCTTGCAGTGAAGTCCGAAGGGGCTCTACAAACTCTGAAAACTCCATCTCATCAAGCACCTTGAGGACATCATCAGCGTTGATGGTCTGCCTCTTTGATTCCTTGCACATATCATTGGCAAATCATCATCGTATTATTATCCTGGATGCCTTAATAGGGAAGAGCTGATTATACTAACTTGGAAGACCATTTTCCAACTGAAAACAATCGAGAGCCTCCAGGTTAGAATACACAAGAACCCTTTCTTCAAAAAGTTAGATTTCACACATTCCCCTTTCCATACCCCTCTCTACTTAAAAATGAGTAGAGATTGCTATCGGACAAAAACTCACTGCAAGTTACTCTACCACAGTAAAATACATCACATGTATTACTTGGAGCTTTGATTGATGGCAGCATCTACAATTTTGCACAAAATACCCGGGATTCGATTGGATAAAATATGTTGTACGTCACTACTGTTCCACAAAATGGTATTATCAGTCTATCAGATTATTGTCATTCTCTTCGGAGTTCCAAACTCCGAATGCAAGCAGCGCAACAGAGGATAAGAATCACAGTAAACCAGGGGTGATCTAGATCTGAATCAGAGGGAATCGGATGTTACGGTCTTACAGACGTGGCGGAGAGATTGTAGATGAAGATGTGGGCACTCTCAGCGAACGTGGCCATGGCGTCCTTGTTGACGATGACCTCGGCTCCTTCCCCGCCGGCGACGTAGGAGAGCTTGTCCTCGACCAGGCAGCGCCCGATGACCCTAGGCAGCTCGTCCATCTCCGCCTCAGCCAACGCGGCCGCAGGTGCCGCCGGCGTCGGAGCGGGCTCCTTTTCTGTGGCGTCCGCCGGCTGCGGCTCCCCCTAGGCTATGGTGGTGAGGACGGAGGAGGCAGCGTGAAGCAGAAATCGCAAACCCTAGCAAAACCGACGACGAGCAGGGGGCAGGGATCGTAGGGGTGAGGCAGACCGACGATGCGGGGATGGAAGGCCGATGCTTCTGGAGGAGGCGGAGCTGTCAATGCAGGTGGCAGCGGTGGAGCGCGGGGATGCAGGCGGCTGCGGCGGAGTTCGTCGGGACTCGAGAGCCTGGCGGCATGGGGGCTTCTGTTTTTTTTTCCTTTCTTGCGAGCGGCGAGCAGGGAGGCGGGTTGAGGAGAGGGTGCGGGGCCACATGTCGGCGCCAAAAATAAGTCCCACGGTGAAGTGGTTCGCACGATACGGCAGACAGACGAACGAAAACAGATGTCGCACGAAACAAAAATGTCCACGTTTTGTTCTTTTTAGTTGTAAAGTAGGAGATTGTGGCGCACTGGCGCCTGTGATGTGTATTTTTTTTGCGGAATGCCTATCCTTTTGTAGCTTACGTGGCAATCGGTCGAAGGTGATGATCTCTTCCATTGCTCCTTCCTCTCCGTGGACTTTTTCAGGTAAGGCAATTGATGTGCCACTGCTTAACTTTTGCTTTGTGCCTCCTGATGAGACGCGTTGCTGGCTCTTTGCACTTGAGTTGCTGTCAGTTTACTTTTTACGGTGGTTCGAATGATGATGTGTCAGTTCTCAATTTTCATATGATAGTTGGAGTCCCAGATAAGGCCGGGTTTAGTTCTCAAAAAATTTTAGGTTCTGCAGTAACATCGAGCGTTTGGATATATGCATGGAGTACTAAATGTAGACGAAAAAAACTAATTGCACGGTTTGGTGGGAAATCGCGAGACAAATCTTTTAAGCCTAATTAGTCCATGAATAGCCTTAAGTGCTATAGTAACCCGTATGTGCTAACGATGGCTTAATTAGGCTTAATAAATTCGTCTCGCAGTTTCCAGATGAGTTATGTAATTAGTTTTTTTATTAGTATCCGAAAACCATTTCGGCGTCCTATAAAATATTCGATGTGACGTCCAAAATTTTTTCTTTCCCCACCTAAACACAGCATAAGGTAGGTAGTTTTACATGAGTAGCCAGATCAATCCCGTGAAGAATTTGTCAGACGAAAGCAACCGCACTCACAAGTCACAATGATGGCTTTGACAAGTTTGTAAAGAAATTGTAAGTATCAAAGAGACGGAGTCATGTAAAACGGGGCCTTATACTACCAGTGACCCGCACGAACGGGAGCAGTGGCATGGAAAGCTTGTGTGTGTGAAGCCAAGCAGATTTGTTTTGAGCCTACACGAGCGCGAAACCGTGTCTGGGCTTAACTTGCAATGGCTCGACCGGATTCATGCGGCGCGGGCGCTTGGCTTTGGTTAGTTGGCTTGCAGGTTAGGCCCGTTTGGTTTGAGTATGTTAAAGTTTAACTCCCATCACATCAATGTTCTCTTAAATGCATGGAGTATCAAATGTAGACTAATTGCATACATGTCGGCACAGATTAGGAGTAATTTACGAGACGAATCTATTAAGCCTAATTAGTTCAAAATTGAAAACTTTTTGTCAAATAAAACGAAAGTACTACAATGTTTGTTAAACTTTAACTCATCCAACCAAACACCCCCTTGCTCGTCATCAATGAGTGAGACAGGAGTGCTGCGAGCAGCACACAAGCACAAATTGCCATGCTGGACCCTGTATAGTAACGAGGGTGGGTTTAGTTAGGTGAAAAGTTTTTAGAAAAATGTCATATCGAATGTTCCGTGTGATGTCGGAAGGAGTTTTCGGATATTAATAAAAAAACTAATTACATAGCTGGCCTAGAAACCACGAGATGAATTTATTAAGCCTAATTAATTCGTCATTAGCACATTTGTTACTGTAGCACTTTAGTGTCAAATCACGGGCTAATTAGGCTCAAAACGTTCGTCTCGCGATTTCCAACCAAGCTATGCAATTAATTTTTTTTTGTCTATATTTAATACTCTATACATGTGCCATAAGATTCGTTATTACAGTTTTCGTGAAAAGTTTTTTATCTAAACACACCTCACGTTAGGCCAAAAAGTTTATGTGGCACCAAACGCACCAGCAGGCCAACGTTGCTTGGGTAAAACAAAACCACGTCAAAAATTCTAGGAGGAGCTTCTCAATTCTGAGTGGCAGGTCAGTCGGAGTCCGCCCAGGCCCGGCCCCCAATCGGAATCAACCGAGGCCTTGTTTAGATGCCCAACTTTGGACATCCAAAGTTGGCATTTTGCTACTGTAGTGTACTGTAGTATGTTGTTTGTATTTGGTAAAAATTGTCCAAACATTGACTAATTAGGCTCAAAACGTTCGTCTCGCAAAGTACAACAAAACTATGCAATTAGTTTTTTTATTTCATCTACATTTAGTACTTCATGTATGTGCCGATATTTTGATGTGATAGGAATCTTCTTTTTGCATAGTAAAATTTGGTGGCAAACTTTGGGATCTAAACATGGCCCGAAAAACACGGCGACGCGCGGTGGCCAGTGGATGTTGATCCTACAGCAAGACTATTCGGCGGCCGCTGTAACAGAACCGCCCAATTATACGAGATTAAGTAGGAAATCATCCAACGGAAGGACAATTTAACAAACTTAAGCCCGTATAACCCGGTAGTCCGTGAAATCTCGACGGATTTCAAACCATTTCACATAACAGCCAAGATCGTACTAAGTTTAACGGTTATCATCATAAGTTACATAAATGTTCGCGGCATAAAATACATCGGAGTTTAAACATAGTTATTACAAACCAGGTTCGAATAAAAGTAGCGGAAGCGGTAGTTCAAATCACGCACACACACAACATTTTGAAATAAAAGTGCCAGCTTGTGATCATCTCCAGCAAAAGCATCAGACTAGAAGTAGCGAATGACCATTGCCCATGGTCCTAAGCTTCGCCCATTGCAGGATAGAGGCAGTTGATACAGTAGCCGTAATACATCTGCCCATCTGCAACAAGTGGGAACAAAGCCCTGAGTACGAGAAGGTACTCAGCTAGACTTACCCGTCATAAACCAGAAATAAAAGACACCAAGGAATCATTATAGGCTTTTGAAAGGTCCTTGTTTGGTTTTGGTAATTGAGTGACAACTTAGGTGGACTAATATGTGGTTATGTGAGATACACAGGAGATTAGTCCACATGTGATGGTGTCATGAAGGAGCTCATTGCATATGAGACATGACATGGAGTCATGTGACCAAGATGGAGAAGATCAAGATGAGGCTTGGCTCGAAGGACCGGTTGTGAAGGTGAAGGGCAAGTTGAGGCTTCGAAGCGAAGGACCATGCGATGGTGAAGCTTGGGCAAGACTTGGCGCCGACGAACCAATGCAACGGTGAAGAGCAAGTGAGGTCAAGATCGATGAACCAATACGGTCACGTGATGATATGAAGTGAATCATATCATTTGGTGATTGGTTGATGCATGTGTTGCATCAATGTCGGAGGAGATGGAGTGGAATGCGCAAGGCTAAGGTATAACCTAGGGCATTTCCATTTCACCGGTCATAGGTGTGTAGAGAAGTTTATGACCGGGTTTAGGATAGATGGCCGTACTATCAAGAGGGGCAAACTTGTTTGCATATCGGTCATCTAGTGCCACTTGAGCGATCTAACTGTGCATACGTGTTAGGATCGAGTGGCGAGGCAAGTTGAGTGCCTAATTCCTTTGAAAATGATTGAGAAAAAGCTAACACACAAGCACATGGAGATGTACACTTGATGGTGTTGGCACATTTGCAAAGGTGGCGTTGGTCGCGCTGTGGTTTGCGGGTAGAGAGGGGTTTGGGTTCCTCTCTCCCTCCCGCCGAGCGTGTGAGCGCGGGATTCAGGCGATTTCGGGGAAATGAAATGCCTATTTTCTACTACGCCGAAAGTCGGAAAAGAAACGGAGGCGAACGGGGTCACTCGCGGGACCGGCGCGTCCGGTCAAGTGCCCAGAAGGAACTGAGGTTCACAGAGGACGATCGGACGCGGGGCGCGTCCGGTCACACATGATCGGACGCGTCCGATCGTTGAAGGAGCTTACTGGACTCTAACCAGACGCAGGCACTGTCGCGTCCGGTCATCGCAAGGAGCGCGTCCGGTCGTTGCGTCGCGGGCGCGTGGGTCAGTACGATCGGCGCGTCCGGTCGTTCGACAGGCGCGTCCGGTCATCGGGACCGGCGCGTCCGGTCGTTATGAGAAGCGCGTCCGGTCATAGGGTTTGACCGTTGGCGCAGTGACCGTTGGAGGATCTAACGGTCGCATTTGAAATTTGAGGGACACGTGGACGTCGCAGGGCGACCGGACGCGGTTGAGCGCGTCCGGTCAGTTACGACCGGCGCGTCCGGTCGTCCCGAAAAAGGACCCAGTGAAGGGGTAACGGCTCTATTTGACCGTGGGGTTATAAATAGATGCCTTGGCCGGCCGTGGCCGGTAGCTGAGCACACTTTAGCCTTGGTGGCTTGTGTGGTAGTGCTTGGGAGCCCTCTAACTCACTCATGCTTGATAGTGTTCATCGGATCGAGTGAGAGAGCAATTCTAGTGCGATTGCATCGTGAGGTTGCATCGAGTGGCACTAGGTGATCGTGTTGCAAGCCGGTAGTGCTTGTTACTCTTGGAGGTTGCCACCTCCTAGACGGCTTGGTGGCTTGTGGCTCTGTCGAAGCTCGCAAGAAGATTGTGCGAGGCTCCGGAGAAGCTTTGTGAGGGGGATTGTGCTCACCCCGCGGGGATCGCGAAGAGCAACTCTAGTTGAGCGTGTCATTGAGTTACCTCACTTGAGAGTGGTGTCTTGCGGTGCCTTGCGGGGCATGCCTTGAGGGGCAAGTGACTTGAGGGTCACACCGAGGAACCATCTAAGTGTTGGTCGACACAACGGAGACGTAGCTTGGTGGCAACCAAGTGAACCTCGGGAGAAAATCACCGTGTCAACTTTGTCTACTCTTCTCGGTGGTTTGCATTCATGCAACACAAGCTTGTATTTACTTTCATATATACTTGTGCTTGTGTAGTTGCTCTCGTAACTAGTTTGCTTGTGTAGCTTGCTAGTTATCTTCTTGCTTGTGTAGCTAGAAGCTCCCGCTTGCGTGACTAATTTGGTTTATGTAACCTTGTTAGTCACATTGCTTAGTTTGTATAGCTAAGTGATTTGCGCTCTCTAATTTGGCATTAGTTGCCTTGTTATTGAGCATTGCTAGTGAGCTTAGGCTTTGTGCGCTTTGCTTACTAGAATTGTGTAGGAGCTCCCTCTTGCTTGCAAAGTACTAGTGCATAGGTTTGTGTGACCTTGCTCTAGAATTAAATAGGAGAGCTCTTGCTAAGGAAAGCACCTTAGTTGTTTAATTAGGATCTTTGTGAGGTGCTTGTGAACTTAGTTAGAGTGGTGAAGTCTTGGCTAGACCGACAAGTTTAATTCCGCATTTGTTTTGGTTAGCCAACACGTTTAAGTTTTAAAAAGGACTATTCACCCCCCCTCTAGTCCGCCGTCTCGACCCTACAGCTTTCTGGTGGGATAGCTGACTCATTTGCAAAAAGACATTTTAAGCATTTAGGAAAACCTTTACAAAAGCTTGCAGTAATTAACTCTTTATTAACCTGTCAACTATGTTTACACTAGGGCTAGAGTAACATGTAATTAAGCAAGTAAGGATTACCATTGATCATTAGCAATAGTTATCATGTCATCTTCCACATAACTATCCAAGTGATTCATCAAGATTACTACGATGAAGTAGCTCAAGTCAAGTGTTCAGTATCCAGTGAACGATGGCGATTCGAATCGATTATTAACCAGCTGGTAAGTTATTCCTCACACAAACCTCACTCACCCGCTAAAGTGAGGTGTTGGTCACCGAGTCAACCATTCAGGTAAAGTCGCGAGCTTGTCAGGAACCACTTGTACCCGGAGGCCGCCCGACTGCTCTTTGGCCTTATCATCGCGCCCCCGTATCCTGCCACTACTGCTCCGGTACAGTGCGTTGCGGGCAATCCACTCGGCCCGAATAATCTCCCAGTTTCGCGGTCGGAAGGTACTTTATCCGGCCAGCTAAATATGAGGCATGCGTTCAATATGACCCGAGGGGCAACAACAGACGGTCCTTAATCGACACAGACGGAAAACACTACAGTCCGAACCCTGCAAGTTTCCGCCCGGTCTCAAATTCATTTCACACTTAGTTATACCATGACTTCATAGTCATCCAAGCAGATCCAGGTAACCACCTATAGCTCGCAGGTGACAGGAAATCACCCGACTTCTACCGGTCTAAGTCAGCTAAGCATTGACTCGACTGCGGATATCAGGGTAACAAGGATATAGTATAACAAAGGTAAGCAAGGTATAATACAGCAACGTCTGCAAACAACTCCTAAACGTAATGCATCAAATTAAGTAAAGTTAATAATAAATTATTTGCAAACCGGGAGAGAAATGCTCCGGGGCTTGCCTCTCTCAAAAGAGCTCGGACGGTGGTCGGGGCACTCAGGGAGCTCTTCACCGACCTCCTCTTCGGCTTCTGTCACCTCCTGCTGCTGCACCTCGAGCTGCTCCTCTGGCTCCTCGGGTAAGACAACTGGATTCTCGGTTTGCGATCCTGTATGATACAATGCGCGTAAGTGATTATGCAAGCGTGCATCGAAGGAGATGAATGCAATGAATATGTTGAAATGCAAGGTAGTCAACATCATCCAAGAAACTATACACTACAAGCACTGTCATCTACTGTATTCTCTTCTACTACTAACATGTCAAGTTAACATTTCTTATGAAATGCTTCAAAGATACACCAAAGCTTTACTAATTTCTTAATCACACTTAAAGCAACACTTGCTTAAACCCTAAATAATAATAGGTTTGAATAGCAACATATATTTCTGATGCTCCTAAAAATCTAAGAAAATTACAGTAGCATAATACTACCCTAAACAGACTATCATAAAAATTTCATGACATTTGGATAAGTAAATTATCCTATACAAAAATGACAAGCTATAGCATACAAATGAGTATGAAATTACTTTGTACTATGAAAAGTGTCAAACAACAGAATTAATATTTTTCATAAGTTCTTCATGGAATATAATGACTGTACAAAAATTATCACATGCATGTTTTATACAAAGTTTGCTCTCTAGCAAAAATAACAAAAATCAGCAATTAAAGGTACTTAAACTACTTCTCCAAAGTTTTCCACAACACATGCATGAAACATATTTTTCCTAGGAAGTACATGATATAAGAAGATTAACAAACTTGAAATCATATTTTTCTGATACATATAGGATTTACTAACTATTTTACAAGATATCAGCAATATCAAGAATTAAATAAAGCTCTACAGAAAAGTATCCCAAAAATGACATGCAATATTTTTATATAGTAGATCTGGTTCCAATGAGTCCATAGAAATTTATTTCATAATTTTTGGAGCTCAAATGAATACAAAAAAAACATTTTTCCACAATATTTTTCATCATGAATAATAAAAGAAAACAGAAAACGATTTTCATTATTGAAACTGGGCCGGCCCGTGGAAATAAACCGGCCCGCGGCCGTTCTCGGCCTGGTTCACGCGCGCCGGGGGTAAGAGCGAGCAGGCCCGGCTCGGGCTTCGGCCCACGGCCGCTCGCGCGAGGAGGCCGGGGGGAGAAGCCGGAGGCGTTGGTGACCGCAATGTCGCGGCCGCGCGTCGACCGGCCGGTGGCCATTGCCGACCACGCCCGGGTGCGGAAAAGCGAGCAACAGGTGCGCGGGGAGGAGGCGGACCCGTTTTTGGTGATAGAGAAGCAAGAGGGGTAGCGGGGAATCACTCCCGCGGGAGGCCGCGCGCGCGGTGGCGCCATGGCCGTCGGCGGCGGATGCACGGAATCCGCACCTGCTTGGCTCGGGTGGCTGCAACGAGGTGCGCACGGGGTGCCGGAGAAGGAGGCGAAGTTGGGTGCGCGAGAAGGCGAGCTATGGCGGCTCACCGTCAGCCAATTTGGTCGGCGGGTGCGGCGGTGGCGGTGCTTGCGCTGTGCGGTGCTCGCGCGGCACGGAGCGGAGGAAGGCCGAGGCGAAGAAATTCGGAGAGGGAGGGTGGACGCGGAGCGCAGGCGACTTAGAAGAGTGAGGTGCGCGCTGGCGGGGGCCACCGACGGCCAGCTGTCGACGGCGAGCGGCGCATGCCGGCCACGGGGCGCGCGGTGCCTGTGCGGGCGCGTGCGTGTCGCGGCGAGCGCGGGCGAGCGGGCACGACGCGCGGGCGGGCGGGCAAGCGCGCGGTCAGCTGGGCCGGGCCACTTCGCGGGCGGGCCGAGAAGGGAAGCGGCGGCCTGCTAGCGCTGAAATTATTTTTCCTTTTTATTTTTCTAGAGAAAATTCAAATAAAAATTCTATTTGCAGTTTTCAAATTCAATTTTTGGGCAAGCAAACGACCTTTTCTGAAAATGGCCCAAAAATAAAAGTTGTTTAGAATTTAATTCTCTCCAACTTTGATTAAGGCGCCAACTAAAAATTCCCAACAGATTTTGATTTTTAGAATAAAAGCTAATTTAGGGAGGATTTTTGAATATTTTCAAATAACATTTTTAAAACAAATCTTTGACAAAACTTTGAGTGATTTAGTGGCTCCAAAAATTTTCCTTATAATTATAAGTGATATGAAATTTATAGTTGCACAAATTTGATGAATGTCATTAGCACATTATCACAACATGTTATGCAATACTAGTTTCCACACTTTTATTTTATTAAAGGTACACCCTAAGCACATATGATTATGAATGCCATGACATGTTGTGCTCATGATTGCAATGCAAATGCTTGCGTAACACCGCAGTGTTACAGCCCTCCCCCCTTATAAAAATCTCGTCCCGAGATTTGGGTTACGAACCATTTATTATAAAAATCTTCGTATGCTTTTTGTAGGTATTCACCCGTTTCCCAAGATGCATCCCCTTCATCATGATGACTCCATTGTATCTTATATGTTTTCACCACACTGTTTCGAGTAGCCCTTTCTTTGGAATCCAAAACTCGAATTGGCTGCTCACGATACACCAGATCTGACTTAAGTTTTATGCCTCGAGGTTCAATTATTTCCTCTGGAACGCGCAAATATTTCTTGAGATGTGATACGTGAAAAACAGGGAATATAGCACACATTGATTCTGGTAATTCCAATTTGTAAGCCACTGGACCCTTCCTTTCTAAGATTTTATAGGGTCCTACAAATCTGGCGGCAAGCTTTCTGCGTATTCCAAACCGCTTCTTCTTCATTGGCGTGACTTTTAGATAAACATAGTCACCAACTTCGAACACAAGTGGTCTCCTTCTCTTATCCGTATAACTTTTCTGACGTGACTGAGCTGCTCTCATGTTTTACTGAATGATATGAACTTTCTTTTCGGCTTCTTCCACGAAATCAATATCATAATACCTTCTTTCCCCTGGCTCAATCCAGTTTAAAGGTGTTCTACACTTTCGGCCATACAGAGCCTCAAAAGGTGCCATCTTGATACTTTCTTGATAGCTATTATTATATGCAAATTCTGCTAAAGGTAACCACGACTCCCATGAACCTCTGGAAGACAACACACAAGCTCTTAACATATCCTCCAAAACAGCATTAACTCTTTCAGTCTGACCATCTGTTTGAGGATGATAGACAGTGCTATGAATCAGACTCGTTCCCAAACCTTTGTGCAAATGCTCCCAAAAGTGAGCAGTGAACTGTGATCCTCTGTCAGACACGATAGTCTTCGGTATGCCATGCAATCTCACAATCTCTGCAATATACTTCTCGGCATATTGAGGTGGTCTATAAACTGTCTTGACAGGCAAAAAGTGGGTTATCTTGGTAAGACGATCCACGATTACCCAAATCCAATCATGGCCTTTCTGAGTAGTGGGCAAACCTGTGATGAAATCCATACTTATATCGTCCCACTTCCAACTAGGTACTGACAAAGGTTGCAACAATCCAGCAGGTTTCATGTGAATAGCTTTCACTCGACAACATGTGTCACATCTGGCTACATAAGCTGCAATTTCCTTCTTCATCTTTGTCCACCAATAACGAGGCCTTAGTTCTTGATACATTTTACTACTGCCAGGATGAATGGACAACTTAGAGTGATGAGCTTCATCCATAATTTTATTCTTAAGCTCTCTATCCTTTGGAACAACAAGACGGTTGTCGAACCACAACACGTCCTGCTCGTCCACTCTGAAGTGTTTTGAAGGTTCTTCTTTAATTTTCTTTTTGATGTGGAATATCCCTTTATCTGCTTTCTGACCTTCTATTATCTTACTCTCCAAGGTGCAACTGATCTGAATACTATGTAACACGACAGGGTGCATTAGATTAAAACCATCTTCGAGTAAGGGTTGCATATTCAGACAATGCGACTTTCTACTCAAAGCATCGGCTACCACATTGGCTTTCCCAGGGTGATACTGTACATTCAAGTTGTAATCTTTAATTAGTTCTAACCATCTTCGCTGTCTCATGTTCAATTCTGGTTGGGTGAAAATGTACTTGAGACTCTTATGATCGGTGAAAATGTTGCACACATTACCAAGTAAATAGTGTCTCCAAATCTTTAAGGCATGCACCACGGCGGCAAGCTCAAGATCGTGTGTCGGATAATTGATTTCATGTTTTCTCAACTGGCGGGAGGCATAAGCAATGACTCTTCCTTCTTGCATCAGAACAC
Organism: Saccharum hybrid cultivar R570; assembly: GCA_038087645.1. Taxonomy (NCBI): domain Eukaryota; kingdom Viridiplantae; phylum Streptophyta; class Magnoliopsida; order Poales; family Poaceae; genus Saccharum; species Saccharum hybrid cultivar. The sequence goes on from JAQSUU010000751.1 coordinate 3,176,722, forward strand.
AGCCTAATCCTGTTTTTGATGCGTCACAGAACACATCAAAAGGTTTCTCGATGTCTGGCTGTGCAAGAACTGGAGCAGTGGTCAACAGTTTCCGCAAGGTGTGGAAAGCTGTCTCACACTCCTCTGTCCACACAAACTTGTGATCTTTCTGTAACAGACTTGTCATTGGCTTGGCAATCTTTGAGAAGTCTGGGATAAAGCGGCAATAGTAACCAGCTAATCCTAGGAAACTCCTGACTTCTGGCACTGTGGTTGGAGTTTTCCAATCCATAACCTCTTGCACTTTGCTCGGATCTACCGAAACTCTCAGATAGAATATGACCAAGGAAAGGAACTTTCTTCAACCAAAATTCACATTTGCTGAACTTAGCATACAACTTATGATCTCTCAGTCTGGTCAAGACAATTCTCAGATGCTCTTCATGATCTTTCTCATTCTCAGAGTATACTAGAATGTCATCAATGAAGATAACTACAAACTTGTCTAACTCTGGCATGAAAACCGTATTCATCAGATACATAAAGTATGCAGGAGCATTTGTTAAGCCGAAAGACATAACAAGATACTCGTACAACCCGTATCTGGTAGAAAAAACGGTTTTTGGGACATCTTGTGGCCTGATCTTTATCTGATGATACCCTGATCTTAGGTCTATCTTGGAGAACACCCTAGCTTTAGCCAACTGATCAAACAAAACGTCGATATGAGGCAAAGGATATTTATTCTTGATAGTTACAGCATTAAGAGGTCGATAATCCACACACATTCTCAGAGTACCCTATTTCTTTTTCTTCACGAACAAGGCAGGACATCCCCACTCAAACTTACTCGGTCGGATAAACCCCTTCTTTAGCAATTCTTCCAGTTACTTCTTCAGCTCAGCTAACTCATCCGGAGGCATCCGATAGGGTCTCCTCGAAATAGGAGCTGTCCCGGGGATCAACTCGATTCCAAACTCAACATCTCTATTTGGAGGAAGGCCAGGTAACTCGTCTGGAAACACATCCGGGAACTCACACACTACCGGGATCTGGCGGATAGGAACAACTTCTATGGCACAGGTCACACTCATAAGGTCTGTTCTTTCGGGCAATGGTACCTGAAAAGTACCCTCTCCCTGGGGATCCTTAAGGGTAAGCAACCGACTGCTTGTATCTATGACTGCCCCCTAGTTCTTCATCCAGTTCATTCCTATTATTACATCCAAAACTAGTCCAGGCATAACTATCAGGTTCACTCGGAACTTCCGACTACCTAACTCAAGGGTTGCCCCTCTAACCATCTTATTGGTTAACACATCAGCCCCGGCTGAACTTATACGATAACCATAACTCAATTCTGTGCATAGTTATTCATGCTTCCGTGCAAATGCTTGACTCATAAAAGAATGCGAGGATCCAGAATCAAATAGAACAACTGCAGGGTGATGGTTAACAAGAAACTTACCGGCAGTTACAGGCTCTCCCTCAGGAATCTCATCAACGGTGGTATGGTGTACACGGGCAGTATAAGTCTGTTGCTTCTTTTTAGGCGGATAAGGGCAGAACTTTGAAAAGTGGCCTGGCTGACCATAATTGTAGCAGGGCCCCTTCACTGTACCAGCAGATCCTATAGCTCCCTTGGAGTTGCTCTGTTCTGCAACTGCGGTGATCTTTGCTGGCGGCACGGCCATCTTGTACGGCTTCTGTGGTCCCCTGTAGTTCTGGGTTTTATGCTGTGGCGGCCGGAACCTTGCACCAGGTGCGGACGGACGATAAGAAAGACGGTTTGCAGTGACAACTCTGGACTGGGATGGTCCTGACTCAAACACCCTCTTGCGATTCTTGGATGCAGTGTAGGCGTTGTTGTTCTTTTCTTGTTTCAAACAATCACTGATAAAGTCATTAAACCTGGTGCGGGTATTGGTACCCACATGCTTCATCATCTTCAGACTTAACCCTCTCTTGAAACTAGCAATTCTCTTTGCATCTGTGTCGACCATGTCTAGAGCATAGCGGCACAAGCTATTAAAGGCATGCAGATACTGTGTTACAGTCTTGGTACCTTGATTTAAGGCCAAGAACTCTCCGAGCTTCATCTCAACCAACCCTGGGGGAATATAAACTCCTCTAAATGCTTCAGTGAATTCTCTCCAAGTAATCTGGGCATTGGGAGGAAAGGTGGTGCGGTGATGCTTCCACCACATCCCTGCCGGTCCTTGTAACTGATGTGCAGCATATTCTGTTTTCAGAACTTCTGTCAGTCTCAACACACGAAACTTATCTTCCATAGTGTTGATCCATTCTTCAGCGTCGAGTGGCTCTGCTGCTTCCTTGAAAACTGGCGGCCTGGTGTCCATGAAATCCTTGAAATTGCTGTACTAGTTCACCCCATGGCCACCACCTTGATTATTTCCTTTCTGAACATTTTCAGCGATGGTACGCAGAAATTCTTCCATATTCCTTTGTGACTGCTCGGTGTTGCGCTGGCTTCCAAGGAACTGTGCGAAGAATACCTCTGCAGTGAGCGGTGGAGGAGGGGGCAATTGTGGCTCTGGCTGTGGCTCCTGGTGATTGACGTTGTTTGCACCACCCCCACCAGCCCCTGCACCGTTGCCACCAGTTTTAGTGGCCTCATACGTGGCACGGCGAGTGTTTGCCATCTGCATATTTCAGCAACAAGTAATAATTGAGCGAAGTGGTAGTAATTGTATTCGAATGAACAATCATGCCATACTGAATTTATTAGAGAGAACAAGTCATGCAATAAAACATAGGCACAATAATCACATTCTAATTAAAACAACATCACTAATCAACTTACTTCGGATGCAACATCGCGTTCCATACAACCACGTTGCCAGCATACATACACTGGACTTTCATGCGTTCGAGCATCACATACACAACCAAGATTCAAAAGATCGCCAGTCTCAAGATCGAACAGGATACAACACGATACATGGAAACCAAAAGAAGGCCATCGCGACAGAGCCTATCACTAACGCAAGGCAACTAGCCTACTCCTCGGGGCCGTCGTCGAGGTCGGAGGCGTCACCATCGCTACCATCAGTAGCGGCGTCGTCGTCGACGTCCATCTGGGCGGCGTCCGGAGGAGCATACGGGCCCATCCCGTTGTAGAGGGCATGAAACTCTTCATGCAAGTTGGCATTATACCCTTCTAGCTCCTCGACCCTCTGCCTTAGAAGGTCCCTCTCGTTCCAGGCTTCATTCCTTTCCTGTACTAGCTGTCCCATCATGCGGTCTGCATTTCTGTTGGCCTGAGTCAACGTCTGTACCCGCTGCATAGCACTCTCACCTCTCTTGAGAGCCCGATCTCGCTGCAAGCTCATGTCGGCCAACTGCTCCTGCAAGCTAGCCATAGCACGTGTTTGCTTCTTCTTCTGCTTCCTTGCTTCAAGCCGGTCATCACCACGCAGACCAGTCAAGGTCCAATAGGTACTCTCAAGACCTTGGTATGCTCTAATGGCTGCATACATGGCACTCATTATGTGGTTATCGCTAGCCCGTCCTTCACTTGGGCCTCTAACCAGGGCACTTCCTTGCGGTTGCACCCAAATGGCATCACGAGGATCATCTCTCGGGAAAGTACCGGCCAAAGCTGCTGCCAACTCATTAGGAAACCTGCTCATTATGTCTCGGATGACGTGAAAGGCTGCACCCTCTGCACCCTCAACTGGAGTGCGTCCTTCAAACTCCAAATGTCAACCATCCTATTCTGGCGCATCTCCAAGAGCAGGGACGGTGATTTCCACTACCACAAGTCCATCCTCAGCTAACTGGCTCTCACTCCAGGAGTACACCGGCTCTTGACCCTCTAGGTACCCCACATCATGGAGCACTCTCCAAAGCAAGGTGGGCATGCCAAACTCACTTAGAAAAGTGTCCGTGCTACGGCGCTCCTGTGGGGCTATCTGGTGACGGGGTGCTCTTCCGCCAGTGGACTTACGGGCAGTCTTCTTCGTGCGGGCCATCTGTAGCACAAGTTTTTAAATTACCCGGTGAGAACATATTTTAAGTTGATGTCACTTTTATCAAACTAGGATAATCCTTTTATAAGGGGAGGAATGCATGTTATGAATGAAATGCATAGGCAATATGATGCATGCGCGAGTCTTACGTTCTCACAAACTTAGAAAATAAAGACATCTAACGATGAATTCGGTGGCATACAAATGATCTCTCATATACGTAACTAATTCGATCTACACGATAAACGCTGTTATGTACCTGCAGAAAATTCATTTCAGCCCATTCCCCATGAATGCATGAAAGCAGTAAATCTACCTACACGCTCTACACGAATCCCCAGATGCGTGTACAACGGTAGTAACTACCCAAATACATCGTCCTATTGACGGCATCGCCTCAACGGACGGAACACCCACACGTGCGATACTTTCATAAAAACATGTGTAAAACATGTAATTATTCTAGTATCATATAAGCACTCTCCCTAGATCGGCGGTGTATCCAATCATGCTCTCACAGCTCACACTTACCAAAGCGTAGAGGTAACTGATCCATACATTACCACTCAATTAAGTGGCACTCATACAATAGCATGACGTATGAGCAACGAAAGAGAAATATGGTGCAAGAACCCCAAGTTAGTACTTAAATAGCCACCTAGAGTCCTTAACTGGGCATACAGGATATGACCACTGGCACACCTTTAGTTTTAAAATCACACTTTTTAAACAGAATTTTGTTTTAAATACACTTATGAACAGTAATCACGTTAAACCATGCTCCGATGCCAGCTGTAACAGAACCGCCCAATTATATGAGATTAAGTAGGAAATCATCCAACGGAAGGATAATTTAACAAACTTAAGCCCGTATAACCCGGTAGTCCGTGAAATCTCGACGGATTTCAAACCATTTCACATAACAACCAAGATCGTACTAAGTTTAATGGTTACCATCATAAGTTACATAAATGTTCGTGGCATAAAATACATCGGAGTTTAAACATAGTTATTACAAACTAGGTTCGAATAAAAGTAGCGAAAGCGGTAGTTCAAATCACGCACACACATAACATTTTGAAATAAAGTGCCAGCTTGTGATCATCTCCAACAAAAGCATCAGACTAGAAGTAGCGAATGACCATTGCCCATGGCCCTAAGCTTCGCCCATTGCAGGATAGAGGCAGTTGATACAGTAGTCGTAATACATCTGCCCATCTACAACAAGTGGGAACAAAGCCCTGAGTACGAGAAGGTACTCAGCTAGACTTACCCGTCATAAACCAGAAATAAAAGACACCAAGGAATTATGATAGGCTTTCTGGTGGGATAGCTAACTCATTTGCAAAAAGGCATTTTTAGCATTTAGGAAAACCTTTACAAAAGCTTACAGTAATTAACTCTTTATTAACCTGTCAACTATGTTTGCACTAGGGCTAGAGTAACATGTAATTAAGCAAGTAAGGATTACCATTGATCATTAGCAATAGTTATCATGTCATCTTTCACATAACTATCCAAGTGATTCATCAAGATTACTACGATGAAGTAGCTCAAGTCAAGTGTTCACTATCCAGTGAACGATGGCGATTCGAATCGATTATTAACCAGCTGATAAGTTATTCCTCACACAAACCTCACTCACCCGCTAAAGTGAGGTGTTGGTCACCGAGTCAACCATTCAGGTAAAGTCGCGAGCTTGCCAGGAACCGCTTGTACCCGGGGGCCGCCCGACTGCTCTTTGGCCTTATCATCACGCCCCCGTATCCTGCCACTACTGCTCCGGTACAGTGCGTTGCGGGCAATCCACTCGGCCCGAATAATCTCCCAGTTTCACGGTCGGAAGGTACTTTATCCGGCCAGCTAAATGTGAGGCATGCGTTCAACATGACCCGAGGGACAACAACGGACGGTCCTTAATCAACACAGACGGAAAACACTACAGTCTGAACCCTGCAAGTTTTCGCCCGGTCTTAAATTCATTTCACACTTAGTTATACCATGACTTCATAGTCATCCAAGCAGATCCAGGTAACCACCTATAGCTCGCAGGTGACAGGAAATCACCCGACTTCTACCGGTCTAAGACAGCTAAGCATTGACTCGACTGCGGATACTAGGGTAACAAGGATATAGTATAACAAAGGTAAGCAAGGTATAATGCAGCAACGTCTGCAAACAACTCCTAAACGTAATGCATCAAATTAAGTAAAGTTAATAATAAATTATTTGCAAACCGGAAGAGAAATGCTCCAGGGCTTCCCTCTCTCAAAAGAGCTCGGACGGTGGTCGGGGCACTCGGGGAGCTCTTCACTGACCTCCTCTTCGGCTTCTGTCACCTCCTGCTGCTGCACCTCGAGCTGCTCCTCTGGCTCCTCGGGTAAGACGACTGGGTTCTCGATTTGCGATCCTGTATGATGCAATGCGCGTAAGTGATTATGCAAGCGTGCATCGAAGGAGATGAATGCAATGAATATGTTGAAATGCAAGGTAGTCAACATCATCCAAGAAACTATACACTACAAGCACATGTCATCTACTGTATTCTCTTCTACTACTAACATGTCAAGTTAACACATCTTATGAAATGCTTCAAAGATACACCAAAGCTTTACTAATTTCTTAATCACACTTAAAGCAACACTTGCTTAAACCCTAAATAATAATAGGTTTGAATAGCAACATATATTTCTGATGCTCCTAAAAATCTAAGAAAATTACAGTAGCATAATACTACCCTAAACAGACTACCATAAAAATTTCATGACATTTGGATAAGTAAATTATCCTATACAAAAATGGCAAGCTATAGCATACAAATGAGTATGAAATTACTTTGTACTATGAAAAGTGTCAAACAACAGAATTAATATTTTTCCTAGGTTCTTCATGGAATATAATGACTGTACAAAAATTATCACATGCATGTTTTATACAAAGTTTGCTCTCTAGCAAAAATAACAAAAATCAGCCATTAAAGGTACTTGAACTACTTCTCCAAAGTTTTCCACAGCACATGCATGAAACATATTTTTCCTAGGAAGTACATGATATAAGAAGATTAACAAACTTGAAATCATATTTTTCTGATACATATAGGATTTACTAACCATTTTAAAAGATATCAGCAATATCAAGAATTAATTAAAGCTCTACAGAAAAGTATCCTAAAAATGACATGCAATATTTTTATATTGTAGATCTGGTTCCAATGAGTTCATAGAAATTTATTTCACAATTTTTGGAGCTCAAATGAATACAAAAAAAATATTTTTCCAAAATATTTTTCATCATGAATAATAAAAGAAAACAGAAAACGATTTTTATTATTGAAACTGGGCCGGCCCGTGGAAATAAACCGGCCCGCGGCCGTTCTCGGCCTGGTTCACGCGCGCGGGGGTAAGAGCGAGCAGGCCCGGCTCGGGCTTCGGCCCACGGCCGCTCGCGCGAGGAGGCCAGGGGGAAGAAGCCGGAGGCGTTGGTGACCGCAATGTCGCGGCCGCGCGTCGACCGGCCGGTGGCCATTGCCGACCACGCCCGGGTGCGGAAAAACGAGCAATAGGTGCGCGGGGAGGAGGCGGACCCGTTTTTGGTGATAGAGAAGCAAGAGGGGTAGCGGGGAATTACTCCCGCGGGAGGCCGCGCGCGCGGTGGCGCCATGGCCGCCGGCGGCGGATGCACGGAATCCGCACCTGCTTGGCTCGGGTGGCTGCAACGAGGTGCGCACGGGGTGCCGGAGAAGGAGGCGAAGTTGGGTGCGCGAGAAGGCGAGCTATGGCGGCTCACCGTCGGCCAATTTGGTCGGCGGGTACGGCGGTGGCGGTGCTTGCGCTGTGCGGTGCTCGCGCGGCACGGAGCGGAGGAAGGCCGAGGCGAAGAAATTCGGAGAGGGAGGGTGGACGCGGAGCGCAGGCGACTTAGAAGAGCGAGGCGCGCGCTGGCGGGGGCCATCGACGCCCAGCTGTCGACGGCGAGCGGCGCATGCCGGCCACGGGGCGCGCGGTGCCTGCGCGGGCGCGTGCGTGTCGTGGCGAGCGCGGGCGAGCGGGCACGACGCGCGGGTGGGCGGGCGAGCGCGCGGTCAGCTGGGCCTGGCCGCTTCGCGGGCGGGCCGAGAAGGGAAGCGGCGTCCTGCTAGCGCTGAAATTGTTTTTCCTTTTTATTTTTCTAGAGAAAATTCAAATAAAAATTCTATTTGCAGTTTTCAAATTCAATTTTTGGGCAAGCAAACGACCTTTTCTGAAAATGGCCCAAAAATAAAAGTTGTTTAGAATTTAATTCTCTCCAACTTTGATTAAGGGGCCAACTAAAAATTCCCAACAGATTTTGATTTTTAGAATAAAAGCTAATTTAGGGAGGATTTTTGAATATTTTCAAATAACATTTTTAAAACAAATCTTTGACAAAACTTTGAGTGATTTAGTGGCTCCAAAAATTTTCCTTATAATTATAAGTGATATGAAATTTATAGTTGCACAAATTTGATGAATGTCATTAGCACATTATCACAACATGTTATGCAATACTAGTTTCCACACTTTTATTTTATTAAAGGTACACCCTAAGCACATATGATTATGAATGGCATGACATGTTGTGCTCATGATTGCAATGCAAATGCTTGCTAACACCGGAGTGTTACAGCCGCTCGGCGCTGGCAGGTGTGCAGTCGGCGCCGCTATTTCACCCGCACCAACCAAAGCACTCGGGGGCGTCCGCAAGGGTGCTGCTACATATATAGCCAACTTACGTGGAGGTAAGAGACAAAAACAAAGACTATTTTATACATTCTTATTTTTCTATATACTATTAGATCCACCTGTTTATTTTGAACTATGTGAAATAGATCGGTTATTTGTTCATCATTAATAACTACTCTCTCCTACTTTTTCGCTATCCATGTCATAATAGCTAGCCAAATAGTACCTGCTGGGACGCCCTCAGAGTAATTTTGAGTCCTGTGTCTCCTGTCCCCTCCTTGGCCGCGGCACAGTGGGCCTACTCCCCGGCGCCCTGTCATCATTCGGCCACCTTCTCGAGCGCACTCGCACGAACCCAGCTCACGCTCCACCTCGACAGCTTTGCGTCCCTTCTACTCCCACCACCGCACGCACTCCCCCTTTTCCCTTTCCTTCGGCTGCCTCTCCCCGGCTGCGGCATTCCTTCCTCCCTCGCCTACCGTTTCCAAGTTCCATGTCACACATGCAACCCTGCGTAACCAACTCCGTTCCGCGGCCCCACCAACCATAACCACCTTCACTACCCCGGCCATGAGTTCTTTCTCGAAAACGAAAGGGTAGCTATCTAGTAGCAGTGTTTGCCAATGCTGTTGCCACCAACCCCTCTCCAATTGTGCCCCGTGATGGGCCCTCGTGTCAGTGGAAGAAAGGAAGAAGGAAAGAAAGCAATCATATCCATGGAGTTGCAGGTAGCGGCATGCAGTGGTAGATGCACAGTGGTGCGTGTGTGAGCAACATTTTTTTTTTGCTCAATTAATCACCCGACATGATTTGTCGATGCCACTCGGAGTCTCGGACCCTCAAGGCCTTCCGCAGTGTTGAGCTAAAGTGATGCCCGAAACAGAAAAAGAGCATTTAGGCATCACTTCCAATATTGCAGCCAGCGGTGCCATTTACCAGTGATGCTATAAAAACTGGAAGCGGGACATGTACAGGCACTGTTGCCCAAGTAATAAACTAGCATTGTGTCAACACATGGTGGAAGATAAGATGAGATCGGTACTTTTCTATTCCCTTGGGCCCTCAGTATGTAAGATAGGAGCGATGCTTGCGTTTTCACACACTGCAGCTTTGTACAAGTGATGCCTTATTTTCTTGTTGTGGGAGTGGGACCCATTTATTTGGGCATCACTTGCACACTACAGAAGCCCTAAATATGCTTCTTCCCCTACCTCACACTCTTGTCACTCTGCCTGCATATCCACAGTGCATATCCATAGTGACACGATTATTATCGCACCTTCCCACTTCAGTTACCTGGCATAGCTCGGGCAGAGCAGGGAACCAATTGCAGAGACCAAGCATATCCATATCCAACGCAATTAAGCGAGTGTGCTACACTCGCTCGGGATCCTACTCCTGCTCACGGCTCCGGCGGTGGCGGCGACACTGTCGGCGGACGGGCTTTCGTTGCTGGCCTTCAAGTCGGCGGTGACTGACGATCCGTCCTCGGCTCTTTCGTCATGGTCCGACGCCGACACGGACCCGTGCCGCTGGCTAGGCGTCACCTGCGTCAACACCTTGTCCAGCGACGGACTGCGCATCGTCGGGGTGGCTGTCGCCGGCAAGAACCTATCCGGCTACATCCCCTCCGAGCTTGGGTCGCTCGCGTTCCTACGCCGGCACAACCTCCACAGGAACCGCCTATTGGGAACCGTCCCCGCCGCGCTCGCCAACGCCACCGCCCTGCGCTCCCTCTTCCTCTACGATAACTGACTCACGGGGCCGTTCCCGGCCGTGTTGTGCGGGATACCAAAGCTGCAGAACCTCGACCTGTCGCGGAACACCTTGACGGGCGCGCTACCACCGAAGCTTGGGCGCTTCTCGCCGAGAATGAGTTATCCGGCAACATATTGGCGGCTGTCTGGCAGGAGATGGTGATGGTGGGCCTGCAGATGCTAGACCTATCGTCCAACAACCTCACCGGCGTGATACCGAAAGACCTCGGCAAGCTCTCCGCGCTCGCTGGCACGCTTAACCTCTCCCACAACCACCTCTCCGCCTGGGTGCCCCTCGAGCTCGGTTGCCTCCCAGCCACCGTCACGCTCGACCTCCGCTTCAACAACCTCTCCGGCGAGATCCCGCAGTCCGGCTCCCTCGCCAGCCAGGGCCCCACCGCGTTCCTCAACAACCCGGGGCTCTGCGGCTTCCCGCTGCAGGTCCCTGCCGGGCCACTCCTCTGTCGTCGTCTTCGTCCCCACCCCACCTCTGCCGCCGCATCCAACGGCGGCGCGGGCGGTGCACGGTAGCCGATCAAGACCAGCCTCATCGTGCTCATCTCGGTGGCCGACGCGGTGGGGGTGGCCATCGCATTGGTCGGTGTCATCGTGGTCTACGTGTACTGGAAGGTCTGTGATCGGCGCCGGGCCGCCAAAGACAAAGGCGATGATGACGAGTACGACGAGGAAGGGTGTGGCCTGTTCCCTTGCCCGTGCTGCATTCGCGCCGACTCGTCCTCGAAGTGCTCCGAGCACGACGGGAAGTGCAACGGTGGCGGAGGAATAGGAGGAGGAACCGGGGAGGCCGGTGAACTGGTGGCGATCGACAAGGGGTTCAGGATGGAGCTGGACGAGCTGCTGAGGTCATCGGCGTACGTGCCGGGCAAGGGCGGTAAGGGGATCGTGTACAAGGTGGTGGTGGACAACGGCACGACGCTCGTGGTCGTGCGCCGGCTCGGCGGTGGCGTCGCGGCGCCCGAGCGGTATCGGGAGTTCGACGCGGAGGCGGGCGCCATCGGGTGCGTGCAGTGGCGGAGCTGGTCAAATTTCACGCCTAGGGCCACCCACTAAGTATGTAAGATGTCTATATTAGATCAAATACCGATATTGTTATAAAACTAATGCATAAATGCATGATTTTATATGATATTTCATTCATATGTTCGAATCCACAACATATAATTAAGAAAATCCCATTGCAGATCTTGTGTAATGGGTGAAATGCCCAAAAATATTGAATACTAACAGTACCAGTTTATTGTTAAAAAAATATAGGAATGGGAAATTGGGAATTTACCTCCTCTACTCTAGTTGCCTTTATCGAATGCACACAATAAAATTAGCCTGCCTCTAGCAACTGTCCTGCGAGGTGTGCCAGGTTGTCGGCCACGCACCGCTGCAGTGTGCCCGTCGCAGCTCCGAGCCAGCGAGCCCCGCTGCAGCCGCCAGCCGCCCACGCCTCACGCCGCGACGCTGGGTCGCTGGCTAGCGATCGTGCCTCCCAAGAATGCAAGTGGATGACATTTCTACTCCAATTTGGCGCCCAGCAAGGATGTACTTGGTGGCCGGTGGGGAATCGTTGATTGGGGAGGGTGGAGGTGCTGCGTGCTGTCGCAGAGGTCGCTAGGGTTTGTCGATTTCGCGATGGTGATTGCCTGATTGGGAAGTGGGCGAGTCGCGAACTACCGTGACGACGCAGAGCAGGCCGACGGCCGAGACGAGGCAAGCAACGGAGGTATGGGCCTTTTCCCTTTGCTGTTGGGCCGTTAACACCATAAAAATTTCAGAGGGGTATATGGAGTTTCTGGGCCACGCCTAGGGCCACGGCCCTAGTGGCCCAAGGCCCATATCCGCCCCTGGGTGCGTGCGCCACCCCAACGTCGTAAGGCTGCGCGCCTACTACTGGTCCGCTGATGAGAAGCTCGTGGTCACCGACTTCATCAACAACGGCAACCTCGTGACGGCGTTGCGCGGTGAGTGCCTACCTATCCTCTGCCAATGCCTTCGCGGTTACTAGCTTCTCTGTGCATTTCATATCCTCGGGCTCACATCACAGTCACAGGGAATGCGGTACGAACTGGCGTTCCACGTCCCAGGATCGACCGTTCCGGATCGGGGTTCGGGGTCGTCGCGGAACGCACGCTGGATCGATGCGTGGTACGTCAGTTAGGACGCCGTCCCGATGGCCGCTGGGTCGTTGAGTAGCATGAGAGCGATCTAAAGACATGAAATCTAGTGGCCACAACGCGGCCTCATGGTGGCCGCATCACCGTTTTTACCGTGGACTGCCTGATCTGGATCAGGGGGTCGGCATCGCCGCCGTACGCGCACTCCTCGCCTAATATATACGGTGGCTCCGACCCTCAACCCTAGCTCCCTCTCGTGCGTGTCCGCACCTGCCTCTCCTCCCTTTCCCTCCTCTCTCGGCGGCGGCAAGGGCCGGCCCTACGCGCGTGTCCGCGGAAGGGCCAGCAGCCCCTGGGCGAGGGAGGCCTCTGGAGCGGCGGGCCCTGGTGCGGAAACCATGGCCCAGGTGGCCTCCCGCACGGCGGTGGCGCAGATCGAGGGGGCCCTCGACGCAACTGCGGTGGCACGGCGGCGCCCGACGCGGCATCCCCTCCCTCCCTTCCTCTCTCCAAGCGGGGCAGCCACACCCGTTGCCACGGCGGTAGGCAGGCATCGGAGGCCACCAAATCAGGTGAGGGTGCCCTCTCTCTCCCTTGCTCCTCCCCTTCCCTCGCCAGCGCTGTAGACGACCGTCGATCTGAGCTTTGCTCCTTCCCTCTCTTCTGTGTAGGGATGAGCGTCTGCTGCCTGTTCGAAGGAATGTCCGAGAAAAAAGATATGCTTCTTACAGCTCCTGCTCCCAGCTCCCGGATGGTGGCCCTTCGCGGCGGCCGGTAGCATGCACGTCCCGTGCAGCAAGCGGCACCATGGCAGGTCAGCATCTTGCGTGCCTGCCCCTGTGCAGCTATGGCTCCTGCCTGCTCCTTTGGCCCTGTGCGGCTCTGCAATGTCAAGTATTTTTTCCGATTTGATATGTGGAGTGGGCTGCAGCCTGTGCTGATTCATAATTAGAATATTTGGTGACGTGGGTTTGGAAATGGAGATGGTTGTGGTCATTCTGATTTGGATATATGGATTTGGTGTGTGGAGTAGGACGTGGTGATTTCTAATTTGGCCTCGATTCCCAACCGCGCCGCGGCCGCTCGCCTATCGTTCGTCGTCCGCGCTCATTATCTTTAGCCTCCTGTGCTCGCTGCGTGCGCACGCCGCTCGCCGCTCGCCGCACACCGCGCGCTCGCCACTCCTCATCAAGGAGAAAACAGCGCCATGCAAGCCTCCGTCGCACGCCGCCGCGCGCTCGCCGCTCCTCATCAAGGAGAAAACAGCGCCATGCAAGCCTCCGTCGCGCGCCAGGCCCAAAAAAAAGCAAAAATGAACGCTGCTAACGAGCCTCAGCGCGCGCCATGCAAAATACACGCCGTGAGAGGCAGCAGCAAAAAAAATTTGCAACTGCCAAGAATCGAACTCAGCACCTTGCTGCACTAGCCATTTGAGTTGAGAAACTTTCTCATAAAGAATGCACCCGCAACCACATTTAATAGGGGTAGACAGGGAAAACTCTATCCTAATTATTCAGTCCTGGGTATGCTAAATGTTGTCCTAAACATCATTTTTTACCAGTATGGAGGGAGTATATGCTTTCCCTACTAATAAAAGATTATACAAAGCAACTTCTCTTTTTCCTAATTTTTTAGATGTTTGTGGAGAGAGTCGAACAGAGGGAGCGCTAATAAAAGTAGCAAGACTTCAGCATAAAAAATGGTGTATTTATGGCGTACATAGTGCCACAAATTATTTGGATTGCTTTGTCTTATGTTTTCTATTAAAGTTTGCAGATACACATTTAACTGTGGTTTCACTGCCTTCACGGTTTCTAAATAAAGCTTTAAAAGTCAGCTGCAAAGTGTGTCATCATGTAATGAATTCATACATGCATTTTAATCCAGCTGATTTCTGACGAAGGTAGAATGTAGTGGGTAAAGGCGAATAATCTAAATGCAGCCACCACTTTACAGTTTTTTTAATTATTATGACGATTCATTAACCTTTTTTCCCTAAACCATGTTAGTGCTTTCTTCTGTTTCCCTGCATGTTTTAGTCAGACCATGCACTTAATTATAAGATGGTGTTCATTCCTCATACTCCATATCTATACTATGTTGGCTATATAATCTGATCAGTATTAGTGATTGGGCACCTCTACACAGTTTTTTAAGGCATATTGTTTATTTCCTTGTTTGACGATTGTGTATAAACAAATCGATGATGAAAGGGGAAGGAGAGCAAGTTTCCCCTAGCTATAGGATGGTGATGCCATCGCTCTCTCCCTCTCTACATCCCGATGTGGCGAAGGCTGGCGCTGGCGGGCGGCAGTTGTGGCCGCCCTGCTCCTCCTCCAGTCCCCCCTCCCGTCGCGGTGTGCCAGCCAGGCCAGCGCCACCGGCTCACGGCGCTGGCAGGGCGCAATAGTGCTCCCAGGCTGCGCCGCAGCGCCGCGCATGAGCCATTTTTTTCCCTTTCTTTCAGCCTGTGATGAAAAGTCTATGCCCGTTGCTCCAGGATATGATCTGATGTTTATTCGCTTGTGAGGTACTGGGCATGACTTGTTACTTATATTATGCAATTTCTGAGAGTGACTGATTTGTCAGCATGCCTTGAAGCTCCAGGTTGATGAACAAATGATCATTGGCATGTTTCTAAGGCCTCTAAATCTTGTTTTCGTTGAAAAAATCTTACCTTCTCCATTACTGCGATAGCAATTTTGCAAACCTTTAAAAGAACATGTTGGTTTACAGAGAAATGTCATTGGGAATTGCTATTATTTATCTAGCGCTTTGCCCTATTTTTTGCATCTCCTTTTACCTTGCTCAATTGGTTATTCCTGTTTTTTTTGCCATCTCTTCCTACGTATTCTGTTTTGTGTATTTTGTGTTGGATTTAATTGGAATTGACTAATTATATTTAGCAATTAAATCAAAGGAAATTTCAAGGCTTGGATTAATGCTAGGTGAAACTCATTATGTGTTATAGTCATTAGTGGGATGTTTTAAGGTAGGCTAGTGGTTGATTAGTGAGTTACTAGTAACGGACAATTGATAACGGACAATTGATATGTCAGTTACTAGTAACAAATGTGGTTTTTATGCCATTATCAACCAGGTTGATTAGAGGGTTACTAGTAACAGACAATTTATTTGTCAGTTACTAGTAACATATATGGTTTTCATGACCATTATCAACCAGTACATCGGTCTCTTCATGTCCCTGGATATATAAAGCGGCGCTCTCCTCTTGTTTGCGAGCGCATGACACAACCACATCTTACCAATTCACTGTTGAGTTGCTCTCTGCCATCTCCGTCTCGGTTCTCGCGCGCACAGGAATAGGGAGAGCAGGCTCCGAAACCGGCGTCGTTCGTGAGTTCATCTGCTCGGGTAAAAACCGGCAATCAGGTTTTTTTTGGGAGCGTCTTCTACGTGACTGCTCTATAAATCCACAAGTTCCTCTTCTTCCCGGTGTTTCTGGCGGCGATGGGAGATCGGCACTGTAACCTCTCTTCACTGCATCGAGCGGGATGACTACTCTAACAGGCGCTATGTCGACTAACGCAACCGGCTCTGGTGCCGCTGGGTATGTTCTAGTTCATCCTCTATTTTTAGTGACCAAAATCATGATTATAAGTATCATCTACATGTTCATGTCGCTTGGATCACACGTGCACATATCTGAGGCCACAAACTTGTTTTTAATATTTTTCTGGATTAAATTAATACTGGAATTGCCTAAATTTCTAACAATCCAAAAACTTGATTTTAGGCAATTTTCCCTTAGTGGTTTTGCTGCTGCATTGAAACCCAATCAATTTGATGGAAAGAATTTCATGATTTGGCGTACACGGATGGAATTGTGGCTCACTGTGATGAATTGCTATCATGCCGCATAGGGGCGCCCTGAAAACTTGGCTCCTGAGGATGAGCCTAAGTTTCGGGCTGCTGATAACCTATTCAGAGGTGCCGTGATCAGTGCTCTTCATCCCAAGTATGAGAAAAGCTACATTTCTTTTCCATCTGGTAAGGATTTATGGGATGTTCTTGAGGCAAAATTTGGTGTCTCTGATGTTGGGAGTGAGCTGTATCTTATGGAGCAGCTATTTGACTACAAGATGGTTGAGAACCGTTCTGTGGTTGAACAGACTCATGAGATTCAGACACTGGCCAAAGAACTAGAGCTTTTTCCCTGTCCTTTACCTGACAAGTTTGTGGCCGGCGGTATCATCGCTAAGCTGCCACCTTCTTGGAAGGATTTTGCTACCTCTCTAAAGCATAAGAGACAAGAGTTCAATGTGGCTGAACTCATTGGTACACTTGATGTTGAGGAGAGGGCGAGAGCAAAGGACAAGAAAAAAGGGGTTGAGACATCTTCTGCAAACATGGTGCAGAAAAATAACTCATTTACATTCTATAAGATTAAGAAGAACCAAAACAACAAGCAAGAGAACACTTCTCAGCCAGTTCAGACAGCACAGTTCAAGAAAAAGAACAATAACAAAAAGAAAGGAGGTTGTTTTGTTTATGGTAGTGAAGAGCATTGGGCAAGTGAGTGCCCAGACCGCAAATTTAAGCAAGAACTTAAGAAGTCAGTCAATATGGTTACTACTAATACTGAAGGAGGAACATCTGGGTATGGTAATTATTTACCTACTGTTCTTTTAGTTTGTAATTCACCTGAGTGGTGAATGGATAGTGGTGCTAATATTCATGTATGTGCTGATATTTTTTGTTTGCTTTCTATCAGGTCGGGAGGACTGGAGCCTTGCTGATGGGAAACGGCTTACGTGCGCATGTTCTTGGTGCTGATACGGTCAATCTGAAGTTTACTTCGGGGAAGGCGATGCTATTAAAAAACGTGTAGCATGTGCCCTCCATCAAGAAAAATCTTATTAGTAGTTCGATGATGTCTAGAGATGGCTACAAAATCGTCCTTGAGTCCAATAAGTGCATTGTGTCGAGACATGGTACTTTTATTGGTAAAGGATATGATTGCGGAGGTCTGTTCCACTTGTCTCTGCTTGATGTGTGTAATAAGGTTGTGAATATCACTAATATTTCTGATGAGTCGGATTTATAGCATTCACGCTTATGTCATGTTAATTTTGGTTGTCTTATACGGTTAGTAAATCTGAATTTAATCTAAAAATTAATGTGGTCAAAAGTTCTAAGTGCCACGTGTGTGTGCAATCGAAGCAACCCTGCAAGCCTCACAAGGCTGCTGAGGCGAGGAATTTGGCACCTCTAGAACTTGTTCATTCGGATTTATGTGAAATGAATGGCGATTTGACTAAAGGCGGTAAACGATACTTCATGATATTTATAGATGATTGCACTAGATTTTGCTATGTGTATTTACTTAAAACAAAAGATGAAACGTTGCATTATTTTAAGGCCTATAAAGCTAAGGTAGAAAATCAACTTGAGAGAAAAATTAAACGGTTAATGTCCGATCGAGATTGAGAATATTTCTCTAGTGAATTTACTGAATTCTGCGTGGAACATGGTATTATTCATGAGAGGACACTGCCATACTCACCACATTCGAATGGTATAGCTGAAAGGAAAAACCGCACCCTAACTGAGTTGGTGAATGCCATGTTGGGTACTACGGGATTATCCAAGAAATGGTGGGGTGAGGCGATTTTGACAGCGTGTCATGTCCTAAATAGAGTTCCTATGAAGAATAAATAAATCACATCATTCGAGGAATAGAAGAAGAAGAGACTAAATCTATCCTACATGTGCATTTAGGGTTGCTTGGCCAAGGTGAATGTTCCTATCAACAAGAAGCGTAAACTTGGACCTAAAAATATTGATTGTGTGTTCCTTGATTATGCTATTCACAGCGTTGGGTATAGGTTCTTAATTATAAACTCTGAGGCACCTGACACGCATGTTGGCACAATAATGGAATCTAGAGACGCTACATTTTTTTGAGAATGAATTTCCCAATAAAACTACACCTAGCACAACTGGTCATGAATCTGTAATTCTCCATGAGCATGAGCATGAGCATGAGATGTTCACACCGGTATAACAAATTGAGGAACCCCATGAGCAAAATCCTGAGAAGGATGACATTGTAGTCACCAAAAAAGCAAGCGATAGAGAGCTGCTAAATCTTTTAGGAATAACTATATTATGTACCTTGTGGATGACACACCAACGACCATTGAACAGGCATATTCCTCTCATGATGCTGACTTGTGGAAGGAAGCAGTAAGGAGTGAGATGGATTCTATCATATCTAATGGAACTTGGGAAGTTGTTGATCGACCTTATGGATGCAAACCTATAGGGTGCAAATGGGTGTTCAAAAAAAAGATTAGGCATGATGGTACTATTGAGAGGTACAAGGCAAGGCTTGTGGCCAAGGGTTATACCCAAAAAGAGGGTGAAGACTTCTTTGATACTTACTCACCAGTTACCCGATTGACTACAATTCGAGTGTTGATTTCACTGGCAGCATCCTATGGTCTGACCATTCATCAAATGGATTTTAAGACAGCTTTCCTAAATAGAAAGTTAGAGGAAGAGATCTATATGGATCAGCCATATGGTTTTATAGCAAATGGTCAAGAGGGCAAAGCGTGTAAGTTATTAAAGTCGTTGTACGGCCTAAAACAAGCACCTAAGTAATGGCACGAGAAGTTTGATAAAACTTTGACATCAGCTGGATTTGTTGTGAATGAAGCTGATTCTTGTATCTATTACCGGTATGGTGGGGGTCAAGGAGTTATCTTATGCTTATATGTTGATGACATTTTGATCTTTGGATCAAGCCTCAGTGTGATTGAGGAGGTAAAGAAATTTCTATCAAACAATTTTGAGATGAAAGATCTGGGAGAAGTTGATGTTATTCTTAATATCAAGCTCTTAAGAGAAGGTGATGGTGAGGTAACTCTGTTACAATCTCACTGTGTGGAAAAGGTTCTGAGTCGCTTTGGGTTTAGTGACTGTCAGTCTGCTCCCACACCATATGACCCTAGTGTGCTATTGAGGAAAAATCGATGAATAGCAAGGGATCAATTGAGATATTCTCAGATCATTGGTTCGCTCATGTATCTTGCTAGTGCAACAAGGCCTAACATCTCATTTGCTATGTGCAAGCTGAGCCGATTTGGGTCAAACCCAGGAGATGATCACTGGCGTGCTTTTGAGAGAGTGATGCGCTATCTAAAAGGCACTATGAGCTATGGTATTCATTATACCGGACACCCAAAGGTGCTGGAAGGCTATTGTGATGTCAACTGGATCTCTGATGCTGATGAGCTTTATGCCACGAGCGGATATGTGTTTCTGCTTGGAGGTGGCGCTATTTCCTGGAAGTCTTGCAAGCAGACTGTCATAACAAAGTCTACAATAGAAGCAGAACTCATAGCATTAGACACTGCTGGGTCTGAGACCGAGTGGCTCCGTGATCTCCTTATGGATTTATCGGTGGTTGAAAAACCTATACCGGCTATTTTTATGAACTGTGATAGCCAAGGTTAACAGTTCCAAGGATAACATGAAGTCCACAAGGCATGTTAAGAGACGTCTAAAGTCTGTCAGAAAGTTAAAAAACTTCGGAGTAATTGTGATGGACTATGTCCATACATCCAACAATCTGGCAGATCAGTTCACTAAGGGTCTGTTACGAAATGTGATAGAGAGTGCATCGAGAGAGATGGGTATGAGACCTACGTGAAATCTACTATAGTGGTAACCTGTTCTTTGTGATTAGAGATCCCGTGAAGTAGGATGGTGAAACAAGCTAGCAGTAGATTGAGAGGAAAGATTCCTTTCTAAGCTCATCTCTTATGCACATCTTTCCTTCTGTAAGGCAAGTTGGTTTATACCTTAATGTGTTCCAAGTGTCTTGGTCAAGAAGAGATGTTGTCTTACAGAACACCTTTTGAGGAACACACCTATATGAGTTCGAAAGCTAGTCACAGTCTATGAGATGTGGGTAATCTCTAGATACTCATGAAAGGCCCAGGAGTTTGACTTATATGCTCCAACCAGATGCGATGCTTTAGGCAGCCTTGTATCAGTAAAGGACTTAGGTGAAACTTATTTTGCACAAAACTATCAATTCAAGGCATAATCCATTGTTCAGTTGTGAAGAAGTGTAACCTCTGTTGTAGGTGGATGTTCAACTTAACAGTCTCCATCGAAACACTGGTATATTGAACAATACCGAAACTGAGAGCAATTCTTCTATGCTTTGAAATTTGGTGGGGATGGTTGGATTTAATTGGAATTGACCAATTATATTTAGCAATTAAATCAAAGAAAATTTCAAGGCTAGGATTAATGCTAGGTGAAACTCATGATGTGTTATAGCCATTAGTGGGATGTTTTAAGGTAGGCTAGTGGTTGATTAGTGAGTTACTAGTAACGGACAATTGATAACGGACAATTGATATGTCAGTTACCAGTAACAAATGTGGTTTTTATGCCATTATCAACCAGGTTGATTAGAGGGTTACTAGTAACAGATAATTTATTTGTCAGTTACTAGTAACATATATGGTTTTTATGACCATTATCAACCACTACATCTATCTCTTCGTGTCCCTGGAAGGCTATATAAAGCGGCGCTCGCCTCTTGTTTGCGAGTGCATGACACAACCACGTCTCACCAATTCACTGTTGAGTTGCTCTCTGCCATCTCTGTACCGGTTCTCGCGCACACAGGAATAGGGAGAGCAGGCCTCCGAAACCGGCGCCGTTCGTGAGTTCATCTGCTCGGGTGAAGACCAGCAATCAGGTTTTTGGGGAGCGTCTTCTACGCGACTGCTTGATAAATGCACAAGTTCCTCTTCTTCCCGGTGTTTCTGGCGGCGATGGGAGATCGGCACTGCAACCTCTCTTCACTGCATCGAGCGGGATGACTACTCCAACAGGCGCTATGTCGACTAGCGCAACCGGCTCTGGTGCCGCTGGGTATGTTCTAGTTCATCCTCTATTTTCAGTGACCAAAATCATGATTATAGGTATCATCTACATGTTCGTGTCGCTTCACACGTGTACATATCCGAGGCCACAAACTTGTTTTTAATATTTTTCTGAATTAAATTAATACTGGAATTGCCTAAATTTCTAACATCTTGAGGCACCAATGAGAGTTGGTATTTGTTAGCTTTTCAGTCACGTATTATGCTGCCGACCTCCTCCTCCTCCTGTTGCAGTGTGCCGGCCGGGCCAGCGCCGCCGGCTCACAGCACGAGGCGCGACGGCGCTCCTAGGTTGCGCTGCGGTGCTGCACGTTAGCCTTTTTTTTTTTTGTCTTCAGCCTGTGCTGAGAAGTCCATGCCCGTTGCTCCAGGATTTGTTCTGATCTAGATGGTCACCGTCTTTTTGAAAGAACAAAAAGGTATGTTTCATTTCTTGCCTATCTTCCCATAATTATGGACTGTCTGTTTTTTTTCAGTGACATACTTTTTAGATTTACTTGGAGTTCAATGTACCCACGTAATGGCATTTCAAAAGCTTGGAACCGACTCAGCGTGTTCAGGCAAGGAGGCAGCGGCAAGCTCAGCGGCGATCCCCGTTCCAGCCTCGTCCACACAAGGTCTGCTCTACGTTTCCTTCATCTTATGTTGCTCGATTTTGCCATGCAGACCAAATGCCTGCTACAGTGCACTGATTCAGCGTAATATTTCACCAGATCTAGGTCGCGCCTTTCATACACATCGACCAGCGACCAAATCGATCACTTAAATCACCCATGGTATTTCCCACCACAGAACATTTTTCATAGCTATAGATTAGCACAGGCGCTCAATAAGAAATACTCCAACAATATGCTCTTGTAGGATACACGTGCTCTTCAGGATTTCTCACTCATTGAGCCAACCGAAGAAACGAAGACGGTGGAGGCGCAGTTTGCCAGTGCGGTGGTTGCAACCCAGCCCGACCCAGCAGATGCTAACATTTCTATTGCAGACATTCGGCTTGCCATCGAAAATCAGTTTGGAAACCAGGCCGTCCCTGTAGCCATCACCCACTTCCGTTCAGATTTCCTGATCCAGTTTGCCACACTCCATGAGAGAGACACTGTGGCTTTGGCCGAGATACTACACGGCCAGAGTTTTACCGTGCTGCTTCTGCCTTGGTCCAGCCAGCATGGAGGTACAATTGTCTACTGGAATACTGTGGTGACAATAGATATAACAGGCTTCCCACCCCATGCATTTGATCCAGCTGCTTTAGGACCCCTGCTTTCACGCCACTGTTGTATCCAGGCCTATGGTTTCACCAAATCCGAAGGTGTTTGTCGTGTTGATGCCTACACGCTAAGCATAGAATCTATCCCCAAAACTGGCCACATTGGATTCCAGTATATCAAACCAGATGGCGTGAGCAACGTGGTTTTCCCGTCACGATGAAAACATACCTCTACTCGAGATTTTGGCATTTCACCCATCCTCAAAAACTGGGTTCGCACTTTTACCATCCCGCAGAATGGTTTCGCACTTTTACCATCATCAAGTTGGTGTAAGCCGCTGAAATACACTCTGGGGAGTTTAATTGGTAAAAAAAAAAAGAAAATTCCAAATCTTCCACTACTACCCCTGCCTTGCTGTTCTTCATCAGAACGGATCGAGCATGAAACGGATCGGTGCCGCTTCTCTCCTCCATCCCGTTTCTGCCGCAGCGACAGACCAACGAGGAGCGCCGCTCTCTCCTGTGCCGGCGCTAGCTCGCCCCCACGGCTTCCCCTCCCCTGCCGGCAAACTCTGCTCCCACGCCTGCCCCTCCCTTGCCGGCGGCTCGGCACAGGCCTGCCCCAACGTCTCTCCGTCCCGTGCAGCCGCACCTGACCTGGGTGGCGAGGCCTCGGCGGGAGCGGCACTTGGCTAGGACGGCGGCTCGGAGTCAGGGAGGCCGCGCCGTGACTCCCTCCTAAGTTCCACTCCCACCTCCACGACCTCCACGGCAATAGCAGCGGCGCCGGCGCCGCGCGCACCGACGATGCCGAGGCCGACGCTGGGATCCTGCTCAGCGGGTGTCAGAAGGACGAGCTGTCGGCGGACGTCGCGGCGGGTGACGGTGTCAACGACAAGGCGTGCTTTAGCGCGGCGCTGCAGGCCGTGCTGGCAGCGCACCCGGTGCCGATGAGCAACCGGGAGGTGGTGCGCCGCGCCAGGGAGGTGCTCGGCGAGCACCAGGTGGGGAACGGCAGCGTCGGCAGCGTCGGAGTCCGGGAGGGGCCGCGCGATCCGTTTTCACGAACGGGAACGACCTGGGCGGCGTCGGGAACATATACGAAGAAAACAGGGAGGGGTAGTAGTGGAAGGTTTGGAATTTTCTTTTTTTTTTTACCGATTAAACTCCCCAGAGTGTATTTCAGCGGCTTACACCAACTTAATAATGGTAAAAGTGTGAAACCATTCTGTGGGATGGTAAAAGTGCGAATCCAGTTTTTGAGGATGGGTGAAATGCCAAAATCTCCCTCTACTCTGAAGCGCCCGAGCTTGAAGAGGAGCCTGATGAATTTTGTGGTCCTGTTGAAAACGCTGACACTGTCGCTTCGTGGGACACAGGTACCTTCAGCGTGTGCATAGCGTGTGTTTCGAGTCCTTATCATGTTTGCCCTACTAACGCTCATGAATCTTTCTTAATGTTTTCAAATCAGCGGAAGAGCTGGGCTACGACAGAGAGGTGCTCGAAGAAGCATATGATCGACAGCATAGAGGTACCATGCGTATCAGGGCAGTATTTTCGTACGCGAACAGCTAACTAATCGTACTTCGATATAACATACAGCCAACATGAGCCTTCAACGACCACAAAAGCGCGGACATGTAGAGTGCAGCACCTCCTCTTCTGAGCCTTTCTACCTGCCTAGAGGTACAACCTCCAGCCGCACCATTCTAACACTGCACCGCTGCGCTCGGCATACATACTAACCGTCTACTATATAATCGCTTTACAGATTACTTGCCCCTCGACGCTTTTGATTCAGATTGAAGCTAAAAGCTCTACTGCCACTGCAGACGTTGGTGGAAACTTCACAGCTATCAACACTTTTCTTTTGGTGTTGAAGTTAGGTGTTCGCCACTGTGTCTTTTGCAGTATGGAGTCCCATGTGTGTTGAGCCGTCTCAGAGACCATTAGTGATCTTGTTCCTGTTATTATGTGAACATCGGACGCCTATCGTCCTGGCGTCCAAATTCATCATCTCGCTTGTGGATGGTGCCTATATGTACTATGTGCTAACGTTTGCATATGTATGTACTCTGCTGCCTAATGTAATCTTCGCTCGTTTCAGTTCAGTCTGATTCTGGCTAATGTGATCTTCAGGCGTTTTAGTTCAGTCTGGTTCAAGCTAACCGGTGCCAGCCCGCGCGCATGGGCGCGCCTTAAAACACTAGTTGATGTCCAAGAAGGTGGTGCTAGCTGAATCAAATGGGCCTGTATAGCGGTGCTAGATGGCTAGCCTGAATGTCCGATGGCCCAATCACCCATAAGGCTACTGCTGTATGCGTATACGTTCTCCATGTAATTTAAAATGTATTTTAGTCAATGGTATTGCAATCTTACGTGAGCAATTTAAAGATTTTGTTACGTAGAGAGGAAGGTTTAAAATTGATGTGTTCCATAGCTACGTTCCAGGTACACGTTCTAATTATCTAGGGATAATGATCCGTTCGCCGAACCAACCATCCCAAAGAGGTATACCCATGTGAACTGGAAACTTAAAATTATTGAAACACGTCCCACATACCATGTTCCTCGTACCTACGTACCAGGAACTTTTGCGATTGTGGCTCACGTGTCAAGGACACGGCTGAGCGTACCAGTCCGGATGTGGACTCTAGTAGAAGTGTAGAACGTCTGTAGCTCGTGCACATAATATGAACAAATCAAACCCAAGCGAGGTCGTTGGATTGTGGCTTCTCCGTTACCATCGATGGAGACGAATCCGTGGCCAGGGACGGGGTGGAACCGTGGAAGTGATCATGTCCTGTAGGACCCCAGGTCCGAAACAATTCACTGGAAGAAGCTACTGTATCAGAGTGGCCCAAAGCCCCAGCTAGAAAGTGGTAGTCGACACTCGACGCATTGGCCACGGAAGAAACGCATTATTACCGACGCATTGGTCCCATAAGCTCTGGTTATATCCTACAATTGTCACCTAGGAACTTTTAGGTAAACCAAACCGGAGAGAGAAGCGGATGGATGACTTAGGCCCCCGTTTGCATCTATAGAGTCTGTCACTAATAGTTACTAGCTTCATTTCATATTATAAGCTATTAAGCTTTTCTAGATACATAATTTTTCTATGCACCTAGATATATATTATGTATACATATATAGTAAAAGTAATGTGTAGAAAAAATAAAATATCTTATAATTTAAAACGAAGGGAATAGCCGCTAATAATTAGCTTTTTAGATCCAAATGGGGTTTCGTTAATAATCTACCTAATTGTTATAGTTGAATACTCAACTAATACCTAGTTGAGCCAAACCAACTAATAGCAGTTAATTAGCTATTAGCTATTAGGTAGCTAATTATTAGCAGCTAATGGATCCAAATAGAACCTTAATCCATCGAACAACGTTTGCATAGGAACCTATGCATATTTCTTTTTTTTAATACAGACTCTCAAAAGAGTGTCTTATATCTGATAGATATATCATAGAAAATAGTAGATTTTGTATTGAAAACAAGATTTTGTAACGTGTGAAATAATATCTAGCTCACTACCGGAAAACAGATCTTTGCCGAGTGTTTTTTACTTTGCCGAGTGTAATTTTTCGGGCACTCGGCAAAGACCCTCTTTGCCGAGTGCCAAAACAAAAACACTCGGCGAAAAAAAACACTCGGCAAAGAGGGTCTTTGCCGAGTGTTTTTTTTGACACTCGGCAAAGAGTACCTTTGCCGAGTGTTTTTTTTTGACACTCGGCAAAGACCCTCTTTGCCGAGTGTTTTTTTTACACTCGGCAAAGAGGGTCTTTGCCGAGTGTTTTTTTTGACACTCGGCAAAGAGGGTCTTTGCCGAGTGTTTTTTTATTACACTCGGCAAAGAAGATCTTAAAAGCATATTTTGAGGCCCTAAATGACTTCAAATTTAAAAGTGTTCAACTACAAAGTTGTATAACTTCTCAAGATCTACAACTTTTGTATTGATAATTTCTTCATTTGACAAAGTGATATTAACGTTCTTTATAAAATCTACGTCTCTTGTAATAGTCTCAGGAAAACTAGAAGACAGATCTCTAAGTTTTGTAAACAATGTTAGTATCGCTTTGTTGAATGAAGAAATAACAAAAATAAAAGTTGTAGATCTTGAGAAGTTATACAACTTTATATTTGAACACTTTTTAATCTGAATTAATTTTGCTAGTGAAAAGTACGTCTGAATTTCAAAAAAATTAAAATTTAAATTTTTCAAATGACCTCGGATGGAGAAACGGCCAAAACGAAAGTTGTAGATCTCGAAAAGTTATTAAACTATGTAGTAGAAAACTTTTTGATTTAAAATCATCTTGTCAACGAAAAGTACGTTTGAATTTCTCAAATTTAAAATTCAAATTTTTGTAAACGATCTCGGATGGAGAAACAATCAAAATAAAAGTTGTAGATCTCGAAAAGTTATGAAACTATGTAGTAGAAAACTTTTTGATTTAAAATCATCTTGTCAACGAAAAGTACGTTTGAATTTCTTAAATTTAAAATTCAAATTTTTGTAAACGACCTCGGATGGAGAAACAATCTAAATGAAAGTTGTAGATCTCGAAAAGTTATGAAACTTTGTAGTAGACAACCTTTTGATTTGAATTCATTTAGAGCCTCAAATAAGTAATTTACACTCGATTTAGTATAATATGTATAGAACGAGAATGAGATACAGACACAAGTGACAGTGTGGTGCAGTGGTAGAGAGGGTTACGCATGAGGGAGAGGTCACGGGTTCGAATCCCGTCGGCCGCGTTAGCCGTGCCTTGCCGAAAAAATACCGCGAAAAATGCGTGTTTGAAGAGACCGGTGGGCGCTAGCTGGTGGTGCCCTCCTCCGATTAAAAAAAAAATTCCTATTTTTTTTTGGATTTTTTTCGATTCGCGACTTTGCCGAGTGCTCAGTCTTTGCCGAGTGTTTTTTCAGCACTCGGCAAAGTCTTTGCCGAGTGCCCGATAAAAAACACTCGGCAAAGAGCCTTTGCCGACGTAAATTTTGCCGTGTGTTCTTTGCCGAGTGTGTTCTTTGCCGACGCAAAGAGCCTTTGCCGACGTAAATTTTGCCGAGTGCAAAAAGGTCTTTGCCGAGTGCCACAGGCACTCGGCAAAGCACTGAATTCCAGTAGTGTAGTATGAAATTCTTGCAGCCATTTATTATCTCTGAAAAAGGGCCCTCTAAAACTTGGAATTGAATTGAACTAGAAAATCTAGGCAGGACCTTTCATTGCGGATAGGGTGTTGGCAACGGGGGAGAGAGCGGATGGCATCGATTGCACATATGCCATCCGTTGGAAGGATGTCAACAGAAATCGAGAGCGATGATAAGCTAGAACGGGTAACAAATGTTGTGTCGGTACCAACCAAATAATAAAGACAGTAGGGAGGCTCACCTGTCAGTAATACGTCGAAAACTAATGGAGATGCGGTCTAAACATTTTCAATATTGTCCCAAAAGAAACTATCCTCCGAATCAGAAATAGGCATTGTACAATGAGGTGCCAAGCTAAACAATGTTAGAAGAAGAAGACAAGACATTAAAAAAACCAAAATCGTCCAATAGCTACTGGAGAGGTAGGAAAGACAAAACCCAGAGATAGAGAAATGTGGCTATGTTGTCTGGTGGGAATAAAAAAAATTATTCGGTAATGGGTTCCA
Source organism: Saccharum hybrid cultivar R570 (assembly GCA_038087645.1). Classification (NCBI taxonomy): domain Eukaryota; kingdom Viridiplantae; phylum Streptophyta; class Magnoliopsida; order Poales; family Poaceae; genus Saccharum; species Saccharum hybrid cultivar. The sequence continues at coordinate 3,205,097 of JAQSUU010000751.1, forward strand.
CTTGTTCCTGTTGAAGAGGAGCTAAACAATTGCAGCATTTTTACTAAGTTTCAATAATAGAATACTCCGTATGTTAGTTCCTTGATGGATTGTACTCCTACACCATCAGTACATGGCCTAACGATTAAGGGACAGGCACAGAGCCCTGCCGCGAATTGGCCATGGATTCGCCCTAACGGTGCCGAGGCGAAACTGAGCTAAAAAAAATCTTCGAAAACGACCAGCCGGGAGTGTCGATGCGGTTGTCCGTGCATCTGGCATGCCATGCAAGGACCACGGTAATAAGCAGCAAATGTCACCTTTCTTGTCCCTGTCGCGCACGGTCATTAGCAAACGAATCCGAACGGTCTTTGGTCGATAGATGAGAATGTGGGAACCAGAGAATCAGGTATCAGGTGAACTTGGTCTGGAGGATGTCCCTTTACCATGGTGCGGTAAATTGCAGTGCTCTAGACACTGTACGAAACGAGCAAAACACCCAGAATTGCAGGGCTGGTCCGTCTGACTGAACCGGAACAGGGGAGGCCAAAAGGCCACTGCCCTCGGTGTTTCTGGCAAGAAACCATGCAGATACTGCAGGGTCATGGAGTAACAGGTAGCTGCAACCATGTTGGCATGTTGCACGTCCAATGCCTCTAGAAGAGCGTCGGTAATTGGTATGCGCGGACGAGAAGAGCGAAAGGAGAAAGGAGCTTGGACCTCGTGTACCTTTTTTTTTTTAATTTAATGCAACCAACAGAAGATCTATCGGGGTGTATATTAATAAAAGAGATGTTTTAACATTGCAAGTAATTTACAACAAAAAATGGAAATAACCACAACATAGTGCTGTGCCAAAAAGCCCGGAATGATCTGTTTTAGCATTTTTCCAAGAAGCATGCATGTCCTATCGTATTGCATCGGTGTAAGGATGGCAGCGGGTCGGGTTCAGATCGGGTGGAGTCTCCGTGCACCTAAAACCGAAACCCGAAGTCGAAACCCGAACCCGAACCGAACACCGATTCAGGTGGAAATCCATCACCAAAATCAAACCCGCGGATACCCGAAACCTAAACAGATACCCGAAACCCACGAATAAATATACACATATTCACATGTATAAATAAGAGACAACAAATAATAAATATTTTCATGAGTAAATTTTGAATAGATTTAATAATCTAAGTAAACAAGTTATTATTAGCATATTATAAAACATGAGTTTTAATTCCAAATGATTTATTTCGGATATCCATTGGATATCCACGGGTGAAAAACCAAACCCGAAATCGAACTCGAAAACCGTGGGTAAGAAATCAACCCCAAACCCGAACCTGCAGGACCCGAAACCCACGGATATTCGCCCCGAACCCGATCCGCTGCCATCCTTACATCGGTGGGCGGTAGTTCTTCGGTTTTTTTTAGCTATGTACACAATTCAAAGCTAACTCTGTTCAAATTCCGGGTGTTACGCAGTATGGATTATTAAATACTTCTATTCAATGATACTCCAAATGTAGAGCCTGTTTGGCAGAGCATTTGGAGCAGTTTTTAGGAACAATTCAGGAGAAACTATGCCAAATAGTTTATTCTAGAAAATCATAGAGAAACATTTTTTATTCAAAGAATTATTTCTCTTAGAGAACCAATTCTCATAGATAATCTGGAGTGGAGTATGAGGAGCTCGAGACCCGTAATTTTCGCTGAAATTTGTGGCGCAAAGCACTTCACAACCAGTCATGCTAGCAAACATGATGGTACGTGACAATAATTCACCCAACTACGAAATCCCTCTCTAAATTTGAAATTTGGAATATCCACACCCTTTGCTGGGGCCAGGGGAAGCCATGTTCAGCTATGATCAACTTCTTTCGACCAAGGGGCAGTGGCAAAGCCTCACAGAGGCGAAACTGGGCGTTGGCGCCCTTGCCTCTGACAAAAGAAGCCCTTGTTTAGATTGGGAAAAAATTTCAACCCGATGAATAGTACCACTTTCGTCTTATTTGACAAATATTGTCCAATCGTGGACCAACTAGGCTCAAAAGATTCATCTCGTGATTTACAACTAAACTGTGTAATTAGTTATTTTTTTTACCTACATTTAATACTCCATGCAAGCAGTTAAAAATTGATGTGATGGAGAGAGAGTGAAAAAACTTGGAATTTTGATGTCATCTAAACAAGGGGGAAGAGTGAAAGCTTACGAATCCCTGAAGTTATTAAACTGACAGTGTGATTTAGTGCAAGAAGGAAAGGCAGGAATGACAAAAAGACAGGACATATGAAGTGGTAGCTGCATGCTACTTCAGCTATGACTGAACACAGGGGAAGAAGGCAGGCGATGGGATGCCGTGCCTCCTTGCCACGGCCAACTGCTACGCCTTTTAAAATCAGTCCCCCTTAATTCTAGTTTCACCCTCCGCCA